>OZ021724.1:98712662-99312662 GCA_963978545.1 Linyphia triangularis | reverse complement strand
TTTATTTAGCGATATTTCTACATATTTTAAAGTCGGGATTTTTATGTGTAAAGTAAAATGTTACGTTAATGTTAAAGTTATTTGTCGTAGAAAGTTTAAGTACGTTACTTTTCTCTTGCATGTCATATTTTAAAGTCGTGATTTTTATATATGAAGGGAATTTTCGAGTAAAGGTTAAATATTTATCTTAGAAATTTTAAGTAAGTTACTTTTTTTCTCTTATTTAGCGATATTTTTACTCATTTTAAAGTGATTTTTATGTGAAAAGTAAATTTTTTACGTTAATGTTAAAGTTATTTATTTTAAAGAGTTTAAGTATGTTACTTTTTTCTCTTATTTAGTGATATTCGTACACATTTTAAAGACATGATTTTTATTCGTAAAGTAAATTTTCACGTTCACTTTTTTTTTTATAAGTTTATTTTTTATAATAATAATAATAAAATCTGATAATTATTACTAAATATTATCTTTATATTTAATAAATTTCATAATTACTCCAATTGCAACAACTGTCTACGCTAAAAACCCATTCGCTACACTATGACGTCACGAACAAATTATCTATCACTTTAACTGTTTCAAGCAAGATCGTTACACAACAACTCAACTCGCAAACGCGTTGAAGCGTGTTGAAACATCCCTAGTCTCGCTCCCCTCCCTTCTGACGGGTCGATAGTCAGTAGCACCCTCTACTGTGAAACCTGATTGGTCGGTGAAGTCACGTGATCACCCCTCATATATAGACGCTACCGGTTGCCGTCTCGCCATTTCTACTTAGATACCTGAGTGTGAAAGACGTGTTTAATACTTCGTGTTTTTTTTTCACAGATTTTTTTTTTTTTGTTAGGGTGGAGTGAGGCGGTACCAATTCTTCCTAAAAGAGGTATCGGGCTGGAGGTGGGTCCTCACCTTTAATAATTAATTTTTCAAAATTTATTAATTGTAATTTTAAAGTCTTAACTTATTCAAAATTAGTTAGGGAAGGGGGGTGGGTAGATGAGTTACCATGAAGGCAACGTCCGATAGTCGATATTTTAACAATTGTTTGGTAAAATATTGAAATGTCACGTGTAGCTCGGGGTTAGGGTTCTTTAGACCCTTAGCAAATGGCCTTCCTTTTATTAACTTTTCAAATTTAACATTTTTATTTGTGTAACTTTGTTGCAGGTATTTTAACTTGGCTAAAGGATATGTAAGTAACTCGCTAGAAAGCCAAACAGTCAATCAGGAGTTAGCTTTTTGTCACATGTTTAAAACTTACCAATCACAAGTGAGCATTTAGCTAACCGATCAGAACTCGTTGCCAACACTTGAAAACTAAATTTGATACATATCCAGTGTTATCACCACTTAAAACGTAAATTTTAACATAGAATGACGTCATACCCACTGTGACGTCACTAGTCAAAATATCTATAACTCTAACTTATTCGCTAAGAAGCAGCCCTAGAACAACTCAACTCCACCTGATAGGTAAATCGAAACTAAAATGTGTTGCCACCGCTCAAAACTTTGATATAAAGCACATTATGACGTCATACCCACTGTGACGTCACTCAATAAAAGCCTAACACCCTAACTTATTCGTTTAGAAGCAGTCATAGAACAACTCAACTCCATCTTAAAGATAAATCGAAACTAAAAAGTGTTGCCACCGTTCAAAACTTTGATATAATCCACATTATGACGTCATACCCACTGTGACGTCACGCAATAAAAGCCTATCACTCTAACTTATTCGTTTACAAGCAGCCCTAGAACAACTCAACCCCATCTTAAAGGTAAAATCGAAACTAAAAAGTGTTGACCAACGCTCAAAACATTGATATAAAACACATTATGACGTCATACCCACTGTGACGTCATACACAAACAGCTTATAACGAAACCGAAACTAAAACAACAGCAGGAGGGGAACAACTCAACTTCCGGTCACGTGCTTTCCGGTGATGTCACTTCCTGTGACGACATATCCGGTCACGCCCCCATACCATACCGTCGCTCGGTCGATCCATGGCCCCGGACTCTCCTTTTCTAACTACTAGCGTTTATGTCAGTGTGTCCGATTTGTAAATCCAACGAAATCAACAGAAACGAACAACTTGGAACTCTTAAAAAGTAAACCCATTTATCCCACTTGGCCTCTCATCACTCCATGTTCGAATAAAATTCAGTACTCCACATTGCATATAACATGGATGCTTAAAAATGGAGGAGTAATAATCAAACAAAGGAAGTGAAAGAAATTTAAAAAAGGAAAAAGGTAATTCTAGAAAAATCTCAAAAGAATAGAGAATTTTGGGTTTGCAAATTAATGAGGTGAACAACCAACGACGAAGGAGATTTTTCAAAGGTCCAATAGCCTAATTCACAGATTCAAAATCATTCTCAATACTATCAACAGAGAAGCCTCAATAGATCTCCAGAAATTTAAGCAATACTGCAAGGAAACTTTAGAGATGTATGTTGAGCTGCACAACTGGCACTACATGCCAAACGCAGGTCTTCATAACAATATATATATATATATATATATATATATATATATATATATATATATATATATATATATAATTTTATAACAAACCTCATAAAATATTATTAGTTACTATATAATGTTTAAAAATTTAGAATTTTCTATGTGTAAAGGTAATCAAGAAAGTTTATCAACGTAAGTCAAAGCTGTATTTAAAAAAATGCTGAACCAATTTATTTTTTGTGTAATAGATAAATCGGGTTGGCAAAGTAAAAAACAAGTTTAAATGTAAAAAAAAAAAAACTTACACAAAAACTTTATTTGTACCAACTTAATCAAATGAAGCTAAATACATTATATATTTTTCTTTGATTTGAAAGAAAGACTGATATACACTTTCAGCTTATATTGCAAGCTAGTATAAAATATTATTTTTCTTAAATTCATGCTCCACCCGATTTACCGCACTTACCCTAGACTAAAAAGCTGACTCGTAACCACGGGGTTTGGGGGAATATTTAGGGTTAAACTTTACGTTAGGATGAATTTTCCTTCAATTTTTTATTTATGTATTTTGATTTTTAAAGTGTATTTTTAAATCATTATAAATTAAAGAATTTTAATTAAATCTTTAATAATTTACCAAAATAATTTAGTGAATAACTATAAGTAACAAATCAAAAAGAAATTTTTACTTAATTGTTATTCAATAATTATTTGACTATTCATTATTAGATCATGTATTAATGATTAGCAAATTAAATAATGATTTATTAAGTGTTCAAGTAAATTAAAATAATGAAATTATCGAAATTATTTAACCAATTTTATTCCCCCCCCCCCCTCAGAAGTTTTCTGTTTACGCTCCTGCTAAAACGGTTGTTCGTACAAACTTGGCTATAGCATAAATGAACTCAGAGGGGTCAAAATACTTAAGAAACAGAGGTTTTCAAAGTTTTCTTCTCAAAATAGAAGTTTTTCAGGGTTTTTGCCGTTTTTCGGCCTTTTCCGACCACTGTGCGTCCTGGTGGACAGATTCAGAAAGTGAACGACGGGTTTTTCACATCGATATTTTCCCAAGGAGGTTAGAAGAGGCCCTCTACGGTAACCTCCTTGATAATTTCTATCAAGATAAGTGACAAAGTTAGAAATTTAAAAAAAAAAAAAAAAAAAAAAAAAAAACTTGTTTTCCAAAAAAGAATCCAGAAATATCCTTTGAAAGCAGAAATAAATCGTATAAAATCAATAACGTGCTTGAGGAAACTGGTGGAATATGTCCACCCATATGCTCACGAACCATTGTCTCAGAGGCTACTTAGAAATCAGTGTTCAAATCTTAAAAATCTTGTATCACTCTTCAACGTGATTTATGGAATTTATAGCCAGTCTCTATAGAACTCTGAACTGAACTCTCCAGTTTTGTTTGAAATATGGAAATTGTAAGTAATTGTAAGTAAAGTAACTTGTTAAAATAAGTCTAATCCAGAGCACCATATTTTATGCTGCGCGTCAAAAAAAATTTCATTTTGATTAATCATAACATGGGTTGTAAATGAACAGATATCCACACAAGTAATAAAATAAGCAATGAAAAACGTTCGTATTTAAAATATTATATACATTGGTAATATGGGCACTAAAGGTTAAGATGAACCCAATCTAAAATTATTTTTTTATTTAACCATGTTATAACGTAACTGTGATCTAAACTGTATCAAAAAATTTTGTGTTTGGCAACAACTACTGGGGTTGGATAATGCCGCAACTTGTAATTTTGTAAATAATGTAGAATATATTTTCATTCCGAATAAAATAAAACCCTCTCCCTTGCAACAAAATGCAACGACTAAAAATATTTACTTTTGGCCATCGTCTGCTCTCAAAACAATATTTATTTAAAAGCACGTGCATTTCAAAATGTCTTGGATACTACGGTATGTTTGCAATCTTATTCGGCTCCTCAAAATTCTTTATTCGGAATTCTTTAACTGTACTAGTGCACTTTAAGGACGTTGCGATATTTGGTATTTCCTTGGCTTTATTTAAAGGTTATTCAAATTTCAACACTGAAGTCACTCGACAGTTTTAATCGTAATTTAATACAAAGATAATTTATTTAAGCTTTAAATGGAATTACCAGATATCACCAGGCCCCCATAGTACATTTGTATCTCGAAATATGTTCTGAAATTGATTGTTGGGTAGTTTTAAGAAGATGGGATTAATTACTAGGTACCAATGGTGTAGTGTAAAATAAAAAGGTGTGGGAACGGTAAGTCGTGTCGTTATGCAAAAGTATACTTTTTTTCTTTGGGAGGAGGGGGAAGGTGAAAATGACCACTAAGAATAAATAATATTATTTAAACTATTAAGTTATATGGATTTTAAAACAATTTGCCTTACACAACCCATTTTAACAGATCGTTTGACACTTTATAAATGGATTATAAGACATGTTCATACATATTATTGACACAAATTTTTTAATCAGATTATCTGCAACACATTTTAAACAGATTATTGACATGATTTTTTTTTAACAATTTCCATTCAGAAAAATTTCTATAAGAGATCGATTTTCGATTCAGACACTCTCGAAATTTGTTTTCAAAATGAATTTAAAAATATTGCGATCGTTGCAGATGTCGATTGAGAGTTTTATGATTTTTCTCTTTCTCGAGATGAAAATGTAGAGAAGTTCTTCTTGCTTGATAGACCCTTCTTCTTTCCTTTTCAAAATTTGCTCCATTAATAAAATGAAATTAGCAACTAGAAGCGTGTTAGCAACTAGTATGTGTTTTGCAAATACTTGAACTTTCCCGCTCAGCTCTGAAATTGTGGATCAAAAACGAAAGCATAATTCTCAGGAAAGAACTTTTTCGTTTTCAAACTCGATTTTGCGTTTAGTGTCACGTGAGGGGGGAAAAAATGTTAAATACAAATTTAAAAAAAAAAATTTGTGAGGGAACGCCGTTCCCCTTTTTAAAAAGGTAAAGGATCGTCGTTCCCACACGTTCCCGCTCCACTACACCCCTGCTAGGTACTGATTAAATGCTGTTTCGAAAATTTGTCCCAAGCTGTAAAAGCAACTTTCCCCAAGCTTATGAACTCGCAAAAATCAGACGATTTTTACTTCTTTTGGGGACAGATACACAATATGTGCAAATAAAAAACCAGAAATATTCTCAGAACAGAGTAGTTTGGCATTTTTTTTTTTTTCATTTGACGTTTAAAAAATTTGCCATAAGTCAAAATCACAGTAACTGAAATAAAATTAAAATATAAATAATAAAATAAAATCCGTTGCCAGAAACAACATTTATCTCGAAAAAAGTATCCTATACTACATCTGTACCATATTCTCGGAGCTATCAACATTGCCAAATTATTCGATTTAACCCTTTAAAGCAAGGGTTCCCAACCGGTGGTACGCGGGAACGTTTCAGGTGGTACGGTGGTTTCAGGTGAACTAAAAGAAAGTTTTATCGATCTTACAGAAAATAGTTCCATGAAAGATTATTTTAAAGAGAAATCTTTAATTAACTTCTGGATCGGATGTAAAACCGAGTACCCTTTGATCTTCTGGCAAGCTCAGCTATTTTTTATGCCATTTGTTACGAGTTACTTGTGTGAGAGTGGATTTTCTGAACTCTTGTACATAAAAAATAAACATAGAAGCAAAATAAGTGCGAAGAGGACTTAAGGTTGAAGATAAGCTCTATTACTCCTAATGTTGATACTTTAATCACAGGCATACAACAAGTTTCGCACTAAAGACTATAAAAGTATATTTTGTATGATGATTAATTTTTTGCTGAGTTTGTACTAATTTTTTATTTGTATGTTTTTAGACCTATGGGTAATAAATAAAACTGTAAATTAATGCCATTTTAATCTTTTTATTTCTCCTTTATTATAAGCATGTTATAAATAAACAAATATCTAACCATTAAATATGAATTTAACTCAAAAAGCCTTTGAACACTTTTAGAAGAGTAAATATTATACGTTTATTTAAATATTTAGGTCTGGTGGTACGCCAAAATTTCTCAAAAAGTCAAGTGGTACGCAGGTGCAAAAAGGTTGGGAACCCCTGCTTTAAAGCATAGTGGTCCCACACAGAAACCACAAAGCATAGAAATTATCACTTGCATAAGTTTAAATAAATATGTTGGCTGAAAAGGAATTATACTCCATCATTCTTCTATGCATGAAGACAGATGTCATTAAAATCGAAATTCGTGCTTCATAGAGTTAAATAGGGTTCCTGATACTAGAAATTGACTATTCAGTTCTCGTTATCAACAAAATCTAAATTACATAAATTTTTTCTGAATAAGTTAAATTTTTTATAATTGTAATTGAACATTTCCATCTCATGCAATTCATTTATTTGTCAGCTGCAATCTTGCTTCATGTTCTTAACCCTTCCTTTGTATTTCGTATTTCACTTTTTTTTTTGGTCAAAAATAAAATTAAAAAAGAGATTATTATTTAAAATTAGAGCAAAACTTCCAAGTAGGGTGCGGATTCTGTGCCAAGAATTGTTTACATAAAATTGCCCTAAATTATGGCAACCATAGGCAGTCCACTTGTTATTAAAATTTTAAAAATGTTGGCTGCCATTTGTTGACGAAAATCTCCTTGCCGCCGAATCCGTACTGTACTTGGAATTTTAACCAAAATTAACATCAATAAAACCAATCTTAAACTAAAACATTTTGAATTAATGATATGAATTGAATATCTCAATATATTTCTTAAACTAGTAATAAACTGCCTGTGTTTTTCTAGGTGAATATAATTTTACAAGAAGCTTTAACAAGTCGCTGCAACTCTCCACTGCATCACCTTTTATATTAAAAACTGGTATTCCCACTCACTCTGTTATGTGCCAAAGGCATAAAAACAATTTAGTTAAAGATGAAAAACCTGCTGAAAGCAGTGCCACGCTTAAAGATGAAAAAAGTGAAGAGGCCAGTGTTCCAGAGTCTGAAGAACCCCCTGAAAAACTAAGTTTATTTCAGCGTTATAAGAAAATGCTTAAAGAGTACTGGTACGTTTTGTTACCTGTACACATGGTAACATCTGGTCTTTGGTTTGTGAGCTTCTACTACGCAGCTACAAGGTGACTACTCATTTCTTCATAATTTTGGTTGTTTTCAGATTATCTGGCGGCATCAGCAACACGAGGGCTATAATGCGCCGAAACATTCGTCATTAGACAAGCCAACATACATTTACAAACACCCATGCCTAACACGGGACTCGAACCCGCAACCTCGCGGTCTAGAAGCTAGCACGCTAAACACTATACCGTTTGGTCGGCCTTCATAATTCTAAATAACTAATAGAATGACCATAATTACACTGATGGCTGTTTAGAACTTAAGGAAATTTAAAAAATTAAAGTGCCTGTTGCCGTCTTCAATTAGATGGCAATATGCACTTTCAGAAGCTCAGTTTTTTAATTTGCATTTTAATTTCAAAGGATTTGAAAAAAAACTGGTTCTTTTGTAAAAAGCCACACACAAAAACTGGGGTTTTATACCCTGTTTTTTTTTTTTTTTTTTTCTGATTACATGTTTACATATTTATAAATAAAATTTGACTTTAACTAGAATAATTAATGTTCAAATAATCAATTATTACCTATGTGGACATTCAAATCGTATTAAATTTTAATATATTTAGAGAATTCAATGTTTATAATAGTAATTGTTTATTGCATCATACATGGAATATTGCTCTTAGATTCATCAGTAGTGGTGATAAGTTGTTCAAAGTGATATTTTTAAGGTTTAGAAATACTTTGAACACAAAACCTCTATTTTAGAAACAGACTTAAACTGAAGCCTATAATTTAATTTTAATAAAAAAAATTTAATAATTATAATAGATTAATATATCTATTAGAGTAATATAAAAATGTATTGTTAATACTTATAAGAACTTAATAGTCTTTAATTGCAAAATTTATCTTAAAAATT
Organism: Linyphia triangularis; assembly: GCA_963978545.1. Classification (NCBI taxonomy): domain Eukaryota; kingdom Metazoa; phylum Arthropoda; class Arachnida; order Araneae; family Linyphiidae; genus Linyphia; species Linyphia triangularis. Next base: position 99,304,193 of record OZ021724.1, on the reverse strand, counting down.
TTTTTTAAATTTATTCAATCTACAATATTTGTATAATTATTAATTTAGTGAATTATTTTCTTAAAAATTAATTGATAAACAAGATAACTAAACTATACTAACTTAAAAATTAAAGAAGATGCTTTTATATTTTTATTCCATTTCAATGCAAGTTTAGGATTTAACATTTTGAACACAAAAAAAAAAAAAAAAGTTTTGTGGGTTTTTTAAACACAGGCTGTTACACAATTTTGATGTTACAACTACAAAAGAAAAAAATTCTCTCAACATTTGTTGCACTTGCTTTTGCAATAAAATTCCTTTTGAAAAAGATATCTTTGGAATAGAAAACATTTGGTCAAAGTAGAAGTTATTTACAACATTAAATAATTTTAAAATCTAATAATAAATCAATAAAAAATACAATTTTAAATGATTCTTTAAAAAAAAACAATTAAAATTTAATATGATTTGAATGTCCACATAAGTAGCCATTGTTTATTTACTTAGTTTAAATTATTTTCAATATGATTTGTTATTTGAACATTAATTATTCTAGTCAAAGTCAAATTTTATTTATAAATATACATGTAATTAGAAAAGGATTTTTAAAAAAACCTGGTTTAAATAAAAAAAAAACTGGGTTTTTTTCCAACCTTGCCTATCAGGCATGTTAGTCTAGAAAATACATGCCCAAACATTTCATTCGTATTCATGTATCTACTACTGATGTATCAAAAAAGAATTGTCATTAACAACATTTATACATTGACACTGAACTATACTTACACTAAAACAATAAACAACAACACTATATCAACGCATTATATTAAAAATATTTTCACATTACGCAACAATATTATTGATTTTGGTTGGTTTGTTGTTCTGATCTAAGTCGGAAAATTCTAAAATAGTAGTGATCTGAACTGCATGACCTTCCATGTGCTTTGTTCCTGTTGTTGCAAATAACCAGTTTTCAATTGCTGGTGATGGATCGAAGTTTGCTAGCTAAACTTAATGCCTATTAGCATTAAATTATTTATAGTTTCAGTGGACAAGTTGCATCACAATGGGCCCGGTAGCAGAAAATGCGAGACGGAAGACGGACGTCGCAGATTTTCCAGCAGCCTGCAGATCATTTTACAAATCGGACTTTTTAAAAAAAAAAAATTATAGTTCGATTTCTAAGTAGGGTGATTTGAGTACTTCATTTCATGAAAGAGGAATCGGAATCATGATGCTCTCCATGCGAGATTTTAAGGAGATTGTATAGAAACATAATAAGTTCTATGTGCTTTCACGCGTTGGTGTGTAGTTGTTAGCTTCGCTAAAAGTTATGCTGCTGTAAGGACCGCTGTTACCGAGAATCACGTTGCTAAGACGGGAAATATCTCCGATATTTACGTCGTTGCGATGTTCCTTTTCGGTGAGTGTTTCCCGATATAATAACCCCTATTTCGAAGGTTTGCTTCTCAATAATTGTTACCATCACTGAGATTTACGTAGTTGTGATGGTCAACTTTGTAAAGTGTTACGTTGATAGTGTAATCGTCTATTGCATAAATTTCCATATTTCTACCTATATATTTGGCGCTAACGCTGATACTTACGTTGGTATAATGGTCGTTTTTGCGGATTGTAACTTTGATGTAAATGCCGAGATTTGCGCCGGTAAAGTGTTCGATATTTGCGTTGGAGTAGTGGTAATTTTCACCTAGTTTTAAGCCGTTTTAGTAGAAGCTATCGGCGAGAATTACAATGCCGTTTTGGTGTCATTCGCATAGGCTTGGGCTGATGTGACGGCCGTTATGTCCGTGATTAGTGTAAAGATCGCTTTCGCCGTTTGGTTTGAATTTATACCGAATGATTAGAATTTTAATTTAAGATACAATATTTTTAATTATTTCCATTTTAATATTTAATTTATTTAGCCAAATTTCTATGTTTATGTAAAACAGGAATTTTCGGTAAAATTGACAAATAAGGTGCTTTTGTATTTTATGCAAACTTAAAAAAATAATAATTACGCTGCAGATTATTTTCTAATATTCTAATTAGTGTCGCAGACTGGCATAAAAGTTTCTGCTACAGGGACAATGGGTTCTTCATACGATTCATGGCACTGAAAACTCTCTCGCAGGCAGACATTGTGGGAGAAACACCGAGTCATTACCTTCGACTGAAAGTCACTAACTGGTCGTAATTACATGCGCACAAGTGAAAATACAAATTATTTATCTTTTGAAAGGTATTTTTGATTAAATATTGACATGTCCGGTCGGGCATGTATGAGGAAAAAATACAAGCCTAATCTTAATTTTTAAATGCCCCTTGAAATAATCCATTTATGTTTCAGTGCACAAAAACTCAAACTATATATAAATACATCTCCATTTGGCCATTTTTAGATTTATTTGAAGACAAGACAGGAAAATTAATTAATATTTTGAATTACAACGGATCCATGCTGACCCCCCTAAACAGCTCAGGGTCACATCATGATCCAATCTACTGTATCTCAAGATTTCGGCACCATATGCTCCTGTCACACATACTAAGAGAGTGCCATCTACAATTTTAAGTTACAACACCCCTGGCATGTCTGGCAATATAATTTTCGAGTCTTGCTTCCAATACTGATATAAATAATAAGTTATCTTTGCCAGTTATCCTCTAATAACAATTGTGTGGTAATTTATCTAAAAATATCTAGTATTCATAATATCAGAGTAGAATTTTATAAAAATATCACCACTATAAGTTAAATAATTAAAAACAAATGTCTCTTTTCAATATCTTGATGACCAAATCAAGAAAACTCTTTCTTATAACTACTCCTTTTAGGTTTAGAGTTTACAGCTGGTTTTGATGTGTAATGGAATATCATTCTGAAGTATTTGTGGGAACGTACTAGTACTTTAAAAATACCTTGTTCTACAAGTATTTTGTTTCTGAAGAGGATAGGATCATGGCCCCAGTTATGGCCACCTTAAGCATTTTTAAAGATTGACGAAAGTTTTTCTCTACTAAAAAAGGTCACAATATTTTGAAAATAATATCAGTTGCAGTGGTAGCATTCACCCTAAAATTCCTAATATACCTTACATTTTTGTTTCTCACCCTAAAATTGTATTTAAATTTTTCAATAATTTCTCCAAAAAAATTTAAAATCTCGAAAATTCCCTGATTTTTCTCCGAAACCCTGATAATCCACCAGAGGAGAAAATCTTTTCTGTGATTTTAATTATTATTTATTACATTTTTTGAAAATCGGTAGGTTTTTTTGCAGATATTGAAACATGCTTTGAAAAGTGTAGCTGTGTTAGGAGCCTCTGTCAGCTTTAAAAGAAATATCCCTAAATTTTTTCAAATTTTCCCTAAAATTTTTGGATTTACTTCTAAAATCTTTAGGGATTATCTCTAAAATGTCCCTGAAATATTTGGAATTATCCCTAAAATTCCAAAATCCAATTCAGACAGTAGTGTAAAGCTGAAAGATTCTTCCGAACTATTACTTGAGATATTTGCATACTTCATTAAATTGTGTGTCTTCCTAGTAAAAATGTTTCTTTTGACGTACTCAATATCTTTTTCTTATATAAATAGATTTTAACCTTGAGCGTCCAGGGAATGGGCAAAATTGTACAGTGGTTTTCACTGCAATAATTTTTAAAGTATATTTCTAATATATAATTAATTTATTTTTTTATTCAATTTGTTTTAAACTATCATCCTAATAAAAATATTAAAAAAATATTTTATTTATAAATTTAAAAATGTCAGTATTGCTGGAAAAACTGGAGATAAAAGGACTAGATAATCCAGAACAGCCGCTTAATGGGTTAAATTGATCACCTATATCTTTTGAAAAAATATATCGCAAAGTTTTGCAAAAATTCTTAAATCCCTTGATACTAACTAAACTTTCATTTAACAGAGGCCTTGACATAGTGCCATTTCTGGAATACATCAACTTGCCAGAATACCTCATTGAGCCGCTTCGCAATTCCTCCCTGGGACATATCGCAGTTGCGTCGGCCATCTACAAGTTGGCAACCCCTGCCAGGTACATGGTCACCGTGGGAATGACAACCTTCGCCGTCAAGTTTCTGACGAAGCGAGGTCTGATCCGACCGGTGCCCACCAAAGCGCAGATCAAGACCATCATACAAAACAAGATGAAGAAAGATGCTGACAAGTGATGTAGAGTATTTATTTGTATTATAGAGATAAAAAAAAAAAGAGTTTTTAATTTTGAAGGTGGTCTTCATTTGGGTCCGAGTCCACTCTTATTGTTTAAGCTTTTATTAAAATACAGGTGTGAGAGTTTTCCTCCTTTTGGAGGATTTCCTCCTTTTTTGTTATTTATGTTCTCTTTGTCCTTGTTTCAAGGATCCGCATATTTCTGATCTGAACCAGTTTTTCTTGCAAAAAGTATACTTTTCCTCATGTCTGAACAAAAGATTTTCCCTCTTAGCTCCCCTTTCCTCACAAATTACTTTAAAAGCTCCTACTATTTGAAATGTAATTATTATATAGCATGAAAAATTTCATTGTATCTTTAAAATTATTGAATCATCCTTCCTGCATACTATTTTGTTGAATTTTTGTGTATTCTCTCCGCGAGCGTTTTTGACGAAACTTTGGGGTCCCTTCTGCTTGCTTTTTTAATGAATTTTCAGATTTCCTCCTTTTTGCTCTCTGATCACTTTCATTCCTAAAAATATTGTTTGAAAAATCGTGATTAACACAGTGGAGTTAAACTGATGATCAACAGTCAGAGTGGCCAAAGAACCTGGAAATCAGTGATTTTTCTGATTCTAGAAAAAATCAGGGGAAAATGTCAGTGAATTTCTTAAATTTTCACAAAAATCGGAAATTTTCATGCGTGCTTTCCCATTCTTCCGTATTTTGATGCCATTTTCCCGGAGATTTGTGATGGTAATCGTTAAAAGTTTAATGTTACATAATAATTTAAACTTTTCATTACCACCGAAACTATTTTTAAAATATTGGCTTGTTATCTCTTAAGCATACATGTTCTATTTGATCAGGGATACACATCTGAGAAATTTGAAAAAAAGTTTGCCGTAAAATCAGGGAATTTTTTTAGAAATCTGTCAGGGGACTTTTTTCCCTGAATTTTGTGGCCATCCACAGATTAAGATTTCGTTTGAGAGCCTTAATTTTGCTTCAAGAGCCATGTTTCTTAGAAGTAAGTTAAACTAGCATTAAATAAATCAGATATGATAATCTTGTTAATTGACAAATTTGACCACACTCAAATGGCTAAACGGCCTTGGTAAGCCAACCACTGAAGTAATGGATCATCATAACCATGTAATAACTATTACCAAGCGATACCTTAATGTGTAGACTGTAGAGGTCGGAAATATCGATTCAAATAAATATTGATACTAGATCGTTGCATAGAAAAAAATATCGATATATCCAATACATGATTTTTTTTATTTGATTTTCAATTTTGCCAGAAACGAAGTTTTTCGGGACAAATTTCTACTTTTCATGAATTCATGCCAAAATTGTTTTAATAAATACATTATAAAAATTGTTTTAATAAATAAATTATATTATCAATCAGAATAAATAAAATGCATTTGGATGTCAATGCATAAATTCACATTTATTTTTAAAGAAGAAATTTTGAAAAGTAGTTTACAGCATATTTTGCCGTTAGAGATGTTTTTAATAATTAAAATTATATGCAAATTCCAGGCACACGTTGACAAAAGAAACGGTGCTATGTTAATGACTACTAATAAATCATCTTATCTTTCCATTGCATTATGTTTTCTTTTAGGTTAGAGTGCCATTTTAACTGTTTCTCAGCCACGTCCAAACTTTAGTTTCGAAGTTTTTGAAAAGGGAGTAAAGAAAATCGAAAAAACACATGGAACTACAAACGATCACCAAAAAACTAAAAATGTTTAAAAATATCGATATATTGGTGACTTGTATCGATATTTTAACAAAAATATCGTATCTATATATCGTCTACCTCTAGTAGACTGACAAACACAGATCCCTTCCACTTCATAAATGTCCATTTTCTAAATCATGTGATCATTGTCAAAAACATTATTGTGTAATAATATATGGCAGTTATACCACCAAATGTTTAATTAACTCAATCGTTAAGAAAGAAATTATAGTACCTCATGTAAATAAAGCCCAGCTTGATATAGCCCAGCGACCTCATTCAATTAAGCATTAGCATCTTATTTGAACAGCATAACTTGTGTTTCAAGTGAAGACATTTTTCAAATTAAAATTGGTTATTTTCGAGAATATTTATCTTGTTTTCTTATGCCAAGTTATTTGAATGTACAAATTTTAAATAGAAATGCTTCAAATATTATAAGGAAAGGATGTTGCAAGTAAAATAACATTACGATACGTGTTAAAAAAAAAAGATGGACTGATGTGCATCACATTGAGATTTTTATTAATCTGAACTATAAAACAAAGTGGGGTTATGTCTATTAAATCCTTTATATTTATTAACTTCAATTTTGTATGTTTGTTGATGGCGGGCAAATCTACAGAGTCCTAATTAACACCCTTGTCGTCATCCAATCTGGCTGAAACTTGGCAGATAGATTCGATGACAATGCATTCTACCAAATTTTGGGGCTGTCACAAAAAGGTCGCTTTTACGGAATACTAATGAACCAACTTTCTGTCATCCAATTGCGCTAAAATAGCATTTAACCATTGAAGAAACTCTTTCCTGTTGCCAAATTCTGTTTAATAAATAAATAATAAAATTATTTTAATCAGAATAAATAAAAGATATTTAGATATGAGTGCATAAATTCATGTTCATTTGTAATAAATAACTTGTGAAACTTTGTTTGCCACACATTTTGCTGATAGAAATGTTTTTGATTTTTAAAATTAAATGCAAGCACATACTGTTTACAGAATCTGCACTTCGTTAATGAATATAAAAATTGGCAATGCATATAACGGATTGATATTAAAAACTTTGTTTTTAAATGTTATTTTGGTTTGTCTGAAGTGTTTCCTATACATTACTGCATTTCAAGATCCACCACCATAAAATTTACACACTATATTCAGTTTAGAATTCTTTGGTTTGTGCCTTCTTTTTCAAGCCAATATGTTTTTTCATTCTGTAATTATATTAGTTGAAACCTAATTAACTCAAAATCTGAAAAAAAAAATATTATTACCCCTATCTTAAATCTACTGTTGCCAAATTTTTACGATTTCTATTCTCTGGCTCGGAAAACTTGTATCATTCTAAAGTAAGCCAAATTGCCGACATCAGTTACACCATCAGTGACGTAATGTTTATTGCCAACTTGGCTCCCTTTTAATAGATGCAAGTAGACCGTCGCCAGATATCTGAATTGCCTGCAACCTTCTTAATTAAAAATTAAAGAGTGAGGGTTACCAAATAAATAAAAAAAATGCTCATTATGGGCAAGTTATGGCGCATTTGGCAATTAGATTTAGTTCAACTTATTAAAAGTCGATTTTTGACCAGTTTCGGCCAATTTTGCCACGGCAGACCAGTGGATTCGTTATCTACTCACTTTTCCCCAATTTCTATGAAAAAATTCAGAATGATTTTCGACGGGGTCCAAAAATTGCAGTCGCCTCTAATAGCAATATGCAACATCGGGGTGCTGATTCAGGAGTCATAGAATAATTGAACTATTATCTATTTTTCTATTCAATTTTTGATTGCCATTATAATCGAGTTTCATTTGACACTTAAGTTCAATTTATCCTACGAGATTAGTTTATTTGGTCCAATGTGCAGGTGGATTTAGCCTTTTCAATTAGATTTGAACTATAAGTACACGGGATACGAACTTTTGAAATATTTGTTATAAATTTTACTTTATCGAAAATGCTCATTAATGAAAAATATTTTCAGAAAATATCAATCATTGAAAGTTTGAGAATCTAACAACATTATGTGGGAAGTTCGGGAAACTGGAATTGTTAATACTTTCACATAGAGCTTTGCTATCATTGCCTCAAATTAAATAACATGCATAAATTTTTTTTTTTTTTTTTTAATTTTTTTTTTTTTGCAAGTTTTGTTTACTATAATGCAAGATTTGCCCTTCAATTATGAATCATATAAAACAATTTTACTTAAAAATTGAATACTGACAAGATAACTCTCCTAAATATCTATGAATATTAAAACAATCATAATCGGCTTTTAAAGTGGTATTCGTGACAAAAATTATTGCAGTGTTGCATTTCCTAAATACACCTTACAAAAATAAAAAACTTATTTTTACGAAAAAATTCAGACCTACATAAACACTTTTTAGCTGGAAAAGTTAATTCAAACTGAATGGTTAATTTTTGTAGAAAGTAAATTTCTTTGAGAGAAAATATTGTCAAGTACATGGTAAAATGTTCATGCAAGCCAGACAGTTGTTAAAAGCTAAACACAGGGTTCCCACGGTCATTAAAAGTGCTTAATATTTTTTTAACTTGTTTTCAAGGCCTTGAAAGTACTTGAAATTGCCTAGAGATCCCTAAAGCTTGGCGTCCATTATCGCTGAGCAGATCAGATCGGAGTGGATTAGAGCCAATTACAAGGCTGTCAACGTCCATTGTAGCTCGAGGCTTGTGCTATAGTGATAGCTCTGCTCTGCTTAGCAATAGTGGACACCAAGCTTTAAAGTCTTTAATTTTTTAAGATGTATTTTTATAAATTTTGCAGTTGGATACACAACTTCAAACTTGCTATCCCCGCGTGACCGCCTCTTATCCGCACCATATCGGAATTCTCCGACATATTTTTATTATACTCGTGTGAGCAGTATTTATTTCGCGAGTCACAAGAGGGTTTTTTTTTACCAGCGCAGCAAGTGTTTTTTAGCATAAGCAACTTGCGAAAACCATGTCCGGAAAGTGCACCTTTAATGTGCTTTGGTTATAGCACCCTGCATATGAAAAATTGATGACCACATCAACAAAGTCTGTTATTAAGGCTAAATACAAACTGCGCCCTAGAGATGTTGATTTTAGCGCTATAGGCGAAGCTGTTATGAAATCACATTAAAGATACAGTGGCTCAAACAACTGAGGATACACCTTACTTTTACTTGATAAATCCGGCTTTCAATATAAATAACACATTACCAAGAAGTGCAAACACGTCACTAATTTTACACATAACAAATGGTTTAATTTAGAGTAAAAATAAAGAACAATCAACAAAAAACTTCTAATAGGAAAAATTTCGGAAGCATTTTGAATAAACATAATGCAGATTTTTACCTCAAAAAATTAAGAATGCACCAATGAAATTTTTGTAGTATATCACACACGAAGAAAGTGTTTATATTTAGGAGCACGTCCTTTGGCATTTATAATGTCATCCAAACGTCGTGGTACCGATTTGATCAACTTTTTGATGGTATCTGAAGATATTTTACCCCATTATTCTTGCAACACTTGTTTTAAATGGGCTTTATTTCTAATTTTATGTTTTTGGACCACTGTTTTGCGTGTGACCCGTAGATTGTCTTTGATATTGAAGTCGAAGGTCTGGTGGTGTGTGTAACTGCTTTTTACAATGAAAAAGACCCCGTATTTTGACATTGCGTGCCTTGCATTTGGGGTCGCTGTGATGCTAGAAGATGAAATTTCAATCTAAATCCAAATTCTTTGCACTTTCGTTTAGATTGTTGTGAAATATATCCAAGTAAACCGTATGGTTCATAATGTCTTCTATAAAAACTAAATTTCCTGCTCCGATTGAAGCCATACAATCCCAAACCATGAGAGCCATCACAACGCTTAACTGAAGGACGACATTTTTTACGATGTAACGGCCGTTACTACCGAAAATGTTGAATTTACTTTCATCTCTATATTATATTACTTTCTTCCAAAAGTTATTTGCCTTCAATTATTTGAGTTTTTACAAACTTCAAACGCTTTCAGATTTTGCAAGTTGTCGAGTAATTAGGAAGAAACCGTTCGACTTTTGTGTTCAGCTTGTCTAATTACATTTCGCACAGTTTCAGCACTTACACTTGTGTGAATAATTTGAGAAGTTTCTGCAGCAAATTTGACTGTATTCACTTTATGATAAACCTTGATTTCTTTCAAAATGTACCTTTTGTGATGTCCTCAGAATTCTCTTCTACTTTTAATCGATCCATCATTTTAAAATTTTCCAATGATTTTCTGGACACGTGTGGCTTCTACCAACAATTTTAGCTATTTCAGTAAGATTTTCCTTTTTTTTTCTCTTTTTTTTTTTATAAATATTTTGAATAGGAATTTCTTTACATCATTACTAGTTTCTCTTCGAAGAGCAATTTTCTATTTAAAAGTTTGGATTCAAGTTAGTATAACAAATTTCATGACAAATTATCATTGAAAAGGTTAAAAATAATATGCAAGATTACATTAAAATAGCAGCCAAGTTGAAAATATTTAGGGGTAAATAAGCATTTTTCATAAGCGTATTCTCAATTTTTTTACTACAAAATTTTCTAATAAAGTTTTAAAGCTGTATGACTAATGATTTTTAATAAATTATTATATTTTTAGTGTATATACAAAGTAAAATGTCCATAGTTTAATACCGTTGCAAAAAGTTTTGCTATAATTACATTTTTAGCGCATTCTCCCTACTAAGTGCTAATGTGCTCAAAAAACGAAGTGTATTCTTAATTATTTGAGCCACTGTATGCCAGAAAACAAATTTTCGAAGGTTCTTAACACGTTGAGCGCCACGCGAATTTATAAGGAGTTTGCCTCCAGGTAACGCGTGCTTCTTAGAAGCGCTGGTATTGCGGTATAGCAATACGTTGGCTGTTTTCAGAGTATCTGGCGCCGTCAGCAACACGAGGGCTATAATGCGCCCAAACATTCGTCATTAGACAAGCCAACATACATTTACAAACACCCATGCCTAACACGGGGCTCGAACCCGCAACCTCACGGTCTTAAATTCAGTTTGAACCCTGTAAACAGTTTTATATTTGAAGTATTTTGATTGCACTGCCAATGTTATTAAGTTTGAAAACTTGACTACCCCCAAAACGCATGTAAAAATATTGATGTAGCATCCATCACAGTCGCAGGGGTTTTTTTTATTCAAGATTTTTAATAAAAATTATGAGGTTTACTAGACTAGAAAACCAATTTAGTTTTTGCGTTTTTAATGCAGATTTTGAAGCCATTGAAAGCTGCCCTAGTCGGAATCATTCAATACGTTTGCGCACAAACTTTATCTAATCTACACAACTGACAAATTGGTTGCTGTGCAATTTATTGCAACTTGGCATCGAAGTTTTCCTTCGATGGCCATCAAGATTAACATACTATTAAAATGTCTACTTTTTAAATTTCTAACCTTTCAATTCCAATTTGAAAATATACTAATACAGAGTGGCCACAGAACCGGGAAAACCTGGAAGTCGGGGAGCTTTTTGATTCTGGAAAAATTCAATGAAATGTCAGGGAACTTTCTAAAATTTCATGAAAATTAGGGAAATTTTGTTTTAAGGCACATTCATCCATATTTTGGCGCTATTTACTTGGAGATTTGCAGTGGTAAGGCATTAGAAATTTAATGTTATTCCATAATTTAAACTTTCCATTACCAGCAAAACTATTTTTTAAAAATTGCATACTATCTCTTTAGCATACAAGTTCTATTTGATCAGGGTGTCTAGACATCAGGAAAACCTAAGAAAATTTGAGAAATTTTAAGAAGTCTGCCCTAAAATCAGCGAATTTTTTAGAAATCTGTCAGGGAATTATCAGGGTACTTTCCCTGAATTTTGTGGCCACCCTGTAATATTTTTTTTTACTTTAAATGCAAGAATAAATGGTTTATTATAAATCCTTTAGATGCAATTGCCCATAAAAATTGGCTGTACAACTTTACAAACTAGATTTGAAATCAAAATGGCTTATAGTGTTTGACCACTCAAAGAACACCATCGATTTCGTGCCATAGATTCAACTCTTTGCCTACGAAACTTGATGGAAAGCATTACCATCGACAGCGAGTCAATCTACCGAGTTTCTGCTCGATTGGATGATGGAACTGGTTTATTAACCCTCCAGATTCGCCCACCGCAAACGATATTTAAGGTAATAAAGGATTTAAAAATTAATCAAGTCAACTGTACATTCAGATTTTTAGACTATCAAAAACATTGATAGCTTAACTGGGTCATGTGTAATCTTTAACGGGCTAAATTGTTTCGGTTGAAGTCCTTGATGACACAGTCTTGTCGTAACAAGGCACAAACTGACATTTTCATCTATATAATTATTTTTAAAACTCCAGTGATTGGGAAGTGTTTTAATACATGAATACAATGCCAATCCGACCGTTAAAACAAATTTTAGATTCAGCAACAATATAAACTTGCTTACTATAAACGCTTTAGTCCCTGTCCAAACAAGTTTACCTGTATAAATATTAGAAAATAAAAACGACCTATTATTTAGAAATCTTTATTGAAATTTTCAAACTCTTGATAAAAAAGAACTTACTGTCGACTTTAAAACAAACAGTCATACAACAGTAAAAATCTAATACAGTTGGAATGGGTTATACATAGTCTAGCATTCAGTTCAAACAATTCACTCTGTTAATCTCAAAGTCCTTAAAGCAAGAATACAATCCTCTATTGGATTGCATATTTTTTAACTTTGATTCTTAAACATTTGTTTTGCGCAAAGACTGAAGTTGTAATATTAAGACTCCAAGTCAACAATTCAACAAGATCAACTCCTTCAAAAGAAATTTCTCAAACAATTGGTTCCGGTTCGACGGACCAAAAAAACGTTTAAAAAGTTAGAAACTACGTAAAACACTTAAACAAGAAAAATGTCCCATAGACGTTATTATAAACAAAGCAAATAGTCGAAACATTTTGTCAAATTGGAAACTTCATTTAAAAAACATTGAAACTTTAGAACACAATCCGAGACTTATGCATTCTCAAAACTACAACATGAAAATGGTAATCAGAGGGTTAAATTAGATTCGTAACAAGTTTTAAAATGATCAAGCAATTGTTAATATCACTAATTAGACATTAAAAACTAAAATGCATATTAGTTGTTTTAGTGGAAAGTTTCGGTTTAAAATGTAGATGCAAGAAACAGCAGTGTCGGACTTTTAAGTCTATAAAAAGAGTCATAATTTAAACTATTTACCCAATTTTATTTTTATAAATACGCGTGTTTGAATGTTACATAATTTAATTGTTAAAGTATACGAAAGCCTTGTATGGCCGAATCTCGTACGAAATTGGGTCGAATATTCTAAAAAGGGAATGAACTTCTTTTAATAAAATTCAAGAATTTTACTGGCGCCTTAGGCAGCTTAATTTTTTTTTTTAAACAGCAAAACTCAGTTTTGGAAGCTATAGAAAATTGTCCGACACAAAATGGACACTATAGAACTCAAAGCAAACGGCCAACATCGAAAGTCATTTCTATCGGCGGAAACATAGAACGAAGTTTCCCCGCAAAAAACTTCATCGGGCAGTGTTCGACAAGTAGCTGAATCAAGTTTCCGTCAACATTCCCTGGATTAGCATTGCGAAATTCCTTGCCGCGTTCACAATCTGTCTGCATTTTCATCAGGGACCGATGAAGAGCTTGGAAACCTTGAGGCAAACTGTCTTCGTTCTGCACCAGGAGCAGCCAGAAAGTTCTTCGACCAGTCGCCCATTCCTTGCTCACGAATAGCTGAAATAAAAGGCAGTTTGGTAAGCTGAAATGGTTCAACCTTCAAATCACAAATTGTTATACTGCATATTAATCCAGTCTATTGTGGAAAAAGAGCAAGCTACTCCTAGAAGTTTAAATTTTTTTTGCATCACCGTTGTTTTCTCAGTGCGCTGTTCAAGACCCGACTGTAATCCCTCGGGGCCCAATACACATGTTTTCGGGGCACTATACAAAATTTTGAGAGCAACCAATAGTTATATTGACAGTGCTTGCCGGAAGGATTAACGTCTTTAAGCTTGGCGTCCACTATCGTTGAGCAGGGCAGAGCGTAGTGGATTAGAGCCAATTACAAGGCTGTCAACGTCCATTGTAGCTCGTGCTATAGTAGACATTGGCAGCCTTGTATTTGGCTCTAATCCACTCTGATCTGCTCTGCTTAGCGATAGTGGACGCCAAGCTTTAGTCTGCAAGTTTATAGATAACCATCCAAAATCATCCAGTCCAAAGTCGAGCAACAAAAAACCAAAATGTAATTCACCTTAATTTTACTCTTTTCCGAGATTTAGTTGTTTAACAGCTGCTACTTAAAATCAGTTTAAGTTTGTTTATTTGTGTTCAAAACGTAATTAAAAAGAAAAAATGGACCTGGTGTTCAATTTAACTACAACAACTTTAAAATTTCGGAACCCCCAAAGTTTCGGGGCTCCAAGCCTGGCCAATTATAAAATAATAGCCGGTGACATGGGATAAATTCTCAGTAAAATTACCGGTCAACAGTGTTAAATTAATTTTCTAGTAAAATGTTAGTTTTGCATCACTTTTTTCTATCTAAATTAATTACTTTAAATGAACAGCCCTATAGATTACTTTAATAGAACATACCAACAAGAATGCAATAATAAGCACATGGCTTGCTTTTTAAACTTATTTTCTCCACATTTCCAAAATGTTCAGATGCCAGATGAATGCGAGTATACTCCCTTGCACCTTTCCTGGTGGCCCGCTCAGGGATAGTACCTTCCAAAATGCCTCAACATTTAGAAGTTTGGAATAAGTGATAACTCGACTTTTTCTCTAACTCAACGCCCATAAGTAACGACTCAAAACTAACTACATTTCACTCAAAATTGGTGGTAACACGCACCCTTAAGACTCGTATTATACAGAGCCACTCCAATGGCAAACGCGTATTACAGAAATGACTCCCGGGTTGGCTACAGCTGTGGCCCAGTATGATATGCTCCATGCGATTGCATGTATCACTTAGTGACCTTCCTGAAGCGAAAGCGCGAGTTCGCCAATTGACTGATTCTGTGTAATAAAAGCCTAAGGGACTGAGGCGACTGCAATTTTTGGACCCTCATCGAACACAATTCTGATTTTTTTTTTTATAGAAATTGGAGAAAAGTGAGTAGATTACGAATCTACTGGTCGCCGTGCTAAAAATAGCCGAAACTGGTCAAAAATCGACTTTTGAACTAAATCCAATTGCCAAATGCGCCATAAGTTGCCAAATAATGAGTATTTTTTTATTTGGTAACCCTCACTATTTAATTTTTAATTAAGATGGTTGCAGAGGATTCGGATGTGTGGCTATGGCTTACTTGCATCTTTCACAAATTGGCAAGAAACATTACGTCCCTGATGACGTAACTGATGTCGCCAATTTGGCTTACTTTTAAAAGATACAAGTTTTCCGAACCAGAGATCAGAAATCGTTTGCGCTTTTTCTCATTGAAAATCAAAATGCAGTGGGTTGCCGGACGAAAAAGTTTCTTTTTGGCAAGTTATGACACATTTGACTATCTGATTTTAGTTCACCTCATTCCAAGTTGATTTTTGATCAGTTTCGGCTATTTTTGCCATGGCAGAATAGTGGAATCGTAATCTACTCACTTTCCTACAATTTCTATAAAAAATTCAGAATGATTTTCGTTGGGGTCCAAAAATTGCAGTCAGCTCTCCGACTATTACTATACAGAACCACTTGAGTGTAGGACATGCGCCACTGCTTCTGGCCACTGCTGTAGCTCAGCATAAGCTCCATAGGATCGCATGTTTCGCTACGAATGGCTTGTCTGAGTGACTGTAGTGGAGGCGCCCGTTTGCCACTCGAGTGGCTCTGCATAATAAGGCCTTTACATTAATCAATTTATTGGATTTATGCTTCAAAAATATTCACCGATTATTGAAATTACCAGGCTACTATCATTAACGAAACCACGGATGGTTCCAAGACTTACCAGATATGGCAGTAAGCATCTTTCGTCGAGCGCCGTAGCTGATGTTCAAATGCTGAAGGTCTATTTCAGTCAGTGTCAGGAAGATCGTCAAGTCAATCTAAAATTAAGGAGTTTTCAATGCTTTGTCGACTCTTGGAAGATAGTTATACTATTCTTGCTATGCAATTCGAAACTTTCTTTGTGGACAGAAACAGTATTTTTCCAAAACCTAATTTGGGTACACATTCAGATTGTGGCTAATGCCAAGTTTCATGTATTTATGTAAAAAGTTGCTTGGCTCACTGTTAAAGAATTTACATCGAGTAATTTTGAGTTCGAAGTAGAAGGCTTAAGATATAGCAATTATCAACAATCAATTTATTGTAAATGCAATAGATACAAAAAAGAAGTCAGTTTCTTTCGCATTTATCAGAAGTAGCAAATACTACTATCGTGTTAAAAATATTTGAGTTTTTTGTTTCAGCTTGAGTCTTGTTTAATACCATTGCCTGGACACATTGGTTTACTTCTCATAGTTTATACGTAAATTATCCGTATACGATTATAACGACCGAGTGAAACAATTCAAACCCAATCCGAATGTGTACTCTCGTAAAAGATTGCCTATTTACAACACTGTCTTAGTGATTAAAACTTGTGTCCTATTTTTAATTATCTCAAACAATCACAAAAAAATATCAAAACTAGGCTCAAAGTGGAAAAATTGTTACTCCACCAACCACCTGTTTAACACATCGATATGGATAAACCATCGATATAAATAAACTGTATAGACTGCTTAACGCTGGGAAAATGAAGCCGTTGCCAGATGCCGTTGGTGGGATTAAAAATACGGATTGGCGAGGATTGAAAAAAAAATTTCGGGTTGTACACACCAGAAATGTCAATTGTAGACCTTAATTAGTAATAACGTGCAAAAAATATATACTCTAGTATTTTACAAGGTTTTTCCCATTTCCATCCAACTATAAAAGTGATCCGTTATTGGTCAATCTTCCCACCTGCTTCGCAATCCCCGGCGCGTTTTTCTCTTCGAATTGAAAATGGAGCAGTCTATCCAGTTGTTTATATCGATGGGATAAACTGGATAGACTGCTACGATGACAATGCAAAGAAAAAAAAGCGCCAAATTTGGCGATTTTACGTGGAAAGTTTGAAATTCCATAGTTTTCATGGAAACCCTACAATTCTTTGGAAGTAAAAAAATATGGTAACTTTTTACAGGTAATGGAACATTTTGACATTAGGTACAAAGTGATTTGTTTCTAAGGGGCATTTGATGCACCCTAATGATGGGAGGACGATTATCCAATCACGGTTTACTACTAGAGTCGTGTGGGAATGCGGAAAACCTTAAAGATGCTAGAGAAGATATATTTTGCACATTACTAATTAATGTCTACTATTAACAGTTCTGTGTAAGATCCAGGATTTTTCTTCAGTCCTCGGGAATCCGTATTTTTTGTCCACCCAACGATTTGGCAATGGCTTCATTTCCCCCGCGTTAAGCAGTATATCCAGTTTATATCGATGGTTTTACTTGCAACACAAAATTTTAGTTGCAAAATCACTTGCGGGGAAATAAAGTGGCTTTTAGTGAACTTGACTATCACAAATTGCATTCGAGATAACGGAACAACCGTCAATTCTCCCTACGAGTGATATATTTTTACGAATTTCTGTATATTTGTATATATTTCGTAGTATTAATTATGTAAAAAGAAAAATTTATGTACATTTCGCATAAGGCAAGGCAAGAGTTTGTCTTTACTTGGCTTTCCTGCAATGCGTCTCTAAATGCTGGAAAACGAGTTTTACAGGGAGAAGGCCATATAAAATTATGGTTAATGGCAATTTCGGTCCCTTGGCTAGAAATCGCCAAATGTCGTTAAACTTGGCGACACTTTAGGTCCCCATGTACCTGTATACAGCTTTTTGACTGCGATCTGGAAAATTCTCCAAATTTCCATCTCTAGAAGATTCGCGAAGGATTAGCCTTCCTATATAAGGCCAAGAGAGCGGGTGACCGAGTTAGTTGGCTCTCAGCGAACATTCAGAGTAGTTCCGAAAGTGAATTGTATTGCATTGCCTTTTGCGTCGATTTTAGCAGTTGTGTATCTAGTTTTTAACTGCTGTTTGTGCTCCATTGTTGTGTGCTGCTGTACATAACGAACATATTGTTGTGTCCAGAGCTGTAACGAGTCTATTGGAACGGAAAGTTCTGGAGTTGTAAAAGAATCTGCGAAGAGTTATATCGGAATAAATTTCTGCAAGTTTTAACCTTTAACTGCTGTGGTTGAGGTTTTTGGCGCAAGAGCTACACATGGTCCATATTGCGCCAAACTAATTGGTGAACATCAGTTTAAAGTTTAAGAAACATAGAACCAGAAAAATTAATATAAATGTTAAAGATGCGATATTTTAGGGGGTGGAAGCATTCCACAAAAATGACACGCGGTCTGTCAGACCGCTTACAGCAGTTAAAGGTTAATCTGCTTTGGCTTCAAGTCTTTCGAAACCATCCACGCAACAATATGTTCGTTTCAATGCGAGCTTACTCACCTCGTGGTGCAAGAACACATCACTGTACTTTTCTAGGTCCAGGAGCCGCAATAGCTGTTCCAGCGTCTTTATCGAGCTGTAATTAACTGACGGCAATCGAGGCACATTCTCCCAGAAGTTGCTCAAGGCAAAGGGAGACGGAACTAGTATGGAATAAGATTCACGTTAATACTGGAACGACTCGAATCGTTTGATTTGTTGCTGCACAGAGTTATGTCTTACCTTGCTCCAGCGGACTGTCATTTTTGTCTGGAATATCCGCTCTCCAGGCTTTTGCTGCGGCTGCTTCCACGTTAGAAATACTGGTATTGTCAGCCTATGACAAAGAAACTTGCATTAAAAATAGCCATGTCATGGCGAGTATAGATATTTAAAATTAGTTTTTCTGAAGTTTTTTTTTTTAGTATTATCCGATTTGTCATTTAATTTAAAACAAAAGGTATGCTTCAATATCACGAAAGGCTCCTTCCTCCATGTATCACAATTGGTTTAGCATTGTATAATCAAGGGTATTCAGTGGAGGGCTACATACCTTGCATAATCATTAAAGGTCGTAAATTTTGATCAAAATAAATATCGATACTATATCGTTGCATAGAAAAAATATCGATGAAATATAAATACACGATTTTTATTTTTTTTCCAATTTCGTCAGAAACAAAGTTTTTCGGGACAAATTTCTACTTTTCATGAATTCATGCCAAAATTGTTTTAATAAATAAATTATATTATCAATCAAAATAAATAAAATACATTTGGATGTCAATGCATAAATTCACATTTATTTTTAAAGATATTTTGAAAAGTAGTTTACCGCATATTTTGCTGATAGAGATGCTTTTAATATTTAAAATTAGATGCAAATTCCAGGCACACGTTGGCAACTGAAACTGAGCTATGTTAATGACTACTAATAAATGATCTTATCTTTCTATTACATCGTTTTTTCTCTTTTGTTAGAATGCCATTTTAACTACCTCTTCACCAAGTTCAAATTTTAGCCGAGGTTTTTGAAAAGGGAATAAAGAAAATCGAAAATATACATGGAACCACAAAACGATCAAAAAACTAAAAATGTTAGAAAATATTGAAATATCTGCGACTTGTTTCGATATTTTTACTATTGATATTTTTTTAAATATCGATAAAAATATCGCCGTATTGATATATCGCCGACCTCTAATAATCATGCACTATAGTTAACAACTATCAAAATCATTCAAGATACACACTTCGAATCTGAAATAGCTCGTTAAAAATCAGGCGTCTTGAAAATACAGAAAACCAAGTCTTGTTTAATTGCTACTATAAAACCACTATTTACTCAGCGAATCTAACATGTACGCTACACAAGAATTTCGGACAGAAGATTAAATGGGTGATTAAGTAGCGATTTTTTTTAGGTGATTAAATTACTCGCCTCCAAAAATTCCGAAATTGATCCAGAAGTCGCATTCGATCGCTTTGCCCTTCCTGCGAAATCCGGCATGGACTTTGAGAAGCCGTATCCGGACCACAAGTTATTGGGAGTTCGGACTCCGTCCACATTTTGATGCATGGCTGCAACAGATTTTATGGTTAGTTTTCATGTAAAAAACACATCTAGGTCAATGTTTAATTGCCAAAATAAAGTTCGACTATACTAAACTTCAACTTAACTAGACATCACTTAGACGGTAGATCGTCACTGATCATAGGTATTTAATCCATTTTGGCGGCGTGAAAGCATAATGTTCGCCAAACCACAACCCTATAGAGAACAAAAGGCTATAAGGTTTGGCGAGAATTATGTCTTCACTCCGCCAAAATGGACTAAATACCTATGAGCACGTGACGATCTACCGTCTAAGTGATGCCTAGTTAAGTTGAAGTTTAGTATAGTTCGTTCAATAACAACCTCTAAAATTATAACACTTATATTTTTATGGATAATGGTGCCTAGAAACAGGGGCAGTGTTTAATCTTTTTGGCATCTAACATCTGTACTACAAACACTTCTTATGATATTCATGAAAGGTATGTCTTCTGAGGAGGGAAGGGTTCAGGTATTTTTTTTAATAGAAAACTATCAGTCGGGTGGTGCAAATTAACATAGTCAGGGCCGCACCTAGGGGGCGGGACAAGTGCCCTGGTCGCGGAGCTGGAGAGGGCGGCAAGCATGTAGTCTACCATTTTTTTTCGTCACTCTTATGCGTGACGGATACGAATTTCATGCGACTAAATCATGCTGACGTTTCCGACAAATTCGATCAATAGCATAATAAACACGCGACTCTCAAATGCACACGGACAGATTACCATTTCCCCATCATCAACTGTTAGGTTGAAGTTGAGCGGTACCGACGTCAAAAATAACGACATCTAACTGCACCTTCAAGAGTTAAGTTTACTCTATAAGACAAGTGATTTGGCCCAACGATAGCTCCTTTTAACACTCGAATGCTGTTTTTTGTTGGTTGTTTTCAGATTATCTGACGCCGTCAGCAACACGAGGGCTATAATGCGCCGAAACTTTAGTCATTAGACAAGCCAACATACATTTACAAACACCCATGCCTTACACGGGACTCGAACCCGCAACCTCGCGGTCTAGAAGCTAGCACACTAACCACTATACCGTTTGATCGGCAATGCTGTTCTTGTATCCGAGATACAGACTGACTTTTTCTCTGTGCCAGTGGGGCCGTAAGATGGCGGGACGCATGTTTTGGATTAATAAATAGGAAAAGGCTTGCTTCCACTTGTTTACAATTTTTCTTTACAATATAAAAAGCAGATATAATCTATGATTTATAGTATGTATCTCACAGATTCGATGACAGCAATGGCGTAAGTTTTTTTGAGGACAGTAATTGAGTGTTAAAAAATATGTATCAATGCTAATTGATCAGCAGTAATTCAAACACAACTATTCGTGGATTAACACGTTCGTTGCCACTAACACGCTGGCGCGTCAGCATGGCGCTACCTCCTATGCCGGCGACGCTCTGGGACGACGATCGAGTGCGATAAGTAAACTGCTTTATTTTTAGTTCATATTTGGAGGTTGAACGATGAGGTTTTTGAGGCACGTTAGTGAAGCATTATTTTTATATTTTTAGGAAATAAAAGGTTTTTCCTTTTCTGATTTTACTATTAAAATATAAGGAACGTTTATAATCATTAAAACACTTTTTAAATTCGGCTTCCGAGGATGGATATATAAATTTTGGTGGCAGCGAATGTGTTAAGATTAATACTAATCACTCTATTAATCATGGATTAATCTTAATATTAATATCTACTCTTAATTACTCAAACTCGGAACCAAGCTCGCTGTGCTAGCGACAGCAGCGCCATTGTTTTTTTAGTGGTCAGGCGACGCAACAGTAAGAGCTTATCGGAAGAATACCTCCGGCCAGATAGTGTGATGACTGTCGTTATAGAAACAAGACTATTTAGAATAGGGGCGATTGGGGCAGAAAATTGGCTCACAAAGCCCTTAAAGCAAGTCTTTCTCATGAAATCCCCCGCGTTATAAATGGAGTTAGTCTTGTTTATACTGCAACAGACAGCACTAAACAAGCTAGCAAAAGCTATTCTTGTAATGCAGTTCTACTTATCGTTACTGACCATTGTTAGCCGTCAGTTTTCTATTCCCGTAGTCCGAGAGGAGTTCGTGTACATCAGAACTGGTTCCAGCCGCTTCCGCCCGTTGTTGGAATCCATTCCGCATGAATCTCCTGGAAGACTTCAAGTCCGGAGTGTCGTTGGAAGAAGTCGAAGAAGCGGAAGACTCTGGTTGACTACTCATGTCGCTTTTGCACTCAAACCCGTTGCTGAAGAACCTGAAAAGCGATCGAAATTCTTGTATAGGAATAAAAATTGGATAAAGTATAGGTTTTTTGCAACAATGGACTGCAGTTGGTTGTCTTCAGATTATCTGGCGCCGTCAGCAACACGAGGGCTATAATGCGCCGAAACATTCGTCATTTGACAAGCCAACATACATTTATAAACACCCATGCCTTACACGGGACTCTAACCCTCAACCTCGCGGTCTAGAAGCTAGCACGCTAACCACTATACCGCAATAATGACCAAGTCTTTCGCATACTTGTCCCACTGCTCAATTTGAATCTGCATTTTTGCCTTCAGATAACAGATAAAACTTCTGTGCACTGGAGTACTCTTTTGCACAGCGGCAAAAGTATCTGAAAGGAAAACCAAAGGTCCTACGATCGAGGCCCGGTTTCCACAGAAAGCTACTATGCTTCAAATCCAATGGGATCCAATTGAAGAAAGCCTCCTTGGCTGTGATAACAGAAGCACCTAGTATTCATCAAAACTACAACTAGTGACCATGAATCAGTCGCAAAACTTAGTTTTATACAGAGCGTCAATTTATAGAGATGTAGAGCCAAAATACTTTCTAATAATCCTATGTAAGTAGATTAATATCTTTGTCTGGTAACCTTGGTCGGGTTGGTACTCCAGACTGTATTTCTGCCACTTATAAAGTGCTTAACACAACCATATACGCCTAATAATTTTGAGCATCTAGAAGAATAAGAGATCGAAATCTTCTAGTGTAAACCACTCTCCAATCCCCCCACACTAACGAGACGACATTGAAGCCAAGACAGATTTAATGCCATTTCCAAAACGTACACGCTTTTATATTCACGAAAAAAGAACGTCATTTCGAGTATTTAATGTTAGTCGGCTAAATTCAAGTCAACGTTTCAACTAATCCCTCGGATAATATAAATTCTTAAGTGGAAATCCTAGTGTTAAGAATTTTTGTATATTTGTAAATATTTCGTAGTGTTAATTTTGTAAATAGTAAAATTTATGTAAATTTCGCATAAGGCAGTGCAATAGTTCGTCGTTAGTTTGCTTCCTCGCAATGTGTGTCTTAATGCTTGATAACGAGTTTTACAGAGATAACGCTGGGAAGCGAGTTTTACAAGGAGCAGGGCATTTAACATTATGGTAATGGCAATCTCGCCAAATTGACGAGATGGAGCCAAGTTGGCGACTAATTTGTCGCCAAATTTGGCGACATTTTCGGTCCCCATGTACATGTATAGGACTTTTCGACTACTATATGGAAAGTTCTCAAAATGTTTATCTCTTGAAGATTCACGTACGTTCACCTCCACTATAAAAGCTCAAGAGAGCGGGTGATGGAGTTGTTAGTCGAGTGCATTAGTTGACTGGAATTACTGAGTTGAGATACCGAGTCTCAGTTAGCATTCAGAGTAGTTCTAAAGCGAACTGTATTGCATTGTCTTTTGTGGTGATTTAGCAGTTGTGTGTCAAGTTTAACTGCTGTTTTGTGCTCTATTGTTGTGTAAAGAGCTGTATTTTGTCTACTAAAACGAGAAGTTCTGGAATTGTAAAGGATTCTGTGAAGAGTTATATGGGAATAAATTTCTGCAAGTTTTGATCTGCTTTGGCTTCAAATCTTTCGAACCCATCCACTCAGCACTAGTAAGGATCGTTTTCTATTCTCGCTATGTTACAATTCTCTAGCCCAGTGCATGTAGAAACCATTTTGTATAAAACCTTGACATTTGGTGGATATGTATCTTTTGCTATTCTAATTTTACTTATAATAGACATTAAAAACAATTTATGTCATTTCATTAAGTGATCTTTTTCGTACCCTCTCACCAAATGTCAAGGTGGTTATAGAAAGTAGTTTCTAAACGCACTGGGCTAGAAGATTGTAACATATCTAGTATAGGAAATGATCCTTACTAGTACGTCCTCGTAAATTGATACTTCTTGCGAGCAGGTAAACTTCGATGTGCACGACTTCAGAATAACCTTGTGCAAACATAGTCTCCAGACCCGCTAATACTTCTTCGGATTTACAATTAATTTCTCAAACCTAAAGTTGAATGAGCAAATTAAAACCCAACTTGCCTGTTGCTCGTTGGCATGAATATCCCGGAATCTCCGTCATCCACCGGAAGCAGGTGTCTGTCCTTTTGAAGGAAATTAGACACGCTCACTCCGGATGAAAATGCGTAACTCCGGTCGGGCCGATTGATCCAGTTCTCGACGTCTGGAAGAGTGAAGAGCATATATGAACTTGGAATATCGTCCACTTGTTCAAATTTATACATCAATTTTATAACATCTTAAATACAAACTCTAACGCTTTATAGCCTGTGCTAAACCAGAGTTCTCATAGGTCGTTAAGAGTCCAAGAACTAGTTTCATTTTTAAGGTTCCTTAAGAACTTATAAACCAGATCATTAAACTATTTTTTCCTTCCTATTTGTGTATTTTTGTTGAATGAATAAGCAATAAGGTATGTTAAGACATCTAAATTCACGTAACTCAATGACTCAAGACCTTGCAAACATTTATATGCTTCAATAATTTCTAGCAAGATACGGGTTATCTTAAAGATGCAAATGTTACGGAATTTCTCCTTGAAAGATGTAACAGAAAGCATCATCCCTTTCACGCATGTGTTAATTAAAGATGTTCAAGACCAGTATTGTCCTTGTACCAGAAAATCCCTTATGCAACCCAATTTTGGAGATGCACTCATTTGCAACATGATTTTAACGTGTTTCGACAAGTCTTTACATAAAAAGAAAAATTGGGCCCTTGTGTTTGGAAAAAGTCTCTTTATTTCGAGAACTTTTAGTTTGAGAAAAGAGTAGAGGCCAATACTTAACATGTGTACCTAAAGAAATATATGTATTTGGAAGAGGGTTAGAACTTTTCAACAAGCAAACTTTAATTGTGAACAATTCAAGTCTAGCTCTTTAAGAGAGCTCGCCAACCTGCCCTATAGATCGAATGCTTTTTACTGGCCGCAATCTGTTAATATAAAAATCTTTAATTCAATACTCAAGTCATAAAAAAAAATCAGAAATCAGGATTGAGGAAATCCTGGGTTAATTTATTACAGTTTGGAAAGTTTATATCAACTTGCTTCTATAAATTCTAAATAAGAACTCCGTTTCCTTCAAATTGTTAATTTATATTAATATTGTTATACGTTATGTAAAAATAATGTTAACACTTGGGTAAAAATGCGACAAAAAAAGTTAAGCATTTTGTCTTGAGGGCAGGGACAAGTTAAAACGATCCTTTACTAGTACAAAATAAATCCACTTACTCCTTGCTGGAAAATGGTTCATTTGTCCATGCTGGTTGTGAGTGGCCATCTGTTGCAACATGACGTTTCTGTGGAGGATATGTGGATTGACCATCTGTGGAGGCTGCTGGGGCATCTCGTTCGATGGGAAAGAGTTGGACAGGTTGTTGAGGAGACCCACGATCTGCGGATTCTGCTGGATAATGTTGCTCAGGATGTTCAGAGACTCTGCAGTCGTCATACCTGGTGAGAAATATATACAACTAGTTTGGAGTTTCTCGGCGCGCGGGCGATACTTTACCGTAACATGTAGATAGTTTAGAATTACACCTCGTAATTTTCAACTAGGTTAGAGAACGACGCACTGACACCCTATCTAACACTTCAATATCCGCGTCACCAACGAGGAAATTTTAATACCTCGACAGAATGAATGTGCAGCAGTAAAGTTCTGCAAGACAGTTATAGCACCGATCCGACTTAATCTTAACCTTTAACTGCTGTAAGCGGTCTGACAGACCGCAAGTCATTTTTTGTGGAATGTTTCCACCCCCTAAAATCTCATTTTTGACTTATATATATATTTTTCTGATACTATGTTTCTTAAACTTTAAATTGATGTTTACGAATTTATTTGACGCAATATAGACCATGTGTTGCTCTTGAACCAAAAACCTCAAACCACCTAACCACAGCAGTTAAAGGTTAAAGCTTATCCCAAAGCTTAGCTAATCGAGCCAGAAAGATTCGCATAACAATTAAAACCTACAAATTTAAGAGTAATTTTTCCCAAGTTGGAATTTTTATGAAAGATCTGTAGAAGAACTCTGGTTTCTACGAAAGACCTACTCCCAATATTGTAGTCTTACGCCAGAGAAACTATTTTTAACAATGCGAAAGCGTGGCCCGAGTGGTCCCCCTACTTACCGCTTATTCCTCCTCCCGGTAAGATGCTAGTAATTAGTCTAGTCTTTAAAAATAAGAAACTTGCATGTTTGATAAAGAAATGTTTGATACTTCCTCAATACAAGTGTTTTAGAATTCCCTAACCAAAAACAAATAAAAAATTTCCGCTGTAAAACACATGAAAGACCTCAGGTCGATTGCTTGTTCCAAAGGGATTTTTAGATTGATTTAACATTAGGGTACGCGCAAAGTTTAATCGTATCCACATGAATTCGTGAAGTTGACTAAAAACTGCCTATTACTTGCAAACGTGCATGTCAGCGTTACACAAAATTTTATCAGTCTAGCCTATGTGCTGTAAACGAGGCGAACAAAATTTGCTAAACCCTACGTAATAGGAAGTCTAACGGTCCTCAGCGTGACATATCGAAGGGCGTAGTGTTAGATTCTTTGTTCAAGTTGCCTGTATGTACCGCTCATTTTAAAGTAATTCTTCATATCTTCACGAGAGCCGCCAGTTTAAGGCTGCGTTCTGGCAGCGTGAATCCACATATTGCAAGCAATTACTCTACGTATTCCTGCCCTTAAAACGCAGTCGTTTAACCGTTGAAGTAAAGCAACCCCAAGAAATGTCGCATACCTTGTTCTTTGTGCTCCTTGAACTCTACACTGGCTTGCTGCATCCTGCCGAATGTCTCAATGGTAGGTATGCGGAAGCTCTGCTGCTTAAAGCTGCTGGGAGACGAAGGATACGATTCATCTTCCTCCAGTCCCAGAATGTCTTTGCGAACCTGGAAGAGGATCTTGCTGTCCTTCTCAGCACCGCGTATCAGAACAGACTGCAAAAGATGGCATTCAAGACAAGGTAATGCAGGATTAGAGTTATCCAAAAACCATATCAGTGCATGCGTTTCAGAATAGGTTGTCCAGTTATGTCGTTTGCCATGGAACAAAGACTACCCCTATTTTCTACGGTGGATTACAGAAGACACTTTCTTACTAAAGTTGTAAAGTATGCTTTGAGTGCAATTTCCTGCGATATCACTTCTATTTTCAATTGGTTTGTCCGGAAGCTATTCATATTCACACGATAGACAATAGAGACTTGAATTGGGTAAAGTTCATGAAATTCGTTCATACACTTCACGTTCTGTCCCCCACAACTTAAGCTTTTAAGTATAGAGAAATCACCCTTAGTGGGACTTAGTCACTGATTAAGGCAGCGTTTTATTTAATGCGACTACGCGACACTTGTCCAGTGAGAAAAGTTTGCAACCCTAGTTATGTAAAAATCAAGTCTGTGGTAGAGAAAGACAAGTTTAACCTTTCAAAAAAGCATTTTCAAATGTACAAGACAAACTGATGTGTAAAATAAAAAAAGGTGGGAACGCTATGTCGCGTCGTTACAAACATTTACTTTTTTTTCTGTGGGGATGCGAGGGGGTGTAAAATTGACAACTAAGAATAAATAACTTTATTAATACTGCTTTAGTAATCTCAAAACGGATTACGAGCCCCTTAAAAATTTAAAAGAAAAAAATTTGCGTTTAAAAAATTATTTAAATAAAAACTGTCTAAACTATTAAGTTATATGGATTTTTAAACAATTTGCTTTACACAACCCACTTTAACAGATTATTTGACACTTTATAAACGGATAATAAGACATTTTCAAATATATTACTGACTGACATATTACAATTTTTAAACAAATTGTTTACATAATTTTTTAAAAACATTTTTCATTCAGAAAAATTTCCCATAAGAGATCGAGTTTAGATTCAGACACATTTGACTTAAAACTCATCCTAATAGGGTAGTCAATTGATCTGTGTTTTCAGAGCCTAGATTTATCTTATTGGATGAATCTTGGATGTAAACATACGTCAGTTCATTTCTAATGAAGTAGCATTAAAAGATTGAAAGGGGAGTCTATTGCATCAATCGAATTGTTCATGGAATGGCCATGTGCGGGTTGTCGCGCCTCTTTCAAGTATTTTGCAAATACTTGAACTTGCCTGCTCAGCTTTGAAGTTGTGGATCGAAAACGAAGGCATAGTTCTCACTAAAGAACTTTTTCATTTTCTTACTTGACGTTCCGTTAAGTGTCACGTAAAGAAAAAAATGCAAAAATAAATTTTTTTAAAAAATGATGCAAATTAAAAAAAATTTAGGAGACGGAACGCCGTTCCTCCTTTTAAAAAAGTAAAGGATCGCCGTTCCCACGCGTTCCCGCTCCACTACACCCCTAATGTTGTGCAATCAGAATACTAAAACTTTTGAAAATTAGGTGTGCAAAATATATCTTAACATGCAGTTTCTATTGAAGTACTCCAGAAATGCTTACCTTTGAGTTTTAGACTAGTATAGGCGTGATATTTTGGTGCAGATTTGTCCCCGTTTATTACGCGCATCGTAATCTAATGCAGTGTTTTTTTTAAATTATTTGAACCTTATTTCCAAAAATTATTTGCGACAAAATTTATTCTACTGGAAATCTAAACACATGCGCCTTCCTTTTCCGGATGAGAGTATTGTAACTGTACCATGAGGCTCTAGAGATTGTCACAGTGTAAAAACTTAAAAGTCCGGGTTCAAGAATTATTTTCCAAGAACCACCAAGATTCCTTTTCCAAAGAAATGTAGTGAGGTTTCATAAGCATAGGGAATCAATTTATTAAAAACGAGCGGAATGGGGTAGAGTTCAATAGCTTAGTTAACCCAGCATAACGCGCGCCGATTCTTACTGGCCCGTCGTTCTAAATATTCTCAAAGCAACACAACAGTGCGCATATTCATGCGTTAAAAACACAGCTTAGTCCATTTTCAGGAAGTCCATTTCAAGCTACTACCTAGAAATTCAACAAAATCAATACTTTAACCCTTGCGACTCTACTTTTGCATATTTGAAATTTAACTATAAAATAATTTAATGTTAATATATACCTATGAATTTAAAGTTTCATTTTTTTCTTCAGGGACAGGACATCCCAATCGTATTGATAGGATATTGTAATAAATGTACAATATTGTAATTTGATCACTGTTTGGATATATTATACCACAGTTAAATACGATTGGATCAATATAACCCAAATAAATCGGGGTGTGTAGGTATACCTATACTGGCCGAAAGTGTTAATGTAGTGTCAAGGTTAAGTGATTTTTTTATGGCACAAGAGCCAATGTTGACCATTCTGCTGTAGTGTCAAGGTTACACAGGACTGAAGTAATATCGTTTTGGTTTCAACCCTATTCAACTATATTCCCATATCCATCTATATTTACAATTTATATGGATATTTCTTTACCTCTCAGTGGAACTTCTATTTTATTGACTTTATAGAAACTACCCCAAGTAAATGAAATTTAAGAGTAACAAAGAATGCTTCCCTCGCAACACCGAAACTACATGTTCACACAAAATAGCTCAAAATAAAGCGAAATGGCATACACCTCCGTCTCACGAATGGTATAAAGCCAAAAAGCCAGGACACTCCCTATATCTTCCTTGTGATAGGCACACCAACACCCGTCTGTCCCGACTTGCTAGTGGTCACCTTAAAGGCCTCGCATATTCTGGGGGAAACAAAAAATTTCCTCTTTGCCCTAAATACCAAAAAGAACAGGCATCACCTCAGCACATTTTGGACTGCCTTGGACTGGACTGGGAAGACATTTATAACTGTCCACAACTAGTGTCAGACTTAATTAATGTCAATGGCTTCACTGATATTGTCTGACTTCGTCAGACAAAAGGGAGATTAGAAACACTTAATTCAAAGGATTTGGAACAGCAACTAGAAAATTACCTTTGTGTTTTCCTTTATTTTCGGACGGACCATTATACTAATGTTGAAGGCTTCCATGAAATTGTTAACCATAACTGAAGAGTAAAAATAAAGTTATGCACTAAATGCATTGAAAACTATGAAAAGTGTTTTAATTGCAAACAATACATTTAAGATACGAATTACCTGGATCCAGTTCTTGTCCCTCTTTAAGATCAAACATCAGAACTAGCGGCAAGCATTTCTACAAGAATTGAGTTAGTTTACTAATGAGTAAAAACAATTGTGACAGTTTATGCCAGTATCGTTAGTTGAAGTCGCAGATTATAATTAATAACTGCTGATAGTATAGTTTACTGTTTACGTGAACAAGTCAAATTTACTAATGCAATGTAAAACGCCCTTCGGTAAGTTTTAAAAGCTTCTGCTTTTCATAAATATCCAAAACATTAATCAAGAGCAACAAGACGGATTGTAAATGGATTACTCCAGAGCAAAATCTAAACGAAAGTCGTATTCTATTTACGCAACTCTATCCCAATGGAATGTCTCGATAGTGCATGCTTGTATACCATAAAGTCGGAGACTGCTTTGTAATCCTCAGTGATCTACGTTAAAAACTAGTTTGGGTCTGCTAATAAACAAAGACATCCATTACAGAGCATTAGATGGGTGACAGTAAGGCGGCAAATCAATTGGCTTCATCTACTTGCAGAGCACAAACTGCTTATGTTTTGGTTATAAATAGTTACTACGCTTTTAATTGGGGCACATTATCTCATAGTTAGAGACTGCTCAGTTTGAATATGGATTCTCTAATGAGCGAAAAAATAACTTGGTTGCGTTTGGACATTTGACAAACATTCTGCTTGTTGCGACCAACCCATTAAAGAATAATCGGGATAAACGACGAAACTTGTAGACTAGTTCCTTTTTTCGAAATTCTGAACTAATATCTTGCAGTGTTCAAATGCCATGGAGTTGCGCTAGATATCAATGGTAATGTCCTTGCATTGACTAAAATAAGCTGCTACAGCATTATCCACTATATCACAAGACAATTCAACAGTCACGAAGAATTAAGAGTACTTAGGGTGGGATCAAATTAACATGGTATTTTAAAAGTAAAGTAACAAAAAGTAATGCCGAACAGTTGTCAAAGATGACTATTTAGAAAAATGCCCGCGTTAAAGTAAAAAAAAATAATTTCTCTACTCTTAGTAATTGTAAAGCAAGAAACTTTAAGAAACTTGAACTTCACCATTGAATTGTGCATTTTGGAACCACATAGTTTTATTAATTTTCTTAACTACCATTAGGCATACAAATATTTTGCAGTTTTATTGAACTAATTTTCATCCTTTTTTATTATAGGCAACCAAAATAAAGTAAAAAAAAATCGTAAGAAATATTCAACGTACGAAAGATAAACCGCAAAGTTGATCTTAAATTTTTTTTTTAAATCTTTGACCGAGTACACAAAAGCCCTCTACACTTTTGATCCATGCTTACCAATAGCTCCTGCCAAGCAAGGCAGACACTGTCAAATGACCCTTGTATAAGAACTGTGGACTTGCTCCTAAGGATGGAGTGTCCAGCAATAAGGGGCAGTTGCTGCTGAGGAGTAACGGGTGAAGATATGACGTCACCCCCATTCCCAAATGGAGTCGCCAGGTCAGGGAAGATGATGCTTGCCCCCGTCTTGTTCATTATCATCTGCTTGTTCACGTTACAGGAACCCATCACGAAAGGATGGTGTTGGGCAGCTATCTCGGTCTTCATGAAGCCCATCACTGGAATCTGTAGAAGAAATTTTGTGGAAGGTGAATATTTGACTGGGTTAGTAAAAGGATCTACGAAAGAAAATGTAAATGGAATCGATTTAGCCGGTTCTTAATAGTCTAGCTTATCAACCCTTTGCACTCGAGGCCTCCTTCACACGCGGAGGAATCAGCAATTCGAGACGTTTAGCAGCCTTTTTGTTTCGCTTCGTGGTTGCGGACACGCTCCAAAGAAACTAAACATAAACAGTCATTGCATCGAATTTCCTCATTAAACCTAGTGGTGAGTAAGAGTACTCGAGAGCTCAGGGTTAAATCAATAAGTAGGGATACACAAACCAATTGCTCATAGAAATGTACTAACCATTATCTTTAACAATGTAACCGTTTTCTTAGTACTCAATGCCTAGATTGACTATAAATGCAAAACGTACAAGCAATAAATTTGCAAGTGGAAGTGTGAAAGTAGTTTTAGTGCATGTTATTTGCAGTCTACTCCAAATTATGATACTAACATACAATTCAGTACACTCGTACCATTATTAACCCAACGGAAGACGCGCCCTGAAAGATCTCCCTACTTACCGCTTTGCGTCCATTTTTGCCTGTCTTAGAAATAAAGAAATGTTTGATACTTCCTCAATTCAGGTGTTTTATAATTAATTAACAATAACAAATAAAAAATATTATGTTTCCACTGTAAAATACTGTAGCCATCCTTAGAGATGTACGAGTCGGTCTAGTTGTGGAACAAAAACAAGTTTTAAAACTTTAGTTGTGTATCACTCACTATACAACAAGTTATTTTTTTCTCATTTAATTTGTTGGGAAAAACGATTCTCATAAAAACAACTTCGTGGTATTAGGCATATTTAGTGTTCAGTAACTGAACGTTTTCCCATTCCGAATCAACAAGATGTTGATTATCATAACGTTCCATGGTAAAAGCGTTCATGCAGCTTTTTATACGTGTAATGAAAGTTGGTTTCACTCTGTATTCTTATGCAACAAGTTCAATCCATAAGGAGGTTAAGTGCTGCTTCCGTTGATCCAGAGATATGAGCACCATTAAGGTAGAAGTCTGTCTTGACTCGTCCTGGACTGTCTTGGTGGGTTGGTAGGAGTTTAACGGCGCAAGGACAACACGGGCATACTGCGCCAACTGGACTGTATGACTTTCCAGATAGGACATGTATTCTTTCCCCTTCTGGTTCTCGACTTCCTTAGGATTAACAATCTGATGGACTTTGCATAACTTCGTCAGACAGCTGAGAATAAGCCACAACAAATTCAATAGAACATTTTCCTAAATTATCCCTTTCGGTATAGCAAGCGTGCTTAAGCAGGGTTGGTTGGTTGTATTCAGATTATCTGGCGCCGTCAGCAACACGAGGGCTATAATGCGCCGAAACATTTCGTCATTTAACAAACCAACATACATTTACAAACACCCATGCCTACACGGGACTCGAACCCGCAACCTCCCGGTCTGCTTAAGCATGGAAAACTCATTACTGCATTTTCTGGCGCTCTGAAATATCTATCGAAATTTCGGTTTCCGCTAGTTTGTATTTTATTATTAGATTGTTCCAATTGGAAAAGGCCTCGTTTGCTAGAATTTCTATAGAAAAATGTTCAGTTCGTCATTGCAAAGTTCTTTATGAAGTCTCAATGTAAAATGATTTATGTGCCAGTACTTTCCTTTAACTCGTTTTTCCAGCGATTATATCGGTGTTGACTATTTACCATTTGTTAGCTAGTTAGTTGCAATGCGACCGTCGAAAAATGAATACAACACTTTAATATACATGAAATATTTATTAATATAGCGCCGATTTTGTTGGGCTTTGTGTTTTGCATCCAATTTAATATTAAAGACATCCCTAACCGCAAAATCTACAGCAAACTAAGTTTCTAAAAAAAATTAAATTAATCCTTGATTTTAAGCTTACTTTGCTACATTCAAAACAAGTCTATCACTTAGTTATCCCATTAAGTTTCTGGAGTCATTATCCCGAAACACGCTTCGCAACGTCCTACTGACTAAAACTTGGCGTCCACTATCGCTGAGTAGAGCAGATTAGAGCCAATTACAAGGCTGTCAACGTCCATTGTAGCTCGAGGCTCGTGCTACAGTAGACGCTGGCAGCCTTGTAATTGGCTCTAGTCCACACAGCTCTGCTCAACGATAGTGGACGCCAAGCTGTAACCACACTGATGAATTTATGCATTCACGTCCAATTATCTATTTATTCTTATCAAAACAGTTTTGGCAACAGGAAAGAGTTTCAACAATGGTTGATTACAATTCTTCCACTTAAAGCTTGGCGTCCACTATCGCTGAGAGGAGCAGAGTGGACTTGATTAGAGCCAATTACAAGGCTGTCGACGTCCATTGTAGCTCGAGTTTCGTGCTATAGTAGACATCGGTAGCCTTGTAAGTGGCTCTAATCCACTCCGCTCTGATCTAATCTGCTCTGCTCTGCGATAGTGGACGCCAAGATATGCAGCGTTATCAAGTTAGCGGTAAGCCCAACTCTGAGGGTAATTATTGGTTTAAAAAGCTACCTCGAACACACACAAATTATGAATCTCGCATGCCAAGTCTCAAGCGTATGTTATGTGAGCGTAAATTCTTTCGGATTAAATTTATTGTAGAAAGGTTTTAAACTTTGTATAATGAAAACTGGATTTTTTTTTACGACAATGGCTTCTTACCGTTTTGGATCCAGTGAGGTACTCCATGAGCAAAGCCAAGCCTTGTCTGAGCCTCGATAGTAGTCTCTGGCATCCCCTGACCACCAGGAGTGTCCTGCCCATGCCCACTGGGCCTACGGGTCTAAAGACCACGTTGAAGCTGTAGGTCTGTTGGATGTGCTGGATAGCAGGGGAACATTCATCGCCCGGCTTGACCGACTCGCCGTTCGGCAATTCGAAAGTGAACACGAGGGGCAAATGGTCCTGTGGGAAGAAAGTTCTCATTACTATTAATTTATTTGATGCGCCTTTGTAGATTGCAATATTACTTTTCGAGTTGTTTAACTGTTAGCATAATCAGGCCATTATAGCCCAAAGTACGATGTTAGCTGTCAAAACCATCACAACACATTTTTTAACCCTCCGCCATTCATTTAACACTATATTTCAATTTTAAAACTCTGCATCAACATTCTAAAACTACCAGTATATTTTATCCAAAAATAGTCGAGATTGGCCAAGATTCGTTGCAATGACCAATCAACGACGGTCCACATTTCGATTAGCCAGTGTCGAGCCGATATTGACCAGCAAACTTATGCTACTGCGGAATTAGATTTACACGGGTAATGTTTAAAACTCCGAAAGTTCACCATTGTATAGTTCTCATCGACTTTCTTCGAACGTGTGTTGGAATCCGTTTTAGAATAAATAATCATAACAACCAAATGCATCAAGTGAGCCATACCCTTATCTTGGCTCTTGCCATTTCCACGCCTGCCGCCTGTCCGGCGATGGACACCTGGTTGCTCTTCTCCGCTGTGCTGTTCCGGTTGGAGTCCGGGAAGTGGATGTGACAGCCCGTTTCCTCCATCACCTGCTGGATCTTGAATCCGCCCTTTCCAATGATATACGAGTGGTCGGAGTGGGAGACGTCCATCTTTAGAGTGACGCGATTCTTCTGCAAGTGATATTAGTAAAGTTTTATCATTGATGCTTATGCGTTGTATCATGCATTATCAGTAAAAGCTTATTTACACGTTACCAATCAGCGTACCTATTGATGTCGTTCGATACCAGTGATTAACAGCGTGTAAACGCTTCATGCTAGTAACTGTAGAAGCCAATATGCCAAGAACTGGCAGCTCCAGTAAATCAAGCAATTTCTGTTAGCTAGCGTGTTTACTGTCTATCACAAGAATAATCCTGCCAGGTTGTCTGGCATTGTCTGCTGCCAT
Organism: Linyphia triangularis; assembly: GCA_963978545.1. NCBI lineage: Eukaryota > Metazoa > Arthropoda > Arachnida > Araneae > Linyphiidae > Linyphia > Linyphia triangularis. The sequence continues at coordinate 99,268,160 of OZ021724.1, read as the reverse complement.
AAGAACAAACCCCGTTTTCCACAAGTGATTTCAAGCAAAAGACATTTAGGATTTGAATGTCAATTTCATACATGCACACCTGTATTCTAAATCCGCGAGTCTCGTTCCTATAGCGACCGTCAATAACCAGACTAACTGGCGATAGCTATTCCGATAAACAGTACCACCATCCGCTCTATCCCATGACCAAGGTTATGCTAGCTAAATAACAGAGTTGTAGCAATTTCTGGGAGTGTTTAAATCAAAATTTGGTTTTCCAATGAACGCTTGACAGTGACCAGTCGACATTTCAGCCACTGGCAACGTGTAAATTAGCCTTAATACTCTTCAAGTTAAGTAATTCGACGTTTAAGACTTGCCTTTGTGTCGAGTATTTCCAATATCTTCTCCTTTGCCATTTGTACTGCTTCGGGCTGCCCTACAACCTTCACATGGGGATCTGAAACCATTGTCTATGCATATAAATTTCAAAGTATCCAACAAGGCTGATGTAGATTTAATGGCAAACTTATTCAGCATAAATAAAAACTAAGCGATTGTGCAGTTTCTTAAAAATTCAACATTTTTAATAAGAATCTTATTCACTAGCCCTGAACACTGAAATTTCGCGTACTGGCCAAAAATAACTAAATCGGGATGGCCACTTATTTATGTCCTAGGCATACAAGGAATTAAAGGGAGTTTTCACTTCTCGAATATTGAAATTAATACAATAGAGCATTTACCCATTAAAGACTACTTTGGAATAGTTAAAAGCAATGACTTTATCCTATACTTTATTCAGATCATTGCAGTATATTTAATTTTTTTCAGATTTTTTGGAACGCTAAGTGGAACCACAATCACAATTTATTAACAAAGAAAAGAAAATTTCCTAATCGACATTTTAGTTTAACAACCTTCGTTAATGGGTTAAGGCCTCATTAAATCCACCAAAAGGTGCAATATACACGTTTATTAATGCCAAAATGCAAATCTCTAATATTCGCAACCACTCAGCAAATTTCATATTCAATTAATTTTACGAAATTTTTAATTTATAGTCTAGCTAAACTAATACCACGCGAACAAATCCTGAAGCTAATTTTTTTTTTAAATGCCCTCAGACTTCTTTCGCTCACAAGGTTTTATCGACGAACCTGTTACTTACCTTTCTTAGACTTGGCTCCTATTTTCAGTTTAGAGGGCCATGAGATCTGCGTTGAAGTCTCACCCATCACCTAATAACGAATTACAAGGCTTTAATTTTCAATAAATCACGTCTTGTCAAAATTAAGTTTACGTTGCCCTGTATTTATTACCCTGTTTATTGTGAAATGGCCAGTTCAGCCTGAATTGACGTAGTTTAAGAATCTTCAAACTAGGTTTTAAGGTGGCTTACCATGGTTATAGTGGCTTGTGAGAGGTAATACTCTACTTTAATCAACCATTACTTTGTTAAAACTCTACAACACGTGCCACTGCCTGCTAAACATTTGAACAGAGGTGATTCATTTCCACTAGGCAAAATAGATCCCTACAACTTTTCGAGAAGTTATGAATAACTGGTCCAGATTTACAATGAATAAGTTCCATTAAACATTTAACAAGTTTACTGAACCCACACAGCAAGATAAAAAAATGTCGGACGTTTGTCTAAAGCTGCCAGTGAATGTTAAAATATTTCGAGATTTAAAAATTTCAAACCAGTGTCATTTCAGTTTTTTAAGCGATAAAAATTAAGAAAACATTTACTTAAAAAATTAACTAAACAAGCTTTTTTAGAACAAAGCTACATGTTATATAAAACTCAACATTAGATTCTGCTGCATCTAGAAGTTCTGCGTTGCGGGAATATCCAGTTGAAGGTTGGTTGTAATTACGGAGATATCATGAAGATAAATCTATATCGTAATACACAAGTTTGCTTTAAATTTAGAGGTAGCGATCATTTCCTTTCTTATGGCCTCTTGCGAGTTAAAGATTCCCAGGCAACACAGCAAGATAGGAAAAACTTAACGTCGCAAATAGCCATCACGATTCATATCTTTAAAATAGTGTAGAAAACATCTGCAACATGGCACAAGAGCTACACGAGAATACTGTGCCTCATTATTATTAAATCCCAATCGGTAAAGAGCAAATGCTTTACTTGGAGATCATTCAAAAGAAAGCTACGCATTTGTGTTTCAAATGGGAGAAGGCCCGGAAACACTCCCGGCAGTCTGAAAACGGACCAATACCGTCACAATTGCATGAATACTTTAAAAAGACTTCAGAGCGCTAATGAGGCTCGCTTCGTAGACCTTTCATGCTAGACAAGTATTCTGCCTTCTGGCAGCGAGTCAGCAATAAGAATTCACTTCAGTTATGGATCTTTGATCTCGTAATTTGCCGTTGAGCCATCGGTATGGTAGCCTGACTATTCTGCGATAAGCAGTTACTAATTTATGAAACTATCCTACCGAGCAATCGGTCGTGCATGTGTTGACTTTGTTTTCTCCCTTACCGCAGCGATTTGACTATGCCTAAATGTTTGTTTTTTTTGTCACTCAAGTTCTAATTGAAGCTTGGTTTAAACTCATTAGGCGGTCTAATAGTGTAGTTAAATAGAAAAACTACTTACCCTCTGAAAAAAGACGTCCGCGTTTTCTATAGTTCCATTTACATCTGAAACAAGTAAACCAAAATCAACTGTGAGAAAAAAAAGAAAAAAAGTCAATTACACATTCTATAAAATGTACATTTCAATAAGTCGTTGAGGATTTACTCGATTTACGTTAGCTATTCTTTGAAATGTTTATGGTATAATTAGTATTCGGCAAAAAAAAATACCTTCTCTCAATTTACCAATCTTAACGAGACTTAAGATTAGCCAATTACGAAATACAAGTTTAATTAAATACAAAAATCAACCAACTACAAGTACGATGCCCAATAAGGTTGGTCCAGCTAAAAGTAATCAATGGCCTGTAACTGTCCCCCCCCCCCCCCCAATGAATATCCAATTCTCTCCAAAAACCACCCACACCAATTGAACTCGCTACATATTCAGAAGCAAACAATTCCAATCATCAAACACGCTACATTTGAAATAATGTGCTTCAATGTTCTTATATTTAAACAATTTAAAACCATTACCCCCCCCCCCCCTTTGGTTTATTATCTGTAATAAATTCCAAACCATCAGTCTCATTCAGTTTTAATAATTTCTCCTTGCTATACGTTGAAAAAGACCGAGTAAACAAAAACCCCGAATAAGACTGATTTAATGATCACACTGCTTGGCTGGAAACTTATTCGTAACCAATCTAATATCAGGCGACCAGTTTTCATACGAGTCTCATGTCAATTATAATCAACTTTAAATATTTACTAAATAACAGCACATTCAAAAGAGATTGAATCAAAAGTTGAGGCAACGGTCTTTACGAAACAGAAACTTCGTAATCCGATTTCCTAAACTTTCAGATTTACAAGTTGGCCCTGTTTACGATTGAGAAATTAGATATCCGTGTTTTCTCACGAGGTTCGGACACTTCAAGATAATTTTAAATTGTCTTAGTCAGACTTTAAATACAAGAATTATATGGAAGGGGTGTCGTGAATCCTCCAAGTCGTCTTAACATTAAGACTGCTGAAAATCAATAGTTTTATCAACATGATCGTGCAGATTTTATCGCATTAAATTTTCAACGATTTTATTCATATTTAGTATGTGTACAAAGTGAGCTCCTAGGTACACATCTCTAGCTATGGACCAATTTTCCCACCACGGAACAAAATATCAAATTTTCTACAACAATAGTCAATACAACTTAGTTTATCAAAAATTACTATTCGAAAATATAATTTTCTTGAACTATTTTGACAACCCCTTTTGATCTTGCAAATTCTAGATTGAAAACGAGCCACTAAAGTTGAACTGATTATGTTAAATATCGTAGAAATTCGTTGCACAACTTTCTGGCTTTAAGTTCTTTATCTTTCTAAAATTAGCTTACAAAACTGTACGAACATTTGTTGCAAAGTGTGTATTCGTTTTAATTTCTTTAGTAGTGTTGAAAAGTGGAACACTCTTTAGAAGAATATTTGGGGGGGGGGGGTCAAAGTTGTGCAACAAACTTGAGCAGTAAAACTTTGGTGCCAGCTCTACACACTACAAATTTACCCAAAACACGAGCGTGAATATACTGATGCTGCACTCTAGGCCTCATCAGATTCGTGCACAATTTCCTTCACTCCTTGTTGACAGAATTCGGTCATGTTTAGGTTTTACTGCACAAAGGCAGCACGAGGGCCATACTGCGCCAAAACTTTGTTTAAAAAAGTTAAAAATTAGATTAAAAAAATATTGAACAAAACAGCTGTAAAGGCTTCAAATTAAATAAAAACCAATTTCTCTTAAAAATTTAACGATCTTCATGCGGTGAGGAACCTAAAAGCAATGATAATGGTGGTTGATTATCATGAAATAGGCGATGTCCGATAAAATTAAAGCGAGGACAATCAGTTAAAAAGTGCAAAACAGAAAATATAACATTACAAGTTGAGCATGTGGGGCCACTCTCTGCCAAAAGAAGGTGGACATGGATAAAGCGAGTATGACCAATGCTTAATCGTGAGAATATTACTTGCCTCTGTCGGCTCGAGATCAAAAAATCGAAATCAGAAACTCGAGGTTGTATTATTTGTAATTTATTTGTTTGCTCTGTATACCATCGGGCCTGTCATGTTTGATACAGAGCATTTTCTCAAGCTTAAATATGTCACTTGGGCATAATCTATTGCTTATCGGCCCATTAGCTTCACGCGCAATTTTGTCATCTCTCATTGCCCATGATCCTCGCATGACCAGGAATCCTAACAGAAAAGAATAAAATTTCTCGATGACAGTCAGGAATGTACATTTAAAATTTCAGTTATGGTTGGTTGTATTCAGATTATCTGGCGCCGTCAGCAACACAAGGGCTATAATGCGCCGAAACATTTCGTCATTTAACAAACCAACATACATTTACAAACACCCATGCCCAATACGGGACTCGAACCCGCAACCTCGCGGTCTAGAAGCCAGCACGCTAACCACTATACCATTTGGTCGGCAAATTTCAGTTATGAAGGGATGGTTTTGATTCCATAGATTTAGAGCATTAAGACAGCTCTTGGAAGTCGGTCATGAATCAAAAGGGACCGTTTGAGTGACAGGCGAATGTCGGCAAGAGTAAATGATATTACCCGCCTCAGCAAGGTGCCTCGAATGTTTCTCATGAGCAATTTGAGCAAGAATGCAGAACCAACTTGAAATAAGTTTCTTTTTCCTATAATTCAGAATCAGCCAAATCAGTTATCAGTCTCCTCTCGGTGCCTTCCAATTGTTTCTCTACTTATCCAGAGTTGTAATCGTGAGTTTGCTACAGAAGCAAATTTAATACAACATTGATGTAGCCTTATAACGAAGTGCGCAAATTTAGTTTAGATGGAGTTGATAAACCAAATCTCTTTAATTGCTGTAAAATATATTTGATTATTTACATAATTAAAACAATATTCCTATAAAAAAAACAAAAAAAAACAAAAAAAAACACTAGGCTTTTGTACTAACTTTGTTGAGTTTGCAGCATGTCCTCCAGTTTCTTCCTGTCGATCCGGAACCTCTCTTCCTTCATTCCCGACTCTAGTAGGTCAACCACGTAGGACTTTGTGTTGAAATCCAGGTCTGAGCCATTGTCTTGGGAGGATGATTCTCTGGTGCTGTCCTCCTGGGAAGAGGGAGAAGCCGGATAGCTGCTCAGCGAGTCGCAAACACTGGTAGTAGTTGATGACAAAGTTGGACTGAACATGTTGGTCAGTTGATGGACACGCGAGCAAGAGGAACTGATCAAGGACATGCCCCCTTTATTCTTTTAATTGAAGCTATAGCGCAAGTATCTTCGATTCAGTGCAACAATTTTTGTTTCCCCCTATTGGCACATATAATAATTTCTGGTGCAGTATGGCCGTAGTGCAGCTTTTGGGCCATAAAAACCAAATCAACCAATCAATATAATAACTTATTCAAAAAAGGAATTTTAAATACCTTCCATAATTGTTTTTTGTTGAATTTACACTTGTGTAGTCTGTTTTATAAGATATATTTCATTTGACGGTTATCTAATTTAAACCATTTGTATAGTATGCTTCAGCGTTTATATATGCTCAATCAAGGCCAAGCGGCCAGTTTGGAGGGCTTAATAATCTTTAACACAACGAAACCCGACTCAAAGTCGGAACATTTCGATTCGATCAGAATTAATATCCAATTTTTTTTTAGTATCATGACGTCACATCCTCCTGCTTATTTAACTCCCTGGATATTGTCTCTTAACTGTTAACCTTTAACTGTGCTATTTGTTTTGATTTCTTGGATTGTTTGAATTTTATAGTTTTATCAGTGTTTAAAAACTATTAAAGGTTTTATTGAGAACCGAAGAATTTGGATTCTAACCATTTTGAGAAACAAATAAGCGAAATCTTACTCATAGAATCCCGAAGTAATATAAATAGAATTCTAAGTATTACTGTTTTGGTTTCGCTTTTAATGTGGCGATAGTAGTACCTGCTTAGTTCTAAATTTATACAGTGGCTCAAACAAATGAGAATACTCCTTACTTTTATTTGATAAATCCAACTTTCAATATCAATAACGCATTACCAAACAGTGCAAACGTGTTTTTAATTTTGCACATAACAAATGGTTTAATTTACAGTAAAAATAAAGAACAACCAACGAAAAACTTCTAAAATGAAAAGTTTCAGAAGCATTTTAAATAAACATACGCAGGTTTTTACGTAAAAAAGTTGAGACTACACCTTTACATTTTTTTAAATATCTCTCGTCCACAAAAAGTGTCGATATTTAGTCTGAAGATATTCTACTCAATTCTTCTTGCAGCACTTGTTTTTAAATAGGCCTTGTGTCTAATTTTGTGATTTTGGACTACTGTTTTTAGTATAGCCTGTAGATTTTTTATGAAGTTGATGTTTGGGGACTGTGATGACGTGTAACTGCTGTTTATAATGAAAAAGATACCACTTTTTGACGTTACGTGCCATGGGGTTATTGTCATACTGGAAAATGAAATTTCCATCTGAACCCAAATTTTTAATACTTTTCTTGGTAAATTCCTAGTTCACGTTTATGGGTTGGCGCACTTTTGAAAAGTTGGCGACAAAGCCAGAATGTCACCAATTCGGAATTCCAATAATAAAAATTGAGAAACGAACCAGCTCTATGATTTGTGGTATAGAATTGTTGAAGCCAAAAAGCGTCAATAAAAAAAATGGGGTTGCCAAATTTAAAACTGTATTGCCTACAAAACAGCGCCAAATCGGCTTGGTGATATCTTAACGTCAACTAGGAATAGACCCTTTTCTTTATTGTATTGTGAAGTATATCCAAGTAAATCATATGGTTCGTAATAACATCTATAACAACTAAATTTCCTACCCCGGTTAAAGCCATACAATCTCAAACCGTGAAGAGGCACCACTATGTTTATCTGTAGGGCTTTTATCTGTATTGGGCTTTCTCTATACAATGCAACAGCCGGCACTTCCAAAAATGTTGAATTCACTTTCATTGCTAAATATTACTTTCTTCTAAAAGTTATTGATCTTCCATTATTGAGTTTTTGCAACCTCCAAACGCTTTTTCTGATTTTACTAGCTGATGAACGATTTCTTTATTTTCTAGCAACTCAAATTTTATATACAGCTTGTTTAAAAACATTTTTTCACAGTTTTTGCACTTATACTTCTGTCATTGATTTGAGAAGTTTCTACAGTAAGTTTGACTGCACTTACTTTAGGATAAATCTTGACTTCATACAAAATTTTCCTTTTTGCGACTCCACTCAGAATATCTTTCTTTCCGCTTTTATTTTCAATCAACCCAATGATTTTCTGGACATATATGTGGGTTCTACCAAAAATTTTAGGGTAAAATCTTAGATGGGCCCACCTCTTGGCGACTTATTTCAAATCTCGCCAAGTTGACTACTAATTGAATATTTGTTATTATTATTATTTTTCAATTAAAAGACGATTCTTAAAGGCCAGAAATAATAATATTTTATAAAAAAATTAAGACTTGCCATAAATGTGTTTGCTAATCCTTTGCCGCCGGAGGGTACGTGTTAATGATTTGCCGACCAAACGGTATAGTGGTTAGCGTACTAGCTTCTAGACCGCGAGGTTGCGGGTTCGAGTCCCGTGTTGGCATGGGTGTTTGTAAATGTATGTTGGCTTGTCTAATGACGAATGTTTCGGCGCATTATAGCCCTCGTGTTGCTGACGGCGCCAGATAATCTGAATACAACCAACCAATTTGCTGAACAAAGAATCTCATAAAATCATAAAAACCTTCTCCCAAGAGACCAGAAGCATAAATGATGGAAAAAAATTAATACATATTAATTAACCAATCAGGTTTCAGAATTTCGTTGCGCATTTCGAATAGTTTTGGTTCCGAAACGCCGTTGCGATCGGACGTTCAAGCAGGCACTCCGTAAGATTCTTGACTGTTCTCCTACATAATCCGTCTAGGTTGCCACATTGGCGACGTTATCGCCATTCGTTTGGCGAGAATTCCAAAAGATGCCAAGAGGTGGGCTGTTCTAAGATCCACCCAATTTTAGCTATTTCATGATAAGATTGTCCTTTTTTAAATAATCTTACAAATTCTTTTACGTAAATACTGTTTTCCCTTCGAGGAACCATTTTTCGTTTAAAAGTTTAGTTTCAAGTTGAACTAATAAACTGCATCACATAAAAATGATCGTTGAAGATAAGATTATGCAAAATTGCATTACAATGCAAGCCAAGTAATAATATTTAGTGGTAGTTTAACATTTTTCATAAGTGTATTCTCATATTTTTACTGTAAAATTTGCCTAATAAAGTTTTAAAGCTGTATAAATGTGATTTTTAATTATCTTTCTTCATGCGTATTTACAAAGTATTCTTTTCAGAATGATTTTTTTTTTTAAATCTAGATATTATTCTCTAATGTTTTGTGGTTTAGTCTCTTTCTTGAACCAAGCACTGAATGTAAACTAGTATTTGATGTATCAAAACAAAGATCGAAATTCTGAGGGAAGTTAGCATTTCTTAATTCTATTTCTTTGTTACCCAGAAAAAATAATTGTTCAGGAGACTTAAAACACTGTATAAATCTGCACTGTTAGTTTGGGGCTCGTGGAGTATGACCGTAACACAGCAATACTCGTTCTGTGGCTTGGGACATATTTTTGAAATATGTAGCATGTTTGAGAACTTTAAAACAAGTTGTAAACCAAAAATCACTTCTTTTTTTTTACAGAGTATTTTTAGGTAAAGCATTTGAATTACAGCTACAATACGAGGACATTAAATTAAAGGTAATTCCAATTATGTGAATTTAATTTTCATTTTCCAGGCTAGTCTTTAATTTGCTCACTAAGTTTATAAATTGTATGATTATTAGCTGCTTTCATAGTTATATAATGTTTCATACAGAAATTTAGAATTTGACATGCAAAGTTTAGACCTTCTAATTTGGTAATTTAAATTTTTTTAATTCGTAACTTAGAAAAACAACTCTAAGTAATGGCACATGAGTAAAAATTTGCATTTACCACCAATAAGAAATTTTAAAATAAAAATATCTTAAAACAAATAACTTTTTATGGGACAAATTCTTAAGTCATATGGGTATGTTGGAAATATCTGGAAATTTTCTCTGGACACCCTATAAAATGAGTTAGATAGTAAACAGTTCAGAAAGCTGTTCTATTTTTTCATAGTTAGTTGATAACAACTTTTTTTTACAATATTTTGTTTTAAAAATATCAACGGGAATTTCATCTGTTTGTCATGGAATTGTTTTTCAATTTCAACTGTTTTGTTCTTTTAAATTGTAATATCTTTGCAGATAAGATTCTTCATTGTTGCTTTGAAATTGTATAGGCTAATCAAATATATTGCTCACTATTTGAAATATTGAATATTTTATACTGAAAACTTATAATAAAAATGTGATTTCTGCAGCTATTTACTTTCACTATGAGCAATGACAAGGATAAGGATCGAGAATTCCCAAACCCATTTGAGGATTTCCAAGAAGGCCAAAATGAAGAAATTTATCTCCATGAAGAGAAAAAGGTATCTCTCATTGAATTTTTTAAAAATATTATTGTAGCTCAACTATGTGTTTAAACATTGAGTGTGAGTTCACACTCACACATTGTGATGTTTACTTTATAAATAGACAAAGTCCTAAGTGAGAATGTAAATCTAGAATTTATTTATGGCAAAATTTGAGTTTATATGACAACTGACATATGGCTTGCTGGCCACAGGGAAAAGTATTAAATTGTTATACACTTATAACAGCAACAGGGTTGCAACAGTCATTAAAAGTGCTTAATATTTTTAACTTGTTTTCCAGGCCTTAAAAGTACTTGAAAAGGCTTAAAAAGCTTGAAAATGCTTAGAGCTCCTTAGAAGTCTTTAACTTTTGTCACTTATCCGTGCTACACCAAAATTTTTTAGCATTTTAGTATTGCACATACATCAACTTATACATCGTTTGGTTCGCATTTTCTGATTGGTGGAGTTGAAATCGAATGGTTTTAGTCGGACACTTTACTTACTCTGCGAGAGGAGCACGCAAGATTAGTGTTTAAGTTTTGCGAGCTAAAAGATCAAAGACCATTGTCAAAGTCTATTTTTAAGGCAAAATCAGGGTTCCCACGGTCATTGAAAGTCATTAAAAGTGCTTAATATTTTTGAACCTATTTTCAAGGCCTTGAAAATGCTTAGAGGTGCTTGAAAGTCCTTGAAAATGCTTAGAGGTCCTTAAAAGTCCTTAATTTTTGTGTATGTTGTCCAACTGCAAAATTTATAAAAATACAACTCAGACTTGCTATCCTCGTGTGACCGCCACCTATACGCACTGTATAGAAATTTTCTGACATATTTGTATTACGCATGCGCCAACTTGTAACTGTTTTGGTAGAATATAGTTTATAAAAAATTTATATATAGACATGATGCCCGAAAACAAATTTTCAAAGGTCCTTGAAAACATTAATTAGGTCCTTAAAAGTCATTGATTTTCATTCTGTAATTTGAGTGGGAACCCTGAAAATGCAAATTGTGCTTCAAAGATTTTGGTATTAATGCTCTGAACAAAGCATCTGTAAAGTCACACATTAAAGATCTGGTGCATGAAAACAAATTTTCAAAGGTAGTTGAAAATATTATTTAGGTCCTTAAAAGTCATTGGTTTTCATTCTGTGATTTGTGTGTGGAACCCTGAACAAAAACACATCACATCAAACAGTTAGGTCTATCATACTAAACGTATTTTAAAACAATTCAGAAGGGGAAATATCAAGTCTTGAAAATACCACATCCTGTCATCAATGCTGGCCAGACATCATGGTGGAGTTACAGGCACTGGAAGGAGAAGACATTCCCAGCCTGCACACACAGGGGTCTATCCAGGGTTTTTATACAGGGTCCTATTTTTGTGAAAAAATATTAATTTTGTGAAAAATGTTCTATTTTATACATTTTGAGCATATGGTTTGGCATCCTTGACATCACTTCCTCAAAACCAACACGTGGCAAAGCAAGCCGTAGCCGTTTTTTCCTTTTGGCATAAAATAAACTTGGTAATTTTGTAATTGGTCCATTTTCAAACTGGAAATATTATGAAGGTTCCGTTTTTTTGACTTGGAATTTTGTGAAAGGTCAGTTTGTTAGACATGAAATTTTGTTAAGGGTCCTTTTTATTGATTATGGAATTTTGTGAAGGGTCCTTTTGTTGATTATGGAATTTTGTGAAGGGTCCGTTTTTTGGACATGGAATTTTGTGAAGGGTCCTTAAAAGGACCCAAATTTCCCTCTGCATAGATCCCTGACACATAACAATACGCCTCAAAAGCTCGCTGCTACAACCAGTGTGAACACTAACACTTAGAAAAGCAAAGCAGCCTTGCGACCCAGGGGATCGCCAGCTTATACGCTCGACATAGTTTAATGTGACCAGATGTCTCTATTTTGGTGGGACTGTACTGCTTTTCCCCCACGCTGTCTCGATCACCAAATGTCCCGCCAAATTGTCCTTTTTCGTTACAGAGTCTCGTCAAAAACCTTCTAAACAAAACAAAAAATTTCTTTTTCAGAATTTCATTAAACAAGAAATACTAATAGAGTGGGTAACTGATGAAGTTTCTGGAGATAAGTGTTGGGTTGAGGTTTTTACCCATTTCCACCAGCACTCAATTAAAATTGCCAACATTATGAAAATTGTGGAATTTTTCTTTATTTTGGCGGGAACAATTGCTGGCGTTGAAAAGACATTTTCTATTGTTAATAAAATTTTGACTTCTGAGAGAACACAACTTTCTGTGGATACTCTGAAATCTAAAAATCAACTTTTTATATTCTTTCAGAGAGTTTCTGGTTTTCCTAAAATCAAGTACCAATTTGTTTAACGCAATAGCCTCAAATAAGAAGTATATGTAAGAAATGACTGAAAGTTAATTATAAAGTTAAATAAACCTATAAGTTGCAATGTATATTGTATATTTTCAGTAAAAACCTCAAACGTTGACGATTTTAAAATTGTGTGTTCCAAAACCCATAAATATAATACAAAAAAAAAATTGCTCCTTCGCCATAGGAAAAGACGTGTCCTGATCACGTTACACAGGCACTATCCCAGAAATCAATGCAAATGACACAGCAGCTAGCCAGACGGTCAAAGTTACATGCAGGTCCGTTACAACATGTGTGTATCCTTGGACCTTTCTTAATTACAAGCATTTAATCAGGCTTTATATCCAGTGTTCTAATAAAGAATTTTGCATCAGCGGCGGCCTGTGGTCGAAAATGTTAGTGCAACTCAGAGATGACAGTTTTCCTCCTTGTGGAGGATTTCCTCCTTTTTGGTTTTTATGTAACATTTTCCTTCTCTTTGTCCCTGTTTTGAGGATCCGCATTTTTCTGATCTGAACCAGTTTTCCCTGCAAAAAGTATACTTTTCCTCATGTCTAAACAAAAAAATTTCCCTCTTAGCTCCCCTTTCCTCTCAGATTACTTCACTAACTCCTAATATTTGAAATGTAATTATTATATAGTATGAGATATTTCATTGTATCTTTAAAATTATTGAATCATCCTTCCTGATGCTTTTTTTGTTGAATTTTTGTGTATTCCTTCCGCGAGCTTTTTCAACGAATTTTTGGATTTCCTCCTTTTTGCTCTCTGATCACTCTCATCCCTGGTGCAGCTGGAAACATGCGACTCCCCCCCCCCCCCACCCCCAACCACACACATACACTTTCCACAATCATCGCTTGAACTTTTTTTTTTTTAATTATCATTTTAAAAAACATATTTTTTTCACTTAAAAGTACATAAATAGTAATGATGTTTACACAAAAAAAAATTCTTTTTCCTTTAAAAATTAATTAACTAATTTACATTTAACTCATTATAATTAGCATATTTTTGAACCACTACTCGAGTTTTAAGTGTCCAAAAAAATAAATTATGGCTGGAAATTGTTCATAATATCATTCTTAGTGTTATGAACCTCCATCTGCTAGTTTCTAGACTATATAGTTTTTTAATAGAATTTTTCTAACATTGAAAGTATAAAAAATCTCAATTTTTATACAAACTTATGCACTGAAAAATCTAGCAAAATTCATTTTCTTTTCCAATCAATTTGACTGAGGTTCAAAACATCTAATAGTTACTGCAGATTTTTGGATTCCCAAGGATCTGTTGGGTTCCATTGGTTACCATGCCAACGGGTGGCAACGTCGCAGCCAAAACTCTCTTCCAGGGACACTCGGAGGAAGATCACCAGTATAGGTTGATTGAAAGCGAGATTTTTTCTCGTGAATTAAGTATTGAGGCAACAAGTTTGCTTTTTATCAGATTTTTTTACACTCGCATAAGAAGTTGGATCTTCATTTTAGAAAATTGTAAAATATATCATTTTAGTTTTGAACTAATAAATTTAGATGCAGCCCGGCTGTACTGCACGAGCCGCCACAGTTTTGCATATAGCTAAAGTGGCCATTTCATTGTGTGGTTTTTACGTCTTACATAGCAACAGAAAAATGTAGAAGATGCTGTAAGATACCTATTATGATTTGTTGTACTGATTTGCAATTACTTGCTTTATCTATGTTATTCATTTGGTTATATTGAACCATTAATCCTCCATATGGTGTTTTGGGATCTCGAACTAGATGTCAGCCACATTATGTTTAAATGCACATGCTTGGTTTTACTTATGCAGTGAGTGGCAACAGTACTGTTCTTAAAATAAAGAAAGATGACTGTTTGTTTTTAATTTTGATTATTTTACTTAGCAAAGACCTCAGCGACTGACAGGTGCCCTCTTGTTGAGTGTGGAATTCCAAGTTGTTTTTTCCAGTCGTTATGTCTACAAACAATTTTGCAATCAATTGTGGCCGACCAAACGGTATAGTGGTTAGCGTGCTAGCTTCTAGACAGCGAGGTTGCGGGTTCGAGTCCCGTGTTGGCATGTGTGTTTGTAAATGTATGTTGGCTTGTCTAATGACGAATGTTTCGGCGCATTATAGCTCTCGTGTTGCTGACGGCGCCAGATAATCTGAAAACAACCAACGAAGCAATCAATTGTGCTTGATTTTTTATATAAGTTAGAGGGTGCATTTAACCCTTTGAAGCTTAATGGTTCCACACTGAAACTACTTAAATTTTTATTTCCATACGCAGACTTGTTTTACAGTAAAACCACGCTTCCCACATATCATAAATAATCTATGTAAATTTTTGATTTTGTATGACCTGAAACAGAGTGCGATTTTTTTATGCAGAAAAAATTTGATTAGGTATGTCATTTATGTTCACCGTTACTTGCACTGTGGTTTCATAATGTAATCACTTACAAAAGTCAAATAAATTTTTTTTTACAAAAAAGAAGTTTACTCCATCATTCTTCTACACATAAAGACAGCCCATACCAAATGTCATTAAAATCGAAAATAAAATTAAAATTTGTGCTTCAAAGGGTTAATGTTGATCAAAATTAGGTCAACAAGTTACCAAAACTGTACAAAAAACTGTTTGATATGCATGAAAAATATTCAACTCAAAATGCATCGCCATTGTTTAATACTGGCCTTTTATTTTCAGCTGACACCTGCTTTGGAGGCGCTTGTAAAGGAGAATATCATCACTCTTCTTGAGACTTTGGAATTACACATGTCCAATGATAATATTGATTGGTCAGATACCAGCGTATATACTGGCACATCAGGTAAAAAATAGAATATAATAGAGTGTATTCAAATTTCGGGAAGTTTACATAGTCTGTTTAAGATAAATTTTACTGACCCTTTTCAAAATTATAATTTTAAAAAAGAGACCTTCTTTACAAATATCAATTTGCGAAACAAGAATCTTTCTCAGATATGTATGCTTAAAAAGTAGATGTTTCATTAAATTATACGTTTTCAAAAAAAAAATTTTTTTTTTTTCTTTTCTTTTTTCCTCCATGTATCCTGTAGAGACCTGAGCTTGCAAGGAGTTTTTTTTTCCCGCATATTTTTTTTTTGTTTTGTTTTTCCCTTTTTTTGAGGATCAAATAACATAAAAATAATTGACCTTAAAAAAAATTCAAAATTGTTTCCATTTAAGTTGACCCAAGGTCTATAGAGGATATCATACAATTGCATGTTTTTATTTTTGACGTAACCCACGCTTTCCTTGTGATAGTAAACTTTAGAATTTTCCACAAAATTATATAAAAATGGTAATCTTTCTGAAAATTCTTAAATAAAAAACTTTAAAAAAAAAAACCTACAAATAAACAGACCTCCGAGTCTGGCAGGAGTTTTTGCTTGTTTAAATAAAGACTGCATACCTTTTGATCTTCACGTACCTTACCAGTATGTATTCAATAGAATATACAGAGTCTTACAGAATCGAATCCCTAATTTTGAAATGACGCAACTGTCAAAAATTAGAGACAGTTTGAAGAGACAAGGGATGTGTTGGATTAACAGGTATGAAATTTTAAATCTACAACTTTCCAAAACTGATTAACGGGAGTGCATATAATTTACCAATGAGGCCTATTTTCATTTGGATAGATTTGTTAGTAAATAAAACTGGTGAATATAAGGCACTCAAAACCTGTCTTTGTATCTAGCAAAACCACAGAATTCTGCAAAAGTGACCATTTGGGTTGCATAATCCACAGAGGGGCCACAGAACTTGGAAATCAGGGAAGTGTCAGGAAGCTTTCTGACTCGGGGAAAAAATCAGGGAAATGTCAGGGAGTTTTTTATTAAATTTCAAGAAAATCGGCGAAATTTTCTTTGTTCTGAAGGTACGTTTCCCCGTTCATCGGTATTTTCTCGGAGAATTGTGGCGGTAATCGTTAAAGGTTTAATGTTACGGAATAATTTAGACTTTTCATTACAGCCAAAACTATTTTTTAAAAAATTGGCATGGTATCTCTTTCTATTTGATCAGGATGTCTACACATCTGGAAAAGTTGAGGAAATTTGAATAAAAAAAGGTTACCCTAAAATCAGGGAATTTTTTTAGAAATCTGTCCGGGAATTATCAGAGAACTTTTTTCCAGAATTTTGTGGCCACCCTGTATCCAGTTGAGATTCCTTTTCAAAAGGGAAGTGATGAACTCACTCTGCTATATTCAAATTTTTTAGCAATTTGTTGCCACATTTCAATATTCTAACTAATTCTGCTGGTATGTTTTAAATTCCATCCCTGTCACTCCAACTGTACCACTTGTCTCTCATTGTTTAGCAGTTATGTCATTTCAAAGTTAGGCAGACCTTTCTGAAAGTATATAGTTATCACATTTAAAACTAGGGGTGTGGAAAATTGCACAACTTTCAATTACACTGTATAATATTGGTCATTGCAGTAAAATTTAACATGGTGTTACTTACCCTTTTCTTATTTTCATTTATTTAAATAAAAATGGCCAGTTGGGTAATATTTTTGGCAATAATTTTTATGTGAGCCAAAAAAAAAATGCCAAAGTGGCAAAAATTGGTGGTTTTATGCAATAGGCATTACACTGCTCTAGCTTGTGCGTGAAACACAAAAAAATCAATTGTTGATGGACGATGCTCAAGGGCAGAGAGCTCTGTGTTAAAGGCACTTGTTTTTCAACTTTTTATGCTTTTATCGAATTTTTATGAGAATTTCGGAGGTGGGTATGTTTAGAACAACTTCAGAGACATTACCACAGCGATTTTGAGCAAATCGTTAGAACCATTTTTTTAGCATTTGCCGAAAAACATTTTTTCAATTGCAGCTACCTTATGCACATACGCGATTTTGACGAAACCCTTCATGGTAGGTCCCTCTGCCATCATCAACCTGCACACCAAATTTGAACATGTTAGGTCAATTTGTTCGGGAGTTATGCTGACCGCGTACACGCACAGACAGAAAATTTTTCTAAAGCACTTTTTTGAAATCGAGATGTTCCAAAACATGGAGAAATACAAAAAAAAAAAATCAAAAATTGTTTTTGGACCGAATACAATACTTTCATTACTCTATGTATACATATGGGTAATTGAAAATAAAAAAAAAAAACGAATGATTAAACATGATGTCAGTTAAAAAGAAACAGTTTAGTATTCCCTGAACAATCCCCTCTGCCACTCCAATATAGTCTAAACGCTAGCTGTGTGACTGTAGTGACTTGTCCCTTTTATTTTGCACATCAGTTAGACAGGCAGTTTATAAGAACCATCCGACTTCCCTTTCCCCAATAGTACTGTGAAAAAAAACAATTTTGTTATTATAACTAAAGGTCTTACATTTGGGCATGTTTTCATGAAAAGAATTACATGAATTTAGTAATACTACTTTCATGATTTTTTTTTTTAACCCTAGTGTACACGCAATCAAAAAATCACTTTGGAACGCAAAATCGACCTGAGATGTCTTTTCGTGTATTTTATAGCAGAAACATAATTTTTTTTTATTTGTTTTTGGTTAAGGAATTCCATAACACAATTGAGGAAATATCAAACATTTCTTTTTAATCAAACATACAAGTTGCTAATTTTCAAAGAGTCTATAGCAGTAAGTAGAGAGATCTCTTAGGATGTGCGTTCCGCATGGTTCTTCTTCTTCTTCTTATCAAGGATTATGGGGACTAAGGCACCTCTGCTTAAGCATTTTGTACCAACCCCATATCCCGTACAGATCGGTAGTGGGCAGTACTGCACAGGATGTAAACGCACACTCGCGAGAGGGAGTGAGCAAGTCTACCTATAGCCACCGAAGAGTTCATTTCTACCTCTTTCTGTAGCTATCCGGTAGATGGCAGCACTACCGACCGTATGTGGAACTTCTTAATTTAGAGGTAATACCAAGCAGAAGATTCCTCCAGAAGACTTAGCTTTGCCACCCCCAGAGGTATTGATTTGTATGGGAACTTGGAGGACTTTGCGACCATGACTGATTTAACGTGCTCCAGTCACCATTAGCGAACACGGCGGTCTTTAGTCGGTCCCAGGCCCGAACTCGCAACCTCAGGGCTCGCAACCTTCTAGTTGCGAGAACGATACTCTCCCGACTGGGCTACGCGGCCCTTTCCTCATGGTTAAAACAAGGTATTATATTTAAAAAAAAGTTAATAAAATTTTTTTAAGGTTACAAAGGAAAATATAGAAATTTAAAAAAATTATTCTTAAGTAAACATTTTTTTTTTTAATCTGAACAGGCTGCCCATCTTGCCTGAAGCTTTATAGCAAATAATACACAAATGAAAAAATTTCGCTTCACGATTTAAAACTCGGTTTGATAACCTGGTCACAGTCTCTGAGTAATCACTTTTCTTTCCATTCCCAACAAGCCAATAAGAGGCCATTACGTCTGCAGCATATTTAATATACACACCAGGATTCAGTCTGCCACTTTCCAATCACAGGTTTGACAATTTACCTGGCCACTGAGGTAATCTTATTGGTATTTATTAAAAAGTGAGGTCTCTGCATGGGATTACTGCTGTAAGTTAAGCACTGCAACTCTTGTTTCTATCAAAAAGTGGTACTTTAATTGCAACTACTAAAGTGAAAGTCGTCAAAGTGCTTTTGGCACAGTGCTCGCAAACTGAGGCTCGCAAGCAGCGTGCCACTCTTTAGACATTTGTATGCGGTCAAATAATAAGATCATTATTTCGGGCTTTATTGATGTTAGTAGCTAGTTTAAACCAACTTCTGAAACTTAATTCTTGAAAAGAAATTTGGCTCCCAAAAAAAAATGTAATAACTAAAAATTTGGAGCAATCTGTCCAAATTAGGAAAATCGGTCATCAATAAAATAGAACTTTATAAGAGATATGTCACTATTTACAGTTATATACAGAAATTTTTTGTAATAATATATTGTTACCAACCTGTTGATGGGACAATTCATTTCAGGGATTGCTCTCCTTTACCTTCATTTCCTGGATAACATGCCAATGGAGGGCAGAGATTTTATGAAAGATGCCCTTTCATTTGTCGAGCCTGTCCTCCCCAACCTCAAGAAAAAGAAGTTCTCTTTCCTGTGTGGTGTCTCCGGACCCATGGCCATCACGTCTGTGCTGTACCATCGGAAAGAAATGCCCAGGGAGGCCAGCGATCTTGCCAGAAGGTATGGTAGATGCGACGTCGTTTGCTTAGCATTTGTTTTTGTTTTTAATTGTTAATGTCATTGATAACATTTGAATAAATTACCTCAATATGCACAGCAACAAAGACTATTTAGAAAATAATTTTGAAACAGAGACATGGTTCATATGCTTTTAAAAAACCTTGAAAAGTGCTTGAAAAATAAAAACTTTTCTTTTCAAGTGCTTGAAAGCCTTAATTTTTTTAAAAATAGGTTTAAAGTGCCTGGATTTTATTTTATTTTCTAAAAATGTAGCCACTTAAAAAAATTTGGTAAACAAAATTAGCAAAAATCCTTCGAATTTAGTTAAGCAACCATTAAAAGATGATTGAACATACAAGATTGTGTTATTTCTCACGCCACTTTGCTTCCCCCTTCGATGAAAAATTTGTTGAAAATCACAAGTTTTTTTGCCGAAAAAAGCCAAGTCAAAAATAATTTTTAAAATAACAACAAAATCTCACTTCAGTATGTACAGATACATAGAAGGAATAATTGGTAAAAATTTCACGAAGATAGTTTGCATAGGTTCTGAGAAAAAGGTGCATGAAACTTAAAAAATGTATTTTTGAGAAAAACGCATTTCAAAGAAAACTTTACTTACACTAATTGTTATCAATTTTGTCTTTGAAATATTATTAAAAATACTTTTAGTTGAGGTATTATTACAAATGAGGTTTCCTTTTAAAGGAGATAATTTAAATTTTGATTAATAATAATAAACTCAAAATTGATTAAAAATTTTTGGGTACCAACTCCCCGTAAGTTAATCCATTCGAGAGTTATGATAATATGAGACGAACAGAGACATTCGGTGCAGGCACTTACCGTGGAAGAACAACACGGTGTCACTGAACATACCTGGAAAGTGGTTTACTCTGTGTGGATTTAAATTTTAGAGGGGAAGGGGGGGGGGGGGTGATTTTAAGTTTTCAGATTGTGTAACATACATATTTTTTTTTTTAGTATTTACTCGAATTGAGCATGCACCAATAAAATTTGACTTTTTTTCATGTACATCCATGTGTGTTAATGTTAATAATCCATCTTGGAAAAAGTGCTTGAAAAGTCTTTGAATTTTTTTTCTCTTTCAAGTGTACGCACCACTTTGGGAAATGGGAATTATCACTTAGGGAAATGGGAATTGATCGTGAAAGTTTTATGAAATGTAATAAATCATAGAATATATAGTTTTATTTTTTCATTCCAAACTTTAAAAAAAGCAGTACAAATATTCCTCGCGAGAACGAAATTAGTTTTTTGTAATCATATTAAAATCATGTAATGGTGATGTCATAAACGCTACGATCGCTATTTACTCATCAAAAATTCATCTATGTTTTTGTTTACGTTTTGACGGAAAGAACGGTCACAGTTAAAAACCGCGACCAATGAAAACATTTCGGAACTCCAAATTTGGGACATCACACAAGTATATATATATATATTTAAATGTTGTTGTTGCTTATCCTCCATGTCTGACAGAGTCAGACGAGATCCATGAGTCCGTTGACTCTATGAAAGTCGAGTACAAGAATAGAATCATTATTGATGTCCTTCCTTAAGATGTTCAAGCAGTCTGTCAAATGCTCAGGTGAAGCCTGGTGGTCGTGGCCCTTGGAGCAAGCGGTGAAGATCTTCCTAACCTCAATGAATGTGAAGCACTTGATGTAACTGCTAGCTAGTCTATAAATTGCAATCCAGGAGCCTCTGTCACACAGAAGGTCTAAAAAAATTAATTAGCATTAGTAGTAGCAGTCAAACAGCAGTGTTTTTTTTTTTTTTTAATCTAAAAACAAGATAAAATAAATTTAGCATTCTTTGCCTTTGGGTTACAGAAATAATAAAAGAGATATTCTATACAAAGTATGTTTATTTAAATATTTCTTATATCTTTTATCGTTCTTATTCTCACAAATGCCTCTTTTTCAGGCTAGAGAACTTGGAGCGGGATGTTTGCTCCTTTCAGAGCAGTGACGTCCCTGACGAACTCCTGTACGGGCGAACGGGATACCTGCATGCTCTACTATTCCTGCGCAAGCATCTCGAAGAGGCAGACCAGTTCAGGGATAACACCATCAAGGAGGTAGAGTAGTTTCTCTGGTGTAAAATGGTGGTAAGCTGGGAGTACAAACAAACCGATTCCATTTTTTTTTTTTAATTTATCCTCCTGGTATTCTGAATAAAGTAGGGTGGGCTAAAATGGGTGTAAAAATCACTGTTTTATTATGTTGAGCTAAAGTTTTCATATAAATGTTTAACAATTTTATTTTGGTTTTTCTTCATATTGCACATCTTGGGAATAATAATACATAAATTTCTATTATTTTGTGACATAAATATGTTTGTGAGAAAATATTTTATAGGTGTATGTTTAATATACCCATTTTACCCCATGCCGGGGAAAATGAGTATAGTGTGGGGTAAAATGGGTATGCTATAATTTAACAATGAAATCCATATAATTAATAATAAACCATTGGTAAATAATAAACCAAAAGAAAGCACAAGCCTAATGAAATATGAAAAATAATATAGTAAGTTATAAAATCATTTAAAACCATTGTTTTAATCTGAAATTGGTTTATACGTCAAACTCAAATGTTTATTGCAGTGATTCTCAACCACTGTGCCGCGGCACTTTTGTGTGCCGCCAAATTCTTAAAGTGTGCCGCCAAATTTTAGAAATGCATATTTGTAATTAATCCCTTAATAAACGTACTGTTGTTTTTGTAGTACATATTATTTTATTTTACATTCCAAATTATTATCATAAACTATTTTACACAGTGTATAATAGGTGTATTATAGGTAGTATAATAGGTAGGTAAAGCAAACAACTTTTAAACTTATCTTTTTCTTTGTGTGACGCCAAATTTTGAAATCGTTAAAAGTGTGCCGCGACAAAAAAAAAGGTTGAGAATCACTGGTTTATTGGTACCATTTGCATTTAAATTGCAATCCTCTCCACAATACACTTAATGACTGAAAAATAATGTTATTATTAGTGTTCAAAATCTAGCAAAAATATAATTCCTCCTATTGAAGAATGCTGGTTCATTTAATATGTTCGTTGTCTGACTATTTTCAGTGAGGTTTGTGAGCTCCATATTAGGGAAAACATAAAACTCACCAATCTTGGATTTTTTCACAACTTTTATGTTGCATGTGTCTTTTTTAACTGTCATAATTTTTCCAGTGAAATCTTGCTTGCTTTTTTTTTTTTTTTTTTTTTTTTTTCTTTTCTTTTTTTCCCCCTTAAATACTCTACTTTCACCCATGCAAACTATAACTGTAGACAAATTTTCATTGATCTTTACTTTTAAAGCAAATGTCTAAAGATGAAGTTTGAACTTTGTTTGGCAAGTTAATTTTATTGGTTTTAACTTTTTTAGTGTTCCAGTTTCCAAATTAATTTTTTAACCTCATATAACTTCTTCATTCGTTAAAACTTTGGTAACTTTAGCCTGGTCCCGTTTAGCTTTCAATTTCAAATTTTTTATACATGTTATTGTAAAACTCGAAAATTTTGGAGATATAGCAGATAAAAATGCTTTATAAGACAAAATTTTTATAAGAAGTATCAAGTATTGTGTTTGAAGCTAACTCTCCTTTGAATAATTGGTTGGTTTGTACACTCAACAATCTCTTTTTATGCAGAATGACGGCTAATCAGGTCGGGACCTAAAGTTTAAAGTGGGGTCTAAACCACTGCAAACACCTAACCAGGATTCGAACCCGGCACCTTCGGCATGCAAGGCCAAAGCGTTTACCACACTACCATCAAGTGGGTCCAACTTTGAATAGTGATAACATGGCAGTGTCCAGTTGAGAGATTCCTAATCCCTTTCGCAAAGAATTTTTAATTACTCATCTTAATTTTTTAAAAGCTTTACATAATAAAGTATTTAATTGTGAAACATATTTTTATTCTAATTTTAAAAAATAAGACTTTATTCAGAAAAACTTTACATTATCACCTTAAAAATACCTACAAATGTTAAGCCCTATACTATACCCATTTTACCCCATTCACAAAATTGGTTTTAAAAAAATAAACAAAAAATTCAATTTACCTGCGATTTAAATAAGCAATAAAAATGTTCAATAAACACAGTCAAGTAACTGGATAGTAATTTTATTAAATATTCTGAGCTGCAGACAGAAGTTTTAAGTAGACAACATATCACATGAAACTGTACACTAGTATATTTACTGTTAACAATCGTGTAAAACAAATTATTAAAACAAAAATAAAGTGGGGAAATAAAGTTTAAGCATCATACTACTATATACAATTTTAATAACCATGAATGTATTAGAAAATTCTAAAATTTCAAACAATATATTTTGACTACCCATTTTACCCCACCTAACCCTACCCAAATTGACTTTGAATTCCAAAATTCTTTGCATTTTTACTACTCTTTGTAGAAGTCTAACTTTGTAAGATAATAAATTAATTTACTTTGATAAACTTATATCTTTTTTAAGAGGCTGTGCTTTACATTATATACTGCCAGAGTTGCTAATTTTTTTATGTATTTTGTGCAATTTTTACAAAATTTTACAAGCTTTCTTTAAAACTTTAGAAAAGACCTATGCAAAATATCTTTTCTCAATCTCTTATCTCTATTTTTATTAAGAACTTTAACAGAGTTTGCATTTGTCCTAAAATTCCTTAAATTTTTGTTTCTCCCTAAAATTCCTAAAAAAATTAAAAATCCCGAAAATTCCCCGATTTTCCTCCAAACCCTGGGAAAAAAACCCATGATATTCCTCCAGGTGAGAAAAGTGGGTTTAATTAAATTTGCATGTTTGTCAAAATAGTGTAATTGTTTAATTATATAGCTGTTATTTTGCTAAAATGTTGTTTGACGTTAAATTTTTTTGAAAATTGGCAGTTTTTCGCCGATATTGCAACAATCTTTGGTAAGAATATGTCTGTGTTAGGAGTCTATGTTAGCTTCAAAAGAAATACCCCTAAATGTTTTTGATTTATCCCTAAAATTTTAAGAATTATCCTTAAAATGTTCCTGAAATTTTTGAAATTATTCTTAAAATTCCTACCTCAATTTTTTAGAAAACTCACTGCGCCCCCTGCTTTAACAAACTTCGAAACTCAATCAATTTGTAATAGATTCAAATTTTAACTCTCAAATCAGTTATTATTTATTCAAACTTTTACTTGTAAATATTGACTGCGTTTTCATTTATGCGATTTAATTTTAGTTCCTTTATTTAATCAACGACACTTTGATTGCAGGTTGTAAACGCCATCTTGGAATCTGGAAAGCGTAATGCTAAGAAGTTCAAGAATACCATGAAAGTTCCACTCTACTTTGAGTGGCATGACAAGGCTTATATTGGAGCAGCTCATGGCTTTGCAGGAATACTTTATATGCTTCTGCAGGTACTTATGGAATTACTTACAGTTGAGTTACTTGGTGTCTAGGGAATCCTAAAATGGACAATTCCCGCATTTTTTAAAAACGAGTGAAATGAGTTTATATTTATAAAAAATTTCTTTCTGATTCCAGATATTTAAACAAAAGTTCTTTAAAAATAATTTGTTGTTTAAATATTAAGAAGAAAAAAATGCCCCAAAACCGAACCTAATCCAGTCGAAACAAAACACTCAACAAATCTATGACGTCAAAGCTTCCTTCCCTTTGTATGGTTATCGTGAGGTTTCTGCCAAATAGCTGGTGTTGTAATAGTTGGTATCGGTAGACCATTGCGATATGCCATACAATTTGGTGCGATTTGTGAGAAACTTGCAAAACTGGTTTCCGCTGCCGCATTTCAAGTCAATATGTTTGGGAAGCCTTGACGTCACATTCAATTCGAGCCGAAGGAATCGTTTTCTCTCCAACGTGTCACAGAGGAACTTTGATTGCAAATTAAAAAAAGAAAGAAAAAGCGCATTGAGCAGAAATTTTTCTGTTTATGGCCTTTTCAAAACATTTAGAATTGAATAAAAAAAAATGCGAGAATTGTCCATTATCCATGAAAGCTCATTGATTTGAGAATAGATTTCAATTTACTAGACAAAGTAATTGTATCATATGATTTTGAGGTGAAATAATGATATTTTTCTTTAAATATCACAAGTACATATATTGAAGCTTTGAATTGATAATTTAAAGCATATTAACAATGATTGTAATTGATTTTTATCAGAAAATAGCAAGTGCCTTCAAACATGCAATGTTTTGAGCAAATAAATAACCAAAAAGAAAATAATGTATAAAAATGAATTGCGCTATAAATTCAACTAGGTGGAAAATAATTTTATTACTATTAGCAACAATTATGGAATGCAATAATCTTTGCAAATCATTGCTTACAATAAATTTGTTTACATCTTATTTTACAATCTCAAATTATTAAATACAGCATAAATTATTTTATGAATACAAGTATCAAATTAAATTTCATTTTTAATTAATTTAATCTGTTGTAAGCTATAGAATATTAAAAAAAAAAATACTATGTTTTAAACTTGATATAAGCAAAGATGTATGAAAACAAAGTTACTAAGAAAATTTTAGGTTAAAAAAAAAAATCACTGTAATTCAACTGTTAATTTGAAGTTGATGGAAAGGAAAATAACTCATTCTGTTTTCAGGAAATTTTGTTAAAATGGTATATTGATAAAGAAATTGTTATGACATTTAATTGTATTCAAATCATCCTTATCCAGATAGTTTTACTCTTTAATATTCACTATTCCTTCCCATTCAGCAACAGCAAAACTGAAGAGGAAAGTAGATCATGTAATGGATACTGTAACTTCTTTATTTATTTTATATCTGTATTCTTCATTTCTTACATTTTCAATTGTGATTGGACATTTATAGAGACAAAGAAATAAGATACTGTATTAGTTGCATATACACACCATAAAGTTTTTTTTTTTTTTTTTTTTTTTTTTTTGAAAACTTTAAGTCACTTTTTTGCAGTATTACTACATTTTGCATTTCCCTACATACTTGATATATTTTTTAAGAAGAAAAAATCTATGTCTATGTTATTTTAGTGCTATCTAATATTCTATGTTCATTATTATTTAATATTTCAAAAAGCTTAAAAACAAAGTTTAGTGATAAAAACTGAAAAAATTGTTGAAAATTAAAAAATTTTCTTTTTTTTTTCTTTCAAACATTGTATGCATAGTGCATGACTCAGAAGACATGCACTTGGTAGGATGATTCTCTTTCAACAATTTTGTCATTGATTGTATAACAAATATTGTATCGTGCACTCAAAAATTAAAATTTTTTTAAAAAAAATTGCGGAAGGGAAATTTACCTTCTTGTGCTAAATAAGTTAATGTTATTTTTCATTCGTAATTTATAGATGGATTAAATGTTTTTTAAAGTGGGGGGATGGATTTCAGGGGTTTTAGAAGTGGGGAGGCGCCTGGGTATTTTCTTGAAAAGTTTAGGGATCTACTACCCACACTTCTGCCACTGAGGGTAGTAAAACAAGATCAGGTTTCACTTTATTCAAGAGCTGTTTCTGTTGGATAGTCTGGTATAGGATAATGTAGAATAGTTCCTGTAACACATTTAGGAAATAAAAAAAATCTCTGTATCAATTCCGGAAATAGGAACTAAAAGTGAACTTTTGATTTTCTAAATTTCACCAATTTTTCACATTTATATTTATCAGGAATAAAATTGTACTCCTTTTGCCGGATTTTTTTTTTTTTTTTATCTGGACTAATTTTCCCAGCTAAAAGTATACTTTTTCTCATGTCTGGAAAAAAGATATTCCTTCTTCACTCCCCTTTCAGATTACTTCACAACCGCTTGGCGATCAGGGTACGCTTTGGCTGTGATGGGGGGGCAAATAGCACTGCCCTTCTATGATTGGTTCTCATTTGACCACCTCAGTGTTTTGGGGTTCTGTACAGACTATCAGAACATTAACAAATGTTTATCAAACCCATAGCGCTAAAATATCGCTCTTAGATACAAAAAAAATTTCTTGCAAAGTATATAATCAGAAAAAAAACTTGTTTATACAGTTGAGTATCTCAAATCCGGAATTGCCTTGACTTCAGCGATTCCGGATTTTGGAAAATTCTGGATTTTAGAATGTATGATTTTTTACACACAAAATCAATGAAATAAAACATATAAATGGAATAAACTAAGAAAAACATTATATTACTTGATGTGGTTTTGAAAAACATTTTTTGTAAGGTTACCTGTTTTAATAGTTTTGACTTTTGGCTAAATTTTTCTCCTGTTTCTTAAATCCCCATTATTTCCGATTCTGAAATTGTCTCTTTACTCTAATCCTTTAATTGCAGTGCCTAATACTTCCAACTAATTGCTCCTTGGAAATTTTATCCTCAACCACTTCGTTTTCGTTGTCATCACTTTAACATATGGACAAAATTCCCTCAAGAATTTTTTTTTTTTTAAGATAACAGTGCTGAAAAAGGTTTGGATCTTTGATATTTCCAGATTTTGGAAGTCCGGATTCCAGATATTTTACTGTGTATGTTGTTAAACAAGAGTTTACATTCTAATATACGCATAGTCTGAACTATTTTGAAAGCTTTTACTAAGGGGAATTGTTACCATGTGTAAATGAGTACTTGCTGGAAGGTTGTCTCTTCTATCAACTTATTTCCCAACCAACTTTAAATTTGCTTGAATTGGGTTTATCTTTTGCCTTGTAAGAGCTAAATAGGTGAAGTCTGACAGCAAGATTCTTAACTAAGCCTTTTTTTTTTATGATAAACAACATTGCTTGATAACAAATCTTGAAAATGACTCTTGTTTTTCAGGCTAAACAGTTTCTGAGCGAAGATCAACTGGAGCATCTTATCCGACCTACTGTGGAGTATGTTCTCAGTCTCCAGCTCCCTTCAGGCAACTTTCCCTCCTCCCTGGGGAACCCAAAGGACCGTCTGGTGCACTGGTGCCACGGAGCACCCGGAGTCATTCACCTCCTACTGCTGGCGTATGAGGTGAGTAGGGAGAAAAACTGACAGGGCTGCCACAGGCGACTAAAAAGGCTACTAAAGCGACTATTTTAGTGGCCAGGCGACTATGGCGACTATTTCAATGAAAAAAGGTCCTAAAACGACTATTTTTAACAAAACCTTCAACTATTTTTGGACTGAGGCGACTATTTTTTAAGAAATTGGATACTGTGCGATGGTAGCACGAAAAAAAAATCGGCACTAAGGTACTAACATTTTTCTCAAAACAGCGATTTTTTTTAAGGTAGGAGAGAGCAAATACTACAGAAATAGTTGTTCATATTCGCGGGTACAGTGGTCATTTTGCTAGTTCGACGATAGTTAACGCGAGATTGTTGTTTTTGACGGCAACCGCGGGCATTTTCGCCTGCCTGTTCCAATGTTTTATTTTTCGCCGTGCAAGGAGCAAGAGCATACACTGTTATATTCTGAAATATCAAATTATTTCGCTTTATTTACTCTATTTAACAAAAATGAATTTGTAGTGAGCGCCCGGAAGAAAATACTATCAGTATGGACATAATTGATGTTATATAGACGTTATGTCCGAGATTAGTGACGATTTCGCCGTGTAGGTCAATCGATGCAGAATGATTAGAATTTCAATGTTGTAGCTAAATTTATAAATAATAAAATAATTTAAATTTTGAGGCAATTTAATTACTTTGAATGTAGCTTAAACAGGGTGGCGACAGAATCGGAAATTCAGGCAAATGTCAAGGTATTTCGTAAAATTACTCTTTAGTCAAGAAATTTTGAAATTTTTGAGTGTCCCTTCTCACATTCCCCGTGCGGGTGCGGACATCTATCCGTGCTCGCGTCACAAGAAGTGGATGCCGTATCGTCGGTGCGTTGAATAATACAGGTTTTTTCATGTGCTTTTTCCATAAAAGTCTCTTAATATCTGGCTATTTGGCCGATTTGGGAGTACTAAGTTTTCGACCTTTTCCTACTCTCAGCAGCTGCGCCAAACTGGCCAATCCCCTGTCCTCGGCCCACAATCGCATGTTCATGTTCCGTTTTTTTTTTTTCTTTCTTTCTTTCTTCTGAAATCATTGTTATTCTTGGAACAATTATTTACACATTATTTCTGTTTGATTTTTGGTTATCTTATAGCTTCGCGACCTCCGGCCCATTATTGTTAAAAAAAAATCCTTAAACTTAAATCTGACTGCATCCTTTACAGACATGATTGTTTTTCTTCTTGTCTTGTGTTTTTTGTCAATAGAATATATTAGAAACCTAAATTCCTTAATATTTCAAATTGATTCCATCATATTTTTTTTGTTTTTATTTACCCTTTACAGCACTGTTATAGATGTGCAACATATCTATAGGCATTAATAAGCAAAAAGGGTTAGATCCTGTACTTGATTATTATTATTATTAATATTTTTTTATTTTTTTGTGTGGACATTTTACTAAACATAATTAACTGAAAGTGATATGTGTTTTTGATTTATATGTTTAATATAAATCAAACAAAGAATTGAAACATCCTCCTCCCCCTTCAAAAAATAAAAAAATCTGAATGCGCTACTGCATACATTCAGGCAAAGGGTCATGGAATTTTTAAAAAAGTCCATGCATCTTTTTCCCCTGCCGAATGCTATGCTTGTCGTGTTTCATGAAAACGATTTTTTGCCTCATTTAATATGTACTTTAGTGGTTTTAGATAATATTTTTGTTATACAAAATTTTATTTCCATATATCTATGAGTAATTAATTTTTATAAGAAGCTTTGAAAATTAAAAATATATATATTCTTGTTTTGCCAATCGATTTTTACCGTCGCTATTGCGTGAAGTTTAGATTTTTTTGCTTAGGTGCTGCCTGGGAGTACGGTTGAGTTGTCAACTTCCATCGCATTATGCAAATACGATAGCACCTCCCCCAAGACACATGCCTTTTACCGTATGGGATGTTATGTATTAGACACTATTTTGAATTGAAAGAAGAGTGTCTGTAGGTTTTCGTGTTTATGTAAATCAACAGTTTTATTCCGATCTTGATGATAACTTAAAACCTTTAAAACAAGAGGAAGGTCTTTACCGACTTAAAAAAAACAATCGTTATGATAAGTGAGGCTACTATTTTCAACGTCAGAGACTACTATTTTCAATGTTTGAGACTACTATTTTTGCTATTATTTTTAACATCTGAGGCTACTAAAGCAACTATTTTCAAAGCTTACAGTCAGTGGCAGCCCTGAACTGATAATTAGAGATATTTCTTGTTGTGGAAATATTTGATTACTTTTTTCAAAAATCTGCAAAAGTATCAACTTTTGCAGATTTTTAAGAGGAAGTTCTAGTAAAAGTCATTCCCTCTACTCGCAATGTTACAATCTTCTAGCCCAGTGCATTTAGAAACTACTTTCTATAACCACCTTGACATTTGGTTAGTAGCTACAAAAAAAAAATCACCTGATGAAATGACATAAATTGTTTTTGGCCGGTTTATGCAGTGGCGGCTCGTGAGTGTTAAAAGTGAGGGGGCCCAAATTAACAAGTGCATGTCATTGGGGGGGGGGGGGACATGCAGATATCAAGACACATGAATTTCATGTAATTTTGTAAATGTTACTTAAATATATATGGGAAAAGACAACAATATTAAACAGTTAAATTATCTAAGCATACTGATATCTGATAAAGTAAATATTTCAATAAAAGGAATTATTACTACAAAAACGACGCGACGTTTCGTTTGAGAATGGACGACGTCAGGAAGGGTAAAATGAATGCACTTGCACGTTTTGCTTTTGAAAATTAAAAATGAAGCGAAGAGTTCCTAGGCAAAAAAGTAAAGTACAGGCTTCAAATTATTCAATTGAACGTAAAATTACGGCATATCTATTTATAAATTGTTCCGTAAGAAATCCGAAACTCATTCACAGTTGAAAATTCCTGGTTTGAAGCTTTAGCCACTTTGCACCTTTTTGAATGCGATCTGCACCCCCTTGCCACTGTCACAAAAAAATAAGTGAAAGTATGAAAACCGATGTCACTCAATTTCTATTCTGTATTTAAGAAAAAGAAAACAAATAGTTAGAGAAGAGTTAT
Source organism: Linyphia triangularis (assembly GCA_963978545.1). Taxonomy (NCBI): domain Eukaryota; kingdom Metazoa; phylum Arthropoda; class Arachnida; order Araneae; family Linyphiidae; genus Linyphia; species Linyphia triangularis. The sequence continues at coordinate 99,236,371 of OZ021724.1, read as the reverse complement.
AAAATAAATAAAGTCAAAACCTTGGTTAAAAATTCTGTAGAAATCACAGGGGAAACATTTTCATCAAATATTACATGAATCATAGAAGAAGGAAAAAAAAAAGAAGAAAAAAATGCAGACAGCAACAATTTCACTTTTCGTAACTTAGATTAAATACTTAAATAAATAATTTTGTAATGTTTTAAAATAATTTAAATAAATCATTTTAAAGACATCAGTATTGCTCCTAATATTCAAGTCAATGATATTTCATGAATCAATTCATGCAAAATAATTTTGGCTTAACAGTAGAACTAATGAAAAATGCCATTAACTTAGAATGTGCAATATTTATAAATTTGCAACCAGTCAGAGGTATTGTTATATTGACCAGTTCAACAGTTTTAATTTAAATTCATGAAAAATTGAATAACTACTTTATTTGAGTATAAATAATTACTTGAAAAATGCATTGCATATGCATATCAAATTTTAGATGTCTACTTACATTGAAACCAGCCTGCGAAACATCCGATGGAGCTCGATTCGACGACGTTTCACATGTGAATTGAATATATTGCCTCTGGTCAATGAGTTTTGACATAGCGATAGTTAAAAATAGGTGTTTTACCATGATTCTTGGTTGGTTGTTTTCAGATTATCTGGCACCGTCAGCAACACGAGGGCTATAATGCGCCGAAACATTTGCCATTAGACAAGCCAACATACATTTACAAACACCCATGCCTAACACGGGACTCGAACCCACAACCTCGCGGTCTAGAAGCTAGCACGCTAACCACTACACTGTTTGGTCGGCACCATGATTCTTGATATTTTGAAAAGAAGTTGAGCAAACATGGAACTCGTTTCAAATTTTAATATTTTATTTAATTCAGAATTTATTTTGAGAATTGGATCCTACCTGAGTTAAGAATAAACATCGTTTCTTCAATTTTAAGAGTGCAATTGCTTGTATGATTTTGCAAATTGTGTGACAAATGTATGACAATGCAAATTGCTTGTATGATTTTGCTTTTTAAAGGGTGTAGGTTCATGACTCAGATTCCTTACTAAATGCTCATGAAATTTTTTTCTGGTAACAGTAACAAGGTTTGCTTTATCTACATTTTACACATTATTTTGGAGAGAGGGAGGGGGGGCGGGGTTTGAAAATTCTGTAACTGTCACGTTTATCTTTTAACTTTAACACAGCATTATATGATGGCTTAGTTCTAGTGGAGCCACTTATTTAGAGAAAAACATTTTTATTCTCTGTATAGAAATTCTTCCTTTGATGGCATCGGATTATAAGTTACTTTAATAATTTAATAGGATATCAAATATTAATGTGAGACAAATCACTTCTTCCGATCATATGGACAACATTTAAATACTCAAACATTTTTCGGGAAAAAAGTAAATATCTAAATAAAAACAATTTGCAGAGAAAATCTTACTCTTACATTTTGAAAAACAAAGAGCGAAAATGAATGCAATGGATATTTATTGTAGCCACTTTTTTTGCACCGTCATACTAGAGGACCAACAAGCAATCGCCGTCTCTACAAATAATGGCCATTTATTTACAGAGAAGTCCACCCCATAGCAGAGCGATCAGGGATGTTTTAGAAATTTTGTATTTATGCTTCGGCAAAACAGGATGTCACGTGAAAGTCGTAACCTTATATGCCCTATCGGTTTCAAATTCAAGGTCGTCCAAAGAAGGGGTCATTTCGTCCCCAGAAAAACTAGCATCTTTAAGAGAAGGGTCGCTTTTTTGCAGTAATGATTGTGATTGATTAAAATTTTTTCGAGTTTGTTGCAAGAGCTCCCTGCTCCCTTCACAATAGTTAATGTCTAATGACAGAATAAATAAGTTTTAAGCTTTTTTTTTTTTTTTTAAATATTAAAAAAATCCCACAACAAAACAATATTAACAAGCATATATGTAAGTTAGACCAGGGTCCAAAAAAGTGAGGGGGCCCAGGCCCCCCCCCCCCCCCCCGGCCCCATGCACCAGCCGCCACTGGGTTTATGTCATTTAATTAAGTGGTCCTTTATATAGATTGACATTAAATGAAACCTTTAAGAGACGGTTTCATTTAATGCCTATCTATTATCAATGAAGATTAAAATAGCAATAGACAAAACCAGGTGGAGCCACAGCATATGCATTGATGTAAAGATTTCAAATATAAAGTATATTAGATGCTATTTTTGAGTTTTTAATATGTGTCATTTCATAAAGTGATCTTTTTCATATAGTCCGAGAGGCGACTGCAATTTTTGGACCCCATCGAACATCATTCTGAATTTTTTATAGAAAATGGAGAAAAGTTAATAGATTACGAATCCATTGGTCCGCCATGGCAAAAATGGCCAAAACTGATCAATAATCGACTTGGAATGAGTTGAACTAAAATCCGATTGCCAAATATGTCATAACTTGCCAAAAATAGAACAAACTTATTCGTCTGGCAACCCACTTCATTTTGATTTTCAATGAGAAAAAGCGCAAACTATTTCTGATCTTTGGCTCGGAAAACTTATATCTTTTAAAAGTAAGCCAAATTGGCTACATCAGTTACATCATAAGTGACGTAATATTTTTTGCCAACTTGGCTCCCTTTTAATAGATGCAAGTAGACCGTCGCCAAATATCTGAATCGTCTGCAACCTTCTTAATTGAAAATTAAAGATTGAGGGATACCAAATAAAAAAAAAATGCTCATTATTGGATTTAGTTCAACTTATTAAAAGTCGATTTTTGACCAGTTTTGGCCATTTTTGCCACGGCAGACCAGTGGATTCTTAATCTACTCACTTTTCTCTAATTTCTATAAAAAATTCAGAATGATGTTCGATGGGGTCCAAAAATTGCAGCCGCCTCTCAGTCTAATACTTACTGGCCAAATGTCAAGGTTTTATACAAAGTAGTTTCTAAATGCATTGGGCTAGAAAATTTTAACATATCGAGTATAGGGAATGATCCTTTCTAGGACTTCCTCTTAATAAATTTTATTTCGTAATGTATCAGAAAATTTAAAAAAAGATAACTGAGGTTAGAAGCTATAACTACTGGAAATATTGGGCACTTTTGAAAACTAAGATAAGAAGTTGAAAATCAAAAATTTGTTAAATTACAGAATCTTTGGTCTCTTTTTCAAATGTCTTTTCCCTTTGCCAAAACAGCTATCAGCATTCTCATAAATTTGTGTTATTTTGGTTTTCTGAATCGAAACAAAAAAATTAAAATAATGGAAATATATCAAAACAATAAGATAAATCAGTGTTGTGTTATTGTATGGTGTGACCACACTGATGGCATTTCTCAGGTTTATCAAAGACAGCTGAAGCCATCAAAAGTGTATTGTCTAAATTGAAGCTGAAAGGAAGAAGGCAGAAAGAAAAAAGATTATCTATATGAATCATTCTTGTTTTTGCTCTTAAACCTATTATTATTCAATAATTAATTAACTTACTATGCTTATTAATAAATTACTTTCTATTAATATTATAACATAAATTATTTCAGGCAGTAAAAGGGAGCGTTGGTGGGATGGAGAAACGTCCCAAAGCGTTCCTCGCAAATTTTTAATTATAATATTTTTATTGTTTCAAATATTTGTTTATTAATATTATAAAATATTAAGGTAGAAATGGGAACAATCAAGTCACTCGATTGTTACCAAAAGTCAAATTATTCAGTTGTATTTTTTGATGGTGTAACAAGTGAATAATGAGTGAATTCAACAGCAGTTAAAACTATCAAGTTTTAATCCAGATATTGACTCTATCGATTCATTGACTTTTTTAAACTTTGATCACTTGTTTTTAGGAATTTTTTGTGACAGCAAAGTGATTACAATAAAGTTATTTTTTATAAAAATTAATTTTTTAATCCTTCTTGTACAGTATCTTTTTACTATTTACTGATGCACACATTCTATTAGATAGTTTTAAGTTTTTCGTAGAATGGTGGTCCACACAACTAAAAAGGTTGGGAACTGCTACACTAAGCAAAGAAAACCTGGCACTGTCAAATAAATTTTCCCAAAAAGTCGGAAGAAATTAGAAATCTGTAATGATGCAAGTGTCCGGTTCATTTATTTCTTCATAAATTTTACTTATCTATTTAAATATGAAAGGCAAGTTATGACATAAATGAGAAGAATTGGAATGAACATTTCTGTACTATTTTGAATTTAAACTTTTCTACTGAAATCTAGAAATGATCACTTATTTTTCTTTCGCTCTCCAGATATTCAAAGAGGATAAATATCTTGAGGCATCTCGTCTGGCCAGTGACTGCATCTGGCAACGTGGCCTCTTGAAGAAAGGCTATGGTATCTGTCATGGTGTTTCCGGCAACGGGTACGCCCATCTTCGCATGTTCCAAGTTACAAAGGAACTCAAATACCTCCACAGGGCAATTAAGGTGAGTAAATAAATACAGAGGAGATAGTACGATATCCCAATGCTATTTTTAAAAATTATGCTACCACTCAATCACTAGTACATGGATAGCCATTTTTCTGAAAGGCCAAAAATGACCAACAAAATTGACTTTGAATGAGTTTATGATAATATGGTGTTGGTGCAATGTGGTTACAGTCATTGAATTCAGAAGGTTGAGAGCATATTAAAACATTTAATCCCACACAACACATGCTACATTAAACAAAGAAAAGAAACTTAAGAAGAAAGGAATATAGGTCCTTTTGCATTGATATCTGAACTCAGAAGTGTGTCCGTTCGGTTCGGATCTCCGAGAGGAATAAATTGACTCCGCCTTCTTCGTGCGATGATTGGCTAAGTTAACTTTTGGAAATATTTTCATTTGTTAAGAATTTTGATCAACACATTTTGGTTTAAGTTTGCAAACGAAAGTTTCACCTCGCAAAAATGGTTGACGCATAAAGAAAGGTGAACGAACTCATTGCGTCACCACAAGTTGTACTGAATCCGTTTTACCAAATGTACCATAACTTGCCAAAAAGTGAACACGCTTTTTTATCTGGTAATTCACCGCACTTTGATTTTCAATGAGTAAGGGCGCAAACGATTCATCAGACTCGGAAAACTTGCATTTTTTAAAAGTAAGCCAAATGAGTGATATCAATTACATCGTCAGTGATATAATATTTATTGCCTACTTGACTCACTTTGAAAAGATGCAAGTAAGCTGTCGCCAGTTATATGAATCATATGCAACCTTCTCAATTGAAAATTAAAGATCGATGGGTTGCCAAATAAAAAAGAATGCTCATTATTTGCAGGGTTTCCATGCCTTTGTAAAGTCAGGAAATGTCAGGGAAAGTCATGAATTTGGACATTGGATAAATTTTTTCAAGGAAAGTCATGATTTTGAACAAAAAAAAAGACCTTAAGTCATAGAAATACAGCAAATTTCATGGATTTCTAACATTTTAAATGCAAGCACGTAACTATGATGTCATTAACGACATGGTCGCTATTCAGCTCATCGAAAATTCATCTTTCTTTTATTTACGTTTTGACAGAAACAATGCTCACAGTTAAAAACCACGGGCAACGAAAACATTTCTGAACTCCAAATTTTCGACATCACATGAGTAAGGTCTCGTAAGTGAAAAATAATCATAATATAACAACTGATGTGATCTGATTTGATAAGCTTTTGTTTACGTTTTGATTTTTTTTTTTTTTCTTCTTCTTTTTTTTTTTTTTTTTTTTTCACCATCTTTCTTCCACTGTTTTGCATTGTTGATGTCTGAAAATTAGATTTTTGATGATATAATTTATTATTATTGACTTATTCTTTCTTCAAATATTTTTTATTATTAAAGATTGATTAGTTATTCTAACACTGAAATATCAAAGAATGGAAGATTATTTTGCCCTATTTTCTTCCGGTTTGGAAGAAACTTCATTACTAAAACAAGGATTTTTTACTTAATTTAAAATAAAACTTTAAAAAAATCATTTTATGGTACATTGATTTACTTACTATGTCCGTGTTAGTAAAATTCATATAGGTTATTATTACTATTATTATTATTTTTTGTGATTTGAGTCATGGAAAATTATTTGCTTCAGTCTTGGAAAGTCATGGATTCATGAAATTTTATTTTGGCAGAAACCCTGTATTTGGCAAGTTATGACATATTTGGTTCAACTTATTCAGAGTCGATTTTTCTGCCATTTTTGTCACGACAGACCAGTGGTTTCGTTATCTACTACTTTTTCTCCACATTCTGTAAAAAATTCAGAATGATAATCAATGGGGATACCTAAACTTGCTGCCCTCTCACGAACTACTATGTATTAATTCTGGAGGGTATATTTTGTCGGAGATGAAAACTGTATTTGTCAGAAAAGTTAGGGTTTTTACTTTAGTATCTGATATTGAAATCAATTAAATTAAGAGTTATTGAAATGTGCTTCTGAGTGCAAAAGAATAATGTGTACCTTTCTCGCTCCCTTTAGTTTGGTGAGTGGTGTTTTGGTAAACACAGTTGCAGAACACCCGATAGACCAATGTCATTGTTTGAAGGTAAGCTTCATCTCGAACATAGTCTAGTTCACCAAGTGAGCTTTTTTCGTTAAAACATAATTTTTTAAATGCTTTATATTAACTTTGATTTTGTTTGTGTGCGAGTATGTGTCAGGCAAATCTGCGGAGAGCTAATCCAGTTGAGCTGAAACTTGGCAGATACATTCTTTGTCGAGTGTAATGCAATCTATCAAGTCTTAGGTCTGTCACTAAAATTCTGCCTTTACACGTGCTTCTAATACCACTGGAGATGACTAATTACCCCACTTGGGGTCATCCATTCGGGCTAAACATAAAAAGTAGCAATGCATATAAGAGTTTTCCTCCTTTTGGAGGATTTCCTCCTTTTTTGTTTTTTATGCAACATTTTCATTCTCTTTGTTCAGTTTTTCCTGCAAAAAGTATACTTTTCCTCATGTTTAAAGAAAAGATTTTCCTTTGCACCACTTTTCTCACAGATTACTTCAGAAACTTTCTAATATTTGAAATGTAATTATTATATAGTATGAGAAATTTCATTGTATTTTTAAAATTATTGAATCATTCTTCCTGTATGTTCCGGGAAAACCTGAAAATAAGGGAAGTATCAGGGAGCTTTCTTATTCTGGAAAAAATCAGGGAAATGTCAGGGAACTTTTTAAAATTTCATGAAAATCAGAGAAGGTTTGTATTGTTTAAGGCACGTTCATCCATATTTTGGCGCTATTTACATGGAGATTTGTAGTGGTAAGCCATTAGAAGTTTAATGTTACGGAATAATTTAAACTTTTCATTACCAGCAAAACTATTTTTTAAAAAATTGCATATTATCTCTTTAGCATACATGTTCTATTTTATCAGGGTGTCTAGACGTCTGAAAAACCTAAGAAATTTGGGGAAAAGTTTGCCCTAAAATCAAGGAATTTTTTAGAAATCTGTCAGGGGATTATCAGGGAACTTTTTTTCCTGAATTTTGTGGCCACCCTGAATAAAAATTAAAATAGCAAAACAATATTGGAGTTGGAGCCACTGCATATGCATTGACGTAAGGATTTCAAACATAAAATATATTAGATGCTATTTTTGAGTTTTTAATTTGTGTGATTTCATGATCATTTTTGTAACTACCCACCAAATTTCAAGGATTTGTAAAAGGTAGTTTCTAAATGCACTGGGCTAAAAGATGGTAACACAGCGAGTATAGGAAATGGTCCTTACTATGACTTTCTGTTAAAGAAGTTTTTTTTTTTTTTTTTTTTTTTTTAAAACAATTATTCAAACTTGCCATATGAAAGAATGAAAGACAGGAATGGATTAGAATAAATTTTTGGCTCTTTTATTTAGTCTGTACAAAATCCCAGTTTGTATTAAAAGATCACCCTATAAAGCTATGATTCATAGGTATATTTCGCTTGCTCCAAATTGTTTAATTCACCTTTTCTGCTTCATTTTAGTATTTCTAACAAATAAAAAAATAAAAAATAATTTTTACTGTTCACCAATTTATATTGTAACCAATTTTCGTACTACAATTAGTGTACTTTATATTTTTACTTTACTGTTGACTTTGATTTTTGATTAATTCAAATTACTGAATACAATAAGCTGCATTTAAAAAAAAGCATATACTGTTTTTTAAATTAGAATTTTTTTTTTTTTTTTCAAAATTTCTAAACATTACTTTCATTGGATTGATTGATGGCTCCAAAGCCTTTGCTTCAAATTCTCCTGCTCCAAAAATGCCCGCTTAAGTAGTTGATCAACCAATATCACAATAGTTTTTAATGAGTTTTGTACTTTGCTGGAAAGTTTGTTCATTAAGGAGGTGCCTTGTAAAAGCAAACAAATCCACAAAAATTCAAAATTGAGTTGCAAATAGATTATTTCCCAGCCTCAATCCTACCTATTAGCATAGTTTCATTGCAAAAAAACACTTTTTCAACTTTGAAAATCAGCGTTCTGTGCAAAAAAAAAATCTTCTTGCATATGTTCCAAGCAAAAAATAACATATTGTTACGAATTTTTCCGCTGAGGCAATGATGATACAGTTTTCACGGTATAAAAATATTTATTCTCTCTTCAGAAAACTCACAAAATTTATTCACAGGCAACAGTTTAATTACTCTCAAGCTTCAACACAAGCTTCAACAAAAATAACTTCGAATTCAGCGATTATACAAGCTCACTCCAATAGGTAAACAAAACGATCAGCTTTCAACGAAGTCCGAAGTCCATCTGAAAACTTTCCCGTTCTCCAGTCTTTTATATGCAAGCGCGTGAGACATTCTCGAAATTTCCAGCCAATTCATAGAAAAGAAATATCTCGAAACTTCTTGATGGCTTTAGGTGTTGCCACCTTTCTCTAACTTGTATAATCGCTATTAATTAATAAATAAAATAAGATAAAAATAAATTACAATAGAATTTTGAAATAATACGTCACTATTTACAATATATACAGACAATTTGTGCAACATTTCCCCCTTCTTAAAGACTGCACGTCCCGGGCAGTGAAGTCCTTAAGCCATTCAATGACTTCTACCATAATATGGGGCTAGCCTATTGTAGTGTACAACTCTAGGTTTACAGGAGGGTGTCCGTTGAATCCTTACCACGACGTCGTTGATCTTCTTAAGGACCACATACGGCCCTTCCCAGTTCGTCTGGAGCTTAGGGGAGAGTCCTTTCCGACGTTTAGGATTCCATAACCACACCTTGTCACCTTCCTGGAATGAACGTTTCGTGGCCTTGGCATCGTAGCGGACCTTCATGCGCTCTGTCATGATGTTGATTCTTTCTCTGGCGAACCGATGTACGGCTTCCAAACGTGCCTGGAGATCATCTAGATACTGGACAGGCGAGGAAGGGGTGTCCGGTGGTCGTCCAAAGAGGAGGTCGCAGGGTAGTCTAAGGTCTCTTCCGAAAATCATTTGAGATGGTGTATATCCGGTGGTCTCGTGAGTAGCACTTCTGTAGGCCAAAAGGAACATTGGAAGTTTCTGATCCCAATCTTGCTGGTTCTTGGAAACAAACAAGGAGAGATGATTCAGAATCGTTCTATTAAATCGTTCAACCATTCCATCGGATTGTGGGTGCAGGGGAGTTGTACGAGTCTTTTCCATGTCGAGCAAGTCACACAGCCCAGTGAAGACGGCAGAGTTGAAGTTCGTCCCCTGATCAAAATGTATCAGCAGGGGTACGCCAAATCGGGAGATCCAATTCCGTACGAGGACTTCTGCTACGGTTGTGGCTTCCTGGTCCGGAATCGCGTATGCTTCTGGCCACTTGCTAAAGTAGTCCATGACAACTAGGATGTATTAGTTGCCATTAGTTGTGTGAGGTAGGGGGCCTAAGACTTCCAAAGCAATTCTTTCGAATGGTGCTCCTACGTTGTAACGTTGCAACTTTCCACGAGTTCGGGTCTTCGGTCCCTTCCGCGAATTGCATGCATCACAGGACTTGCACCACTTCTCCACGTCGGATTTTGCTTTGTCCCAGAAGAATCTCTCCCTGACTTTCTGAAGAGTTTTCGTGACACCAAAATGTCCTCCAGTAGAACTGCTGTGAAGTTCTTCTAGAATGTTCGTAACTCTAGAACTTGGAAGGATTAATTGCCACCGGAAGCTTTTGCCATCATCGGACTCCCATCGACGGTAGAGTACTCCATTCTTCAAGTGCAAAGAGTCCCACATAGCCCAATATCTCTTCATTGTTGGGCTATAGCATGCAATTTCCTGCCAACTGGGTTTTCCGGTAGCCGCTTCCAGGAATTCAATGAGAGGTTTCAAGTCCTGATCTTCGACCTGACTTTTGCGGACATTCTGATCACTCCAAGGATCCACGTCTGAAGTAGTTGACTTGGAAGTTATTTTCCGAACGGCCGATGTGTTAACCCCAAACTTAGACTCGGCATTGGAACAAAATCGACAGTTCTCCGGACATGGTCTTCTAGAAAGAGCGTCTGCATTCCCATGGAACGTTCCTTTTCTGTGATGGATATCCATGTCGTATTCCTGCAGGTGCTGAATCCACCTTGCTATTTGTCCCTCTGTATTCTTGAAATTCAGCAACCAAGTCAGAGACGCATGATCAGTTCTTAAAAGGAATTTTCGGCCGTACAAGTAATGATGAAAGTGCTCAACGGCTTTTACTATTGCCAGTAACTCCTTTCTTGTGACGCAGTAGTTCCGCTCGGATCCTGACAGGCTCTTACTAAAATAAGCGATGACTTTCTCCTGTCCTTCAATTTCCTGGGAAAGAACGGCGCCCACTCCCTCATTGCTGGCATCTGTATCCAAAATAAAGTCCTTGTTAACATCGGGAAAAACCAAAACAGGCGCGGATGTTAAAGCGTTCTTCAGTTGATTGAAGGAGTCGTCACAGTCGGCAGTCCATAGGAACTTCTGCTTGCTCTCTGTTAGTCGATGCAAGTGTCTGGCGATCTTGGAGAAACCTTTCACGAATTTACGGTAATACGTGCACAGGCCTAGGAAGCTTCGCAATTGATGGACGTCTTGCGGTCGAGACCAAATTTGCACAGCATGGATCTTGGCTGGATCTGTGCTTACTCCATCGGATGAGATGATGTGTCCGAGATAACTGACTTTCCGCCTAAACAGCTTACATTTTGATGGGCTAAGTTTCAAGTGGGCTTCCCTAAGCTTCAAGAACACGTTCTTCACATTTTGCAAGTGTTGATCAAAACTCCGCCCGGTGATAATGATATCGTCCAAATATACCAGACAGGTCTCGTAGGAAAGTCCTCTAAGCACAGTCTCCATTAGTCGCTCGAACGTAGCCTGTGCATTACACAAGCCAAACGGCATAACTTGAAACTGCCATAATCCTTGGCCTGTAGTGAAGGCAGTCTTCTCACGATCGTCGGGATGTATCTCCACTTGCCAGTATCCACTCTTCAAATCCAAAGTCGAAAACCACTGGTTCCCCGATAGAGTGTCCAAAGTGTCATCGATTCTTGGCAGAGGATAGCTGTCCTTTTTCTTAATTTCGTTCAGCTTCCGGTAATCCACACAAAACCTGGTGGAACCATCCTTCTTTCGAACGAGTACGATTGGAGAGGCCCATGGACTTGAGGAGGGTTCGATAACTCTATTATCTTCCATTTCATGTAACAATCTCCCGACTTCCTCTTGTTTTGCGAAAGGAAGTCTTCGAGGATGTTGTTTAATAGGTAAATGGGTCCCAGTATCGATTCGATGTTGAGTAAGCTCTGTTCTTCCTACATCTTTCAATGACATGGAGAAAATGTCTTGAAATTCTTTTATAAGGTTTCCGACAATCTTCTCTTGCCTTCTTTCCAACCGAGAGTCTTCGAGAAGCTGGTCCACTAAATCCGCGGGTGGTGCGGTCGGAAGCTCCTTCGATCCTCGTTCGATGCTTGTAACGGGTGTGCAAGTGGCAATTTCTTCTCCTTTCTTGATAACTCTCTTAGAATCACCGATGTTGGCCATTCTCACATGCACCACCTCTTGAGAGAGATCCACAAGCGTCGCTCCTACTACCACTCCTTTTGGGACGCTATTCGATGATGGGAAGTCCGTTACTCCAAATCGGAAGGCCTTCGGGAGCTCTGTTGAACCTTTTACAACCAAATCTGTCATGGAGGGGATGGTGATGTCTTCAAGAGCTACTATTCGATATGCACACGGCTCTTCCGAGTCCAAACCGAACAATGGAACTTCTTCTTTCCCCGTGTGAAGCTCGCCTTTCTCGAAATTCAAAGTAATTCCATTTCTCTTTAAAAAGTCCAATCCAAGAATACATGGGTCAATAATTTCAGCGACGTAAACGGTATGAGTGTAGGTGTGAAATCCAAAAGAGATGTTGACATTTAATTTCCCATGCACAGAAATTTTGTCACCAGTCACAGTCTGTAGTGAAACTGAAGGCGCCGTGTAAAGAGGTTGGCTGTCCAGGCGCCGGGCTACATCCGTCCGTAAGATGGTTACATTTGCCCCTGAGTCAACTATTAGACGACAGGGAGTTCCATTGATCTTGCCCTCCACGAATAAACCATGGTTTCCTCCTTGAAGGGATGAGATGTGATAGAGGCTGAGTGGGGCACCACCTGCTCTACACGGCGACCTCCGCTTCGCGAGATAGCCGCTCTTTAGTTTAACTGCTGAGGCTCGGACGAGGGTCTGTCCCCTTTCCTGTCCAATTCAGGGCAATCACGTCTGAAATGTCCTTCCCGGATGCAGAGCCAACAAACCACTCTAGTTTTTCGATCCCTCGAGCCAGGAATACTTCTCATAATTCGCTCCATCTTGTTTTCCAGTTCTTGAAACTTCTTCGTGAAAAGTTCGGAGGAATCGTCTGCCAATGTTCCACGTACGAAACGCCGATCTTTTCTAGAAGCTTGCTGTGCGGCTTCTACTCTCATGGCATAGACGAGGGTGGACTTCAGATCTTTGCTGTCTGACATCCTGGTAGCTTGCTGTATGTCGGGATCTTTGATGGCATCCACGAAATATTGAAGAGACAGGTTATCTCGTACGTCCGAGGGACAGTCTGGGAAAGCGAGGAGCGACAGTCTTTCTATATCCGATGCCAATTCTTGAAGAGTTTCATTGGCCTTCTGCTGTCTCACTTTCAATTGAAGTCTGTTGTAATCTTTTAGATGCTGCTCCCCAAACCTTAACTCCAACGCACTTGCCAGCGCCACGAATTCTCCCCGCTTCTCTTCAGGTAGTGTCTGTAAAATGTCAGCAGCTTCACCTCGAAGAGATGCTGCGAGATGGAATGCCTTCGAAGTATCGTCCCAACCATTCGCAGAAGCAATAATTTCGAACTGCGTTTGATAAACGCGCCAGGAAGACTTTCCATCAAAAGTGGCCACTTTGATGTTGGAACGTGGCGCAATAAAAGGAGTGGAAACATTATCCCAATTAGGCGTTGCAATGGTCACAGCTTCGCGAGTTTCCATTTTTCGCAGCCTTTCTTCTACAGCGTCAATGAATTTGGCTTGCTCTTCCTTTAAGGTGGAAACTTTTTCTTCGATTTCATTCCTCACAGTCACAAGATCTTCTTTGACTTCCGAAATATCAGCCTTCATTGACTGAAGTACATTTTCCATGCGCTCTATAAATCCGTCAACGGACGCAGCAGTCGATTCCTGTTTGGAGGCTAAAATTTCAATGTCCGACGACGTTGCTTCTTGACTAGCGGCGATTGCGGCGGCGAGTTCGGCATTTGTCGTTTCTTGACGGGCTTGACCAGCGGCTGTTAATTCTTGTCCGGCTTTTATTTCGGCTTTCATTTCAGCGGCCGTGGATTCTTGTCCGGCTTTTATTCCAGCAATCATTTCCATTAATTGTTTCATTTGGTCTTCCATCATTCCTCTAGTTGTCGGCATTCAAAATTACGAAACCCCACTTCTGACACCACTGTTACGAATTTTTCCGCTGAGGCAATGATGGTACAGTTTTCACGGTATAAAAATATTTATTCTCTCTTCAGAAAACTCACAAAATTTATTCACAGGCAACAGTTTAATTACTCTCAAGCTTCAACACAAGCTTCAACAAAAATAACTTCGAATTCAACGATTATACAAGCTCACTCCAATAGGTAAACAAAGCGATCAGCTTTCAACGAAATCCGAAGTCAATCTGAAAACTTTCCCGTTCGCCAGTCTTTTATATACAAGCGCGTGAGACATTCTCGAAATTTCCAGCCAATTCATCGGAAACGAAATATCTCGAAACTTCTCGAATGCTTTAAGTGTTGCCACCTTTTTCTAACTTGTATAATCGCTATTAATTAATAAATAAAATAAGATAAAAATAAATTACAATAGAATTTTGAAATAATACGTCACTATTTACAATATATACAGACAATTGGTGCAACAATATCCATCTCAGCCACTGATGAGCGGCAATTGAGTCATGTGACTCCCAGTATTCAACAAGGGATTTTAGTTTTGTTGTATAATTTTTTTTTTTTTTTTTTTTTTTTTTCCCTTCCAAATAGAGAGTTTGATGTTAAAGTGTTGTTTAATAGTTCACTTTTAATTTTGCAGTGTATTTTAGTGTGGTAATTAAGTGAAAAATGGGTGAAATTAGTATACTAGTAGATTGTGAATTCTAATAGTGTGATTTCTTTCAGGATGTGCTGGTGTCATGTATTTTATGTTGGACTTGCTTAACCCGGAAAAAGCATCTTTTCCAGCATTTCAAATCTAACTTGACTTTGTTATTACATTTCATTTTTGTCAATAAATTCATGTTTATCAGTCTATGTTTGGGAGAACCATTTCATTTCTAAATAATGAACCATGTTGAGTTTCCGAATTTGCTATTTTCTCAATTTTTTTCCAAGGAAAAAAAAATATATGGGGTTTTTGTAAGACATGGTTGTCTTACAAAATGGTCTATTGGTGTCCTTAATTTATAAAAGTTGGAACACGTTTTCATGCAATTTTCTTTTTTCGTGCATTTTCATGCAATGGAAGATACCTTATGAAAATTAAAAATAAAGGGGAGAAAAGTGGTAAAATTCACAAAGAAATAAACTATAATATCAGTTCTAAACTATTGATTTGAACAAAAAATTAATACTCTATAAAAATGAATATTTCAGTAGGAAATCCAAGGTTTTGTAAATCTTTTACTGTTTTCCACACCCCCCCCCCCTCCTCTCTCCCCTCTCCACTCCTTGTAAATAACTCTGCCAGCACCAATGCATTGATCATTTTGTTACAAACTTTTTTTTTTTCAATTAAAATTTTGTCTTGTAACTGTCAAGATACACTTTGATGCTGTAAGAATTATTTACTGAATTTTTAGAGAACGACTGAAATGAATAAGAAATGTTGCTTCGAGACTTGTCATACTTTCCATACCAACTTATTTAATTTCATAAAATAGTACAGTTGAATTATACAGTAAATCATCACAACATAGATTGAATATTTATCATTTGAATAATATTTTTATCATTTAAAGTCAAACAGTTCTTTATTACAAGGGTAAAAAAAAATCCTAATATTCTTTAAATTTTTCTTTCTCCCTAAAATTTTACTTAAATTTTTTTATAATTCTTTTTAAAAAATTAACCTCGGAGATTCCCCGATTTTCTTTCAAAACCCAGGTAATCCTCCAAAGGAGAAAATCTTCTCTGAGGTTTTAATTATTAAATTTTTTGAAAATTGCCATTGTTTTTGCCAGTATTGAAACATACTTTGAAAAGAATGTCTGTGTTAAGGGCCCATGTCAGCTTTAAAAGAAATATCCCTAATTTTATTTATTTTTTTTAATTTATCCCTAAAATTTATGGAATTGCCCCTAAAAATTTTGATATTATCTTTAAAATTTTCAGAAATTATCCCTAAAATGTTCCTGAAATTTTTGGAATTATCTTTAAAATTCCTATCTATTTTTTTTTTAGAAAACTACCTGCACCCCCTGTTATTAATAAAGATTTGTAATTTTATTTCTTGTATTGGGATAAATTCAAAATTCATTTGATTGCCAAATACACTTCATACAGATTAACACATTAAAATCAATAAATAACAGACTTATTTTAACATTATTGCCTCTTTTCTAATTCTAAATACTTATTTACACAATTCGTTTAGGATGTCACATTAACCACTTCTTTAACTAATCTCCTTTGTTTCACTTACAAGAAAGAATAATGTTAAGAATTATCGAAAAATATATCGCCGAACTTAAGGTTTTTGCTGGGTTTTTTTTTAAGGCCGATATAAAATATATCGCCGAACTTAAGGTTTTTGGTGGGTTTTTTTTAAGGCCGATATAAAAAATATTGCCAGACTGGTAATTTTTTTTCTAAATGAATGCAAATGTAAAAACGATAAATAACACCAATCCACTACAGCAGTGATTCTCAACCACTGTGCAGCGGCACTTTTGTGTGCCGCCAAATTTTAGAAATGTATATTTGTAATTAATCCCTTAATAAACGTACTGTTGTTTTTGTAGTACATATTACACACCTGCCAACTTGTACGAATCATCCGTACAATGTACGGATTTTTACTATTTTGTACGGGTGTACGAACAGCTAAAAAAATCGTACGGATTTCACTGTAATTTTCGTTTTTCCCTAAAACCGGTTTTTTTCTTTTTTTTTTTTTTTTAAATATTTTTTCAAGACACCAACGAAACCGAAACGATTTTCCAAAGCTGCCGCGTCAATCAAAATATTTATTCATACTCCAAGATTGCGCATATGTTCAGCACTAAAGCGCGTTGGCGAGGATGCATTGTTTTCTTTTCTGTTGCCGACTAGATTTGGCAAACCAAACCACTGCTTCGATTTTTCGGGCTTTACAAGTTAATAAAGAAGCAGAAAACCGAAAGTGCTTTAGTTTTTTAATTCTACTTTCTTTTGGACTGGACTCCAAAACGTAAATAATAGTACTGGACCACGGCCCCGGGGATGCACTGTTTTCATTTGTGTTGCCAACGGGACCTGGCGAACCAAACAACTATTGCTTTTCCTCAGACTTAAGAGATTAACAAAGAATCTGAAAACCAAAAATGCTTTAGATTTTGGTTCTTCCTTCTGTTTGGACCGTACAATAATGTTGCGCGTATATAATAAAAGCACTTAAGCGCGGCGCCGGAAATTCATTGTTTTCATCTGTGTTGCCGACGGGATTTGGCGAACCAAGCTAACTGTTTCGTTGTCTCGAACTTTAGATATTAATAAAGTAGAAAACTGAAAGTGCTTTAGTTTTTTTTTTTTATTCTTTCTTCTTTTGGACCGTACTCCAACGCTGCGCACTAAATCGCGACGACGCCGTTTTCAATTGTTTTGGCGGCACTCGCCGAACGACTGTTTCGTTTTCTCGGACTTTAGAGATTAAAGCACTTTCGGTTTTCAGCTTCTTTGTTAGTCTTAATTATTTATTTTAAAATATCCAAGTTAAACAATCCTGGTGTAAGATTCCAGAAAATATCAAGTTTTTTTGGAGTTTACTTCAAACCAAGCGGTTTACTTCTAAACATCAGAAATTCAAACAAAGAAACAAATTTTGCATTCTGCTCTATCTATGCATCTGATATTAAGATTTCTCATGGAGGATTTAGTCGAAGTTCATATCAATTCTAAAAAGCACAGTGACAACATCAAATGTAATAATAAGAATTCGAAAGCCTGCATAATTGATATTTGTGCGTGTGATTAAACACTTTGAATACCACCAACTCATTGTATGTTTCACTAGAGTTTTTGTGTCATAAAGCATGTTTTATTTAGGTGTAATGTAGACTAAATCTTAAACCTCATCAGAGATTTCATAGTAAAGTTTAAATTTGATTTATTTTTAAATCCAAGTTAGTTTTTTATTTTATAATTTCCATTTTGTGCTAAAATGTAACAATTTGTTATATTTGAGAGCAATTTAATATTCTGCAATTTTTTTTTTTTTTTTTTTTTTGCATTTGTTATAGAATCACTATGATTTCTATATTACATTCATAAATATTGTCGCTATTTGACTTTCATAGGAATGCAAATATTTGTTCCGTAAAAATTGTACTAATTTGAAAATGCCAATGTTGGCAGGTATGATATTATATTATTTTATTATACATTCCAAATTATTATCATAAACTATTTTACACAGTGTGTAATAGGTGTATTACAGTGTATTATAGGTAGGTAAAGTAAACAACTTTTAAACTTATCTTTTTCTTTGTGTGCCGCCAAATTTTGAAATATCGTTAAAAGTGTGCCGTGACAAAAAAAAAAGGTTGAGAATCACTGCACTACAGTATTGTAGTGTCATTGAAAATTGTGTGATGTTCCACACTCGTAGTTAGCTTATAAAAACCCACTTTGATCCATTGAATACAAACTCGAAAAACTTTCCAAAAAAACTTTAAACTGTAGGAGGCTGATTTAATAAGGTCCCTTTAAGGAACTAAGGGCTAAAATAAAAACTGGAAGGACAGTACCCTGAAATTTCCTAATTCTTTTTTTTAAGTCCTTTATATTAAAGTTAAATTTTGTGTTTGTTTGCGGAAAAAGTTGTGGTGGGCTGAATAACCCACTTGCCGTCATCCAATCGAGCTGAAGCTTAGTATATGGACTCGTTGATGATAATGCATTCTATCAAGTTTTAGGAACTGTCATTAACTGGCTGTTTTTATACACATTTCTTCTGCCAACCTGATGGCTGGGGGGTTAGCGGTCTGGCCTCGCATGCCAAATGTGTCGGGTTCGAATCCTGGGTTAGGCATGGATGTTTGTTGTGGTTCGGAATTCACGTTAAGCTATAGGCCCCGGCCTGATTAGCAGTTATTTGTGCATAAAAATAGGTCTTTGAGCTTACAAACCAAATATATTCACTTCTATTGTCAATTTGAAAGACTAATTAACACACTTGACATTATCCAATCAAGCTGAAATTTGACTGATAGACTCGTTAATGGGAATACATTCTCTCAAGCTTTGGGGGCAAAAAAAGAGTTAGTCCATGGTGTGGAATCTATGTTTTCTTCGTAGTGATCAAACACTATGAAAAATTAAATTGAGCTTAAAATCGCTTTAATAAGTTCGATTGCCGATAATATTAAGACCTTTTTTTTGTGATTAATTTGAATTATTAAACGTGTTTTCTGTAAAAGTATCGTCTTTTACGCTCTTTCCATATTGTATGGTTTGCACTTAATTAAACTTCATTAGAAAGAAAATCCCAATACAAAGAGTTAAAACTTACATTAACAATCTATTTGTTTAGATTTTCTATTTTCCTTTTGGTTTTTTATTAAAACTCAATGGTTCAATCATTACAATGCTGTGTAAATTTGAAACCTTTTATTATATTTTCTATTTTTAGTTCTTATTTTGTATAAGCCTTATTTTAACTACAATTTAAACTTTAATAACTGTTCTTATATTCTGCTTGTTTCACTCGCTGAAAGGTTCATTGCTACTATTTTAACATTGTGTTTATGAAAAGCAAAATTAGAAGGCCAAAATTACTTACGTAGAACATTTCAGAACTCTACGCCTATCAGAAGTTGCTTTATAAAAAAAATTAATTAAAAAACAGTTATTAATATCAAAGAAAGCATAAAAAAAAAATTGGATTAGGGTTGATGTACAGTGTACCCGACGATACATCACTGCAGCTGAACAACCTCAGCGTACATCTCTTTTTATACAAGTAGGCGGATCCAGGTGCGTACTGGGACATAAAATCGGCCCGATGATTTTAGATTTATGCTGGCCCAAATTTTCATTGTTAATCTATAATAATAAAAAAGCTAACTTAAATACATAATGACGGGTCTCTGCAGCACGAGGCCACTCAACTAGTACGATAATAGAAGGGGCTGGTGGAGGTGTTTGAAATTTGAATTCATTGGTATTTAAAAAAAAACTTTAAAGACTAAAAAAATAAACAATAAACTTCCGGACCGGCCCAATTTTTACCGACACGGTTGCACCGGAAAACCCTATGGCCAATACGCCCCTGGGTGGAGCAGGCGCATGACCGTACAATGCCTTTTCTGCGCTGGCCCAAACATTAAGTGGTGACGGACACCGGACCACACTTTTTACCAATTGAAAACAATACACTAGGACTTAAGGCCCAGGGTACAAAAATTAAAATGGTAACATTCTGTTGGTCAAAAGTCCAATTAGAAGGCCAAAACTACTTAATTTCAGAGCCCTATGTCTATTAGAAGCAGCCTTCTATAGAGGAACAGACACACAGTTACATTTTGCTTTATTATTATAGATACACTCTTCACGTTTGTAAAGTCGTTCGTTCATGCAAAAGTCACCAAAAATGAGTGAAAGCGAATGCACTAGAGGTCGGCGATATATCGATACGACGATATTTGTATCGATATTTTTTAAAAAATATAGATAAAAGTCACCGACATATCGATATTTTCAAACATTATTAGTTTTTCTGATGATCGTTTTGTAGTTCCATGTGTTTTTTCCATTTTATTTATTCACTTTTCAAAACTAAAGTTTGGACCTGGCTGAGAAACTGTTAAAATGACACCAATAATCAATATTTTGCCATACACTTAAAAGCTATTGAAAATCGTCTAAATTTTTCTAAAATCACTGCACCAATGAAGCAAGAATATAATTTTTTTTTTCCTTCTTTTTTTATAATAGATCTATTTCAAATGGAAAAGTAGTCGCCTTTCAAAAAGCAATCGTGAAAAGAAAAAATTTGCTCCGAAAAACTTCGTTTCTGGCAAAATTGAAAATCAAATAAAAAAAAAAATCATGTATCGATATTTTTTTCTATTACAACGATATAGTATCGATATTTCAGACCTCTAGAAAGCACTGAAGAATTGTAAAAAAATATGCTATATTTATATCTCAAGGAGTTCTACTATCAGTAAGAGAAAAAAATATATATTCTAATTACAAGTATGGTCTGCTCGTATGACTCACATTTGCCTTCATTATGAGTATGCTATCCATTTATTTCGCAACTGTATCCTCGTGTGTACCTCTGTAAGTTCTAATTGTTTCCGCAACGCCAAGAAATCAATGAACAATCAACTTTTTTCAAGGACAAATGAAAGTACATTTTGGTTGTTTCAGTTAGTCATTAAATTGCGATGTTAACGAGATTTTTGAGCTTCCATTCTGAAAACTGGGACATGAAGATGCTCCATATTAGTATACACTGAACTGTCATTAAATTAAGAGCACAGACGACTCGCGTGTCAAAAGTGCTGGGTTCGAATTCTGGATTAGGCATTATTCAAGGTTCCCTCGGTCATTGAAAGTCATTAAAAGGGCTTACTATTTTTTAACTTGTTTTCAAGACCTTGAAAATGTTTTGAGGTGCTTAAAAGTCCTTGAAAATGCTTAGAGGTCCTTAAAATTCCTTAATTTGTGTGGGTGTGGTGTGGTTAACTGCAAAATTTGGAAAAATACAACTCGGACTTGCTATCCCCGCGTGACCGCCACTTATCTGCACTGTATCATAATTTTCCGACCTATTTGTATTACGCATCCACCAACTTGTTACTTTTTTGGCAGAATATACTTTATTAAAAATTTATATATAGACATGCCTAAAAACAAATTTTCAAAGGTCATTAAAAACATTAATTATGTCCTTAAAAGTCACTGATTTTCATTCTGTGATTTGAGTGGGTTGGTTGTTTTCAGATTATCTGGCTCCGTCAGCAACACGAGGTCTATAATGCGCCTAAACTTTCATCATTAGACAAGCCAACATACATTTACAAACACCCATGCCTAACACGGGACTCGAACCCGCAACCTCGCAGTCTAGAAGCTAGCACGCTAACCACTATACCGTTTGATCGGCATGATGGTTTGAGTGAGAAACTTGATTAGTGTTTGTTTTGACACGGAATCCTCGTTAAGCTATAGGTCTTATATTGATTGGCATTTATTGTTCTAAAAATATTGTCCAAGTATAAACCAACCAACTATAGAGTTCAGCAGGAAGTTAACAGAAAAGACAAGGACGTTGTCGGAACTTTAATGTACGCAAAATAATAAAAAATAACCAATGAAAATAATTTTTTGATTTACATAAATCCTTTTAATGCAATGCATTAACAACTTATTAGCATTACCATCAATTCCGTGGCATGGAATAACTTTATTTTGCCACCAAAATTCGGAAGAATATATTGTTACCGTCAACGAGTTTATCTACCAAGTTTCAGCTCGATTGGATGACGGGAAGCGGATTAATTACCATGGGCGCCCGCAAAAATATTTGCAGGGGGGTGCAAGACTAGAATTTTATCAAAATCATTAACTTTTTAGAAATTTTAATTAATAGTTATGCATTTTAAGTTATACTCTTTGAGAATAATTAAAAAAAATTCTTAGTGTATACTTTTAAAAGTGCAACTCTGTTAAAAAGTAAAAAAATAGTAAAAATAAAAATATATATATTTTTAACGATTTTTTATCATCCAACGGCATCAAGAGACAGTGTTTAGAAAAGAGGAACACGAAAATGCAAAAATACAGAAGAGTAACATTATACTTCATCCAAGTTTTGGAAATAATTAAAAAAAATATTCAAAATGAAATACAAAGGCAGTATTGGATATGTTTAATTGAATTCTAAAAATAGATTTCAAGATAGTATATCTGATGACTTAAAAATAAAAATATTTTTCTTAGAATTTTGAGAACAACTTAGGAAATGATTATACAAAAAAGAAATAAAATCCAATAATCCTAGACAATAGGCGCCAGTAGTTATAAAAAATGACATAGAAAAGAAACAAAAGACTAGAATAATTGAAAAACAAATGCTTATTGTAACATAAAAAACGAAACGGCATGTGTGCCTTTCTTTTAATCTCGGAATTTACGCCTTTTCTCTCATATTTTATTTTTTTTTTTTAATTTTCAAGAGCTAGGGGGGTGCAAGTGCACCTCCTTGCACCCTCCTGGGGGCGTCCATTTTAATTACCCTTCCACAGATCTGATTGCCCAAATAAAATCGAATTGATATAAAATATTAAAAAAAAAAAAAAAAAAAAGATATAATATTGGTTATAAATATTTTATTCGAACAGAAAATTAATAATTCATTAAGAAATTCAATAATCATTTTTGTCAAAGCAAAATCTGAACAAAAAATTTCGACGCCATTGCACCCCTATTTTGCTAACTGTTTAATAAACACTTCATTTCAAGAGTTATGCGAATTTTTTCTCACTGATAAATAAATTCTTAAATGGTGAATAGTTTTAAAAAATCCAGTTCGACTTCTAATGAAGATTTTTTTTTTTTTTTTTTTTAAATATATATATCTTTAAAAGGCATGGAATTGTAATTAAAGTAAAAAAAAAAAAAATACCAAACATTTCTTCAGCACGGCAATAAAATTAATTCGCTTTTAGTTTGAAATAGAATTTAAAAGTCGACGGACACAGGAGCTGGAAAGGGTAAAGAGGTAGCATAAGATTTTCAGGAGAAAACTTTTAACTCGATTTTAATCATTGATTTTAATATATTTCAAAGTTTAATCGTGCTGAAGTTTATTTGTTTAATCATTTTTTTCTGTTCAGAATGCCGGAATTAGAATTGGTTCTTTAAGTATAATTTATGTTTTAAAAATACTTTTTTCGTTCTTCTTTTTTGAATTACTTTGTCTTTATATCCCAATCACAATTTTAAAAAAAATTAAGACATAAAAATACTTCTTTAGTGATATTTTTTTTTAACTAGAAGTAAGTTATTGCATTATCCATTCCTGAAGTGTTAATTATTATTCTAAAAACCTTTGATCTTAAGAAACTCCTTGGCTTATTGTTTCATAAGCAGTAAACTACTTGTATTTCGGAAATTTCGTTCTAGGAAAAAGTTGAGCGTGAAAAAAGTAGAAGGATCATTTGATTTCAAATTTGCTATCAAGTAGTCCCGCATGTCTGTTGAGCAATCTCTTTCTTCTTGTATGGCGGGAAGACCTTTCTGCTTCCAAGAAAATGGATTAATATTTTTATTAAAAAGTTTGCCTTTTTTCACCAAACAGAGAAAAAGAATTGCAGTGATTAATCAGGCTCTCAATTTTCATAAAAATATTTGTTCATCTGCCGACCAATTGAAAGTGCTTAAGTAGAGCGGGCACGATTACGTAACGAGCCTTTCGACCAATGGCGCTCGGCCGTTCGGCGCAGTAATACATCGGTTATGCGAGTGACGAGACATGTTTTTCAGTGACGAAGTCGAAGCTTCTTGACGTGGCTGCCTACGTTTCTGCCAATTTATCCAGTCCGGTTGCGGCAAAGTTTGTGACGAAGAAATACGTAACTGGTAAGTACTCCAGCTGAGCAGTAATAACAATCACACATGTCGAAAACGTGGTGAGGGTCGATTTTCACCCATATTTCAATTTTTAATTACTATTTCTTGCAATTAAAGGTCTTATCTGTTCTGAAATGTCGCTACGGCCTTGAATGCCATGCTAAATGGCTTAGGTTTAAAATGTTATGCACGCTGTCCGTTTTTTTTTTTAGGCTAACAGATGTGTCGTAACTTTTCGACAAAAATGATTTCTGATATTAGTGTTGATATCCTTACTGCGATGGAGTATAATACTTTTGAGATTTGTGTTTATGTGTTTTACAAGTAAGGCTTGGAAGTGTTTTTCTTATCAAAATGGTGAATTTCGCCTTTTAACGTTCTACCGATCTTTCTTTTCCTCTCTCCTGTTTAAATTGGTGTGGGCGGCGGGCGTTCACTAGTGTTTCAAGAATGATTCTATAAATTTAAATGCCAATTTTATTTCTTCGGAAGTTAAGCCTTTTCTGTAAATGGCACGTTCGTTTATGTAACCCTTGACTACCAAACAATATTTGTTTTGGTTGTATATATTTTTTTTTCCACAAGAGGAATATAGTTTTCAGTAACTAAATATATTTCTTTTTAACAAAACCATAGAATTTTTTTATTCTGTATTAAATAAGTATATTATATCTATAGCCTATTGCATACGTTTTACTTCTAAGTTATGACTTTATAATTTATGACATAAATTGCAATCATATATCATGATTAGACATCTTATGGCAAAGGTGCAGAGTTCCATTCCTTTTCTATTTGTATGTGATTACCAACCATTTATATTGCTATCCTAAGCTAGAAAGCAGCATCTCACATTTTCAAATTATTTTCCTGTGCATTCCTTATTAATTACATTGCAAACTAAACTAGAAAGTTGAGCAAGCACCCACTTACCCCAAAACGTATGGTTCTCTTATTTTCTAAACCTTGCATTATTTCGTTAATAAATGTGGAGATGCTGCTTTTTAGTTTGGACAATAGAATATTATTGACTGATTTAAATGCAGTCAAACCCTGTTAATGCGAAGTAGATGGGGGCCACCAAAATTGTTCGTGTTGACTTTAAATTTCATGTTAAACGAATAAATTAACGTTAAGTTTTAAGTACGGAGAACTGCTTTTACTTTGCGTTAAAAAGGATTTCATGTTGAGCGATTTCACGTTAACAGGGGTTGACTGTACTTAAAATTTGTAATTGTATAATTTAATAAGAATCTGTTAATGCTACATAATTATACACGAAATTTACTTTTCATCCATCACTGCAAGATATTAAACTAAGTGGCCTCGGTTGGTTGGTTGTTTTCAGATTATCTGGCGCCGTCAGCAACACGAGGGCTATAATGCGCCGAAACTTTCGTCATTAGACAAGCCAACATACATTTACAAACACCCATGCCAACACGGGACTCGTACGCGCAACCTTGCGGTCTAGAGGCTAGTACGCTAACCACTATACCGTTTGGTCGGCCTAAGTGGCCTCGGAACCTGAAAATTGGGGAAATACAAGGGAGCTTTCTGATTCTGGAAGAAAATGTTGGAAATATTTCTGTTGTTTTAAAGCTACCTTTCCCCGTTCGTCGGTATTTTGGTACCATTTTCCCGGAGACTTATAATCGTTAGAAGTTTCATGTTATGGTATAATTTAAACTTTTCATTTCTGCCAAAACTATTTTTTTTTTTTAATTTGAATATTTTCTCTTTTGGCATAAAGGTTCTACTTCATCTACGCATCTGGAAAAATTCGGGAAATTTAAAATTAATAAAATAAAGAATCTGTGAAATCGGGGAATTTTTTAGAAATCTGTCAGGAAAATATGGGAACGTTTTTTCCTGAATACTTTTTACTATATTAACTGGTGTGAAAGGGCTCCTAGAATTCTAAAGATGTAATAAAAGGTGTCAAGAACTTATGAGAACATATTTAAGCGAAAATTCCTTGTACAAGAACAGAGTGGCCACAGAACCTGGAAATCAGGGAAATGTCAAGGAGCTTTCTGATTCTGGAAAAGATCAGGGAACTTTTTAAAATTTCATGAAAATTAGGGAAATTTTATATTGTTTAAGGCACGTCGATCCATATTTTGGCGCTATTTACATGGAGATTTGTAGTAGTAAGCCATTAGTAATTTAATGTTACGGAATAATTTAAACTTTTCATTACCAGCAAAACTATTTTTAAAAAAATTGCATATTATCTCTTTAGCATACTTGTTCTATTTGATCAGGGTGTCTAGACATCAGGAAAACCTAAGAAAAGTTTGGAAATTTGAAAAAAAGTTTGCGAGGGAATTTTTTTAGGAATTATCAGGGAACATTTTTTCCTGAATTTTGTGGCCACCCTGAAGAATTTTTCTTCAAACTTAGAATGGGAAATAAAAATAACTAATTGTTCATTGAGAGCTAGTTTTCTGAAATTGGTAAAATGTTAATACTTGCACGCCCTGTATTACGCACCTGATATTCTGTGTGCGAGCATGTGCCATTTCATACATGTTATGGTACATTAGCATCAAACTGTATAAATTTGTTAACATTCGTTTTTTATTGATCATCGAATTGTCTTGTGATAAAAACTTGATACCTTAATTAGTTTTCTCTAAAAGAGTTTTGAAACATAAACGAATAAATTTAGGTAGAAGAAAAAAAATATGGCGCCACTCATCCCAGAAGGTGGGTTTATCGGATCTGTGTCATTCGATCACGATCACAATGTGCTTGGGCAGCAGTAGAATATCGGGGATCCCACGGTCATTAAAAAAGCTTAATATTTTTAAACTTGTTTTTCAGTCCTTAAAAGTACTTGAAAAAGCTTAAAGGTCCTTGAAAGTACATGAAAATGCTTAGAGGTCCTTAAAAGCCCTTAATTTTTGCGGATGTTGTGTGCCCAACTGCAAAAGTTATAAAAATACAACTCGGACTTTCTATCCCATGTGACCGCCACTTATCTGCATCGTATTGGAATTCTGCCGACCAAACGCTATAGTGGCTAGCGTGCTAGCTTCTAGACCGTGAGGTTGCAGGTTCGAGTCCCATGTTAGGCATGGGTGTTTGTAAATGTATGTTGGCTTGTCTAATGACGAATGTTTCGGCACATTATAACCCTCGTGTTGCTGACGGTGCCAGATAATCTGAAAACAACCGACGTATTGGAATTCTCCGACCTATTTGTATTACACATCCACCAACTTGTAACTTTTTTGGTAGAATATACTTTATTAAAAACCTATATATAAACATAATACCTGAAAACAAATTTTCAAAGGTCCTTAAATATTATTCAGGTCATTAAAAGTCATTGATTTTCATTCTGTGATTTGAGTGGGAACCCTCGACTACTTTCTGTAACACATTTGGGGAATAAAAAAAAATTCAGTGTTGATAGTCTTCAAAGTGGTGGTTTGCAAATAAACCACCATTGCTTGTAGTGCAAGATAAGGGGTTCTTAACATTCAGTATAATCTGCAATATTATATAAAGGGGACTATTTTTTAAATTTATAAATCAATAGGTTTTGTGTGGTTAAAATGAAATAATTATCTTAATAATTTAAAGGTGTAATAACAGATCCCATTTTAGTAAAATATATTTTTTTAGTGTTCTATATTTCCTGGGAAAAAGGTTGGATAGCCATTTAAATTTTTATAATTGAGATACTCGGTTGCTAATTGGACAGGTTGAATAAAATGCAACACATTGCTGGTTTAAAAAAATTTCCAAATAAAGTGAAATGAAAAAAAAAAATTCTTTTATCAATATTGCCTTGGATACTAAATGAAAGATGTGGCATATCTCTCCTGAAACTTCGTGTCTTTAAAAATAGGATCTAGATTTTACTTAGAAATTTTTTTGTAGACAATTAAAATAATTATACCTATTTAACACTAAACCTATCGACATTTGATACATACCTATTTCTACAGATGGCGGTCAAATGACCTCTTTTCAAATAAGCATTATATTCTTTTCCAGTTGATTGCAAATAATGCAGAATTTAGCTTAGGCAATAAAACAAAAAAATTATGTAATTAAAAAATATTTCAAAGTAATAATTTTATAAGATAATGAAAATCTGGAACTTAACAATTTTGGAGTCTCAAAAGTGGACATTTAGCCACTCTCTGGTAGATTTAGTGTTAAGTCTCTCCTTATAAAGGGCATTACCACCAAAACTATATAAAAGAAATTGGCATGTTATCTCTTAAGCATGTTCTATTTGATCACATCTGGAAAACCTTAACAAATTAGAGAAACTTAAAAAAAAAATCTGTGCTGTAAAATCATAGAATGTTTTAGAATTCTGTCAGGGAAATCGGAGAACTTTTTTTCCTGAATTTTGTGGCACGTGGCTTATGTCAATGTATTGAGTTTTTTATCCAATTTAGTTGTTTTGTTTCCAGAGATCCATCATCATTGAGGTATCTTTTGCAAACAAACTTCTACTCGGGACACTTGAACTACCCTCAGCCTTAGTCTCACTGTGGAATGTTTCACCATAGTACAGCCCTCAATGTACCTAGAGTATTGTCCTCACCTCGTTGAGTACCAGCTGAACTTTTAGGGTACAAATTCAGCAAGAGTGGTTTAAAGGCTCTTTACTCTCGTGCTTAGATCTTATCCTTGTTGCATTCCTTAAAAAGTAGTTAATTGATAATTTTACTTGGAGGCATCAGCTTTGTATGGTATTTCTTGAACACATGATCTATAAAATGTTACCAGGGTTCCCATGGTCATTAAAAGTGCTTAATACTTTTGAACTTGTTTTCAAGGCCTTGAAAATGCTTAGTGGTGCTTAAAAGTCCTTGAAAATGCCTAGAGGTCCTTAATTTTTGTAGATGTTGTGTGCCCAATTGCAAAATCTATAAAAAATACAACTCTGACATATTTGTACTACGCATGCACAAACATGTTACTTTTTTGGTAGAATATACTTTATTAAAAATTTATATAGAGACATGATGCCTGAAAACAAGTTTTCAAAATCCTTAAAACATTATTTAGGTCCTTAAAAATTTTCATTCCGTGATTGGACTGAAACCCTGGTTACTTACTGCTGCAACTTCTAAGTTTTTGGGTGCTTGCTAAATATTTGATCTAACTTATTCTCAATACTGCGGACTAAACTTCAGTTGTACTGACCAAGTAAAATACTTGAATGTTAGTTTTTAAAAGCTGACCCCTTTATACAGAGAAGGTGGTTAAGAGAAGAACAGTTATACATGTTTTATCCTCCAGTTTGGATAATCCTGTAGGTATGTACTACAGCTCTTGGATAAAAAAATATCCAATATACTGGCTTTACAGAAGGAGGTAGAAGCCGTAGGATTTTGAACATTCAATTTGGTTTCAATCAATAACCCTTGCAAACAGAAATTTAAAATTAACTAAGCTACGAAGAAAATTAAATTAATAAATTATTTTGTTTTGTAAATTGCATTGAAATTGGACACTGTAATTGTAAATGAATTGGACACTGTCCATAAATTAAACTTGCTCCTTGAAGTTTGTGTTAGTAACACGTAACTTCAAGGAGCAAGTTAGTAACTTTAGAGGTGAAGCACAAGTGTTCTTTTACAATGTGGACTCATTGGCATGATGTGACATTAATTGAAAAAGGAATGTATTTAAAAACAGATTCCAGTTACATTTTTTATGAGAAAATTGGGGATTTTTTTTTTAAAGGAATTAGTTAACGCTAGAAATCATATTAATTCATTCAATACCCACGATTGCCAGTTTAACAGTTTTTTAAAACTTTAAGTGTAACTTATTACGAAAGCTTCCTGCTCCTGGAAAAATCTTGTAACTTTTTTATCAAAATCTTCGATAAGGGAAATTTTTTTATAATTGCTGTTAAAGACAAATTCTTTCAGACAAACTATTTTCTTTAATCAAAAGGTAGTTTTCTTTTGAATGTTTAGGACGCAAAATAATCGTCCTCTAAAAACGGAATGTCCGCTGTGCAAACAAGTCCTGAACGTAGTTGCGTTTTATATAGGCGTTGTCAATATTTTTTGCTGGAAATGCAAAGGTCAGGTTTATCTTATCGCCTACCATTCGTTATCAGCTTTTCTTTTTAGTAAATTAAAAAACCACTTGCACTCGAAAGCTCACTTAACTTATTAATGGTTTTTGATACACATTTTTCTAAATTAAAATCTGGGGTAACAAAAATTCATTAGTGAAGCTACCGTTTCGGCGATTGCCACTTTTTAACTTTTATTCGACGTCGATTTTGTTCTAGATTTGATGTTTGTCCTTGTCTACCCATGCTCCCTTCATTGCGTAAAATGCATAATATTAGTTAAATTGAATTTTGCTTAAAAACTAGCCGTGGTGCTCGAATTATTCCGGGCCAGCGTTGCACATTATAGGTTTAGTTAATTCCAATTTATGATTACCTCCTTTCGCCCTGTATCCTCTATTCAGAGTGGCTAAAAATCGGGGAAATGTCGGATTTTTTTTTTATACATAATTTCTTGAAAATCGGGGAAATTTTCTTTGTTCTGAAGGTATATTCCCCCGTTCATCCGAATTTTGGCGCCATTTACCCGGATAATGGTAATCGTTAGAAGTTTATTGTTACGGAATAATTTAAACTTTTCCAATACCGCCAAAACTATTTTTAGAAAATGGGCGTATTATCTTTTTAGCATACATATTCTATTTGATCTTATATCTGGAAAAGTTGGGAAAATTTAAAAAAAGAAAATGTGCTGTAAAATCGGAGAAATTTTTAGAAATCTATCGGGGAACTATTTTTCCTGAATTTTGTGGCCATCCTGTCTATTTCTTTACGTTATCCAATAAACATGGAATGGAATTGTGTTCCTGATATTTTGGTTCGTTAAGATATCTAAAAAAAAAAAACGAATTGTATTCAGTAAACTTTATGGTAACCAATTAAGGGTGGGAAAGAGGTATGGGGTTCATTTTCGAAATTTATGTTAGCAGGTTACCCTTCCGTATGTTTCTTTTTATCTTTCCTTGCAATATTTCATTTAGATCAAATAAAAACGTAGATTTGTATTGAAAAAAAAAAAACTCCCTATTCTCTTACTTGTCTGATATATATAAAAAAAAATTGAGATCATAATAGTAGAGAAATTTTAGATTAAACTTTTTTGTAAAGTGGATTTTCTTGAATGTTACTTTCAAGTTCTTCGATGAATGAAACAAGTTTAAATATTCACTGCTCTACAATCGTTTAATAAGAGATTTCTAGGTAAGCGAAAAGTATCCTTTTAATAATTCAACATTAAATTTAATTACTTTCATAGTTAAATTTTAATCGTGGAAAAGTCGGCCGAAATAGTTTACATAATAATACCTTTTTGATATGAGATGGTTATTTACAATGAATTTTAAGGTTTATTTTTCGATTTGATTTTCGTTGCGTAAAACGCCTTGTTTCACGCGTGATGTATACCCGTCTAATCAGTTACAGGATATGGACAGTTTGAATCGGTGACTAATTCCTTTAATTTTAGAGAGTTCACCTAATTCCATGAAATTCGTGGAAAATGTTGGTTTGTGTCACAAGTGCTGCAATATTGTGTTGCCGTAAACTTATGGCACGAAACTACACGATCCTAAACAAACTTCTAAACATCAGTAGTATAAAAATGATAGCGGAATTCATCAACGAAAATTAAAATTCAACGGATGATTCCAGTATGAAGGTATTGAATTTTGATAATCTTTTTCTGAGGAAGTCCCTAGTTAGGCTCATTCCCTATACTCGCTGTGTTACAATCTTCTAACCCAGTGCATTTAGAAACTACTTTGTATAAAACCTTGAAATTCGGTGAGTCGATACAAAAAAGATCACTAAATGAAATGACATAAATTGTTTTCATTTAATGTCGATCTTATTAAGCCTACGCAGTGGCCCCACCTGGTTATGTCTTTTGCTATTTTAATTTTCATTTATAATTAGCATAACACAGCGAGTATAAGGGAATGGTCCTTCCTTTTAAAAAAGAAAGTGGAACGCCGTTATATCGTTACAAAAAAAAAGGCTTCCAAGGAGTTATTTCACTCCAAATTTCGCTGCGTAATTCGCCTTGCCTAAAATTATAAAAAAAAAAATTTAAAAAACTGAATATTCCATCTTTTTCTGCCAGTGAAAGTGTTCCGTCTTCGGCAAACGAGAAAGTGGCACATACAAGTGTTCGAAAATGAGGTCATCTCTTGGAATGAGTTGGCGGACACGTGACTTGGGGTAGGATGCAACTTTTCCTTCTGACGTCATGGTGAGCACCTACAAAACAATGGAAGTCGTCTTTTCGCTCATTTTCTTGCCCTTTATTTAGCTGGAAATTGTGCATAGTGGCCGCAGAACCTGGAAAAGCCGAAATTCAATTTTAAGTACTGAAATTATCCCTTTCTACTTAGAGGCTATTTTTACGCAGATTGGTTTATTATTGATAATTTTACGAACAACCATGCAACGTATCTTCCCACAAGATTTAAACTTACTTCTATCTAGTTTTCTAAACATATTTGAAGCGTTAATGAGATTTGGTTAGTGCTATTTAACATCGCCGATACAGGAACAGCTGACTTGATTGCATCATCAAATCACTATAATTTTAAACCCACTGTCCTGTCAACTTGAAATTCTCGCGCTGAGAAAGTTAAATCACAATACATTTTTCTTAATTAACTTTGATATTCTCATATCCATCTCCAGTGGATAGAATATTATTTAGCAGTTGTGGTAATTAGGAAATCGGAATGATCTTTCTCTTTTATTTTTGCCAGCGGAATGTGATTTTTCCCTCCCCATGCAGGGCCGTAGATAGGGGGGGGGGGGACAATGGGCACTTCCCCCCTCCTCGAAATTGTGGCCGATCAAAAGGTATAGTGGTTAGCGTGCTAGCTTCTTGACCGCGAGGTTGCTGGTTCCGAGTCCCGTGTAAGGCATGGGTGTTTGTAAATGTATGTTGGCTTGTCAAATGACGAATGTTTCGGCGCATTATAGCCCTCGTGTTGCTGACGGCGCCAGATAATCTGAAAACAACCAACCAACCTCGAAATTGTGTGAAACCTTGTTTCACCACTTCCCCTTTTCTTGTGGAACTTGTTATATGTATTTACATTGAAAATTATTCAGTTCATAGATGTTGTATGAGTTTGAGTTTCTTGATTCTGAAAAAATTACTTGTGGGAAAAATCTGCTTTATGTTTTTGAAAACCACAAAAATAAATTTCTTTAGCTTTATGATAAGTTAGATATTCGGAATGGTAAAAAATAAAAGGATGCACTTCCTCCATTGCTGTGTTCCTGGCGGGGTCGGACGTCCGTTCTGTCTGCAGCGAAATCAGAATAGTCTCTTTTTTTTCTTTTCTCCTTCCTCCCCCCTGTTCCAAATGGGTATATTTTTAGAAAACTTTACTAATTTACTTCAATTATAGAGGTTTAAGAATCTAATATTTACTTTCAGGAAGGACACGTAATGAATATGTCAGACGTACAAGTTTGGCTGGTATGTTCAACGATAGCTGTTAATCCAGGACAGGGGCTGCAGCTTAACGTGATTCCGAACTTAAACCATAATTCGAACAAAAGAACTTTGCTTTCAAGATCAGAACTATAGACAAGGTTACCGCGCATATGGAAAGTCATGAATTAGGACATGGATTAAATTTTGTCATGGAAAATGATGATTTTGAGCAAAAAAAAATGGCCATAAGTCATGGAAATACAGTGAATTTCATGGATTTCTAAACATTTTAAGTAAAATCATATAACTGGGATATCATCAACGCCATGATCGCTATTCAGCTCATCGAAAAAATTCATTTATGTTTTTTATTTACGTTTTGACAGAAACAACGGTTACAGTTAAAAATCGGGGCCAATGAAAACATTTCTGAACTTCTAATGTGTGACATTACACGAGTAAGGTCTCATAAGTAAAAAAAAAAAAAAAAAAATCATATCAAACTGAAATGAACAGTTTTGATAAGCTTGTGTTTACATTTAAAAAAAAAAAAAAAAAAAAAAATCTATCTTCTGTTTTGCATTGTTGATATCAAAACATTTGATTTTTGATGATTTAATTTATTATTATTGACTTATTCTTTCTTAAAATATTTCTTTATTATTAAAGATTGGTTAGCTTTTTTAACCTTTATATATCAAAGAATGGAAAATTATTTTTCCCTTTTTCTTCTGATTTGGAAGATACTGAAACAAGGATTTTTTACTTAATGTAAAATAAAACTTTATAAAAAATCTTTTTACAATACATTGATTTACTTATTATGTTCATGTTAGTAAGATTCGTATAGGTTATTGTTATTTTTTTTTTTTTTTTTGTAATTTGACTTTTTGAGTCATGGAAAATTATGTATTTGGCAAAAGCCCTGTATAGATCAAACAAAGAAACTTGTCTAAAATGAAAACAAGCAATTAGAATGCGTAGTCTTTGTGCTTTTTTTTACTATATTAAGTCATAGCTTGTGTGTGTTTTTAATGACATTTAAAGAGGTGTTTTTTTTTTTTGTTTTTTTTTCCTAAGTGGTAGAAGGGGACCCAATGTTTTTCATTTATAGGACCACGGATTGGTTCTCAATGATCAAGTACTACTTGTTTCAAAACATAAGTTGGTCCAAGATTTACTGTTTAGCGAATAACTTCCCTTTTTACTTCGGTCATCTCTCTTTCAATCCTTTCGTATTAGTGGACTGATCCAACCATCTGCTCCAGACACCGAGGAGTTGACAGGCTGCGGATTTTCCATGGCGTCAGCAGCGGTTTCTAAATATACACACTGTAAGAAGGGGAGATTTCTTTTTTTGGTGGAAAACAGCCACGTTTGAGTGCTGTTTCTTATTATGCCAAGACTCTGTTTTAGACTCGGAAAGAAATCGGCATCGTCTTCTTCAAATACTGCATCTAAAGTTTTCGTTGTAGTCGGCCGCTTCCCATGCATTCATGAACCAATAACTTTGTAAAAATGCCCCGCGACCGTTCAGTTTTTTGAGGCTTTGTCCTTATTTAATTCTTTATAAAAACTTCGATTTTGTGTGAGGGTGGGTATGTCGTTGGCGAGCAAACCTGCGAAGGTCTAATTGACCCCCTTGCCATCATCTAATCAGGCTAAAATTTGGCAGATAGATTCGATGTCGATGAAAATGCATGTTATCAAATTTTGGCTGCTATCAGTGGCACTAAAAGGTGGTTTTTAAGGAATACTTATAAATCAACTTGGCCGTCATCCAATCGCGCTGAAATAGCATTTAACCGATCATTGTAGAAACTCCTTCCTGTTGCTAAAATTGTTTTAATCAGAATAAATAAAGGATATTTGAATATAAGGGCATAAATCAGGGTTCCCACGGTCATTTAAAGTCATGAAAGTGCGTAATATTTTAACTGGTTTCAAGGCCTTAAAAGTTCTTGAAAATACTCGGAGGTCCTTAAAAGTCCTTAATTTTTGTCACTTATCTGCGCCACACCAAATTTTTTGGGGAATATTTGTATTAAGCATCAACTTGGAACATCGTTTGAATTGTATTTGTTGATTAGTGAAATGGAAATCGAATGGATTTAGTTGCACTGTGTGAGACTCAAGCCAAGAATCCAAAACCATCATCCATGTCTGTTTATAAAGCAAAATGCAAATAGTGCATGAAAGATGTGGATGTTAACGCTCTGGGCAAAGTAGTTGTAAAGTCGCACATTAAAAACCTGATACATGAAAACAAATTTTCGAAGATTCTTAAAAATATTATTTAGGTCCTTATAAGTCCTTGATTTTCAATCAATAGTTTCAGTGGGAACAATGTAAATTCACATTCATTTTTAACACGTTCGCTGCCACTGGCGCGTCAGCATGGCGCTACCTCCCATGCCGGCGACGCTCTGGGACGACGATCGAGTATGATAAGTAAACTGCTTTATTTTTAGTTCGGATTTGGAGGTTGAACGATGAGGTTTTTGAGGCACGTTAGTGAAGCATTATTTTTATATTTTTAGGAAATAAAAGGTTTTTCCTTTTTTCTGGTTTTACTATTAAAATATAAGGAACATTTTTAATCATTAAAACACTTTTTTTAAATTTTGCTTCTGAGGATGGATATATAAATTTTTTTGGCAGCGAATGTGTTAATGAATAAATTTAAAAAAATTATTTACCGGATATTTTACCGATAGAGATGTTTTCAATATTTAAAACTAGATACCAACACCAAGCACACGCTGGCAACAGAAACGGCGCTTTGTTAATGAATATAAAAATTGGCGATTCGAATGCATATAAAGGACTTATATTAAAATCTTTTTTATGGGTTATATTATTAAATCAATTATATTAACTTCTATGTTGTGTGTTTGGTGGGAAAATTTTTCGGAGGTCTAATTAACCCACTTGCCGTCATTCGATCGTTCTGAAATTTGGCAGATAGACTCATTGTTGATGACAATGCATATACTATCACGTTTTGACGACCGTTATTACCATATGTATCTCCAGATACCAAATATTCACTCACGTACATTGTGGCGATATTTAAAGATGAAACCTTCCCTTACTAGATCGACGATGATATTTTGATGTTTTTGAGACCTTTGTATTAACTTCCGATTTTGTTTGTGACTTACAACATCTTCCGTTTTGCCGTCAACTTATGGAACTGAACTTAGCAGATATAGACTGAGAGGCGACTGCAATTTTTGGACCTCATCGAACATCATTCTGAATTTTTTATAGAAATTGGAGAAAAGTGAGTAGATTATGAATCCTCTGGTCTGTCGTGGCAAAAATTGCCGAAACTAGTCAAAAATCGACTTTTAATAAGTTGAACTTAAATCCAATTGCCAAATGCGCCATAACTTGCCAAATAATGAGAATTTTTTTTTATTTGGTAACCCTTACTCTTTAATTTCCAATTAAGAAGGTTGCAGACGATTCGGATGTGTGGCAATGGCTTACTGCATCTTTCATAAATGAGCCAAATTGGCAATAAACATTATGTCACTGATGACGTAACTGATGTCGCCAATTTGGTTTACTTTTAAAAGATACCAAGTTTTCCGAGCCAGAGATCAGAAATCGTTTGCGTGTTTTCTCATTGAAAATCAAAATGCAGTGGGTTGCTAGACGAAAAAGTTTGTTCTCTTTTTGGCAAGTTATGACATATTTGGCAATAGGATTTTAGTTCAACTCATTCCAAGTCGATTTTTGATCAGTTTCGGACAATTTTTCCCAGGCAGACCGGTGGATTCGTAATCTACTCACATTTCTGCAATTTCTATAAAAAATTCAGAATGGTGTTCGATGAGGTCCAAAAATTGCTGTCGCCTCTCGGACTAATTACTAGCTGCCAGGCAACGACAGTGCATTTTATCAAATTTCGAGGGCATAAAATTGTTTTTGTCGGAATGGATGTTTTCTTCGTAATGGTCAAACACACGACTACGATCCGACTACGAAAATCGCTTAAATAAGTTGCCATTACACATAAAAGTTGGCTTATAAATAATTTAATTGTAAAAACTTTGTTTTTATTGTTATTTTATAGCACAGAAAACGCTACTTCGAATTCTGGACAATGGTCATTTTTTAAGAGTGAAATTAGTTTATATTTATGAAGAATTTCCTTCTGATTCCAAATGTTGAAACAAAAGTTCTTTAAAAATAAATTAGTTATTTAAATATTAAGAAAAGAAAATGCCACAAAACCAGTCCGATCAAATCATTCAACGAAATCTGTTACGTCAAAGCTTCCTTCCGTTTCTATGGTTATCGTGAACTTTCTGCCAAATAGTTGGCGTTGGTAGATCTTTGCCACAATCCGTTCAGGTTGGCACGATTTGCGAGAAACTTGCAAATCTGGTTTCCGCTGCCGCATTTCAAGCCAAGTTGTTTGGGAAGTCTTGACGTCGCATTCAATTCGAGCCGAATGAATCGTTTTCTCGCCAACGTGTAACAAGGGAACTTCGATTGCAAATTTAAAAAAAAAAAGAAGAAGAAGCGCATTGAACAGAAATTTTTCTCTTTATAACCTTTCGAAACATTTAGAATTGAAGTGAATTTAAAAAAAAAAAAAAAAAAAAAAAAATTAAAGAAATTGCAGGGGCGCATTCGCCCTAAAATTCCTAATATTCCTTACATTTTTATTTCTCCCTAAAATTGTACTTAAATTGTTCGATAAAACCTGAAATAAAAAATTAAGAACTCGAAAATTCCCCTATTTTCCTTCAAAACTTACGAAAAACCCAGATATTCCTTCAGAAAAGAAAATCAAATCAGAAATTTTAATTATTGACAAACAATTTTAAATTGTAGCCAAACTCGTATTAGTTTTGAAGTTAAAGCAATATTCTTTTTAAAGTTCTGGGAATTTTTTTTGTTTAAAAATTAAATAAGTGGATTTAATTAAAAAAATAGTACAAATTGTTTGATTATATAGGTAACCGTTGTTTTGCTAAAAAGTTGTTTGATGTTTATATATATATATATATATATATATATATATATATATATATATATATATATATTGCAGTTTTTTTACGGTATTTAAACATGCTTAGAATAAAATATGTCTGTGTTATTAGCCTATATTAGTTTCAAAAGAAATATCCCCAATTTTTTTTTTTTTTTTTTAATTATTATCTTTTAATTATCCATAAAATGTCTACCTAATTTTTTAGAAAAGTTACTGTGACCCTTGAAATTGTGTTTCGAATGGAATACCCATTTGCTTGTCGCCTGTAAACATTGCATTGCTGGCTTCATTTCCTGAGTCATATCTAATGAACACAGATATAGGATTTGATTTGGCTCGTAGACCCTTCTGAGGTTTAGATGAATCCGTATATAAGCTTGACCAGACAAAATCGAGTTTTTTTTTTATTCCTTTATTTTTTTTCACAGGTCCTCATATCGGTGCGATAAGGTTTCTTTCGGTTGTTTAAAAGCGGATTTTTTATGATCGATCAATGAGTAGAGTTAACGGGATCAAAGCGTTTCACTGCTTTGATTATGAAACCAAATGTGTGTGTGTTGTTAGTTGGTTCCAAATTAGACTGTAATTAAAGTAATGGTGAATAGATTACAGATCTAGAATCTTAAAAACTGGGTACAGTGTAAAATAAAAATCAGCTGAACGCTATGCCAGGGGTCACATTCGTACAAACATTTCTAATATTCCTTAAATTTTTCGATAATTCCTTTAAAAAAAAAGTTAGAAACCTCAAAATTTCTCCGATTTTCTTTCATAAGCGAAAAAACCCAGATAATCTTCCAGAGAATAAAAAAAATTCTGAGATTTTAGTTATTAAATTTTTGGAAAATTAGCTCCATTTTTTTTTTTTTTTTTTTTGCTTTTTTTTGTGTGCCAATATTGAAATAGTCCTTGAAAAGAATATCTGTGTTAGGAGCCCATCTCAATTTAAAAAGAAATAGCCCGAATTGCTATAATTTTTAGAAATTATCCCTGGAATTTTCCCTCAAATTCCGACCTAATATATATATATTTTTTTTTATAGAAAACTCACTGCACTGGAGGTCGGAAATGTCGATCAAAATAAATATCGATACTATATCGTTGCATAGAAAAAAATATCGATGTATCGATACATGGTTATTTTTTTTTTATTTGATTTTCAATTTTGCCAGAAACAAAGTTTTTCGGGGCAAATTTCTACTTTTCATGATTGCTTATTTGTAAGGTGACTACTTGTCAACTGAAATGGATATATTACACACAAAAAAGTTGTATTTTTGCTTAATTAATAAAAATATCGTTGAATCGATATATTACAGACCTCTACACTGCACCCCTTGCTATGTATGAACATGGTATTTAATGGGAAAAGAACTGAAAGACTGAATTTTGAACCTTCAAAAAAAAAAAATTACGGGCAATGTCATTCCTTCGCCATTAAACTACAGCTCAAAGGAAGTAAACTTATTGACCCTTTAAAACCTTCGGCTACTACCCTATTTCTGACAAGAGGGGTCAAGCTGATGGTTGTAGGGTTAGCACTCTGGCCTAGCATGCCTAAGGTGCCGGTTTCGAATGATATGGATGTTCCTTGTTATTCGAAATCCACGTTAAGCTGTAGGTCCCGGCCTAATTAGCCGTTAATGTAGACGAAAATAGGTCGTTGAACGTACAAACAATCCAAACCTGACAAAGTATGGATTGCTCGCACGCCTTGTATTCGGTTTTGGAACACTCGGCGTGTGAGTACAGCCAAATGCTGGTGGTTAGAGAGCGACGGCGATTACCTCCAAATATATCTCAGCTTTGTGGCTCTGCGAGTGAGGGTAGAGGAATGTAAAATGTTGACTCAGTAAAAGTATGCAACAAAGCGATTGCCCCTTCGATCTCCGCGACTTTACCGATTCTCTTTCCTCACCTGCAATGCTTCGTTGTGTGACCTTGGTCTGCTCGATTTTCCTTCTAAACAACTCTCTTTTTCCTGTATTGTAGCGTTCTTTTAATCTAATCACTCGTTATCGTTCTGCCTCTACCTCGCTCTGCTATTTCCATCCTTGTTTGTCTCTTCCTTCTTGTGGTTTTTTTTGTTGTTGCACCGTTTACTTCCCTCTCCGCGAGATTTATGCAAAAAAGTGGAAAGAGGCTTGTATCAAATAAGGCCATGCGCAGTGGAGGTTTTTATAGAGGGGCATTTTTTTATTATTATTATTATTATTATCTTCCTTCCCTCGGGCCTGTATAGCCCGAATCCAGTTCGGGCAACCCATCCGCGCCAAATATGGGAATGCCCGAACTTCAGGCAGGAGAAAATTGCAGATCTGATCAGCGCAGCATGGCACTAGTGTTGCCGTAGCACCAGTCAATTCAAACTATTCCGCCGGTCCCGAATTGATAATGGGTAAGGGAAAGGTCAGTGTTTCTATTCCTTTAATGAGCGCTGCTTTTTCCCTGGTGTTGCTCTTGCCCCAGTGAACAACTCAAACAAACCCCAACTATTCCGTTGAACTCCAACTGCGTTTCTTTCTTTACACATATATAAGGGACTGAGAAGCAAAGGGGTCTAAGTGACTTTTCTCATGCCCTCATTTATGTACATATAATTTTAATTTAATTTTTTTAATATACTCCACAGGCAAGGGGTTACAGGCCTCTAAAAGTTGAGGCAGTTTAGCTACACAGCTACAAGCCCGTACTAGAAGCAAGAACAGTCGAAAGTCGGTTTTGTGTAACAAGATTGTAATAAATTTTGGATGGCATGTGCTCTCAACGACCTATTTTTGTGCACAGTAACGGCTAATCAGACTGGGACCTACAGCTTAATATGGATACCGAACCACAACAAGAAATCCCTGTCTAACTCCAGTATTCGAACTCGACACCTTTTACCTGCAAGGCCAGAGCACTTACCTCTCAGCCGTTAGATGGGCGTAACAAATCTTGTCCTTTGTTTCCAAGACGAAAGTGTTTTAAATCTAGCTCCCCCCCCCCCCCCCATCATTCATATAAAAAGCAGTGGAACGCCGTTTCTCCATAAACATAGGAAATATTACCTCGTAAAAAAAGAAAACTCTAAACGAAAGTTCCTTTCGTACAGTTCTTTTGGTATTTCTCTGGGGTGTCTCTTTTACCACCGATGGTTGTAAATAATGTTATTATTCGACAAATTTTCTCATCAGAACTCAAAACGTAGAGCGTTTTATCCAACTGTTGCCTCTAATACAAAATAGAAAGCGGGAAAAGGCAACCGATAAGATTGTCGCCGCTCCCGTTGCGTGTGATTCGTGACGCATGAGGTGACGTCATGCATGGGAAGGGAACATCACATGATTGGGCGATGACGTCATGGCCATATCCGTGATTCGAAATTGTTCGCTGCGCTTTCTAACCCCGCTGGGCTCAATTTCTTTCCCCTGTGATTTCGCAATCTGCTATTTTCATGTTTTAAAATTTGCTTTAAACTATTTCTGGAAACGATTTTTTGGTACCATTTGTTGTACAAGATGGGGTATGTTGCCAGCTTTTCAGAAACAATCGAAAACAGAGCAGCGATTATTACAAGTTTATTTTAACCGTCAGGTGTTGACTGAAGGGTTAATAATTCCTAAAATTATAAATTTGTTAGAAAAAAAACTTTAAAAATTTCTAATCTTGTTCCAGTCTTGAGAGGGAGAAATTTGGGAATCCGGCTTACTTCAATTAAATGATTCGATTTTCTTTTTCTCCTGAAGAGACGTTTTGAATGACTTTTTATTAAGTTTGGTGATAAATTCTTCACTTAGTATTTATTTTTACTTATTTTTTTGTCAAAAAAAAAATTTAATAAAATAAGTCTTTCTAATTACTGATAGCTGAATCAGTGCTGGAAGTGTAGGTAGACGCGCAGTGACGCATCCCCTGACTTTTCAAGAAAAAACACATGCATCCCCCACTAAACCATTGAAATCCATCCCCCATTTTTAAAAACACTTAATCCATCTAAAAACTACTAAAGAAAAATAACATTAACCCTTCAATGTAGTGACACTGGAAAAAAGTGATTTAGAAGTTTTAAAATGTGAAAAAGAAAATAAAAACATATTTTTGGTATATATCTACTATTATAAAAATGTATTATACTACTTTGTATAAAATATAAATATTTGTTATAAAAATATAAATATTTTTGTTTACAATTACTATGTACGCTATTACTATTGTTGACTTTGGAGGATCTTTCTTTTAAGTTAAATTTCTATTCTTGTTTCGTGTTAAAAAAAAAAAAAAAAAAAATTAAAGTAAGTTCTCTATCAATTTAATTTCAAGAAAGTGTGCACATTTAGAAGCACTATTTAAATCTAAATAAACAGTTTTGCATATAATGTTGAATTATTGCTTCACTTTATCTTTACTTCCAAGTAAAAATCTTAAGCTGCAGAATATTCAATAAAATAACATTAAATTTTGGACCCTTGCTCAATATTAGTGTTAGGAAGTATAAAT
The DNA here is from genome assembly GCA_963978545.1 of Linyphia triangularis. NCBI lineage: Eukaryota > Metazoa > Arthropoda > Arachnida > Araneae > Linyphiidae > Linyphia > Linyphia triangularis. The sequence continues at coordinate 99,193,107 of OZ021724.1, read as the reverse complement.
TATTTTCTTATGAGGTAATATTTTTTATTGTAAAATAGAAAATTATCAAATTTATCATCGGACAAGTGTTTCTTAAATAATGCTGAAGTTTTGAGGGAGGTGGGAAGAGAGAAAAGGTTTCTAGTATTTCAAGAACATACTTTGACACATCATTGAAAATCACTCTAAATATCTTAAGGAATATAAATAATTACTGGTAGTATAAAATTATCTTGATCTTCCACACTTGCTTTAACTGGAAGTGTCCAGCAGACTAATTCAAAAGAGTCTAAATGCAAATGGTACCACAATTTTTCATAACTCGCCCGCTATTGAACAGATGCCAATTTTGCTGGAACCTTTACATATTAATTATCTTAACTCGTTGCTAATGCAGTTACCCAGCCAAGTTGGCAGCAGTTCGAAAACAGAGATGAATAAAAGTCTGGGTAAAAAGTTCCTACTTGTTGAGATACAATGAAAAATGGTTTCCGGATCAAAACTGTGATTCGTTACTTAGCGAGTCATGAAAGATTATAGAGGTTCCAAAAGCAGGGTTCCCACGGTCATTGAAAGTCATTAAAAGTGCTTAATATTTTTGAACATGTTTTCAAGGCCTTGAAAATGCTTAGAGGTCCTTAAAAGTCCTTAATTTTTGTGTATGTTGACCAACTTCAAAATTTACAAAAATGCAACTCAGACTTGCTAGTGTCCGCCACTTATCCTCATTATATCGGAATTTTCTGACATATTTGTATTACACATGCGCCAACTTGTAACTGTTTTGGTAGAATATACTTTATAAATTTTTTTTATACAGACATGATGACTGAAAACAAATTTTTTAAGGTCCTTAAAAACATTAATTAGGTTCTTAAAAGTCATTGATTTTCATTCTGTGATTTGAGTGGGAACCCTGAAAAGTCACATGAAAAAATTAAGCTTTTCAATACTGATGTAAAGGGGCCACAGAACTTGGAAATGCCAGGGGATTTTTTTAAATGTCACCAAAATCGGGGACATTTTCTATCAAATTGAAGGTATGTTTCATTGTTCATCTGTATTTTGGCGCCATTTCGCTCAAAATTGTGGGGGATAGTCTTCAGAAGTTTAATGTTACGGAATAATTTAAACTTTTCTCTACCACCAAAATTATTTTTCAAAAATGGGCATATTATCTCTTTAGCATACATGTGCCATTTGATCAAGGTGTCTACACTTCTGGAAAAGTTGGTTAATTTTTTTTTTAAAAAAAAGTTGCTGTAAAATCAGGGAATATTTTAGAAATCTATCAGGAATTTTTTTTCTTTGTGGCCACCCTTTAATGCTACCTTTCTAAGCACAAAAGTAGTGTCTACAACTGAGCTCAAAATGAGAGTGTTAGCTTAAAGTTTAGCAACTTCATGTAGTTTATTCAAACTTGTTGACTAACTTTTTACCTTTTTTATTATTTTTGCAGATAGAACCTTTAAATATCACCATTATGTACTACAAGTTATAGAGGACCACCTGGTAACAATTATAAATTTGGCCGTAAAATACCTGTATCACCTCTGTGCTTAGCACGGCAAAATAATCTAATAAATTATTTTTTTGGTGTGCTACTATTGTAATTTTCTTCATGATAATGCTGATACAGAGTGGCCACTGAACCTGGAAGTCAGAGAAATGTCAGGATTTTTTTTTTTTTTAAATCGAGGAAATTTTCTATTAGTTAAAAATGCGTTTCTCTATTCATCTTTTGGCACCATTGATTTGTGGTGACAATCGTTTAATGTTACAAAATAATTTAAACTTTTCATTACTGCCAAAACTATTTTAAAAAAATAAGCATATTATCTCTTTAGCATACATGTTCTATTTGATCAAGGTGTCTCTCGAGGAATTTTTTAGAAATCTGTCGGGGAAATTGGGTCTTGAAAATATCTGGAAAATTTGACCATTTTTTCTACTGGATTTTGTTACTGCAATGTTTATGGATAGGTATGCCGGACACTTCCAGTCAAATGAAGTCATGCAGACCAAATGAGGAACTTTCACATTTTTTAATTTTATTTTTAAATAAAAGTAGAGAAAAAATCATGAAAAACAATACAATTCTTTCAAAAATTTGAGCTCGGGATAGATAAAAAAAATATTTAGTTTCTCACTTTGCGATTTGGTGGGAAAAAGCTACTTTTGTGTGTGACGTCAACGCACTGATGATGAACCAGTCTACAATCTGTTTTAGACGAAGTTCCTCCTCTGATTTTCGACGGAATCTATGCGTAACTATGTCACGGTTTTTTACGCGTTTTTGGTCACAGGACTTTAGCTTTGATTTCAAACTTGATTTTTGATTAATGGAAATCATAAAGATAAAAATATAATTGTACTGCTCAAATATATTCATTGGATAATACTAGAAAATACAAAAAATATTAATTTTCCTCACTTGTGCAAGTTCCTCATTGTAATGAGAGTTCATATGCCAAAACTCTCAGTCACCTATAGTAAAGAGTTCAGGGTTCCCATGTTCATTAAAAGTGCTTAATATTTTTGAACTTGTTTTCAAGGCCTTGAAAGTTCTTGAAATTGCTTAGAGGTCCTTAAAAGTCCTTAATTTTTACGGATATTGTGTGCCCAACTGCAAAATTTATAAAATACAACTCGGACCTGCTATCCCCAAGTGATCGCCACTTATCCTCAGCTTATCAGAATTATCTGACATATCTGTATTATGCATGCGCCAATTTGTAACTTTTTTGGTAGTAGTATATACTTTACTAAAAATTTATATGTAGACATGATGCCTGAAAACTTTTTTTCAAAGGTCCTTAAAAACATTATTTAGGTCCTTAAAAGTCATTCTGTGATTTGAGTGGGAACCCTGGAGTAGATTAAGAGGTCGCCTTCCATTGCTGCTTTTTGTTGTGTGTGTTGCCCCCTTTTTCTGAAATCTCTCTCTCTTCTCTCCTTCAGCATGCAATGGAGACGCTGGTGGGCGACCAGAACGCCACCGCGGTAGAGACGTCTCAGGCGGGGGAGTCCGAGGTGCGGGCGACCGGAGGAACCGCGGTACGGGCCAACGGGACCGTGGTACTCGCATCTCCCGCTCAGGTCAAGCATGTGGGTACCCCTCCTTCTTTTGTCTCCCTTTGTTATCCCTTTTAACATCTTCCTTCCTGCTTAGTGCTTCACTGTTACAGGGTTCACACGGCCTTATTTGGTAGGTCCTTAACTTCCAATTTCTTCTTTCCTTAAACTTTCGTTGGCTATCGCCAAATTTGATTCTCCTATTTCCCATTTCTACCGGTTTGCACCCATCTTTCATTGGTGCAGCAGTTTGGCCTCAACCGAGTGTTGTTTAGAATCTTATTTTGATTTTTTTTTTGTTTATGTTTAGAGTTTATGTGTATGAAAACAATGAACAACCTATGCAGAGGCTGTTGAAACTCGTCTGAAACGGTTGAGCATGTTTTTGGCAAATGCCAATAATTCATGGGCATTAGGCTTAAAACCTGTGGTGTTATTGACATCAAGTCTGATGAATTTTGCAATGCTTCCCTTTCAGACTGTTTGGTCGTTTGTAAGACCACTGCCCTGTTTAGCATGCCATAAGCAGTTTTCTTCTTAGTATGATTTTGGAGTGGTTCAAGGGGCCAACGTGCCTAAGTGCATGGCTTTGCCACTCTCTTTTCAAATCTAATCTATAGTTAGAAAGCAAAGGTTTTTCACTTCAAAAACATGAGTACTTATAAAATTTTACAAGGTCCTTAAAATCTACTTATTATTTGCTTTCTAAATGCTGTTTGAACCCTGTATTAAGAATGCTTAAAGTTTTTTATAGAGGCCCTAGTCATTCTCGTAGATATGGGAAACTAACTCCCCTACACTAATAAATAGATGCCAACTCTAACAATGGAACTGACAATTTAGTGTAGTTTTTTACGCAATAATTAACCTAAAGCAGGATGCTCCAAAAGCTTTTTTAATTAGATGAACTAGTGAGTATTTGTTGGCTTTTTGGAAGTTCTTTTCGGATCTTTCTTACAAGAAGCAGTAAAACTTAAATAAACTCGGATATCTCAGCTACTAAATAAGAACCGAGTGGTGTAATAGTTTTTGCTTTTGATCATGTTAGATTGAGTTGGATATGAAATTTTGGATATTTTATTAAATCTCATGTAGGTGAGTTTGTTTTAGTTGGGAGCTCTACAACAGTATCATCTCACAGTGGTTATCAAAAAACAACAAGAATGCGAGGGCAATAGATGAAATTGCTGACAGAAATTCATTTCGAGGGGCTTAACCACTGGCTTCTTGGTCTTACTATGCTTACGTTGCTTTGTTTTGTTTATTTTAAATTTTATTAGAAAACAGGAAAACTTTCGGTGTCTAACATTCAAGTAACCTGCAGACTGAGGCGAAATATTTCAAAAATATTACAAGTTGATATGAAGTTGTCATGAACTAATTTACCAGTAAGGTGTATGTATGCAATCAAACCCTGTTAATGCGAAGTAAAAGCTATCTCTGTACGATGAAGCTTAAATTTAAAGTTGATTTATTTGTTTAACACGAAATCTCGCATAATAAAATGCCGCTTAAGGCTAAACAAATAATTGTTCTTAAAACCACTTTTTTCCCCTTTTTTTTTTAAAGATGAAGCCTTGCAAAGTTTCTTAATGCAGCAGGATAATACTTGAATAATTTTGAAAAGGTAGACAAAATTTTAAAAGAATATTTTATTAAAAACCAATAACAAACTTATAATAAGTTACTGGTAAATTACATTTACTTTTTTTTTATTTTTGTTCCTAATGTATATCTTGTTAAACTATTATACTAAAGATAAGCTTTGCAGTTTAAATGTTCTAAAAACCAACATTGTTAGAAATGCATATAGCTAATAGTTTAAACCTGCTTTAATTAGATGAAAGAATTTTAGATGGCTAACACGAGATTTGGTTAACGCAAAAAATTTCAACAGCCCCATCACCTTTCATTAACAGGGTTTGACTGTATAATCTTGGCATAAAAGTATTCTGGATTGTGATTAAAGAAAACAAAATTGTTATCTTTAATTAACTTTTTTTAACCAGTGGTTTAAAGAGACATTTTAAATAGTCTCGTAAGAAGTGCAAAGGCATGCAGGAATGAATGAATGTTCAAGCCGAAAGGCACTTCTAGGTTTTTACGAATATATGTGTTTTAGTACGTTCTTACTCTTATCTTCCCTCTTACAGATAACTTCAGGAATTGTTCAGCTGGCAATAATTGCAATTAAGACTAGAAAATTAATTTTTGTTGATTTTACATTTAGTGAGTCATTTCGAAATGAATAATTAATTGGATCAATTTATAAAGTTTTTTCAAAAGTAATATTTTAATTTAGACATTTTGTTCAATGTATATTTTTGCCAATTAACAATTTGCTTGAAATGTAACTAAATTTAAATAGTTGTTTCTTCTCTACACTTTTATTACAAATCTAAAGTAATTCCGAGTTTTTGTAATATCTTCCCTCGTGTGTTGTCTTGCATCTAAAATCATATTCCATTGTGTTCGGACCTGTAGAACTCCTTAGTGATCCCATCAGTCCCTTTCCAGGGTGTCAAGTTTTAGACAAATTTCAATTTTTTTTACCATAGTTTCTTTAAATTTAGTTCTTATTATTGTAAAAGTATGGGTGATTGGAACTATCCTCCTTGAATCTCCCCTAACCCACTCTTTAATGGCAGTACTAACAGTGTGTGTGTTGTTGTCATGTTGTGCTACAGGTGCTCTCTTCCATCCAACAGCAGCAGAACACCCAGGCCATCGCAGTTCCCCAGGCAGGAGGAGGAGTGTCCATTGTGCACGTGGCCATACCCAACCAGCAAGTGCACGTCCAGTCTGTCATCCAGCCCAACCAGCAGTCGGTCATCCAGGCGCCAGCATCCACCACCCTTCAGTCTGTGCAGGTAAGGCATTGATGGAAATCAATTAAGGATTATTTTTTTTTTGCTTTAAAAAATATGTTCAATTACGATCGTTTTGATACCTCATTTATAATACTACCCCTTTCTGTTGACTTGCAGTTGTCAAATTAATATCTGATGCTGACTTAGGTTCTGCATGAACTTTAAACTGCTTTTTTATTTCACTGATGATTTTTTTTTTTTTTTTTTTTTAAATAATTGAAAATAACTCCATTTGTAATTAAGTAACATACACCAAATTTCTAATGCATATTATTATTAACTCTTTAAAAGATATTTATCAAAAAAAAATTTAAAATGTTGTTTTTTATTCCAGTTATGATTTTTTTTTAATTATGAAAGAAAAAAATATGAACTTTTATAGTTAAAATTTTTAATTTTAATATCAGCTATAAATATTAAAATTGTGTTTGGTAAATTTTTATGTTTATTAAGATATTTTTTATTAAGTTATATCAATATTTAATGCGTTGTTTTATAGTAATTATAAAATTTTAATAAAATTAAATTAAATTTTTTTAATAAATTTTATAGACCAGTACACTGTTCTAAAATTGCATTAAAAAAAATTTGTATTGATCTAACAAATATTAAAGAAATAAAAAAAATTGGCCCTTGTCCTCCCATAAAGCTCTCCAGGAGCCGCAAACTGGTCCTGCTGGACATAAGCAGTTCAACATAAACTGCTTTGTAATAATATAGCAACAGGGATTTTTGCTACTTTTTTTCTTTTGTAACTGAAAGACTAGATTTTAAAAACAAAACTAGCTACCTTATCATTTTCCCGGAAACACTCTGGTTGCATGTTCGAGATAACAGAATAGACTGGGCAATTGATAGATGTAATGAAATTAGTGGAATGGCAATACCTTCTTACATTGTAGCACATTTCTTTGGTAAAGCTAGCTTCTTGACCAATGAATATTTGCTTATGACAGATTTTACATGCACAACAAAAATAATTCATTCAATCCTTGCAGTACTGTATGGAACAGTTAGTTACTTTTTGAGAAAACCACATGTTATGCTTGTTCATAAAATATAAAAATAATACAAATGTTTTTGTATAAAATGGCATAAAATTTTTGTTTCTATCATTAGTAGAACTTGAAATATTTAACTTTTTGTATCTCAGATATGCTATCTTGAAACTTTTTAAGTTTAAATTGATATAACTTAAAAACAACTTGTTATAAATTTATAAAACTTTCCACAATTATTTTTCATGTATATTTCTTTAATTTGTCTTGGAGCTTAGCATACTATGGATTTTATACAGTTTTTGCACAAAATATTTTTTTTTCCCCTAATTACTTTATTGAAAAATCATGAAGATAATTTTTTATATGAATTATAAAAAGTAATTTTATGTAAAAATGAAGTGATTTTTTAAAATAGTTTTTTAAGTTTCAAAGCATCATTCAATTACTGTATAAAATATTTCAGAAAAATCATTCTAAAAATAAAGATTTTAGAATTTTGAGTCCCAAACCCCTTAAATAAATTAAAAGGTAATTTTCTCTTTATCTTCAATTTATTCCAGCATTATACAGGGTAGGGCAAATAAAAGTAGCCCATAGAACAGAGTTCCAGGTTACAGAGAAGAACAGGAAAGGAAATAGCACATAACCTGCTTATAGCAGATGTTGAAAATAACCAGCATTCATCTCTTGGCACCTTTGGTCCTGGTCATGCATGTATTTACATGACCAGGACCCAAAACATGATGTGATTATATTTACAAATCCAATTGTATCCACTCGTCCAAGCCACTTTTATTTGCCCCACCCTGTATCACGCGTATTATTGAACTTGTATCTCAAATTTAAGTATTTTTTAACGGGTAGCTTTTTCCAGGAATTAAGCTGTAGGTGCTTTTTTTTTTTAGCAATTCGCTTAAGTACTTTATTAAATGCTAAAATTAGGAATTGTAGTTTAGCTCTTTGGCTAAAACATTTTGACACAAAATTTGCCAAACCACCATTTTTGCTATCACAAGCTAAGTCATCGAACAAAACGAACTAGTAAGTTGAAGGATTAAATAGTTTTTCCAGATGATATTTGATTTAAAATAGTTTTATATTTAAAGTGTTAAAATAATTTTATAAAAAAAAAAAGTGTTTACAATGAGGAACTTTCAAGTTTTTTGGTTTTATTTTTAAATAAAAGTAGAAAAAAAATCATGAAAAACAATACCATTCTATCAAAAATGTGAGCTCGGATAGATAGTTAAAAAAATATTTAGTTTTTCACTTTACGATTTGGTGGGAAAAAGCCACTTTTGCTTGAAACGTCAACGCGCAGATAATGAACCAATCTAAAACATGTTTTAGACGAGGAATGAGTGTAGTTTCTCCTTCGTTTTGGACTTTAATCTCTGCTTAACCACATAACAGTTTTTTCATGCGTTTTTGGTCACGTGACTTTTGCTTTGATTTCGGCTAATTTCAAACTCGATTTTTGATTAATTGAAAGCATAAAGATAAAAAATAATTGCACTGCTCAAATATATTCGTTGGATAACACTAGAAAATACAAAAAAATATTCATTTTCCTCACTTGTGCAAGTTCCTCATTGGTGGAATTCGTAATCATTTTAGCATTTTGCTAAAATGAAAATTATGATTTTAGCTTTTTTTTTTTGCAAAAGAAATTTTGTACATCTGTGCTGGTTTCTAGATTTGTGAATTTATAATTTCCATCTAATAAGAGTGTTTGCTATTTGTTCCAGCTCCCTAAAAACGTGATCCTGCTGAATAAGCTGACTGGGACGGGATCAGTGATACATAGTACCGACGGTGATGCCAGTGTTCATCCTGTACAGGTATTGACGTAGTCTCTCTTATAACTAAATATTACTGTCACCAGGGGTCGATGCAGAAGGAAATTTATTTAACCCATTGACGGTCATACACGTATATATACGTCATAGGATCCCCAGTTTTTACAGCAATACACAACATTTTTAAATTTATAAATAAAATATTTTTTAGATATTTTTATTAGGATGATAGTCTATGACATATCTAAAACAAAAAAAAATAATAAATAATAATAAAAAATTATACATTTGAATTAGAAAAATAATTTAAAAATTATTGCAGGGAAAACAACTGGGGAATTTTGCCTATTCCCATGACCGTCAGTGGGTTAAAGGACCCTTCACAAAATTTCATGTCCAAAAAACTGACCCTTCACAAAATTCCATGTCCAACAAATGAACCTTTCATAAAATTCCATGTAAAAAAAAAACAGAACCTTCATAATATTTCCTGTTTGAAAACTGTTTGTCAACGCTTTCCACGTTGTAACAACTTGTCAAACAGATCGAACATGATTTTAAAATACACTGGATTTATTGGTACATTAAGATCTTTAGGTTACTAAAAGGCACCAACTGGTGACTGGGCTTGAAGATTAATAGTTTATATGCAAAAAATAAGAGGGATATCATTTCATTCTTTGAAAATACAAATGAGGTACCAAACGGTGGACGAACAAAACCAAGCGTCTGGTGCTGACTCAGTCTCTGGTTAGCTCTAAGTAGTTCTTGTACTTTGAGTGCCAACACTTGGACTTTGGTCACCAACAAAAACAGACCAATTACAAAATTGCAAAGTTTATTTTATGCCAAAAGGAGAAAACAGCCCACTTGCCCACATGTTGGTTTCAAGGAAGTAACGCTATGAACGCCAAACCATTTGCTCAAAACATATAAAACTGAAAAATTTTCACAAAATTAATTTTTTTTCCTGAAAAATAGAACCTTGTAAAAAAAAAAAAAACCTGGATAGTCCCCTGGCCACAAAACACACATTGCACCTTCACATTTTGTTCATCCTTCATGTATTATTTGTACACTTGGCATCTGTTGTTTATTGGGGATAGTATGAAAAACTCAAAATAACATTTCGATGTATCTCAACTGTGCTACTAAACTGACATAACTCAAAATTTTACATCTCTGTTCATATTTTGGCACCATTTACCCGTAAAATTTACTTTGTTTTATTTTAATACTTTTTATATTATTATATTTTCATCTTGTCCAGAAACAAAAATGGGGGATTGCATTTTTCAACGTTTCAATTATCTTTTTATCCAAATGTTTTTGAAACATTAAAAACAAACTTTGCATAAAAAATGAAATTGTTGTTCCAAGCGGATTGTTCTGCTGCTTCTATAGTACTTACAACTGATATTCACTTCTATTTTAATAAAAAATTGAAAAATTATTTTAATATTTTAGGAATTTAACCTCCTATCTCGTATCTTTTTAGTTTTAGCGTTTAATTTCTTTTATTTTCTATGAAAAAATATATTTTGTTATTTATATAAAATATATTTTTTATCTTTGTAAAAAGTTTCCCTCTGACAGCCTTATTTTTCTTTATTACTCTGTATATCTGCGACTTGAACAGGTTCCGTCATCTTTTTCAATTTGTTTGTCATATTTTGTTGCTACCATATCAAAAAGCTTAAGATAATGTTCTTTTATTTATATATATATTTGTACATTTTGTTTTGAAAATTTAATATGCTTTATTATATATTATTATTCATTATGTTTCCTGGGGATTTTATGTTCTTTAATATAATTGGGTTATACTTACTGCAATGGGCAAAGTTTTATTTCTCCAGACGTATCATGTGATAAAATTTCCTAATTTCATTAATTAAAAAACTGTATTAAGTTTAATAGTTATTTAAATCATTTTATTGAGCCATGTTCCACAATTTAAAAGAATTGTTATTTTGTAATAACTATTTGTCATGAATTTTACAAAAACAGAGTGGTCACAAAACCTGGAAATCGGGAAAATGTCTGCGAGCTTTCTGATTCCGAAAAAAAAATCGGTGAATTTTGACACCATTTACCCGGAGATTTGTGGTGGTAATCGTTCGAAGTTTTGCGTTTCGGAAAAATGTAAACTTTTCATTACCACCAAAACCATTAAAAAGAAACTGGCATGTTATCTCTTTATAGCATTCATGTTCTATTTGATCGGGGTGTCTATGCGTCGGGAAAACCTTGGGGAAATTTGAAAATAAAAAAGTTTGCCTTGCAATCGGGGAATTTTTTAGAAATCTGTCTGTGAGATCAGGAAACTTTATTTTCTGAATTTTGTGGCCACTCTTAAAAACAAGGAAGTCATTTTTTAATTCTTTCAAGTTCTAGTGACCATTATGTGTGAATTTGTCTTGTGACGTATCTCTTTATTGTTGTGGATTTACACCAAAACATATTACACGTTTTTAACGCTCAATAATTTTTTTGTTTGCAGTTAATAACGACTGCCAAGGATGAGGACGGTGGCACCGTGACACTTGTTTCCTCAGAAGACCCTCAAAAGAAAAGACGAGAAATCCTGGCGCGTCGCCCCTCCTACCGCAAGATCCTCAACGAACTCTCCTCTGCCACGGATGCCACCGCTGTACTGAAGGAAGAGTCCCCAGACCACAACATGGATTCCGGGGAGGACGGGGGGGCAGGGACCATCACGGTCGGGGGAAACCAATATTCCACCACAGGACTGCTCAAGGGTAAGCTTCGCCCCCTATTATACACAGAATGGGCAATTCTCACATTTTTTTAATTAATTGAGGACTAGAAATTGAAAATGGCTCTTTTTTTTCTTCTTTTTTTTTAAAGACTAAGCTAAACAAAGGGGAGAACACCCAAAGTGCAAACTCCAGTAGCAATAGTTCTAATTCAATCTGGTTCTTAGTCATAGCCTTAAGTACCAGATCAGAGTGTTTTTCATTTTTTGGCTCTCTTGAAAAAATTTCTTTTTTGGACTTGGGATTTTTTTTTATTTCTAGTCCTCAATTTATAAACATATATGAATTTTTTTCTTCTTTTTTTTTTCTATTCCAAATATTCAAACAAAAGTTCTTTAAAAAAATTAGTTATTCAAATGTTACAAAAAGAAATTGCTCCAAAACCAGTCCAATTAAAACACTCTACTATAGCTGTGACGTCATAACATCCTACCATTTTCTATGAACATTGTGATGTTTTTGCCAAATAGTTGGCGTTGGCTTGGTAAACAGTTGCCATATCCCATACAGGTTAGCTCTAATTGTGAGAAACTTAGCCAAGTTGTTTTAGATCAAGTGACGTAACATTCAATTTGAGCCTAATGAATCATTTTTTTTTGCCAAAGTCTAACAGGAGAACTTAGGTTGCAAATTTAAAAAAAAAAAAAAAAAAAGCACAGCGAGCAGAAATTGTAATGTTTATGACCTTTTGGAAACATTTAGAATTGAATAATAAAAAAATACTGGGATTGTCCATTCTATATAGCAGATTCTGTGTGGTCATTAGACTCTTTTATTAAGTAAGGAACAGGGATTAAGCTGTGGGTACTTTTTAAGCAAAATGGTAAAGAACTTTCTTAAATGTTAAAATTAAAAAATATTCTTGAGATTCTTTACTAAAACACTTAACTACAAAATTAGCAAAATCGTATTATTAAAATCGAAGAATATTGTTTTGGTATAAAATAGTTGTGTATTTGCAGTTCATTGTGAATCTATACAAAAAAGTGTCTTAATTATTTTAGATTAAAAATCGAAAGTGATGAAATTCTTAACAATTTTGGCATTATTGTATTAGAGGAAATTGTGACATTAGAAAATTTTAACCCCATCTTGATAAGTTGGGGGGGGGGGGGGTAGGAAATAAGTTTTCAGAGTAGAGCCAATTAATTAACTTGCCTATTAAACTTCTTGCCTTATTGACTGATAAAGAAAGTTATGAATCAAAGTTTTTATTTTTCTGCAATTTTTACCAACTTAATATTATAACCTATAAGAACAAAAGCTTTTAATGTAAATGCTTTATATGCATTGCTAATTTTTATGGGCAGTTACAACTTCTTGAGCTCAGATCGGGTTTTCACAGTGTTTGACAACTAAGAACATAAGATCCATCCCAAACTAGTTATTTTTTTTTGTCCCCAAAACTTGCTTGAATACAATATCATCTAAAAAGAGTCTATTTTCCAAGATTCAGCTCGATTTAGATGACAGAAAGTGGATTAGTTAGCCCTCTGAAAATTTTGTCTTATCGATCTTAATAGGGGAAGGTTTCGATCATTAAATACCACCAATTTGTACATATTTGAATTAAGGTTAAAATGTTAACAAAACTCGAGTAAAGTCTGAAGTAAGGCATTAGAAACACATGTAAAATAGTCACCTTTGTTCATTTTTGTCCCCAAGTGCTAACCCAAGGATACCTATAATCAGTTAGGTGAAACATCTGTTGCCATTAGGCATTTCTTTAAAGCGAAATGCTTGTTCTTATGTTTCTAATATTTAAAATTAGATGTCAGCCCATCTTATGGCTGTGTGGTTAATACTCTGGCCACGCATGCCAAAGGTGCTGCGTTCGAATCCCAAATTAGGCATGGATGTTCGTTGTGGTTCGTATTCCTTTTTAAATTGTATGTCCTTGCCTGATTAGCCGTCTGTGCATAAAAATAGGTCGTTGAGCGTACCAACCAACTAAAATTAGATGCCAACACCAAGCACACGCAGACAACAGAAACAGTACTTTGTTAATGAATATAAAAAATTGGTAATGCATGTAAAGGATTTGTATTAAAAACTTTGTTTTTGTGGGTTACATTATTTAAAAATGATTCTTATAGTTTTTTACTGTGAGGTGTCGAAACCTTGATTTATTTTGTTATCTTTTCTTATTCTAGCCATCCAACTGGCCACTGCTACTCAAGATAGTAGTCTCCAGGGCCTCCAGACCTTGACTATGACTAACACTGGAGGAGGCACCACAAGTGCCATCGTACAGTACACTCAAGGCCAGGATGGACAGTTTTTTGTTCCAGGTATGGCATAATTTCATCCTATTACCTAAGATTTTCTAAAAGAGAAAATGTACCATTGAGTAACTTTTAAGATATTTAACCCTTTTGATACATCATATTTAACACTGGGACAATATATCCCATCACTGATAAAATTACATAGATTATATATCAGGGGTCTATCCATGTTTTTTATTTTTTTTACAGAGTCTTATTTTTGTGGGGGGGGGGGGGGTAATTTTGTGAAAACATTTCAATTTTGTATATTTTGGTCTATATTTTCATGCAATAATAAAAACAATTTTAAATTTTTAATATTGAGTAGTTACTTATAAATATTTACATTGATATTCGTCTGCTCCTAGATGATTTAAATATCTCACCGGACAATTCCCGCATTTTTTAAAAATGAGTGAAATTAGTTTATATTTATAAAGAATTTGTTTCCAATTCCAACTATTTAAACAAAAGTTTTTTTTTTTTTTTTTTTTAAATTAGTTGTTTAAATATCAAGAAAAGAAAATGCCTCAAAACCAGTCCGATCAAACAACATTCAACAAAATCTATGACGTCAAGAGTTCCTACAGTTTCTATGGTTATCAGAAGGTTTCTGCCAAATAGTTGGCGTTAGTAGACCATTGCCATATTCTGTACAGGTTGGCAAGATTTGTGAGTAATTTGCAAACCTGGTTTCCGCTGCTGCATTTCAAGCCAAGATTTTTGGGAAGCTGCGACGTCACATTCAATGCTAGCGGAATTAATCGTTTTCTCGCTAACGTCTAACAAGTTATCTTTGATCGTTAATTTAAAATAAAGGAAAAAGCTCATTGAGCAGAAATTTTTGTGTTTATTGCCTTTTTGAAACATTTAGAATTGAATTTAAAAACAAATGCAGGAATTGTCCATTGTAGATGCCCATTTTTTGACATGGAATTTTGTGAAGGGTCTATGATCCAAATGTCCTGCATAGATCCCTGTGTATTTCTTAAGTTTTTATTACATTATCCTAGAGATGGATGAATCGACCCAGTCGACTATACGTTTGGTCTATATTGTCCCAGTCGACTATACGTTTGGTCTATATTGTCCCAGTCGACTATGCAGTTGAGATATATTGTCTCGGAAGATTTCAATGAAAACTAAAAACCTTGATACACACCATTGTATGCTTCTTTTAGTATGTCAATATTAAATGATATTACTTTTGATAGTTAAATTTTAATCATACAAAAGTTGGGTTGAAAGGATTTAAATGTTTACTTTTTTGTAAAACATGTCTTCATCAATCAAAATATCTTTTGTTATGGATTTTAGAGAGCTGCAGTGAGTGTTAGAAGTTAGCACAACACATACCAACTTTATTATAAAAGCTCAGATTTTTAATTAAAAAAAAATTAATTAATTTAATTAAAAACAAAAAAACTTGGCAATCTTCTTCATCCTTCATCCACTTAACTCTTCAACTGGAAGGAATTTGTATGCAAGCTAAATTCAACATTGAAATGCAATTATAATATAGAATTCCCTATCAATATTGTAATCATCAACAACAACTACAAATAAGGTACTTTAAAAGCTCTAATTGAAGTAATTTGTTTCTGAAAGAATTTTCGTGGTACGAAACATAGCTATATGTTCCCGACTTTAGACATTTTCCAAAAGCTGTGACATCATTATGCATCGAGGTATAAGTATGGTTTAGTAACTCTAATTATGAAATATGTTTAATCAAGATTTATAATGAATGTTGTGCAAATGGTAGCCTAATAACCATCAAATTTGGAGAAATTTTATAGCCAATTCAGGGATATCATAGTGACAGTCCCTGGGGATAATCGCATCGGATCACTTCTTAAACAAGCTGTTGCTGTCTGATTCAAATGGCCCTAAGCTCATTGGATTTTAAACTGATTTAGTGCTCTGTTGTGCTTATCTTTTGTTGATAAGCTTTGGTTGGCTTATCATGCCAGTTTTTAATGATTTGGCAGGGTTCATAAGCATCAGGGAAATTGAATTAGCCTTAAAATCTCAGGGAAACAAGAAAAATCTCCTGTAAAACCTAGAAGAAGTCCTTCTCTTCGGTGCTCTTTGTTTAACCCAAACTCGAAGAATTGAAGTTGCTGAATTATTTGATAACACAAACTTGCAGAAAGTTATTCTTAAAGAAAAAGGACTTTTTTCAAGTTATCTGAAGAATTTAGTTTTGACTATATTTATGTCGTTAAAAATAATTTACTTCGTGATGTAGAACACAATTCTTGAAAACTCGGGGAATATTTTTTCTTAAATTATGTATGAACCCTGTTTGGTTAGAGGTAACAAACCCCAAATGACTGCCCGAAAGAATTGCTAAATTTCCTTTTTTAAGTGCCTTGGCTATAGCTCATCGCAAACAACATGTTTTTTTTTTGTTTTTTTAACCAAAATTTCATTACTTTTATTGCGACTTAAAAAATTAGAAGACTTTTTTTAATTAGATCCACCTGTTTGTCAATATAGTGCAATTGCTTAAAGTTCTTTGATTTCTGACATATTTTGAAAATTTGATATTTCATCACTTTAAGTCAACTTTATTCCCCTTAATATCTTCCTTAATGTCTAATGTCAACTTACTGTTTTCCAGTGTTTAATGTGTGCCATGTTCCCTTCCAGTGACAGTCTCTGCGGCCGACCTGCAGGCCTACCAGATCCGTGCCGGGGGTGGGACCACCCCTCCTGGGTCTGGGGGTCTCTCCTCCCAGGGTGTGGTCTCTCAGAACCCACAGCAGATGGCGGAGGAGGCATCGCGAAAAAGGGAGCTAAGGCTACTCAAGAACAGGTAAACATCTATTCCCACACCATTTGGAGACCTTGGATCAACATTTTGTTTGGCCTCTTTTTCACACATATATTAACCAGATAAATAGTAGTCCCGTTAATTCTCAATTCATTAATAAGAATGATGATTTAGATAAATTTGCTCCTGATCAGCTTTTGCTGGTTTGACAGCACCATGATACGATCCAGTACATGATGTTAAGTTTTGTTTTGTATGATTGAGTGACCACAGAACCGGGAAATGTCAGGGAGCTTTCTGATTCTGGAAAATATCGGGGAGCTTTCTGATTCTGGGAAATATCGGGGAATTTTTTTTTTTATTTCATGAAGATCGGGGAAATTTTCTATTGTTTAAGGCACGTTCACCTATGTTTTGGCGCTATTTTCCCGGAGATTTGTGGTGGCATTCGTTAGAAGTTTAATGTTACGGAATAATTTAAACTTTTCATTACCTGCAAACTATTTAAAAAAAGAAAATTGCATATTATCTCTTTAATTGAAAAAGGTTTCCATAAAATCGGGGAATTTTTTAGAAATCTGTCAGGGAACTTTGTGGCCACCCTGTATGAACTCTTGAAGACAGTTGAAGAGCTACAGCAAAGAACAGAGTGGCCACAGAACCTGTAAATCGGGGAAATGTCAGGGAGCTTTCTGATTCTGGGAAAAGATAGGTAGTTTTTAAAAATTTCACAAAAATCAAGGAACTTTTCTTTGTTCTGAAGGCATATTTTCCTGTTCATCCATATTTTGGCGCCATTTTCCCGGAAAATTGTGGTAGTAATCGTTAGAGTGTAATGTTACGGAATAATTTAAACTTTGCCCCCAAAATTATTTTTTAAAACATGGCATATTATCCCTCTAGACTTTTAGCATACATGTTCTATTTGATCAGGGTGTCTACACATCTGGAAAAATGGAAATTTAAAAAAAAAAGTTTGTCATAAAATCAGAGAATTTTTTAGAAATCTATCAGAGAACTTTTTTTCCTGAAATTTGTGGCCACCCTGAAGAACGATACGAGTTAGTTTTTCTCAATTTTCCAAAGAAGCTGATTTAAAGTTTTGAGTCTCGGGGCTTGTATCAGGGTTGAGGTAAATGGTTGCTGAAAATCTTGCGTACCATGATATTTATTTGTCAGTGGACCCGTGTGATTAAACTATCTACTATAATCGTGCTGATGAAGGGGAAAACTTCAATCTTGAAAAAAAGGGACTGTGATTGTTTTTTGCCATGACCTTTCAATTCCTTACCACTTGATTGAAAAAATACTTTCTCTGAAGTCTGATATTTGTGCCATTCATTGGAAATGAAATACACTTTTCCTCTATAGCTAGCTGAGGTAGTTAATTGACTTGCAACGACTTTTTGGTCTTAAAAGCAGCGGATAAAGGTTACTATCTGTCATTCAAAATTAATTATGCTATTCAATTTAGTAATTTTTATTATTTTGTAAAACTTTATAATTACTGATATTAAATGCTATAAATTTAGTTCTAAATTTTTTTTAAATATTCGTCACTTTAAAATACCTATATTTTTTCTAAAAGGTGTGAATGTTTTTAAATTTTTCAATTTAAGCCGTTTTTTGTGTTTTTATTCCAAACTTCTTCGCTGGGTATATTACTTAAATATATGCGAGTGTCTTTAAATTCTGGCAAATTTTAAGTTTAATGTTGCTACCTGAATGACTTCGGAAAAATTACAATTGTCGGTATTAAAAGGTAACATAATCTGATGTGTGTCTGTGGAAAAACCCAAGTTTAACGTTTTCTAATGTAAAAGAATATGAAATCAGACTAAATATTTTACTGTATAAATACAGTTATAGGTATGAAACACATACAGTATCTACTAATTCACAAATGTTTCAAACTCGTTTAAATTTTATTAACTTATGGCATTTTTTCTAAAATTGTATTGTTTTTTGCTGGTTTTCATTGTTCAGGAAGCTCTGCTGTTTTTGTTGAGGAGCTGTACCATGTCTGAATATAATGTGCAGGCGTCGCATTTTAAAATTCCTAATATTCCTTAAATTTTTGTTTCTCCCTAAAATTCAGGGATGCCAGTTTTCCTCCTTTTTGGTTTTTTTATGTAACATTTTTCTCCTCTTTGTCCCTGACTTGAGGATCCACATTTTTCTGATCTGAACCAGTTTTTCCAGCAAAAAGTATACTTTTCCTCATATCTAAACAAAAGATTTTCCCTCTTGGCTCCCCTTTCCTTCTAGATTACTTCACTAACTCCTAATATTTGAAATGTAATTATTATATAGTATGAGAAATTTCATTGTATCTTTAAAATTATTGAATTATCCTTCCTGCATTCTCTTTTGTTGAATTTTTGGGTATTCCATCCGCGAGCTTTTTCAACAAATTTTTGAATTTCCTCCTTTTTGCTCTCTGGTCACTCTCATCCCTGAAAATTGCACTACATTTTTTCGAGAATTCCTTAAGAAAATTACAAACCTCAAAAAATTCCCCGATTTCTCTCCAAAACCGGCTAAAACCCCCCAATATTCCTCCACATGAGAAATATGCATTTAATAAAATTTGCTTTTTGTCACAAAAAAACAGTATAATTATTTAATTATATACGACTTATTTTGCTAAATATTTGTTTGAAGCTCAATTTTTCAAAAATTGGTAGTTTTTTTGCTGGTATTAAAACAAGCTTTGAAAAGAACATATATTTGTGTTAGGAACCTATGTCAGCTTCAAAAGAAATATCCCCAAAAGTTTTTAAATTATCCCTAACGTTTTAAGAATTATCCCTGAAATTTTTGAAATTATCCCTAAAATGTCTACCTAGATTTTTTAGAAAATTCCCTGCACCCCCTAAATGTGTCATTAAAAATCCCTTTTGATTTTCAGAGAAGCAGCCAAAGAATGTCGAAGGAAGAAAAAAGAGTACATCAAGTGTTTAGAGAACCGAGTGGCGGTTCTGGAGAACCAGAACAAGGCACTCATCGAGGAGTTAAAATCCCTGAAGGAGCTCTATTGCCAAAAGAACGAGTGAATCCACAAAATCTCTTGGCGATACCGCTCTCGACGGCCACTCTTTTCAAAAAGTTCAAGAAAGTGTGATTCGCATTTAAGAGCACCCCCTCGAAAATACTATATTTTACTTTGGTGGCAGAAGCCATTGCCTTGCGTCGATTCAGAAACTGTATACTGAGTTAATGTTTTCCTTAACTTTTACATTTTTCAGAAGTCTTTTTTAATTGTATTTCATGGTATTTGATTTATCTTTTGTCATGTGTTTGCTATGTTTCATCTACTGAGAAGCTTTGTTTTAACATGCATTGGATGGTTTGCATATAAATGCAAACCTTTGAACTAACAAGAAATAATATGTAATGTTAAATTTTGATGATCAATTAATTTTGAATTTGTAACAGAATATCTATTTAGTTGACTTGAGTAGGTGAAAATTTTGTTCGAAAATGTTTTGTTCTCTTTATAAGAAAATTTCATTTTATTCAAGTAAGTGTGTTTTGTTCATGCCATATTAACTGTACTACCCATCTAAAACAATGTGCTGTTAAAATGTCGGATGTCTCACCAGCAAACAACTTCTTTGACCTTTTTGCCAATGCGATGGTCACCAAGTTCTCTTTAAAACGTGAAAGTTTGAAAAATGATAGACTGTCTTCTCTCTACACTCTTGCGATTGTTCGAACAACCCTCGACTCGGGGCTCGTTCTCTTCAAGCAATGCCTTCCCACTTATCGAATGACGTCTTTGTTGCACGAGTTATGTCTATTCTCGTTTCTACTTCTCATTGCGATAGATAATTCATTCTGTGTGTCTTTTGGCATTCACTTTGCCAAGAGGGGGAATGTACATATTTACCTTTTTAAAGATGTTTGTACACAAGACTATTTTTTTGCTGATATCAAAAAAAATTTGTATCCATACATCTCATTGTAATATTCCATGCTATATTTACTAATATGTGAAACAGTGCTTAGTATTAATTGACTGATGTGTTCATTTCTTGTGTTATAATGTTTGAGTTTATTGTCTGTGTTGTCATTCCTTAATTTCTATTACTTGAATGATGTTGTTTCTTCGATTCACTTCATTTTCTTTGTCCCGTGTTTTTTTTTAAGCCCATCAAAGACTATTTTTTTAACAGTCCCATCCTATTTATCTTAATGCCCTTAAGTTATAAGCCCAGATCATTTTTATTTTAAGTATTCATTTGAAGGAACTCATTGTGTAAAACTTGAGTGTTTAAATCACCTGCTCGCTAATGCTCACCTTAACTTTTAAGATAATAACGGCAATGGTTCTATAAGTATAATTTATTTGGCTTTAGCTAATTTTACTTATGAAAATATTCATTAAAACTCAAGGATCCCAGGGGTCGCATTTGTCCTAAAATTCCCTATTTTTTTTTTTTTTCTCCCTAAAATGGTACTTAAATTTTTCAATAATTCCTAAAAAAATTAAACACTCCGAAAAACTATTATTTTGCTAAAAAGTTGCTTGTAGTTTTTTTTTTTTTTTTTTTTTTTGCCAATATTAAAACAAGCTTTGAAAAAAAATTATGTGTTAGTAGCCTACATCAACTTCAAAAGAAAAATCCTTTAATATTTTTGAAATATCCCTAAAATTTTAAGAATTATCCCTAAAATTCCTTCCTAAATTTTTTAAAAAAACTCATTGCAACCCCTGGGATCCTATGAAGATTATTTTTTATGAGGATGAACAATGTGGTTTTTAAGTAAATTTTCGTGTTTTAGAGAACTCTAATGCATTATTAAAAATAACTTCTTAACAAATTTTTTCAGTAAAAAACCACATTTGTTTCAAATATTAGGTTCATAACTATATAGTAAAGTATTTTTTAATTGCAATTGATAACCTTTTCTACTATATAATACATTTCTCTTTGTTTGTCATGCATATTTAAAAAATATATCAACTTAATTTTTTGCAGTAGTTTTCTTATAACAGTTATAATAATTCCTATTTTTAAAAAATTGGATCAAATTTTGTACCAGTTGTCATCTATATCCATAACTCGGAAACTTGTATAAAAAATCGTATCCTAATTTTTATGTACATTAGTATTTTTTTTACTTAAATTATAGCCATCTTTTTAGTCAGTACAAGTTGATAAACTGTTCAAACTTTGTCTATTTATAACTTCTACCCACTTTAGATTTCCTGAAACTAGGAATTACTATGCAAACTTTTGTGAATAAGTGTTCTTGCGTAGTGGAATGTCCAAAAAATCTCGGCATTATATTCCTTCTAACTCTAATGATTGCTTCAGTAGAGTCAGGTTGCATTGTGGTTTTCATTTTTAGCGTATATTTCCGACACTGATGCTCGCACGTGAAACTCCCCCTTAGCGATGTCAGCCAATAGCTGGAAGATTGCTTTGTAAATAGATGTTATCGTAAATTCCCCGAAATTTTTTTGGACATTCTACTACCACGAGATTTTTAACATGCTTTGTAAATATGTACTATACTTTGTAAATATGGTGGAACCTTCCTTGCACAAGTTTCTTGAGTTAGGGGTTTATTACAAATTTCCAGTTGTAATTCAAACATTTATTTGATTTATTGCTTTTCCATTTGATGTATTGGTATTTTCAACTGCTTATGCAGCTAATATATTATACTTGATTTTAGATTTTTCTTTTTAAAACCATTACTTATTTTTAGTGGGTTATCTTTCAACAACATTCCACAGTTTAAAATTGACACAAATTTGCTTGTAATATCTCAAGTATACAATATCAGCTTTCACATTTAAAGTCCTTATTTTTCTTCTTGGGTCCTTAATTTTCAATTGCGAATTTTTTTTGCTCTCCCAAATTTGGTTTGCCTATTTCACCCTTCTACTGGTTCCAACCTATATTTTATTATTTGAGTAGGTTTATTTTCCAAGTTGCCTGGAATCGCTGATTTCTAGAAGCACTTTTTACAGGGATGAAAGTTTTTCACCTTTTGGAGGATTTCCCCCCTTTTTGTTTATTTTGTAACATTTCCTTTTCTTTGTCCCTGTTCCGAGGATCCGCATTTTTCTTATCTGAACCAGTTTTTCCTGTAAAAAGTATACTTTTCCTCATGTCTGAACAAAAGATTTTCCCTCTTAGCTCCCCTTTCCTCACAGATTACTTCACAAGCTTCTAATATTTGAAATGTAATTATTATATGGTATGAGAAATCTCATTGTATCTTTAAAATAATTTAATCATCCTTCCTGCATACTTTTTGGTATCATTTCTTCCGCTTGCTTTTTTAACGAATTTTTAGATTTCCTCCTTTTTGCCCTCGGATCACTCTCATCCCTGTTTTTACTTCAAGTGGACCGTTAAGAGTTAAATATTGTCAAGTTATAAATAAAGTTCTATCTAAGTTGTTCTTTCTCTTATTATTTTGAATTTATGTGTAAGAAAACAAATGAGTTTTCTCCCTCCAAATTTATTAGGAGGTCTTTTTAAAGGTCCTTAAAACTACTTATTTGTTACTTTAAAAAAGTTGTATGAACCCTGAATATATATATTTCAAATTGATCATGCATCAAAATTAAGACATTTTTTTTTTTTTCCAATCATATTTTAATATAACAGGACTTCCATGGTCCTGGAAAGTCCTTGCAAAACTTTTGATGGAATTTGGTCCTTGAAAGTCCTTTAAAAGATAATGAGGTCCTTGAATTTTTAAGCGACCACCGATAATCTCTGCCTTCATTTTGTATTATTATTTTCATGTCTTAAGTATGTAATTTTATAGTCCTTGAATTTTTTTGTTAATAAGATAGGGAAACCTGTATAAGTACTAACTTATATTATAATCCAAAACCTGTTCAATTGGAGGTTCCACTGTATACTGTTTATCCATGAATGTTGTGTGTGTGACTTCTTATTAGGGTTCTCCCAGTACTTCACGTGACAACGAGCAACTCTCTTCAAACGGAAACGCGAGCGTGAAAACCACAATGCAAAGACGTCTACTGCTTTTAAATGTGTGCATGGATAATCTTCTGTTTTAATGATGTTATATTGGTGGTGGCATTTTTAGGGATTGTAATTCATGATTATGTGTTTTGTAGGCGCAGTTTGCGTTTTTAGTAGTAAAGTACGAAGCGACTCCAAACCTGGAAGAGCTGGAAAACTTTGGGTTATTGGGACGGTGGATCGTGCAAGATAATATCAATTTGTTCGCACTGTTCACGTTGCATTGTAATAAGTTTATCTTTCATTATTTCATTTTATTGTCATGTTTACTTTACTGACAAAAGTTCTGTAGGTTTTTTTTATTCTAGTGTGCTTCCTTTTTTGATACATGGTGTTAAGTGGGCAAAAAGCAGAACATGCTCACCCAATTCACTTTGAGGCAACGCTCCAAAGGGAAGTCAGTTTGATGCGTCTCATTGTGCAGTAATTCATTTCATTCAAGAGTGAGAGTTGCTTTTTTCATCCACTCGTGTGTTAACGAGGTTTCGTTTTGCCTTTTGTATGCATTGAGAGTTCTTCCTTTCATTGCATCTTATCATGTTTCACGTTCTTTATCTTCTGTGATTTTATTACTTATATTTGCCATGAAAAAATTGACCGTGGTCTATTTAATGAGATGGTATATAGATTCAACAAAAAGAAAATTGGTATTTTCTGGGTTGCTATGTACCTGTAAAAAAGAAAAAAACCAGACAGTGGAATCGGGGCCCCAAAAGTTAAAATTTTTGAAAAAGATCAGGAATTTTTATTACAGTCAAACCCTATTAACACGAAATTGATGGTGCCACCGAACATTTTCTCGTTAACCATCAAATAACTTTTTTTTTTTATCTAATCAATGTAGATTTAAATTACTAGCTATAAGTGTATTTAATACTTCTGTTTTTAAGAACATTTACATGTCAAGGATTATATTCAATACAATAGTTTAAATGGATATACATTAGGAACAAAAAAAAAGTAAATATATTTACCAGTAACTTATTATATAAAGAATTCTGTTATTGATTTTTGCTTTAAATTTCACCTCTTCTAAATTATTTAAGGCCCATGAGGCATTTGAAAATGTTGCAAGTTTTCATCTTAAAAAATATAGTTTAAAGAGCCCCCCCCCCCAGCAGGGTTTCGTTATGTAAAATTTCTTGTTAAACGAATAAGTGAACATTAAGTTTTAAAGCTTCGTTGTACGGAGAACCGCTTTTACTTCGAGTTAACAGGGTTTGACTGTATTTTAAATGGTAATCCTGTAATTAAGTTCTTAAAACTCATGAGCCTCTCTTGGAAAACTGAAGCATTTATTTTTTACATTTTAGTTAATTATCTAATAGATCACTCTCAAAGCAACAATTAGGATTTAACATAAACTGCTCATAAATTTTTGAAAACCCCGACATCTGCCTGGTCTCATTTGAGGTTTGGCTTTGCCGAATATGATGTTTTGTCGTCTACTTGAAGGTATCCAGTTTTGTCAAACAGACAAATACATATTGTGTTCTATATTTGTGCCATTTAAAATTAGGCTCCGATTATTCAATATTTTATGAAGTGTGTTAAATATTGTTACTATTTAAATATCAAAATGTTTTTGTGCATTCAGGAAGGTAACCTTATTTTCAATACAATGAAGCATTGACCGTGTAATTTTAGAATTACCATGTTTTATTAGGTAGATTAATAAAAGTTATAAAATTCAAATGCATTTAGTTTTGTGAACTTAAATTGCAATAGTGACGCAAGATTTCATGTTTTTTTTCTTTTTGTATACATCCATTCAGTACCACAGCTAGGCACCTCAGTGATTAAAGTATAGGAATATATCTAGTTGTAGTACTGTGTTTGCCATTTTTTCTCAATAGTATCACTATAATTGGTTAATTTCTATATTGGGCCAGTAGTGTCAACCTGAACTATTATTTTTTGCATTCAGTTATGGCAACTGAGCTGTTTTGTAAACTTATTTTGTATGTTGTTATGTGACATTTGTTACTGTGTATTTGAATTTGTAAATGTGGTCTAAGATGTACCATTTTATTTTTTGGCATAAAACAAGTTCTGTTGAACCTTTTGCTGTTTAGCGATCGCACAGGCATATAGTGGAAGTTGCTCAAAGGAAGAATTGTGTTTGTAGTTTTTGATTATAATTATGTTCATGGTGTAAAATAAGTTTGAATAAATGACTGTTAAAAAATTAATTTTGTTTCCTTACTTATACCACAGGTCCATATCAACCGTATTCTTTGTTTTCATTTTTAAAGGAGGTGGGATGTTTCAAAATCTCATTTTATAAGTATTCTTAAAATTATTGTGAATCGGTACTTAAAAAGGTACTCGGGATATTAAGAGAAGTAAATGGAACTCAAATTTTTTTTTTAGTAAAATGAATCTATTTTGTAAAATTATAGTATTCTTAAATTTGAGTACATAATTCACGAGTACACATCGATTCATATTGGAACAAGCAGTAATGTTGCCTTCTATGAATGGAGTTCTATTGACATTCAATTCAAAAATGTTTTTGAAAACATTATTTTGAGCCAAATAGCTCATTTTTCAAAAATGTTGCTGACATTTCCTAGCAACATGCAATCAATATCCAATGCAAAACCAAATTAATGTTAAAGAGCTTTCCCAATTTTGAATGCAATCTATGTTGAAGCTATAATTTATGTATTTAGAAATAGCCTTGTGTGTGATGGAATGCAATTATTTTACTTTAAAAATAACAGTTGAATATTTCTATCTTACTTATTGGTAAAGAACTGATTTTGTTGGAAGTAAAAATATCAATGGATATTTTTGAATTATATGTTGGCTTCGGAGTACTCATTTACAACACGATTCATTTTTTTTTCCTTCTATCGTTTGCTATTTTAATTCTAATGAACTATAAATTCTTTTCGAACCATTTATGGACAATAAAATTGAACAAATTCCAGCAACTACAATCAATAGTTTTTATTTTGACAAATTATACACCAGCAAGCATCTATTTGAACATTCTTGATTTTGTGACTTTAATAAGTATTTAAGGTAACTTAAACACTTGCTATTTCTAGAGAAATTGAGTAGGCATTGCAATTTATTATTATTTTTTTTTCTTTCTAAATGCTACATTATATCAAGAATTTTTTAATAAATGTAAGAGGCTTTTTTAAATTTTAAACATAAAATATGGAGTTTTTCGCTGAATTGTCTTAAATTTTTCAAATAAATATACTTATTTTACTGAACTGTTGGAGCTTGATAAATTAAATGGAACACAGTTAAGTATTCCTTGTATGATAATACGAATTTTTCACACCATAACAGAAATCAAACGATTTTCTTTTCATTTAAATCCTTAGTACTTCTAAAAAAATATTTTTGAAGCTAGTTTGCTCCAGAAAAAGAAGATTGCAAAATATAAAAAGCGGTTTTGCTGTTGACAAAAAAAGAATCCAAAGAATTTTTCATGTTCTATAAGTAGGAACTTGTGTTATGTAAATGAATTCTGTTGCAAACTAAATACTATTGGGAATAAGCTTCCACAATGACAATCCAATTTTTCATAAAAAAAGTACAAGATTCCTATTTTCGATACAAATATGAAAGCGAATACGAGAAAAAATAAAAAGTAATAACCTGAACTTTTTTTATATATATATTTAGAACCTTTCTCCAAAAAAAAAGTCTTTAAAAGCTTTCAAAAAATAAGAATTGTCTTGGAAACATGTTCTAACTAG
This sequence comes from Linyphia triangularis, assembly GCA_963978545.1. Taxonomy (NCBI): domain Eukaryota; kingdom Metazoa; phylum Arthropoda; class Arachnida; order Araneae; family Linyphiidae; genus Linyphia; species Linyphia triangularis. Next base: position 99,165,816 of record OZ021724.1, on the reverse strand, counting down.
ATGACAACTGCTTTTAATGGACCAACAAAATAACCGAATTTTTTTTTGCAGACTGGTATTTATAAAATAACTCGAATGTGAAGTTTCAAAATAAAAATTCGTCACTTGGACGTGACAGATGCTGCAAGTTCGCCATTTTTAATCAATCAAAAGAACAAATCATTTAATAAAGTGGTAGATGTAGGGGGCAACCCGCATTAAGATGAATTTCTCTGGGGCATAACATCAGACGAAAAGAATTTCTTTCAGGGATGATCCTGCGCTGGGTCCCTTGCGGCCGCCTCAGATTCGTCTTGCTCTTTCACTTTACCAGATGAGGGATTCTTTTTCTGGTTCTTCTTCGCCTCCTTCAGAGCTTTCTTGGCTGAAAAAGGAAGGCGAGAAAAGAGGCATTTATAAGTGTTCTTTCTGTATTTCCTTGAAGAAAAAATAAAGTTAAATTGGATTGAATTTTTTTTTGGGGGGAGGGAGGGGTACCTTGAACGACTTGTTCAAATTATTACTCGTAGTGGCCCTTCTCGGTATAAATTTAAAAAAAATTCTGGTATTAAAGCTGTGGTGGAAAAGAGAGATACAACACCTAGGCACTAATGATTACTTTTGCTTAATGGTTAGAACGCCTGTCTACGGATCTAGAAGTCCCTGGTTCGACCCCGGTTAGCACACATTCGCCTACATTGGTGACTACCAGACAGCTGAATCATGCTGCCATCTATCGGCACCTTCTGAAAATTACTACACGACTGCCACACAATCATCACGGCATCTTTGGCGATTCACTGCCAAACGCAACGCACTCGACTCTCTCAGGCAACACACTCAACCCACTCGCAAGCAACTCAGTCGTTCGTCCCCTTCGCGACTCACTGGGAAGAGGCCATGCGGTGGTCTGGTGTACAAAAGACAGATACAGCACCTATAGGCACTAGTGATTACTTTTGCCTAGTGGTTAAAACGACTGTCTACTGATCTAGAAGTCCCTGGTTCGATTCCCGTTAGCGCACATCGCTACAAAGCATTTATTTATTTCTCATAGTACTGTATTAATTTAACCCTTTTGAGAATCATTGGAACTCTGAAATCCTTTTCTATAGAGTTCGTTCTTCAATTATTGGATAGAAGCACAAGCTTATTTTTTTGTTAGCTTGCTAGAGAATAATACAGGGAGGGGCAAATAAAAGTGGCCCTGGCGATTGGACGTGAATGTATGCATGCTACCACATCACGTGTGTACGCAATTTTCTGACCAGGGCCCAAATGTGCCAAGAGATGAATGGTGATCATGTTCAACATCTGCTATAAACAGGTTAGCAAACTATTTCCTTTCCTTTACTATGTTTCTTTATAACCTGGAACTCTGTTCTCCAATTTTATTTGCCCCATCTTATATATAAGGTCAAGATGGACAACTCTAGAAGATTGAAAATCGACCATGTGTATGTATTTAAGGACCTGAGAAACAAAGGGGTCCAAGTGAGTTTTCTTAACTTTTAAGAAAATACACTACTTTCTTATTTATATTAAATTTGTATGAAAATTATTTGTTGTTCAAATACTAACCCCTGGGATTAAGATATCACTAGTTTTTATAGAATTTAATATAAATAAGAAACTTTAAAGAGTATTTTCTTAAAAATTAAGAAAAGTCACTTAGTCCCCTTTGCTTCTCAGTCCCTCCTACAAAAAGAAATAGACCTGTGCTGCTATTCAACAATTGGGGAACAAACAACGATGTGGATTTCTAAGTCCATATGAGCTTCAAAGCGTTTAAATTAATACAATATTGTCAAACAACTGATGAAACTTGTAAAAACCCAACAGTAAATAAAAGGTTAAAGAGTTCGCTGTTGGTTACTTGTGTTACGGTTGATAACACAAGTATACCGTATTTGAAAGCAAAGGACTTTTTTACTGTCATGAATCACAGCACTCGGCTATTTTTTTAAAACAGGGTTCCCACTCAAATCACAGAATGGAAATCAATGACTTTTAAGGACCTAAATAACGTTTTTAAGGACCTTTAAAAATTTGCTCTCAAGCATCATGTCTGTATATAAATTTTTAGTTAAGCATATTCTACCAAAAAAGTTACGTGTCGGCGCTTGCGTAGTACAAATATGTCAGAGAGTTCCGATATGGTGCGGATAAGTGGCGGTCAAGCGGGGATTACAATTCTAAGTTGTACTTTTATAAATTTTGCAATTGGGAAAACAACATCCACAAAAAATAAGGACTTTTAAGAAACTCAACCTCAAAGCATTTTCAATGACTTTCAAGCACATCTAAAAAATTTCAAGGCCTTGTAAACAAGTTCAAAAATATTAAGCACTTTTATTGACCGTGGGAACCCAGTAAAAACTTATAACCGTGATTGAAAAAGTACCACTAGAGGTTATTACCACAAATCACGATTATAAACGAGGGTATGAGAAGCAAAGGTGTCCAAGTGAGTTTTCTTAACTTTTGAGAAAATACACTTTAAAGTTTCTTATTCACATTCTAGTCCGAGAGGCGACTGCAATTTTTGGACCCCATCGAACATCATTCTGAAATTTTTTATAGAAATTGGAGAAAAGTTAGTAGATAACGAATCCACTGATCTGCCGTAGCAAAAATGGCCGAAACTGATCAAAAATCGACTTGGAATGAGTTGAACTAAAATCCTATTGCCAAATATGTCATAACTTGTCAAAAAGAGAACAAACTTTTTCGTCTGGCAACCCACTGCATTTTGATTTTCAATGAGAAAAAGCGCAAACTATTTCTGATCTCTGGCTCGGAAAACTTGTATCTTTTAAAAGTAAGCCAAATTGGTGACATTGGTTACGACATCAGTGACGTAATGTTTATTGCCAATTTAGCATATTTGTGAAAGATGCAAGTAAGCCATCGCCACACATCCGAATCGTCTGCAACCTTCTTAATTGAAAATTATAGAATGAATGTTACCAAATAAAAAAAAAATACTCATTATTTGGCAAGTTATGGTGCATTTGGCAAATGGATTTAGTACAACTTATTAAAAATCGCTTTTTGACCAGTTTCGGCCATTTTTGCCACGGCAGACCAGTGGATTCGTAATCTACTCCCTTTTCTCCAACTTCTATAAAATATTCAGAATGATGTTCGATGGGGTCCAAAAATTGCAGTCGCCTCTCAGTCTATTACATTTGTATGAAAGTTATTTGTTGTTCAAATACTAACGTCTGGAATGAAGATATCACTAGTTTTCATAGAACTTGATATAAATAAGAAACTTTAAAGAGTATTTTCTCAAAAGTTAAGAAAAGTCACTTAGATCCAGAGACGAAGGTGTGGGTGCTTTTTTAGCAAAATGATTTAGAACTTTCTTAAATGCCAAGATCAGAAAGTGTGGTTTAGCTCTTTTGTTAAAACATTTTGACACAAAATGTACAAAATCGCCGTTTTTTGTTTTCCCAAGGTGAGTCATTGACCATAAAGAATTAGTAAGCTAAAGAGTGAAAAGTACTTTTCCAGTTGATATTGGTATAAAATAACTTTACATTTAAAGTCAACAAGGGTTTTATAATAAAAAAATATTTTGTGTTAAATTAAACATCCCGATTGATGGAACTAGTAATGATTTTAGCAAAATGCTAAAATGAAAATTGAGATTTTAGCTTTTTCTGCTGAAGAAATTTTGTACCCCAGCTTAAACACTGCTTTGCCCTTAAGCCCTTTGTTTCTCGTGCCCTCAAATAACTTCAAGAAAAAAAGAAGGAAAACGCAAAGGAATATGTATAAGAAAAATTATAATGAATATATTTTTCAAATTCTTTCATTAACCTCACAATTCAACTTTCAAACTGGCATAACCAATTTTTATATACTTTCGGGTTTTATCATGAATATCGACTCGGAAAAAATTATTTTCGACCGTCCCTTAAAGGTTTAATAACATATATGTTACTTGAAAGCAGGGATTAAAGCTGTAAATACTTTTTCATCAAAATGCCAAAGAACTGTCTTAAATGCTAAAATTACACATTGTGATTTAGCTCTTGTGCTATAAGTTTTAGCCTCGAAATTTGCTAAATCGTCATTTTTTGTTTGTCATTAACCTAAAAAAAAAAGTTAAAGGTTGAAAAGTATTTTTCCGGCAGATGCTTGATATAAAACAGCTTAATATTTAAAATTCGTAATACTTTTATTATAAAAAAATGTAATTAATTTTAAATTAAATATCTACAGTGATGGAACTCATAACCATTTTGCTAAAAAGAACATTGTGATTTTAGCCTTTTTGCTAAAGAAATTTTGCACTTAAGCTTAAAACACTGCTTGAAAGTTTTGTGAATAAAACAAAAATAACTAAATGCACAGCAGAGAATAAAAGCGCATTGTCAAACTTTTGTCATAACTGAAATTCTCCACGCCATCTGGTATCATAATATGGAATATGGAAAGTACTATTAGTCTGTTAATTTGGAAGGAAACAGGCAAATTAAAATCAAATAAAGTAATAGGGCAAGTTTTGTTTTACTGAAGAAATTGCATGTTACCAGAGTAAAGTGAGTTGAAACACTTTGGTTTACAATGAGCCTTTATTCGTTTCAAATAAATGAATATCGCACGTGGAATGCAATTCCATAATAACCTCAAATAATTAAAATAGCGTAGAACATGTTAATTTGGAAGCTAAAAGATTTACTTTTTTAAAAAATGTAATACATGTATAAATTTATTTTTTTTTTAAAGTTTTTTTAAAAACTCTGTTTTTATTGGCTACATTATTAATTTTAACCAATGATTACACTTTTCAATAAAATTCCGATATTTTTGAAATAGCGAAAGCTTATATGTAACTTGCGCTACTTCAAACATCTCAGAATTTTATAGAAAAGTGTAGTCATTGGTTAAAACTAATAATGTAGCCCATAAAAACAGAGTTTTTAAAAAATCATTTATATGCATTGTCAATTTTTATATTCATCAACATATCGCCGATATCAAAAAACTTCGATTAACAAAATGTGCGACAAAAACTACGTTTCAAAATTTATTTATTAAAAATTAACGAGAACGTCATCTAAATATCATTTATTTGTTCTGATTGAAGTAATCTTATTATTTATTTATTTAAAAAAAAATCTGGCAACAGGAAAAAGTTTTAACAATGGTCGGTTCAATGTTTTTTTAATGCGATTGAATGACGCCAAGTTGGTTTATTAGTATTCCGTAAAAGCGACCTTTTAGTGACAATAAGAGCCTCGAAATTTGATAGAATGCATAGTCATCGACATAGAATCTGTCTTCCATGTTTCAGCCCGATTGTATGACGAAAAAGGGGTTAATTAGGCCACCGCATATTCCGCTCTCATCGACAAACAAACAAACACATTACATACATACATACATACATACATACATACATACATACATACATACATACATACATACATACATACATACATACATACATACAAAAGCGAAGTTAATATAAAGGATTTAAAAAGGATTATCATCGACCAAGTGCTAATGTTAAGAAATATAAAAACAATCGCTACTGATTTTTTTTAAGTGTACCTCAGGCAATTTGATGCCACACAATGACGAATGGAGGGATGGTTCACAAATAGGTACGAAAAATAGGTAATGAAATTAAGCTTTTGATTAGCTTTCTTCCTTAAAAACAATTTCGAAAGTACTCTCTCGAAGAAATTATGATTTTTGTACCAAAATGTCCATGAAAATAGTTATCAAAAATAATAAACAATTTTATATTTAGCAGGATAATATTCATTGGCAATTTTTTTTTGCAAACAATAGGTGCAAAAAAAAAAAAAAAAAAAAAAAAAAAAAAAAATGAAGATGGAAACATACAACAGATCAGGACCGATATTCGATTAATAAAACAATATTTAAAATTAATACATTTGCTAACACGATTTAAAGCTTCTAATACATTACTAAGTACTTGAATTTTGCCCTATTTCAAGCGATCAGGTTTACTGGGCGCTAAGCCTGAGCATATCGGGTCTAATGGAAAATCAGATCCTGGTTCAGATGCAGAAAACTATGTATAACCCCTTCCAAATAACTTCAGAAATAATTGTAATAACTTAGTGTAATTTGCTTTTTGATAAGAAGTTTTAAAAAAAAAGTTTCGTATTTGTATTCCCCACTCCGGACAAGAAGTTCATTTGTTTCTCCCCCCCCCCCCCTCCAAAAAAAAAATCGATAGATCTCCTGGTAGGTCACTGTATCTCACTGAAAAAAAGAAAAAACTAGTATCGCTCGAGCGTCCAATCCCCCCACACATCCGTGCGTTTTATTCCTGCAGGCTTGCGGGTCAATAGCGTGCGCGATCGATATATTTTCCTCCAAAAGCACGCTTTCTGCCGGACTCCAACGGACAGTAGTCCAGCAAAACCTACTGACGTCCTTGGGAAGCATATGGATTTTTCTAGAAGAAGGGCCTTGTAGAGTTATCTATTATATATACATCAATCGCCGGTGGCCACGAAATTCAGGAAAAAAAGTTCCCTGATAATTCCCTAATTTCCCTGACAGATTTCTAAAAAATTCCCTGACAGATTTCTAAAAAATTCCCTGATTTTAGGGCAAACTTTTTTTCAAATTTCCCCAATTTTCTTAGGTTTTCCAGATGTCTAGACAACCTGATAACATAGAACATGTATGCTAAAAAGATAATATGCAATTTTTTAAAAAATAGTTTTGCTGGTAATGAAAGGTTTAAATTATGCCGTAACATTAAACTTCTAATGGCTTACCACCACAAACCTCCACGTAAATAGCGCCAAAATATGGATGAACGAGCCTTAAACAATACAAAATTTCCCTGATTTTCGTGAAATTTTAAAAAGTTCCCTGACATTTCCCTGATTTTTTCCAGAATCAGAAAGCTCCCTGATATTTCCCTGATTTCCAGGTTTTAACCGGTTCTGTGGCCACTCTGTCCCTGATAGATTTCTAAAAAATTCCCTGATTTTAGGGAAAACTTTTTTCCAAGTTTCTCCAATTTTTGCAGATGCGTAGATCAAACAAAGTATTTAAGTCAAGGAGAAAATATGCCATTTAAAACTGGGGGGGGGGGGGGGGACATCGCCCAACTTTCAATTACACTATATTGCTGATATGGATTTGTGTCATTTATCGTTTTCATATTTTCATCATTCGCTTAGAAAAAATTGCCATTTTGACTATATTTTTTGCTATAATTCTTATATGGGTCTTTTTAAAAAAGAAGGGGAAAAAAACAACTTTCGCCAAAATAGTGTTTTTTGCGATATACTTTTCGATAATTCTCATATTATCCTTTCTTATAAGTGAAACTGAGGAGAGAAGAAAAACGATTGTTGATGAGCTATGTTCAAAAGCAAAGAGAGCTCTGTGGTGAAGGCATTCGTTTTTCAACTTTTTACGCCATTAAAGCATTTTTACGGAAATTTTGGAGGTGGAGACGTTTAGAACACCTTAACAGGCATTTCTAGTGATTTTGATCAAAATCGTTAGAGCCGTTTTTTAGAAATCATTGAAAAACATGATTTTTTTCAATGGTAGTAACCTCTTATGCGCATACGCAATTTCGACAAAAACCGTAATGGTAGATCTCATAGCCATCCCCAACCCGTCCACCAAATTTGAACATCGTCGATCAATTTGTTCTAGAGTTATGCTGATCATTTTTTCTAGATCACTTTTTTGAAATCAGGATGTTCCAAAATGTGGAGAAATGCCAAAAACTTTCATTACCCTATGTATACATATGTGTAATTGAAAGTAAAAAATAGTTTTGGCAGTAATGAAAAGTCATAATTATACCGTATCATAAAACTTCAAATAATTACCACATATCTCAGGGAAAATGGCACCAAAATACAGATGAAGGGGAAACGTACCTTCGAAATAATACAGAAATTTCTTAATTTTCGCAAAATTTAAAAAAATTCCCTGACATTTCCCTGATTTTTTCCAGAATCAAAAAACGGCTCGAACGATTTTGATCAAAATCTCTGTGGTAATGCCTCTAAGTGTTCTAAACATTCCCACTTCGGAAATTTCTGTAAAAATGCTTTAAGGGCGCAAAAAGTTGAAAAACGAATGCTTTCAACACAGAATTCTCTTTGCTTGAACATAGCTAATCAACGGTCGTTTTTTCTCCTCTCCTCAGTTTCACTTATGAGAAAGAATAATATAAGAATTATCAAAAAGTATATCGCCAAATTTTCGCAAAAAATATCGCCAAACTGGCCATTTTTGCTAAATGACTGATGAAAATATAAAAACGGTAAAAGACACACTATAAAGCTTGGCGTCTACTATCGCTAAGCAGAACAGATAGAGCGGAGTGGATTAGAGCCAATTACAAGGCTGTCAACGTCCATTGTAGCTCGAGGCTCGTGCTATAGTAGACATTGGCAGCCTTGTAATTGGCTCTAATCCACTCCCCTCTGATCTGCTATGCTCTGCTTAGCGATAGTGGATTTGTAATTGAAAGTTGTGTGATATTCCGCACCCCTAGTTTTTTAATGGAAGTTATGCATGACGACATCATGGCCCATTCTTTTGCGCGGGAATAAATGAAACACGCATTATGATTCCTGATCTCTACGACATCTGGATAGCGCATGCTCGTTTATTGATTTGTAGTCGAAGAAGGTTTAATAATCACCATAGAGATAGATTTGCAACTTCCTCCAAAAGGCTGTTTAAAATTTGTTGGTAACTATGTGCAACATAATTCAAAGCATTATGATGGGGTGAAGTATTCAAATGACATCTTCTGCTTTCAGAGCAGAAACCGCTTATAAGCAATCCAGAAGTTGTACTAGAAATCAATACGAATTGAATTTGTAAATTCGAATTTGTTTTTAAACGTGCACTGTATGATCAGTCACAAGTGTTGCCATTTGATGCAAACCCAATCCTAATTCCGCTCTGCCTAAGGTCCATTGAAGTTTTAAAAAAATAAATTCAGATAGGAAAAGTTTTATGGAAAGTTGGATGACGGCATTGAGAATCAATGGGAAAAGAAAGGGGTTGAATACAAAAGAGGAGTCGGCCAACGAACAAAAGTGGACTTGTCCACACAACGTCAATTTTTTCCTGTCTACTCAAATTCACCTTTATTTGCCTCCAAATTTTTTCAATCAAAAGTGGCTCAAATTTTTTCAACCAAAAGCGGCTCTAAGTCCTAGTAAGGATAATTCCTATACTCTACACTGAGAGGCGACTGCAATTTTTGGACTCTAACATCATTCTGAATTTTTTATAGAAATTGGAGAAAAGTGAGTAGATTACGAATCCACTGGTCTGCCGCGACAAAAATGGCCGAAACTGGTAAAAAATCGACTTATAATAAGTTGAACTAAATCCAATTGCCAAATGCGCCATAACTTGCCAAATAATGAGCATTTTTTTTTTATTTGGTAACCCTCACTCTTTAATTTTCAATTAAGAAGGTTGCAGACGATTCGGATGCGTGGCTATGGCTTACTTGCATCTTTCACAAATGAGCCAAATAGGCAATAAACATTACATCGCTGATGACGTAACTGATGTCGCCAACTTGGCTTACTTTTAAAAGATACAAGTTTTCCGAGCCAGAGATGAGAAATCGTTTGCGCTTTTTCTCATTGAAAATCAAAATGCAGTGGGTGGCCAGACGAAAAAGTTTGTTCTCTTTTTGGCAAGTTATGACATATTTGGCAATCGGAATTTAGTTCAACTCATTCCAAGTCGATTTTCGATCAGTTTCGGCCATTTTTGCCACGGCAGACTAGTGGATTCGTAATCTACACACTTTTCCCTAATTTCTATAAAAAATTCAGAATGATGTTCGATGAGGTCCAAAAATTGCAGTCGCCTCTCACTCTACTATACTCGCTATGTTGCAATCTTCTAGCCCAATGCATTTAGAAACTACTTTATCTAAAACCTTGAAATTCGGTGAATAGGTACGAAAAAGATCCCTCAATGAAATGGCATAAATTATTTTGATTTAATACCTACTTATATAAATGAAAATTAAAATAGCAAAAGACAAAACCAGGTTGAGCCACTGCATATGCATTGACGTGATGATTTCAAATATAAAATAAAATACATTAGACGCTATTTTCGAGTTTTTAATTTATGTCATTTCATTAAGTGACCATTTTCGAACCTTCTCACCAAATGTCAAGGTTTTATACAAAGTAGTTTCTAAATGTACTGGGCTAGAGAGGATTGTAACATAGCGAATATAGGGAATGATCCTAACAGGATTCTCTCTTAAAGATCAATGTTATAAACCACATTTTCAAGATTGAATCTCACATTTCAAGATCATTTTTGGATTTTGACCTCTTCTATAAAAAATATATGCATATATTGGAGACAAGTGCGGTCTTGTTCGCCAGTTCAACTCATTAAAATGTATTATTTTGACACTTTACCAACTCAAATTTAGAAAATAGTACATCTTTTGTAAGCCATTGATGGACCGATTTTATAGTATTGGTTTCAACATTTAGGCTTTTTAACGACATAAAATATTATTTTTTAAGAATGGATCAATTACAAAAGTAATGCATTAAAAAAAATGGATATAGAGGGGTCGTATATCCCTGTTGGGAGTCGGGCACAACCAGAAGGTTGCGAGTTCGGGTCTGGGACCGACTAAACACCTTGTTCGCTAATGGTGACTGGGGGCACTTTAAATCAGTCGTTGTCGCAAAATCCTCCAAGTTCCCATACAAATCAATACCTCTGGGGGTGGCTAAGCCAATTCTTCTGTTGGAATCTTCTGCTTGGTATTGCCTCTAAATTAAGAAGTTCCCCAAACGGTCAGTAGCGCGGCCATCTACCAGGTCAGGGTTCCCACTCAAATCACAGAATGAAAATCACTGACTTTTCAATGACTTTTAAGGGCCTAAATAATACTTTTAAGAACCTTTGAAAATTTGTTTTCAGGCCTCATGTCTGTATACAAATTTTTAATAAAATATATTATACCAGAAAATTTACAAGTTGGCGCATGCGTAATAAAATATGTCACAGAATTCTGATACAGTGCGGATAAGTGGTGGTCAAGCGGGAATAGCAAGTCTGAGTACTGTTTTTATAAAATTTGCGGTTGGCAGAACAGCCGCAAAAATTAAGGACTTTTAAGGACCTCTAAGCATTTTCAAGGACTTTTAAGCACCTCTAAGCATTTTCAAGTACTTTCAAGGCTTTGAAAACAAGTTCAAAAATATTAAGCACTTTTAATGACTTTCAATGACCGTGGGAACCCTGCAGGTATCTACCGAAAAGAGGTAGAAATGAACTCTTCGGTGGTTATAGTTAGACTTGCGCACTCCCTCTCAAGAGCGAATGTGTGCTTACATCCAAATCGTTATCCAGAATTGGCATTTACCATGAAATATCATGTCCCCTCCTTTCTACAGATCCTCTGATGTCCAATATTATGCACGAGATTGAAAAAATTATTTTCAGTAAACAGTTTCTTAAAAAGATTTGGTCTTAAAAGACTTATTATTTTAACTTGATCCAGACAAAGTCTTCAATGGTGAAATATCGGTTTCTACATCGTGTTTATTGATACTTATGGTAAATTTTTTTCCACTTTCTGCCTTGGATAAACGATTAAAAGATATGAATATCACTCCTATAAGTAAGCCATATCACTCCAAATTTCAATCAAGCATGTGTGGGACGCTTCTGCGATATGCATTGTGTAAAGATTCAATGTATTGGGAAATTTCCATCACTTGCAAACAGTTCAAAAGGTAGGACGAACAATTTAGCCTCTAGAATTGGTCAAAAAAATCATGTTAAGTATGAGAATACAGTCCCAAGTACATACTGATGACAGAGAAGATCATATCTCACTCTAAAAGTCAACTCCATGAGTTGCGTGATTTTTAATGTGCATGCATTTGTACAACTGCACACTAATGGCATTCCATTCTTTTGCATGTGGCCCCCACTGTACACTTTGCATTTCAATTTACGACTGGGTTGTTTTACTTATAGATATGTTGCATAAAGATGTCTCTTTGATGTGAATTTCATGTATCTATGCTGCTCCACTGAGAAGTTATTAGGGAAAAACTTAATTATAATTAATTTATGGACATGAGTGCAAGTTCAATAATTTCAGAAAAAAACACCACGGAATTAATCGAACTTTTGAAGGAATTGTGTGTTTTGAATAATAGGAGTTATCAATCTTATCAGTGCACAAAATAAGCTTGTTGAGGCAAAGTGAGCTCAATGCAAAAGTTTTTTTTTTACAGTTTATCTGGAGCTGTCAGCAACACTAGGGCCATAATGCATCCATAGACTTATTATTATCAATAGACTGCGCGTTCCCACTTCAATCTTACAACGAGAATGAAACCAAAATGAATCACAAAATTCGTCTATCAGTCACGTGGTTTTTAATTTGGCTACGTCGTAAAATTAATCCTTTATCTAATAATCTTATTATCCTTTATCGCCTGAGTGAGGAGAAACCCGCCAAATCTGCAACCCTGCTCCCAAAAAGTCCCTACTCATGTGAATCATTTTGGTTTCATTCTCGTTGTATAATTGAAGTGGGAACGCGCAGTCTATTGATAATAATAACTCTATGAATGCATCGAAATATTCGTCATTTGACAAGCCAACATACATTTACAAACACCCACGTCTTACACGGGACTCGAACCCGCAACCTCGCGGTTTAGAAGCTAGCACGCTAACCACTATACCGCTTGGTCGGCTACTCAATGCAAAAGAGGCATGAGTTTAGCACGTGTGGATAACTATAAAACTTCAACAACAAAAAAAGCCAGCACAACAGTTTTTCACCAAGATAGTTTCCTTTTATTGATTTTTCTCTTACTAATACGCAAATGTTGAATGATGACAATACTCATCGCATGAGACAAATGAATGAGGTAATAAATTAATCACGATCAATCTGAGGTAGCTTCATTTGCACCAACCAATCACGGCAGCACGCGGGTGGACCTGTCTCACAAACCAATACTTTCAGGATTGAAACATATTAACTGACTAATAATAGCACGCCGACTTTGTAAAATATCGCAGAGATTTGTAATAGACGACTGCAATTTTTGGACCCCAACGAACATCATTCTGATTTTTTTTTATAGAAATTGGAGAAAAGTGAGTAGATTACAAATCCACTGGTCTTCTTTGGCAAAAATGGCCGAAACTGGTCAAAAATTGACTTTTAATAAGTTGAACTAAATCCATAATTGCCAAATGAGCAATAACTTGTCAAATAATGAGTATTTTTTTTTATTTGGTAAACCTCATTCTTTAATTTTCAATTAAAAAGGTTGCAGACGATTTGGATGTGTGCTTACTTGCATCTTTCACAAATGAGCCAAATTGGCAATAAACATTACGTCACGGATGACGTAATTGATGTCGCCAATTTGGCTAACTTTTAAAAGATACAAGTTTTCTGAGCCAGAGATCAGAAATCGTTTGCGCTTTTTCTCATTGAAAATAAAAATGCAGTGGGTTGCCAGACGAAAAAGTGTTTTCTCTTTTTGGCAAGTTATGACATATTTGGCAATCGGATTTTAGTTCGACTCATTCCAAGTCGATTTTTGATCAGTTTCGGCCATTTTTGCCACGGCAGACCAGTGGATTCGTAATCTTGTCACTTTTCTCCAATTTCTCTAAAAAAATTCAGAATGATGTTCGATGAGGTCCAAAAATTGCAGCCGCCTCTCGGACTGTAAGATAACGAGCAATTAAACAATCTATTTTGAAATAAGAAAAAATACTGTTTATTTTGATAAAAAATAAGAATGAAGATAATTCAGAGAAATTAATTATCTTCATTTGCATTCCTCTTCTAAACAGAGAGTTATTGTCTCGCTTAGTGTTATAATAAATAAATTAAATGAACATCTCTAACATTTCATAAAAATTCGAAATTTTTACGAGTCAGAAAGTTGAATTCTCTGGTTGGACTTCGAAACAACCCATACAGGGAGTCCATAAAAGAATATTCCAAATATCCATGGCGCATTATAACAGATTAATTTAGACTATTTACAACTAATCACAAATCAAATTGAAGGTAAACTAAATTATTTTTTCTTACACTATTGAATTCATAATTAAACGTGTGTATATAAATTATACTAATGGACAATTACCGCATTTTTTAAAAAACGAGTGAAATTGATACATATTTATAAAGAACATCTTTCCGATTCCAAATATTAAAACAAAAGTTCTTTAAAAAAAAAATTAGTTATTTAAATATTAAGAAAAGAAAATGTCCCAAAACCGAGCCAAAACCAGTCCGATCAAAACAGTCAACAAAATTCGTGACGAAAAGAGATCCCTGCGCTTCTATGGTTATCGTGAGGTTTCTGCCAAATAATTATCGTTAAAAAAGTTGGCGTTGGTAGACCATTGCCACATTCCGTACAGGTTGGCATGATTTGCGAGAAACTTGCAAATCTGGTTTCCGCTGCTGCATTTCAAGCCAAGATGTTTGAAATCTCTTTACGTCGCGTTCAACGCCAACGAAATCAGTCGTTTTCTCGCCAACCTCTAACAAGGTAATTTTGATCGCAAAATTACAAAAAAAAAAAAAAAAAAAAAAAAAAAAAACGCATTGAGCAGAAATTTTTACGCTTATGGCCTTTTCTAAAACATTTAGAATTGAATAAAAAAAATAATAGAAAAATGAGGGAATTGTTCATGAATACGATTAAAATTTATAACTGGGACATTCTTGTATTGACATACTGTACTTAAACGACAAAGATGTCTTTCATAAGAAAAGACTATCCAAACGGTTTAGATTCTCCAAACTGCTGGTGAAAATAAATTCTTGTTACCGTTTTACTTCAATTGTTGAGAGTTGCTACGAAACGAATCATGATCATTCTAGTTTTTTACGGTTATTAAATAGATACATATTTAGATAAGAATTTTAAGAAAAAGTTTTTAAAAAATAAAAAAAAAAAAAAAAAAAAAAAAAAAATGGTTAAAGAATACGATGTGAAAACTGCACTTGAAACCGTTTCTCAGCCCTTGAATAATCAATTGATCGCCAAATCGAGTGCTCTACTATAAAATTTTTCTTTTATTAGACTGTCCCTACCCAATGCTGCTTGTCGCTCTGCCGTGTTGGTTGATGCTGATTCAGGAACCATGGTAACGCCTGTGAATATTTACAAGAATGACAAACATTTATTATTCAGTGGGAATGCAGAAAATATTCCTCCATCAACGAGTTTTAGTGAAATCGCCACAAACACAATCGGTAGGTCTAAAAAATAGAATATATTTATAAGGAGGGAAAAACATACCAAATGCGTGACTTGATGCATGCAGCATCGTTTTCTAACAAACGTAGACCAAGGAATAAAAATGGTTCCAATCGCTTGAAAAGTGATTTGGAGAAAACGCAATTTAAAGATTTTACGTTCAAAGGTTTAGTTTTTTCTGTGAATTATCTCTTAAGCTATATCGAACTTTCTCTCTAGACCACCTACCATCGGTTAGTCAAGCCAATGTGCCAACAGATAGCAGTATTTACTTTATATCCACACAAAGCGGGTAGAAACCGTTTTTTCACCTTGGTCTTCAAATTTCTGCCACTTATTTAATGGCAGTACGCCGTCTGACTAGACATTTTTAAACCACTCAGGTTTATTTTGTTAATTTAAGCATATCTATAAGGAGCAATGACGCATACAAGTAGAGGTTGAGCGGTTCGAGCCCTAAGATATAAAAAAAAACATGCAACAAAATATATTCACTGTGTGATGTCGATGACTAATCATTACTAAATTAAGTTTGATAAAGAGTTTTTACTCTGAGGTATTAGGGTAACCATTTTTCTCAGAATATTTTTGAGATCTCAGAAGAAAAAAGATGCTTTTCCGATCTATAGCTGTGGACCACTTTGTTCAAAACGAAATCAGGTTGCTTACGTAAATTTCCGCCCTAAATATTTGTATAGTAATTTAATTGATCGACATGAAATTTTGAAACATACAGTAAGTAGTCGCCCACAATAAAATCGTCAAGTATATGCCGTATAACGCCATTGATATTGAAGGATAATGTTCCAGAACTTGAATTTTTAGGGGTAGCACTAGAGAAACGAGCTTTCTCCAAATTTGTATTATACGCAAGCCACTGTCACAGAATATTGATTTCTTGTCATAAAAAAAAAAAAAAAACTTTCGTTCAGAAATTCAATTTGCGTTGGTTTGGTTTGTACGGTCAACGACATATTTTTGGACACAATAACGGCTAATCAGGCCAGAACCTACAGCTTAACATGGATTCAGAACCACAATCAAAAAGCATCCATGTCTTCGAATCTAGTACCATGCAAGGCCAGAGCGCTAACGATACAGCCGTCAGATGAAATTCCACTTGGGAACTGTTGCCCCGTAGCGCTCAAAACTATAATATCTTTGACCAATCCTCAAATTCTTAACTGACGATACCAAATTGAGTTTATGTTTCACTATTTCCCTTTGAGGAGAAAGGATTGTGTAAGTCGGCTGTGCTGATTCGACAAGGAAGTTTCGAAGCGTTACGTCACGTTCAGTAGTTCTATAAGCCAGGTTTCAGAAAAGAAATCGTCATCTATTTACCTGAAGACGGAGAGGACATATCTGAATATATTGGTGAATGTTTTTAATCCCCTCAATCTCACTACTTGTATGTTTTTTTTTTTTTCTTTCTTTAAGGTAACTGATGTAAACGCTCGTCCGCAAAAGTATCCACAACAGACTGTTAAGTAGTTAATTCCGTTAGTATTGAGCACCTCAACGAACTTTTCATGACAAAACTAATCTCATCGAGCATTTATAGTTTGTTGATGGACAATGAGGAACTTTCACGTTTTTTGGTTTTATTTTTAAATAAAAGTAGAGAAAAAAATCATGGAAAACAATACCATTCTTTCAAAAATTTGAGCTCGGATAGATAGTTAAAAAAAATATTTAGTTTTTCACTTTGCAATTTGGCGAGAAAAAGCCACTTTTGAGTGAAACGTCAACGCGCAGATAATGAACCAGTCTAAAACCTGTTTTAGACGAGGAATGAGTGTGGTTTCTCCTTCGTTTTGCGACTTTATCTCAGCGTAACCACGTCACGGTTTTTTCATGCGTTTTTGGTCACGTGACTTTTGCTTTGATTTCGTCTAATTTCAAACTCGATTTTTGATTAATTGAAAGTATAAAGATAAAAAATAATTGCACTGCTCAAATGTATTCGTTGGATAACACTAGAAAATACAAAAAATAGTCATTTTCCTCACTTGTGCAAGTTCCTCATTAAAGAATGACTTTTGTCTGTAAGAAAGCTGCGTATTTTGTGATCAGTTTGAGAGCGAGTCCGTCAATATACACTCTACGTTTGGTATTTAAAGAGTATTTTCTAGCTGCGCGCTTAAGGTTTTTTTTTAAACTTCGTTCAAGCCTATATTGTTATTACTAAAAAAAATAATTTCAGAAAGATTTTTACAATGTTTCCTTTCTCAATAGTGGAACCAGGGTTACAGAATAGCTGAATGTGTTGACGATCTAATTAGCTTCCTTAACGAATCAATACAGTGCATTCCCACGTTACAGTAACGTACAACAAAATCTCCCACTTAAATCGTCAAATGAATTAGAACTATCCACAGATAGTCGTCTGAGACTAACACATACGACGCACACACAATGACTACAATGGTTTGAGGTATTTCGTCTTCTGCCTCGAAGAGAATTCTTGAAGGCTGAAAATTTAAGTTCCACTTCAAAGTCAGAACTTTTTTTTTGTCCTTTAGTTACTTTTACATCAGTAGTTTTGTCTCTTGTCGGTTTCATAAGTTGTGGTTAACTTTTGCTGTTGCAGTTGCACAGCCCACAAATACTTTTAGTTGGTTAAATTACTTTGTTATATTATTTGAAATAAAACCCAATATGACACTGGGCTAGAAGTAAAATTGCACTTATTTGAAAAGAAATATATAAGACAAGGAGTGTCTCATGAGAAACAAATATTGTAGGACCATCGTGAAAAGATTGCCGTTCAAAAATTAAATGCATTTAATGTAGAAAGGAATAGAATAGCGTTCAACTAATCCCCAAAAATTGCAAATAAAACTTTTGATAAGCCTTAAACTTACAGGTAAGAAGACAATGGGTCGTCAAGGTACAGGATCTAAATTTCTCACAAGTATGGTGAAAAGTACAACCATCCAGGCTCAAATTTCAATTCATGACGACCCAGTGCGCTTTAACCTTATGAGAATAGTTATTACAACTCGTTTGAACCAAAATTCCAAAACTCTTCTCATGATGGTCCTACAATAACTCCCTCTCTTCAATTCTTAAATATCAAACAAATTACGACGTCACATTGTTTATATCCAATCACCAAAGTTCTTGTTGTGTTGTTAGAAAAGTGTGTGTCCAGTGTCTATTAAGGACGTGATCTTCACTGAGAAGACGCATGGCCTAGTTAAAATTTCCTTCTTGTACAGGGTAAGGACGGGCTCCACTGGAAGTAGTTGTTGTCATTGTCCATCAAGGGAGTTGTCTTTGCTCTAGTGGGCATGTCCTATCCTGGCTGACAGCCAGATCACCACCAATCACAAGTATTAGATGAGGTTTATTTATTATTAGACGTTATAATTTCTTATGTAACGGTGTTATTTTTGCTAGAAAGAGGTGTGGTCTATTTTAGCAGCCAATCTTCTTGCACGGGCATCGCTCGGGGTCATTGTTCCTCGGGGTCTTCTTCGGTGGTAGAGGTGTGGCCAATTTTAGCCACCATTCTCCTACACAGGCTGCGTATGCGGACGGGCGCCACCAGCCACTGGATATAGGCGGGATCGACTGCTTCGTAGGCGGAGCGAACTGCAGACACTAAGTCCGGGACAGTAGAAGGTGGAGTGGTGGATGCAAGCGCTGCTTCCACTTCCGGCCACAAGAGGTCGCACGGGTTGAGGTCCGAAGAGCGCGCTGGCCACTCCACGCACTGAACCTGCTGCTGGCGAAGGAAGTCCTCGACTGCCGGGCTGGCCTGGATGGAGGCCTTGTCCTGGGCGAACAGGAACCTGCAAATAGACAGATGGTTTAGAGATAATATCCTGTTTCTTAGGTAATGAAATCCGTAATATTTCCGTAAATGCGTGACTCGTAAAACTTAATTACAGGAAATACTATTTTGGTCAAAAATTAGACATTAAAATTCGTGTTGCAAGTCTCACGTTACGTTGACTTGCAACTGAATTGGTATTAACAACCACTTATATGGCTGTAAATACCACATTGAGCAAGCGGTATTTACAGCCATATATTTGTGGCTGTAAATAGCGATTATTCAATGTGAACTATTTCAAACATTCCAGGTAAGTTTAGGGAGGTATAAATTGTATCAAGTAAAACACGCAAAACAGTTTTAAAAACATAATATACTTTGAGTTGAAACATAATAAACTTCAGAGTTAAAACATAATAAACTTCAGAGTTAAAACATAATACTTCGAGGAGCTCCTTCGCCTCCCCCACCCCCTCCTCACCATGTAACAAGTAAAAAAAAAAAACTTCATTGACAAGGTCTATCCAAATCATATCTGTCAAAAACAGATGCTAAGGTCCTCTGTAAACCAACCTGTACATGAATTTTGCACTAATTGAGTAGGTATTACTCATGAGAAGGATACTGCTATCCATGTCGTATCTCAGACAGATCTTGTAATTACGTTCGATGTGTACAATATACTGCGAGTTAGAACAGTTCTTCTTTAGCAATATAGGATTTATTCCGTATTATTTGAAACCAAAGAGTTCGTGTATCATATTAGCAGTCACGTGAAACATCAATGCTTCAGAGAGGAGGAAAAGTTGCAAACAAGGAGCCACCTTGGTACGATGAGCCTTTGGGAATAACACTGAGTTCAGAAGACATAATTATGTAGTTAGTGTATAGGAGACTATGATATAAAGCTATATGTTGTGAGGCACTACCACCCACACAAAAATGGCGCCTTGTTGGTAATATACGAATTCTAGCTTGTATCCGATTGGAATAGGCAGCGTGTCTGGCTTGTGCAAGACGGAAGGGTTGCTTTGACAAACTGCCGAAACGTCACGTGACACATAGCGACCATCGATCCCATCGGAAGGACGTGCAGAAACATCTACACATTTCATAACCTTCTAAATTTTAAGTGGAGTACACTGTACTTGTTCGCGTCGTGATTAACTACAATAAGAACTTTTGGGTGGTCGATGTTACATGCGATTCGAGTTGTGAGGTAATAGAGTGTACTTCCCAGTATTCGTGCATCTAACATTTCTCTCATTTATAGAAAATAGGAGAATTTACAATTGTTAACTTTCAGCCAGATCGGAAAGAGGAATAGTCAACTGACACTCGTGTAATCAATCATTTTGAAGTAAATGATGTATGAGTAACTTTTGTATTTCTTCAAAATGATCGCTCCGCAAACGTGAAGTCACCTCTTAAAAACAGCAATAAATGCGAGCTTCCTCAGCTGTTGCCATGGAAGTTACAGACTTACAAAGACGGAGACTATGCAATGCAATGGTGATATAGCACAAACTTGGTTTCTAAAGATTATAATCACTAATCTCAAACTATAACTTCTTTATAGCTCATAAGCTGTTTGCATATCAATGCAGTCCAATTGGCGTCATGCTGTAACCCATTTAATGTTCTTATAACAGGTTTCTCTTTATTAACAACCGATTTACTAGTTTGGATGATATATCACCGTTATGGTGGAACATTGACGCGACTGCAAATTTGTCTAAAAGAAGTTAAGGTTGTGTCAAAGAATACCTATCGCATCAAGGAGAACAAAGGCACAACTGTAACACTTATTAGGTTAATTTCAAGTTATCACTATAAGTACATGGAGAAGTCAATTTGACTTTTCACGTTTCCTGAAAATTCCACTTGCATCATTGCTCCACGCCATAGCGACAATATGTAAATATAGATTCGTATGATGATTGCTAAGTCTTCTCCGGCTTTAAGTCGATAAACAAGCATGTTAATTGGTTGGTTGAACTTCCGGCTGGGAGTGGAAAGGAAGAACTTTGTGAACTAGCACCTGCCTCCCCGTACATATGTGAGAGGTAAAAAAAAAAAAAACCGGGGCTGTCAAATCATTGTGGTGCAGAAGGAATTTTATGATGTTGCCATTTCAATGCTTTCTCCGGGTGAGGAAGTGGACACACACGTCGAGCTGCTCTAGACCACCTCCCCCCAAAAAAACACGTTGAACAAATTTCCACAAACAATTAAAACAAGCATGTACTATCTAGAAAATGCAGTTAAAGATCAGTGGTTGCAGTTATAACTTCAACTCGTTAGTATTTAAGGGCACCCTTTTAGTACAGTAATTCCATTGATAAGTCAAAGGAAGTGAAAAGTTAAAGAAGGAAGACCCACCTGTGCGCGTTAAGGCCGTAAATGGCGGCAGCCGATGGCAACAGCCCATTGTGCAGTATCTGGACGTACCGCTCCTCGGTCAGTTCATTGGGGATGTGCAGCAACAGTCCCTTTCTGCCAGATCCAGAGACGCACACCCAGAATGTGGCCGACAAACCTCCGGCCCCAAAGAACCCCTGCAGACCAGAATAGGAATCCAGAGGGGGCTGTCCCAATCTCCAAACCCTCACTCCTCCTTCCCTGTCAGACAAGAAAATCTTCATGTCGCTGAAGACTACCCTTCCTAGTTCCTCCTGGCTGAAATTGCTAACCTCTTGCAAGCTACGAGGGGGTTTTTGGGGTTGTTCTTTGGGTGGTGGAGGAGGAGGAGGTTGGGTTTGTATTTGCTTCTTTTGAAGTGGAGGTGGTGGGCTGGATGGTGGATTTGGGCTAGGAGGCGACTGGATGCCGAGTTGTGAGCGCAGTTCTTTGAGGCGCCGTCTGACGGTGACTGTTGTGCTGCGGCTGCTGGAGTTGGGGATGGTTGGGGTGTGCTGGTTTTCTGTCTCGTGGGACCACCGGGACTTGAGCGAGTGAGAAGGCATGGCGAGTCTGGGGACGAGATAGAAATTTATTTAAAACTTCGAGAAAAGTCGAGATTTTATCTCTTTTGAAAAAATAGCACGTTTTACAAGAAAACCCTCAGTACTAGAAAGGGGAAAATGGCGCCAATGAAATAGATGGACATACTACTGAATATGCGAGGAGAATCATGAATGGATTTAAACAGTTATTGGAATGGTGCTGTTAAGAGCATGGCTAAAGCAAACTTAAAGCGCAGTGACGTCACAAGTCATCTTTCCCTAAATGAGAGCTTTTTTTATAAGGATAAACACGGCATAAGGATAAACAAATATAAGGATAAACACACCTTAGTAATTTATTCTATAGTATAAGCTCGGAGTAAAGTTTTATTGAAGATATGTGAATATGAGGACCTTCTGGGATAATTGACATCCTAAACATAATACATCAGACAAATCTGTTTATTAACTCATAACGTGCAGGATCCCTGTATAAAAGTTTTATGAAGATAATAGTCTGATCTGGTATTGAAAAAAGTTACAACTTCGTAAATTCCGTTCATTTTAGTTTAATGGCGTTCTTAAAGCTTCCACTGTGTTCTGTGGAGAATGGTTCACACGGCGGAAGTGCCAGAAATATTTTACTACATTTTAAAATTCTCTTATTGGGAAGAAAAGATTGATCATATTCCATCAACCAGCTGCCTCAAATGCATAGAATTTATCTTTACAAAAACGAAACTAAAAAAGAACCATGGAGATGTCAACCGACCCACGAATAGCAAACTGCGAACTTCTAAAAAAAAAGCTCTGAGAAAATCTTCTGGTAAACAAAATTCAACTAGGGGATAAAGCATTGCCCCACACTTTTCAGTTGTCACATGAAGGCTCTCCGATGCTTTAAAGTAATCCGGAAAACAGGACCTTATCTGTAGAAGTTGTTGAGATCTCCAAGCTTCAGTAATCATCTGCAGATAGCGGGAGAATCTTCCTCAATCGGACAAATTGTCGTTATAAAGTCTACTTGGGGACATTCCATTCAACATAATCTAGCAATAATTATTGCAACTGCACAGGTATATGCCCAATTATTATTATTTTCATACACTTTATAGGCAATACAGAAGTAAAAGTTTTTACTCTTATAGCTACATTCCAATATTAAAAAACTGTGGATTTATCTTTTTCTTTAATAACAGCGGTTTCTGTATGAGAAAGGTCGGTAGTAAGATTAATTTCAAAACGACACTCAATTTTTTTTTTAAATAAGTAATTACTAGTTCGGTCACGAAGTGGCTCACAAAGGCCGTTCCAATTCACTTCATATGTGGGTACTACAGGATTTTATTGGAGCAATACAGATTCAAAGTTATTTCATCCGCAGACATATAAAAATGTCACGTCTGTCTATATTGATATGTACGAAAGGGAGAACAAATATGATAATAACAGAATGGCTGGTGCAAATTGCAAGGTCCAGGGATGAAATGACTTTAGTCCACTTTATGATGAAGTAAAAAAGAAAACATTTACAGATGGAACAGTTAGAGTCATCTTTTCATCCGTGAGAGGTTAACAGACGGTATGCTATAACTTTATGTGTGAAAATCATCAGCTTCAATACCATTAGTCATAAAAAAATATTCTATAAGTTGATAAACTTAGATTTAGAAATCGATTGCATAGATTAAAATTGTCTTTCCTGTGGGCACTACAATTGATGCCTCAATATGGAAAGCACTCTGACTTGTGTCGTATTAAGTGTTCATTGTTTCCACAGAAATTGTCTTCAGAAAACATTTAGTTTTTGCCAAAACTACAAGAAACAAGCCCCAAACCATAAAACGCGCCAGAGGGTACTTTTGTCCACACAGTATAATTACATGGTAAATTGTCTACATATCACTTTAAAAAGAACAATAAAATGGGAGACTCGCCTATTGTGAGGAGGATGGTGATGGTTGTTGGCAGTCGGGCTGTTGTTGTTGCTGTTGTGATTAGGCGGTGGCGGTCTGGGTCTCCTTCGATGTGGAAGGTCTCCAATACATCCCGTCTGCTGCCACTTATGGACCAGCCGCATCACGGTGGTTCGGTGGCAGCCCAATTCGGTGGCGATCTTGGTCCACGACCACCCTTGCTGGTGGAGGGAGAGGGCGCGGGTCCGCATTCCTGCCAGAGGAGGGGGGAACCTTTTATAACTTTTAAGAGTTTTTCTTTTTGTCACTCACTACTCCTATTGGGACACTTGCATGCAAAGGTGGGAGCTATTTTATAACTGGATTCGGATTTAGGGCACAGAATCGAAGATCAACACCGAAGAACCTTATAACTCATTTGCTACTCTACTCGAACCGAATTTTTCATGCATAAAATACCAATGAGATATTGTTAGAAGCAGCATAGTTCTACAGGTTCTTACTGAAATCATAGATTGAAAATCAATGTATTATAAAGGACCTAAATAATATTTTTTTAAGGACCTTCAAAAATTTGTTTTCACGCATCAGGTCTTTAATGTGTGACTTTACAAATGCTTTGCCCAAAGCGTAAATATCAAAAACTTTCATGCACAATTTGCATTTTGCCTTATAAACGGACTATAATGATGGTCTTAGATTTTTTGGTTCGCAAAACGTAAACGTAGTTTCACATCGATGAGTTGCACAGAGTACAGTGTGTTACTAAAACTATTCGATTTCTTCTCCACCAATCAGCAAATACGAACCAAACGTTGTAGAAGTTGATGCATGCGTAATACAAATATACAAGAAAATGTTGGTGCAGCTCAGGTAAGTGACAAAAATTAAGGACTGTTAAGAACATCTCAGAATTTCCAAGTATTTTTAAGGACCTTTAAGCATTTCCAAGTACTTTTAAGGCCTGGAAAACCAGTTAAAATATTAAGCACTTTTAATGACGGTGGAAATCCTGTTCTAGAGATTGGGAAACAGAACCTACGGTTTGGTGCACATTACTTTGAAATGTAAGGTCATGTTGTGACTAGCCCCTTTCCTTTCTCTCTTTCGAAGATAAGTGGCGAGATGGAATTCTGTATTCGTCCGTCACGTGTTCGGAGCCGTCCAATTAGAAAAATGTATGTAGAGAGAACTTTTGTATTTTTATTATTAGAAATGAAACTTTAGCGGAGAAAGGGCCAATCACGTAGGCGTCCTTTAAAACTCCAATTAAATGTAAATAATCTTAACTTTTTTAAATCAAATCTTTTAAACTTAAGTGGGCCTATGTCGTCTCTTCTTCCATATGTCGTTTGGTTCTGTGAGCAGTTATCTGTAGTCTAAGAGGTATTAGAATCAACAGTCGTATCAAAGTCAACTGTTGAGCACTTGTATGTATAATGTGGCAATCGGATGTTATCAGAGTAGGATTATAGGGGTTCAGGGAACATATTAATCTTTGGTTTCGACTTTTGACAATCATCATGGGTCAGAAACTTTTAATGTATCGACTTTAAGGACTTATTTTGATGAGAGTTGGCGTACGATCTAATAGACGAATGCTTAAAATTATAATGCTACATCAATACCCTTTACAAGACAATCCTTAGAAGCTCTAGGTAAGAATACACAGGAGGATTCACCTTGTTTTACCAAGTTTTATGCCATGCGAAAAGGTGCTCCAAGCCAAGACTGATTTTGTTCCAAAGTTTTTTTTTTTTTTATATATATATATATATATTTTTTTTGAACTTTAGTTCCAGCAAGATAACGCCAATGGAGTATTGTTAAAACAATGTGGTCCACATTCTATGTAGCATCTAATTTTCGTTGGTGCGAATAAAGAATGTTTTGCAAGAACTTTGACGTTTGAACTAAGAGAGGAGATTTAATTAATTTATTCAAGTTTATTAAACAGAATGAAACTTGAGGATTGGGAATTTACTACTCATGATGGAAGGAGTGGTCATGCTTTTAAAATGTTCAAATTGCAGTTTAATACGGAAAAGAGAAAAGATTATTTCAACAATAGGGTGATTGATGATTTTAATTGTTTACTTGTGGATATAATAAATTCGATTGGGGTGGGTGGTTTTAAAGAAAAAAATTGGATATTCATTTAGGAATAGTTAAAATCCATTTATTAGTTTTAGCTGGACCAATTTTTCTGGACATCGTGCCTGTAGTTACTCGACTTCTTTTGTACTTGCATATTCTAAGGGTATGCGTCTTTTTAGTTTACAGCATCGTGCGCTACTGGTTTGGCATGGCGTGATTGAGCCATAATCAAATACACTGCGATACCTCCTTGTAACATATGTCGAAATACTCAAACCGACAAGCTCTATACGTATCTGTGAAAATGTAGATCAATTAAATACTCACTATTTAACCTATTGACAGCCTCTGTATATGCATCAAATTTTGCATATTTCTGGGTTTCACTCAAGAAATCTGCTTACGTCTGAACGGATAAGTTTCTCCGTTATTAGGGACATCAAGTAAAGCCAAACTAGGGCCTAGAAGTTAGGTATTAATAGGAAAATGTAACACCAACCACTTGTTATTGAGATGCTCAATTTAGCAGTAAGGTAAGGTTATCCGTTACAGTGGATTGAGAGGCAGATAAGCTACCGACTCGTTGGCAGAAATGAATCTTGCTCAACATTAAAAACCTTATAAAATATTTCTGTCATGAACTAGCAACATAAAACTATCTTCCACTGTAACTGCGGTGTGAGTATCAAAACAGGATACATGGTGCTGGGGCCGGCCTGAGGCGTTTTAGTCTAAAATTTCATTTACATCTTTTCTGATAAGATTCAGCCGGCAAACTTCGGGTAAGTGGCTGGCACGCGGAGATAACAAGTCTGAGTTGTATTTTTTTTTTTTATAAATTTTACAATTGAGCACACAGCATCCACAAAAATAAAGGACTTTTAAGGACCTCTATAAGCATTTTTAAGGCACTTCTAAGCATTTTCAAATACTTTCAAGGCATTGAAAACAAGTTAAAAAATATTAAGCACTTTTAATGACTGTGGGAAACCTGTTTATATCAACTTCGATTTTGTATGAATGTATGTATGTAAGTGGATGGGTGATTGTGTATGCAAATCCGCGAAGGCCCTTGCCGTCATCGGGCTGAAACTTAGCAAATAGATTCGATGACAATGCATTCTATCCAATTTTGGCGGCTATCACTGTCACTAAAAGGTCGCTTTTACGGAATACTAATAAACCAACTTGCTGTCATCTAAACGCGCTGAAATAGTATTTAACCGATCATTGAAGAAACTATATCCTCTGTTGCCAAAATTATTTTAATAAATAATAAAATAGTTTTAATCAGAATAAATAAAAGATATTTGGATGTGAATGCATAAATTCACATTTATTTTTAATGAATAAATTTTGAGAGGTAGTTACCGCATCTTTTGCTTTTTAATATTTAAAATTAGATGCCAACACTAAGCACACGCTGGCAACAGAAATGGCTCTCTGTTAATAAAGAATTTATATTAAAACTTTTCAATGGGTTATATTATTGATTATTACCTTCAGTTATCTATATGATGAGATAAGAGTAATGAAAGTATAGCATTCGGTAAAAAAAAAAATCAATATTTTTGCATTTCTACACGTTTTGGATTGAGTTAAAGTGATTTAGAAAAAATGCCCTTGTGTCTGTCTGTGGACAGCTCAACTGCCAAATTGATTCACCTACTATATTCAACTTTGGTATACGAGTTAGTAGTACCTATAGGACCTGTCATAAGGTTATGGTCGAAATAGAGCATAAGGTAGCTGCCATTTCGATACCAATTTCGTTATTTAGGCAGTATTATTTTTTTCCGGCCAATGAAATAATTATCGCCAAATTTGTATTTTTTTTTTATTTCATGAAAATATGAAAACGGTAAATGACACCTATCCATAGCTTATTTGAATGCAGTGACCAGAATTAAGTGTAATTGAAAGTTGTGCGATGTTCCTCATCCCTAGTTTAAATATTATTTCTTTGTGATTTCAGTAGCAAATATACAAATTCTTAAGATGATCTCTTGGTTACTTCAGGAACCAGACTGCTATATAAACTGAGAGGCGACTGCAATTTTTGGACCCCATCGAACATCGCTCTGAATTTTTTATAGAAATTGGAGAAAAGTGAGTAGATTACGAATCCACTGGTCTGCCGAAGCAAAAATGGCCGAAACTGGTCAAAATTCGACTTTTAATAAGTTGATCTAAATCCAATTGCCAAATACGCCATAACTTGCCAAATAATGAGCTTTTTTTTTTATTTGGTAACCTTCACTCTTTAATTTTAAATTAAGAAGGTTGCAGACGATTCGGAGGTGTGGCTATGGCTTACTTGCATCTTTCACAAATGAGCCAAATTGGCGATAAACATTACGTCACGGATGACGTAACTGATGTCGCCAATTTGGCTTACTTTTAAAAGATACAAGTTTTCCGAGCCAGAGATGAGAAATCGTTTGCGCTTTTTCTCATTGAAAATCAAAATGCAGTGGGTTGCCAGACGAAAAAGTTTGTTGTCCTTTTGACAAGTTATGACATATTTGGCAATCGGGTTTTAGTTCAACTCATTCCAAGACTATTTTTGATCAATTTCGGCCATTTTTGCCACGGCAGACCAGTGGATTCATAATCTACTCACTTTTCTCTAATTTCAACAAAAAATTCAGAATGATGTTCGATGGGATCCAAAAATTGCAGTCACCTCTCGGACTATTAAAACAGTAGAACTTAAATCACTTTAACAACCTTCTTAATCCAGAGCAAAGTTTTCATCATGTTATCAAGGTTTATTTTATTTCTAGTTTTTATCGAATAGAACGAAATACAAGGTAACTAGAGAATTGGAATTTTTTCTTTCTCAAAAAACGATGTACTTAAAAAGCGTAAAATTGCTTTTCAGAAATAAAGCGTTATGCATTCTTTATAATTGTCCTCAGATCATATCGGAATCTTTTACGACACTAATATTAATGACTTCGAGTGTGTTTAAGTGAAGAATGAAATCTTCTGGATGCGATTCATTCATTTTGTTTTCCTCAAAGCGGTGTAAAGGTAAAACAGCACGCGATGCTAAAAACCGTTTCGTCAGCCAACAGGTGTGCACGCTATTCTAAATGATAAACCATCTCTAAATAAACATCTTTCTCGTTGAGGAATCGAATAAATACTGCACATGCCTCAATAAACCTTTCAGAATCGAATTAAAGGGAGTAGGTACCCCTTGTTTTCATAAAAAAATAATAAAAATATAAAATGTTTAAGTGTTTATAATCTTTTAAAACCATCTCCTTATTTTGGCAAGTTTTTGAGCTGATCCGATTCCTGCAATTGCAGAAAAACTATATTTTTATGGAGAATTTAGCATTGTTGCAATAGCCCCTTCGATGTTTCGAAAGCATTTTTCTCAGTTCGTGATTTTTAAAATTCCCACCTTTTACTCAAAAATCTAAAATTTCAAAAAGTATGAATAAATTACTTGAAAATTTTGGTGTGTCATTCTTATTATCTATTTGACAGAAATAGGCATGAATTTTTAAATTAAATGAAAACTTTTTTTTACAAATTTAAATGTTGAAAAATAACCGTTTTTTATGTTTTTTTACCTATAGGTACAGTAATTATCGTTTTTCTCAAAAACTATTTTACTTATTCTAAATCCGTTACCTAAAAAATTAAAGTATGCAATTTTAGAGTATGTAAAGTAGAGTATGAACATACATATTTGACAATCGGATTTTAGTTCAACTCATTCTAAGTCGATTTTTGATCAGTTTCGGCCATTTTTGCCATGGCAGACCAATGGATTCGTAATCTACTCACTTTTCTCCAATTTCTATAGAAAATTCAGAATGATGTTCGAAGGGGTCCAAAAATTGCAGTCGCCTCTCGGACTATAATGAAGCAAAGAATGAAATACATCCTGATATCACGTGGCAAGGTTGTTGCAACAAGTTAATTTTTATTTCTTATGAAAATTTTTGATTTGTTTAAAAAAAAACAAAAAGGAATAAATTTTGTTTTGTACAACTTTTTGTTTTATGTATTTAGAATAAAGTTTTTAATGACATTCTTTCATTATTTATTCAAAATAACTTCTGTATATTAGCGGAATGTACATCTTATTAATGTGGCAGTTTTTATACTTTGCCTAATAACCATGTATTATTCTATAGAATTCCTATGCATACCACATCATAATTACTTTTCCTAACGTCAGGCATTTTATTAAATACCTAGGTATTCTATAAAATATCGATGTTTCCCACATTGCGGTAACATAAACACTACACTAAAACATTACAAACACCAGATAAAAGGGAATAGAATCATAATTTACAAAAACATAACTGTAAATAAAATGAAACTTTCTTTTTGTACTAAATTTATTATTTAATCTTTGAAATATCCTTTTACATTAACAAGAACAGAAGCAATGACGATAATGAGAACAAAAGTAATGACTTAAACAGAAGACGAATATGATTCCTATAAAACGAATTGTAGTAAAATACACGGACAACCAAAAAACAAATAAAAATATAGCTTCAAACAAAAAACCAAAACTTTATTAATAAGAACTTACATGCGGCGTTACACACATTTTGTAAACAGAATCAGGATCATGCAGATATTACAAAAAATACATAAATACATTCTAAATAAGAAAAGAACTGTAATCTGCAAATATATCCGTACCTCAAAACCAAATAGGCTTGAGTCACAAATTGGCCAACTTAGCATAATAGTCCGAGAGGCGACTGCAATTTTTGGACCCCATCGAACATCATTCTGAATTTTTCATAGAAATTAGAGAAGAATGAGTAGATAAGGAATCCACTGGTCTGCCGTGGCAAAAATGGCCGAAACTGATCAATAATCGACTTGGAATAGGTTGAACTAAAATCCGATTGCCAAATATGTCATAACTGGCCAAAAAGAGAGCAAACTTTTTCGTCTGGCAACCTTGCATTTTGATTTTCAATGAGAAAAAGCTCAAACGATTTTTTATCACTGGCTTGGAAAATGTGTATCTTTTAAAAGTAAGCCAAATTGGCGACATCAGTTACGTCATCCGTGACGTAATGTTTATTGCCAACTTGGCTCCCTTTTAATAGATGCAAGTAGACCGTCGCCAGATAACTGAATCGTCTGCAACTTTCTTAATTGATTATTAAAGAGTGAGGGTTACCAAATAAAAAAAAAACGCTCATTATTTGGCAAGTTATTTCTCATTTGGCAATTGGATTTAGTTCAACTTTTTAAAAGTCGATTTTTGACCAGTTTCGGCCATTTTTGCCACGGCAGACCAGTGTATTCGTAATCTACTGATTTTTCTCTAATTTCTATAAAAAATTCAGAATGATGTTCGATGGGGTCCAAAAATTGCAGTCGCCTCTCAGTCTATAAGTGTTTTAAAAAATATCGTACTCCTATTGAGTTATACATAGCTCTGACTTATGAATATAAATGCTTCAGAAATATTTTTAAGTTTGCGATATCATATGGTTCGATAGAAACTAAACTTTCAGTACACAATCTGCGATAAAACAAAAACCGCCACATAAAATAGCAATTGACAAAACCAGGTGGAGCCACTGCATATGCATTGACGTATGAATTTCAAATACAAAATAAAATGTATTATGCGCTATTTTCGAGTTTTTAATTTATGTCATTTCATTAAGTGATAATTTTCATACCTTCTCATCAAATGTCAAGGTTTTATATAAAGTAGTTTCTAAATGCACTGGGCTAGCAGATTGTAACATAGCAAGTATAGGGAATAATCCTTACAATCACTTCCTCTTACGATCGTAAAAATTTACCTGCATTCATTTACATAGGGCAAAACTAAATTGTATTGTACCGAGAAATTCTTAAAAAGGTTATTCTGATTTTCAAATAACCCTATTTCAGTGCCTGTCAATTGCATGGCGATATCTACAGAAAACTTTTTCAAGTTTATTAACAAGATATCGCGAAATTTAACTGACTTCATTAAAAAACCGATTTATGCAAAATACAACACAGTACTCCATATGTAAGGGATACTATATTTCCGATTTTAAGGTTATGATTGTACGTTTCATGTTCTTTCAATAAGTGTACCGACAGTATTATCTCTTAGAAGGCGTTATAATTGGAGATATTCATGTTTAAAGCGGAGCAATAGCAAAAAGATAAATAGCAGTTCTTTAAATTTCTTCGGCCCTCCTGAAAAAAAATTGGGAAAAATAAAGATAATGTCCCTCACCTCTGAAATTTGGAATAAAGGATAGAAAAAAAATATAAAACACCCGGAATGTGGGATTATGTATTCCTTAACTTTACTTTCCTCTGAGGCAGTACTGTATACATTGCCAAGCATGTTTCCATAACGGTACATTGCAAAACTAATATAATAGACTGAGAGGCGACTGCAATTTTTGAACCCCATCGAACATCACTGAATTTTTTTATAGAAATTCGAGAAAAGTGAGTAGATTACTAATCCACTGGTCTGACGTGGCAAAAATGGCCGAAACTGATCAAAAATCGACTTTTAATAAGTTGAACTAAATCCAATTGCCAAATGCGCCATAACTTGCAAAATAATGAGCATTTTTTTTTTATTTGTTAATCCTCACTCTTTAATTTTTAATCAAGAAGGTTGCAGACGATTCGGATGTGTGGCTATGACTTACTTGCATCTTTCACAAATGCGCCAAATTGGCAATAAACATTACGTCACTGATGACGTAACTGATGTCACCAATTTGACTTACTTTTAAAAGACACAAGTTTTCCGAGCCAGTGATCAGAAATCGTTTGCGCTTTTTCACATTGAAAATCAAAATGCAATGGGTCGCCAGGCGAAAAAGTTTGTTCTCTTTTTGGCAAGTTATGACAGATTTGGCAATCAGATTTTAGTTTAACTCATTCCAAGTCGATTTTTGATCAGTTTCGGCCATTTTTGCCACGGCAGACCTGTGAATTCGTATCTACTCACTTTTCTCCAATTTCTATAAAAAAAATTAAGAATTATGTTCGATGGGGTCCAAAAATTGCAGTCGCCTCTCAGACTACAAATAAGTTATCACGATTTCAACTAACCACTCATATAGTTGAAAAGATGCGAAAACTTTCCAAATGTGGAATATTCAAACGTTCCTATATATACCATAAAGCTAAACGCCGAATAAGTGCACGCATACACATGCTCAAAAAGCTGTATAAAGTTAAATTAAGCTGCAGAAGGTGATTCCAATTATCCATTCTTAATATATTGAGAGGCGACTGCAAGTTTAGGTACCCCATCAAACGTCATTCTGATTTTTTTTTTTTTTTTTTAAGAATATAGACTT
Source organism: Linyphia triangularis (assembly GCA_963978545.1). Lineage (NCBI taxonomy): Eukaryota > Metazoa > Arthropoda > Arachnida > Araneae > Linyphiidae > Linyphia > Linyphia triangularis. Next base: position 99,132,468 of record OZ021724.1, on the reverse strand, counting down.
AGGAGGTAGATTATGTACTGGTCTGCCGGAGCAAAAATGGCCGATAATGTCCAAAATTTGACTTTGAATAAGATGAATGAAATCCGATCTCCAAATGTGTTTCATAACTTGCCAAATAATAAGCATTCTTTTTGATGTGGTAACCCGTCGCTGCTCTTTAATTTTCAATGAGGAAAAGGTGCTGATGATATTTCTTCAAAAATACTCCCATCTTTAAAAGTTAGCCAAGTTGGCAATAAATATAACGTGACTGATGATGTAATATTTATAGCCAATCTGGTTCACTTTCAAAAGATGGGAATGTGGGAATGTTTTTTTCGTCAGCGAGGTGAAATCGTCTGCACCTTTCCTCTTTGAAAATTAAAGATCTGTGGATTATCAAATAAAAAAGAAATGATCATTTTCCGGCAAGTTACGACAAATTTGGCTATCTGTTTTAGCTCAAATCATTCAAAGTCCATTTTTGACTAGTTTCTGTCATTTTTCTCCTGAAGACCAGTATATTCATAATCTACTAACATTTCTCAATATATATAAAAAAATTTAAAATGTTCGATGGAGTACCTAAAGTTGCAGTCGCCTTTCGATTGGGTCACGAAAAGTAAAACGTCCCAAATGTAGGATACTTCAACGTCCCGTTACTAATAAAACAAGGACGCCTAAAAATGGGTACAAGTACTCCTAAAGCTGTACATACTAATTACTAATGAAATTAATAATGCAATTCAAACCAGCCTTAAGATTTAGAAAAGGAGTAAAATTCCTCAAATGTGGAATATTCTAACTAACCAGCAAACAGGATCGTTTGCAAGAAAATGAAGGCGACTGAAATTTTTATTCAAACATAAATATTTAAGAAGTGAATTAAAAAAATTAATAATTAAACGGTTATTACTATTCATACATTAATTTTTTGTGTACATAATGCCAAATTTATTTTAACGCCTTTTTCCCTTGGGAATGTTACTGCTTTTAACCACTTTTAAATCCTTTATAATAACTTCGATTTTGTGTGTATGCATGTCAATGGCGGGAAAATCTGCGGAGGCCTGATTAATCCCCTTGCCGTCATCCAATAGGCCTGAAACTTGGCAGATAGATTCGATGACAATGGATTGTATCAAATTTTTGGGGCTGTCGTTTTCATTAAAAGGTCGCTTTTACGGAATACTAATAAACCAACTTGCCATCATCAATCGTGCTGAAATGGCATTTAACCGATCATTGAAGAAACTCTTTCCTGTTGTCTCAACTGTTTAAATAAATAAATAAATAAATAAATAAATAAATAAATAAATAAATAAATAAATAAATAAATAAATAAATAAATAAATAAATAAATAATAAAATTGTTTTAGCCAGAATAAATAAAAGATATTTAGATTTGAGTGCACAAATTCACATTAATTTTTAATGAATAAATTTTGAAACGTAGTTTGCCGCATATTTTCTGATCGAGATGTTTTTAATATTTAAATTCAGATGCAAACACCTAGCACACGCTGACACCAGAAACGGCGCTGTGTTAAGGGGGTCCGGCACCTCCATAGGAGCCCATGTTAAATTCAACAACTTTGGGGGCATCTCATTTACTAACCGATTCTTCAATAATTACGAAACTTTCACAGTATAATATTTGGATACATTTGAATACTTTAAGACGAGATTTTTGTTATTTTTTTAAAAATTAAAATAATTATGATTTTCTAAAAATATGTTTAAGAAAAATTATAAAATTTTAGACTAATAATTTTTTTTTAAAAAAGTATGCTACTTAAAAATAATTCCTCGTGTTAAAGTACTTAAATACATTAGAGAAACATATATAAAAAATTTCAAACATTTATATCATATAGATTTTAAGCTATGTGCCCCCAAACATGAAAAAATGGCATTTTGAGAAATTCGGCTTTGAAGTTAAAAAACATGCATTAAATACCTACATTTTGTTTACTTCAAAAAATTATTAAAAATACTTTGAAATAAGATATAATTACAAATGTGGCATCATTTTAAAGACAAAAATTTATATTTTAATAAACAGTAATAAACTCGAAATCAATAATCTGAAAAAATTTCATGTGCCGGACCCCCTTAATGAATATAAAAATTGGCAATTCATAAAAAGGATTTATATTAAAAACTTTGTGCTATATTATTATTTTTAAAAGCTAGGGAGAGGAGTCCAAGTGGGGGGGGGGGGGAACCGTCCTTGTATAAAGCCAAGATGCTGAAATGGGTTACAAATGCTCCAAAAGCTGTACCTAGCAAAACTATGGAGATTTCAACTATTCACCTTTAACTGATCTTAAAGGAATGTGGATCATTACAATATCCTTCTTTGAATAATGCCAGAACACAGAAATCTGGTAACATTTGAGGGACTTAGAAGCAAAGAAGTTTAAGTGACTTTTCTTAACTTTCGAGAAAATACACTTTAAAGTTTCTTATTTATATTAAATTCTATGAAAACTAGTGTTATCTTCATCCCAGAGGTTAGTATTTGAACAACACATAATTTTCATAGAAATTTAATATAAATAAGAAACTTTAAAGTGTATTCTTTCTGAAAAGTTAAGAAAAGTCACTTGGACCATTTCGCTTCTCAAGCCCTCATTTCATATCGAAGCGCGGGTATACCCCTTATATTAATGCAAAAATGAAAACTATCAAAAAGTAAGTTTAACGAAATGCATGTCATACATTAATTCATTTGTAAATTTTCTAAACATAATAAAGTTATTAAATTAAATATAAAAAAAACTATTATTCTCAATTTCATCAAAAATTTTTAAAAAAATTAAAAATTTCCTCAAAAATATTCTAAACATAAACCCAAAAGAACTCTATAATATTTTTTTAAGTCACCTGTGGAAACCCTATCGGCCAATTAAGGATATACTTGAGTGATAAACTTAATAACTGAACGTTTTACATAATATTATAGCTACTTGTACTTATGGATTTTAAGAAAACTTGGAAGAATTATTCCGTGTTAATGAATCGTCTGCTATTTTTTTTTCTTTTTTTTTTTCTTTCTTTCTTTTCTTTTTTGTATTATACCGAATTAATTTGTTGAAATAGTATAGTGGGAATGTTATTAAAGTCAGTGTGTCTGGCAACAGAGAAAATATTGAAAAGAGGAATAATTCGTAATTCTAGGAAATATCGAGAATTTAGTATAATTTTTTTTTTTTTTTTAAAGTACTTTCAAATCAGGGATTTAATTTCTATCAAAAGTTTAAAAATTATAAAAAAAAAAAATTCCACGAATTACATTTTTTAAAATTAAGCTATTCTGCAGAATCGCCTGCTGCTGTGAAAAGCATAGATGTGGTATTTGCATCTTTGTGGCCAAATTGAGTTAGATTGTCACCAGGTGTAATGTGAAGTTGGATGGTCGTATCTGCGCGGGGAATATTAAAAAAAGATAACAAGTTTGTCGGTAAGTTAGCATTAATTACACGAAGTTGTTAAACATTAATCCACCTTACCTCATTTTAAGCTCAGATTGTAAATACCACTCTTGTGCTTAGCCCAGCAGCATTATACTTGTGTGTGTGTGAATCAAAAAAGAAAATTTTCGAATTGGGTCACTTTTCATGCGTTTATGCAATATAAGTGATAAAAAAAAATTCCATATAGATTATTCAACGATTCTACACAGAAACATCCTACCATTAAAGATCGAAATACAAGAACATTTCTGAATATATCTCAATTTTGATTAATTCAGTTACATGGTTCCACTGTATCCAAATGATATTAGGTAAATAAGATTGGAAAAGTTATCTACACACATTAAAAAAAAAAAAATCTCTGCCGGTTAAAATCTTAAAGGAGTATCGTCTGAAAAGAAAAACAAAGCAAGTCATATTCAAACAGTTTTAAGGAACGAATGGATTTAATTTTAGTTTTATGCCCTTATTGTTAATTATAACCAAAATATTAACATTTACATTCCGTCATATGTACTTTTTACTTTCAATTACCCATATCTCTCTATATATAAGGCAAAGCCCTCATTCACTCACTCACTGACTCACTCATCACTAATTATCCCACTTCCCACATAGTCACAACTCTGAAAGTCGGCACAAATATCAACAATGGTAAAAATAGAAAAAGTAAACTATTCCGATCTCGATTAACCCACTTTAAGGGGTCGAAAAGGGGTTAAACGTTCCAAACGAGAGACATTCGAATGTACCACTTCCCATATGGTCACAACTCGGAAATTTGGTACAAATGTCAAAAAAGATTAAACATAGAAAAAGTAAGCTATTCTGTTCTCGATTAACCAACTTTAAGGGGTCGAAAAGGGGTTAAATGTTCCAAACGAGGGATATCCGAATGTTCCTCTTCCAATGTAGTCAGGGACGACGGGAACGGGGGGCGTAGGAGGCGAATCGCCCCCCCAAAGTTTTAGAAAGTTGGACAGTCGGCAAATTTTCAAAAATTTTAACGAGATTTTTCTTTTTCTAAAGTCGATCCACAATAAAATCGAATTAAATGGGGAAAAAAAAAATATTAAAAATATTTGAATGCAGCGTGATCCGAGTTTGACGAATCAGCATTTTTACAATAGAAGTCTATTATAGGGGAGTCGGTGTTTTTTTTTCCGGCTACAATGATGGACTGCGAACGCAAGTATTACCATAAGTTTTTAGAAAGGCTGGTAGTCGGCAAATTTCTGAAATTTCATCCCTTTTAAAATCCCTGCTGACGGATGTTTCAAAACATATTGAATGGAAAAAGTACAAATAATTAAACTCATCATTAGTATTATAAAATTGTGATCACAATGCTGCCTCAGGTGACGGTCGGCAATTTGGAATTGGAGTAAGTTTATCCTTTTTGACAGGAACATTAAAATAATCTAATCATTGATATCTTCACTGACATTAGATAACTTTGATGTGTTACAGTAGATGATATACTTGTAATTGTGGTACGTCAGACAACGCCTCAAAAAACATGACATGCACATTAAACGTCGTTTACATAAAGTATGTAATGTACATCAGTACATCATATGAGTTCAAGGTTTTATACAAAATTTCAAAACACCAAAATTTTGTATACGAAAATTGACCCGCATTTTAGAAAGTTATTGCTATTAATTTCAAGTAGAACTTCATAAATGATGTTATGTACAGGATGGTCATAAAGAAACTTTGCCGATATATGGATCTCTAAAGGCAGTCTCGTTCAACAGATTGAGATTTCAGGTATAGGTATATTTCAGGTATTATTCAGAGATATGAGGTCGGAATTCTGTGAATTTCGGCAAAATGGCGCTCACGATTACCCCGGTTATAGTTACGAATAACAACGCCTACTTTTCCTATCGAGAAATGATCACTGCATGCGAAAACCCTAAAGAGCATTGGAATGGTACGTGTATCACAAAAAACGGACGCACAAAATACAGATCTGCGAATTGTCAACAAAAACACGATCGGAGCAATGGAGGCCGCTCACCAAATATTCATCTTAGAAAACCAATTAAATTGCCTGTGATGGCACTCATGTGAACTTTGGCCTCTGTCAAATGCAAATTTCCATCGTGCGCCTCAATCGCGTGTTTGTTGGCCGTTCGCAGAGCTTTTTTTTTGTGCGTGCATAATGCGTCCGTTTTTTGTGATACACGTACCGTTCCATCTCTCTTTAGGGTTTCCTTATGCTCTGAGCATTTTGCGACAGGAAAAAATAGACGTTGTCATTTGAAAATTTCGTGCATGTAACTATAACCATAACCTTGAGCGCCATTTGTTGAACTTCACAGAAACTCGAGCTCATACCTCTGAATAACTATACCTGAAATCTCATCTCGATCTGTTAAACGGAACGGAAGCTAGAGGCCCATATATCGGCAAAGTTTCTTTATGACCACCTTGTACTTCATGTATTGAAAATGCATTCCCAAAAGAATCCATGCCACTTGTAAACTGGAAGGCGATATCGAATTTATTCTAACAAAATAATCTTTGGAAAAGTATTGAAAGGTTTATTATAATACTATCTAAAATTCTTAATGTTCCCCGTGCTCAAATAGCTGTGGACCGACATTGTCCAATACAACCAGGTTCAGTGTATTGCAAATTGTGAGTATCCTTTCACTCCTATCCTCGATTTCTGACGCAGTTTGGCCTTTGTGTTGCCCTTGCGCCTAGTAAATTTGGAAAACAACCAAACAACCTATCCTGGATTTCACCACTTTAATATTCGAAACAACGGGAAAAAATTGTCTTTCAGATAAACTAAGATTTTTTACTCTAAATACCTTTAAAAATATTTCAAATTGGATCAAAAAATCTCAAATTAGGATAATAACCGTTACATGTGGGTAAGGGAAATGGGGGTGGGTTTATGGAAATTTCATGTTGACAGTGATGTTTCTCTTGCTTTGAAGATCAAATGTGTAACTTGTTCTTCCTCAAGATCGGATTAACACTGTAGATTTGAATACCCCCCCCCCCACCTATCCCAAAAAACCCCACCGTACTATTCCTTATATAGTTTGGTATGTTGTGCTAAAAATTATGGCATGCTTTTTTACAGAGTATTTTGTCACTAAATTCGAAGTTCAATTAGTTGCGAATAACTTACTTTTTTACACATAAATATTATAGTTTGGTTTAGTAATCCATTTCATTTTTAATCCCGCTTAGGAAAAAAAACCTATCATTTTCAAGTATACTTTCTTTCTTGAACAAATGATTATTGTTCAAAAAACGAGTAATATTTGCGTAAATTATTGCTGAAAAACCATACAACATCAGTGAAAAACCACAAAAAAATCATTAAATTAAATCCAGCAATTTTGATAAAAATATATACTCAAAGTAACTACTTTTAAGAAGTAGGTTCTTGGATTGAATTGTTACAAAAAAAATTAAGTTTTACTATTAACACACGTTTCAAGAAAGATCAAAATCTTTTCCTTTTTAGCTAGGAAAATGTGTTAAAAAGTATTTAAAAATTAAATAATTAACAAATCGTTTTTAATAATAATTGTCTTTTGCAATGCAATTATAGTGTCCATGAGCGCCTACATGATTATTTGCAGGGAGGTGTAAGGCGACACAAGTTTTTGTTTAATCCTTGATTTTTCGAAGATGGGAATTGGATTTCCTAATTGTATGTTAGTTAATAATTGTTCATTGATGTTCTGTTCAAATTGATGAATTAATATCCATATATATATTTTTCTTGTCAATTTTGCCACTTTTTTTCCCACGTTACTTTATTTATCGAAACCCAGAGGGGAAGGAGTGCAAGTGCATGTTTCTTATGTCCCTGACATTGCATCGATTATAAAAATTGCTGTGCTTCGCGTAGAGAATTTTCTGTAGTAGCAATAGTCCGCCAGAATTTTAAAAAGAATTTTTCAAGAATTCATTATACAAAAGTCACCTATTTGATCAATAATTTTCATCTATTTAATTCCGTGTTAAAGTGCTATTTTCCAACCACTTTTACACGTTTAATTATTTTTTTCGAAACTGCAATTTGAAAATTTAAAAAAAAGTTGTATCGAAATGAAGTCCTTGTACTTCTCAGTTTACTGAATTGGTTTAAGATTGTGGGGGAAAATTCTATCTGCAAAGTATAAATGTCTCTCCCCCCCCCCCCCCTGCCCCCAAATAAAAACGCTTCCAAAAATAATCTCCTTTATTTGAAGAGAAGGGGTTAATTTACTAAAAAGAAATGAAAAATTAAATGAATTTGAAGGAACTTTCACTATAATGTGATGGGAATTTACTTAAAATTTGACATTAAGTACGTATTAAAAAAATGCCACAAAATATTAAAATTGTTTAGACGGTAAATTAAAAATAATTCAAACTAATTTCACATTAAATAAAACAATTCACAAAATAAATGCATTAACAATAAAAAAAAAAATGCATTAACAATAAAAAAAAATACATTAACAATTAGTTTTACATTAATTAATAAATAATTATGCAGTAATTATTCATATATTAATTAAAAATTATTTATACGTTAATTTTACATTAATAAAAATTAGTTAACAATTTATTAGCACCTTAATTTATATTTTCTACATTTACACCGGACATGCCTTGATTTCAGTCGGCAAAAAGATGTCTACGCCCCTCCAACCAAAATTCTTAGCGACGGCCCTGAATGTAGTCATTTTTCTGATATTTTTTTGGAAATGTTAAAAAAATAAGTCATTTCAATATCCATTAACGAATTTTTAAGGGATGAAAAGACGACGCGACATTGAAACTATACGAGGATTAACTTAATGTCTAATTAACTTAATTCCAATACAGCTACTACTTTGAAATTTAGAACTAAGAGCAAACATAAACTCAATAAACTATTCCAGTTTACTATTCACAATTATAAATTTCGTTTAAAATGTCAACAAAAGAAAGTTCCTATTTTGATAAATCAATTTGTCGGGATCGAAATGGGAGCAAACGTCTGAAGTGTAGAATACATGAATGTCTTTTGATCGCTAAAATGCTAATGGTAAAATTTCGTAGCGCAGCACGTGTATTCAGCTAATGTATACATAGGGTAATGAAAGTATAGGATTTCGATTTTTTTGCTTTTCTCCACGTTTCTGAACATCCTGATTTCAAAAAAGATTTAGAAAAAATTTATGTCTGTGTATGTTCTTGTGGTCAGCATAACTCCCGAACAAATTGACCTACAATGTTCAAATTTGGTGTGTGGGTTGGTGATGGCACAAGGAACTACTATTAAGGTTTTCGTCGAAATCGCGCTTGTGCATAAGGTAGCCGCCATTGAAAAAATCACGTTTTTCAATAATTTCTAAAAAAACGGCTCTAATGATTTTGTCCAAAATCGCTGTGTTAATGCCTTTTGAGGTATTCTAAACATCCCCACCACCGAAATTCTCGTAAAAATGCTTTAATGGCGTAAAAAGTTGAAAAACGAAAACAGAATTCTATTTCCTTGAGCATTCCTCACCAAAGATCCTTTTTCTCCTCTCCTCAGTTTCACTTATAAGAAAGAATAATATAAGAATTATTGAAAAGTATATCTACAAAATCATATATTTGGCGAAGTTTATGGAAGAAAAATATCGCTTAGCTGACCATTTTTTCTAAATGAATGATGAAAATATAAAAACGGTAAATGACACAAATTGACATCAGTATTATTGTATAATTGAAAGTTGTGCGATGTTCCACACCCCTTAGTTTAAAAGGTGCTTTATACACTGGATCAAAACTTGTAATTCAGAGGAAGAATACTGTGAAATGGCATTATTTTTATGAAATACCTCACAAGACATGGTATTTAAGTCATTAGAGTAAAATAACTTACTTTAAATAGTTAAGTAAACTTTATAAGACATTTTTAAAACGTTGTCATTTAGGACGTTGCAGTCCAACTAGAACACACTGCACAAAACGTGATCTTGGGGTAAATCTCCTTGCAAAACCAATAAAATTTTCAACAAAAATTATTCTTAGTATGATAAAGCGATACAAGAGTAGTCAAAGTATTCAAAATATAGCCTAGTGTACGAACGGAGCATTTTCAATTGTTATGACGAACAGGGAATTGAAAATAATAGACTGAGAGGCGACTGCAATTTTTGGACCCCATCGAACATCATTCTGAATTTTTTATAGAAATTAGAATAAAGTGAGTAGATTACGAATCCACTGGTCTGCCGTGGCAAAAATGGCCGAAACTTGTCAAAAATTGACTTTTAATAAGTTGAAATAAATCCAATTGCCAAATGCGCCATAACTTGCCAAATAATGAGCATTTTTTTTTTTTATTTGGTAACCCTCACTCTTTAATTTTCAATTAAGAAGGTTGCAGACGATTCAGATATCTGGCGACGGGCTACTTGCATCTATTAAAAGGGAGCCAAGTTGGCAAAAAATATCACGTCACTTATGACGTAACTGATGTCGCCAATTTGGCTTACTTTTAAAAGATATTAGACTTCCGAGCCAAAGATCAGAAATCGTTTGCGCTTTTTCTCATTGAAAATGAAGTCGGTTGCCAGACGAATAAGTTTGTTCTATTTTTGGCAAGTTATGACATATTTGGCAATCGGATTTTAGTTCAACTCATTCCAAGTCGATTTTTGATCAGTTTCGGCCATTTTTGCCACGGCAGACCAGTGGATTCCTAATCTACTCACTTTTCTCCAATTTCTATACAAAATTCAGAATGATGTTCGATGGGGTCCAAAAATTGCAGTCGCCTCTCGGACTATAAAGCTTAATGCAATTTTAAAATCAGAATTCCAGTATACAAAACTTACTGAAATTAAGCCGTGGAATATCAAATGCTTAAAACGAACAGAAAGTGGTAGCGTTCTTTTACATACCAATCAAATGTTAAGGTTTCAATCGTAGAAAATCGAAATATCTGACTTACGCCACTGTTCGTTTCCAGAAATGCGTGGGTGGGAATGACCACGAAATGGAACGAGAAAGCGGCGCCCTCTCTAAATACAGGGCGGCGGCGTTCCCTTGGCTAATGTCCCAACACGGTTGAACCGCCCCTTTCAAAACCTTCCTCAGAAGAGATTTGCTCACATTCCATTTAGAAAGCGACTCGAATGAAGGAATGGGGTAAATAATAACTCTTGTCTTTTAAGGCTATGACCACACAGACGTGGTTGGTAACGTGAAGAATTCGTAAAAAGGGGGATGGGAAAAAAAATGGCCACAATGATTTTTATGATATCAAGACATTATTATGCATTTGTTTTTGTTTCATTGTTGAGAATTTACACTGTATCGCAACAATACCTTTGCCGTCATAAGTTAAAAAACCCTAAATCCAAAAAATTTCAAATGATAAATTTTGACGCTTTGCGTTCGTCCTTTGAAATGACGTATTTTTACTTTCAACTACCCATATGTATACAAAGGGTAATAAAAATACAGCATTCGGTCAAAAAAAGGTTTTCGGTTTTTTTTTTTTTTTTTTTTGTGTGCAGTTTTTCCCGTTTTGGAACATCTTGATTTCAAAATGGTGAACTAGAAAAAATATATATCTGTGTGTATGTGTGTACGAGGTCAGCGTAACGCCCGAACAAAGTGACCTACGATGTTCAAATTTGGTGTGAGGATTGGTGATGGCACAAGGACCTACCATTAAGGGTTTAGTAAAAAATCGCGCATGCACATAGGGTAGCCGCCATTGAAAACAATTATGTTTTTCAGTAATGCCTAAAAAACGGCTCTAACGATTTTGTCCAAAATCGCCGTGGTAATGCCTCTTAAGGTGTTCTAAACATCCCCACCTCCGAAATTCCCGTAAAAATGCTTTAATGGCGTAAAAAGTTGAAAAACGAATGCCTTTAACACAGAGTTCTCTTTCCATGAGCATACCTCATCAGCGATCGTTTTTTCATCTCTCCTCAGTTTCACTTACAAGAAAGGATAATATAAGAACTATCTATAAGTATATCGCCAAAATCACCATTTTGGCGTTTTTTGTGTGTGTGTGTGCCAAACTGACTATTTTTTGTAAGCAAATAGTGCAGATATAAATATGTTAAATGACACAAATTCACGTCAGTATTATAGTGTAATGAAAGTTGTGCGATTATCCACAATCCTAGTTTTTTTACGGTTGTTTAGGTTTGTGTGACCTAATAACTTGAGCCATTCAACGAAATAATAATATTTTTTTCAAAGGACGAATCAGAAAGTGTCAAAATATGCATTTAAATGTTTTTGATTTTTGGCCTTTTAACTAATGACAGCAGACCTGAACTATCGACAACAGATTGAATTTCAAAGTTGAGATGAGAAATGCCTTCCGGAAGGTCTTTCAAAGGATAAACAAAACGCATTGCGTTTCTAATGAAAGAAAATCCAGAAAACTTTTTTAGGCCACCCAACAACCTACACGAAACTATACGTCGCAATTGCTAACCACGTCGACTCTTCTCATTTTGTTTGAAACAGAAAGCAGAGCAGGCAATGCTGCTACAAAAAAGACGAGCGTTCCGTTACTATGAATCCGACACTTAAATTAGAAGTGGAACATTTTTGGAACAAGTACAACACTTCTTTGTTTACAATTTAAATTATGCACAGGCTTTGACAAGCACACAAGGTTAGATAGTGTAAGGGGGGGGGAGAGAAGTCAAATAGCGCTTGCAGCTGGCACGACAGAACAGGGACCACCATCAGTTCCATCACTGACCAACGCTTGAGTGGGAGAGAGAGAGTGGAAAAGATCAATCGTCTGCAATTCGGGAGGGTAGGGATGTGTCCGAATCGATCTGGAATCTGGAGATCGGGGACACACCCTCACGAGGAAGAAGTGGAGAGGGGGGGGGGGTTGTAGTTTAGCTCGCACGCGACAGCCCCATGCACGCTAGATCTGGATGCAGCAGCATCTTTCTTCTCTTTTTCTCTGTTAGAGAGTATGGGAGGTGGGGCGGCAGGGGGGGATTCTATTTTTAAGACGAGTTGCTAGCTTCTTTTTCTCTGTTGCAAGATGATGGGGTGTGACGACTGACAAGAGGTTTTCCCAAGACGAGGGGGGATGACTTGACGTTTGAAAGAGATAGAATTTTAAAGGGAGATAAAAAAAAAAATGAATGGTTTGAACTTTTGGACGACAATGGGTGTTATGCGGAATCTCTAACGTCATTTTCCATTTATCTATTCCTTTAGGTTTCTTATATAACTGCGTAGGGTACTAACAAAGCTGGTAAATCGTAAGATCACTGATTTAAGAAGAAGTTCTAGTAAGGATCATTCCCTATACTCGCTATGTTACAGTCTTCTAGCCCAGTGCATTTAGAAACTACTTTCTATAAACACTTAAAATTTGGTGAGTAGCTACGAAAAAAAGATCACTTAATGAAATGACATAAATTGTTTTCATTTATTGTCTATCTATTATAAATGAAAATCAAAATAGCAATAGACAAAACCAAGTGGAGCGACTTCATATGCATTGCTGTAAGGATTTCGAATATAAAATCAAATATATTAAGACACTATTTTCGAGTTTTTAATTTACGTCATTTCATTAAGTGATCTTTTTCGTACCTACGCGCCAAATTTCAAAGTTTTCTACAAAGTAGTATCTAAATGCACTGGGATAGAAGATTGTAACATAGCGAGTATAGGGAAGGATCCTTACTTCCTTACTAGAACTTAGTCTTAAGACCCGATTCCTAAATAAGAGGTTATAGACTGAGAGGCGACTGCAATTTTTGTACCCCATCGAACATCATTCTGAATTTTTTATAGAAATTGGAGAAAAGTGAGTAGATTACGAATGGTCTGCCGTGCCAAAAATAGCCGAAATTAGTCAAAATCGACTTTTAATAAGTTGAACTAAATCCAATTGCCAAGTGCGCCATAACTTGCCGAATAATGAGCATTTTTTTTTTTTTTTTGGTAACCCTCACCCATTAATTTTCAATTCAGAAGGCTGCAGACGATTCGGATGTGTGGCTATGGCTTACTCGCATCTTTCACAGATCAGAAATCGTTTGCGCTTTTTCTCATTGAAAATCAAAATGCAGTGGGTTCCCAGATGAAAAAGTAAGTTCTCTTTTTGGCAAGTTATGACATATTTGGTAATCGGATTTTAGTTCAACTCAATCCAAGTCGATTTTTGATCAGTTTCGGCCATTTTTGCAACGGCAGACCAGTGGATCCGTAATCTACTCGCTTTTCTCCAATTTCTATAAAAAATTCAGAATGATGTTCGATGAGGTCCAAACATTGCAGTCACCTCTGGGACTATTATTAAAACTCCATGTGTGAGTGTAACTTTCTCTACAATACAGACATTTAACACTTTGGACACTCGAGGGCTGTATTGGATTTATCAAGAGGCTACATGAAGGCCAAAACAAAACTGGAATAATTAAGAGCACCATGAATGTCCAGCAGGATTTCAAGAGCCCCGTATTGTAAGGGCACAAAACCCAAGTTTCGATCTTAATCGGTCAAATGACAATCGGTGGGGAACCGAACAGGTATATAAAATTCATATTTTATTTTAAAAATCTAACCAATATTTCAGCTGTTACAGATATTTATCAAGTGGGGAGAAGTACAAACAAGTAGATAATGCCCGATCTTCATTACAATAGAGACCAACATTTTTCATTTTTAAATCCTTTATATTAACTTCGATTTTGTGTGTCAATGGTGGGAAATTTGCGGTGGCCTAATTAACCCCCTTGCCGTCATCCAATCGAGCTGAAATTTGACAGATAGATTCAATGGCAATGCATTCTATTAAATTTTGGCGACTGTTACTGTCACTAAAAGATCACTCCTACTGAATATTAATAAACCAACTTGCCGTCATCCAATCTCGGTGAAATAGCATTTAAGCGATCGTCGAAGAAACTTTTTCCTGTTGCCAAATTTAGTTTAATAAATAAATAACAAAATTTTTTAATCAGAATAAATAAAAGATATTTGGATGCGAGATTATGAGTTCGCATTCATTTTTAACACTCGATTGCTGTTCTTGTATCTGTGAGATATACATACGGACTTTTTTCTCTCATTGCAAGTGCGGCCGTAAGATGGTGGGACGTATCTTTTGTATGTTCTTAATTAATAAATAGGTAAAAGAAGGTTTGCTTCTTATCTATTTATTAACTAAGAACTTATTTACAATTTTTCTCTAGAATAATAATATAAAAAGCAAATATAATGTAAAATTTATAGCACGTATCTCACAGATACGATGACAGCAAGGGCGTAAGTTTTTTGACGACAGTAATTGAGTGTTAATGAACAAGTAGTTTACCGCATATTTTGCAGATAGAGATATTTTTAATATTTAAAATAAGATGCCAAAACCAAGCACACGCTGGCAACAGAAACGGGGCTTTGTCAATGAATATAAAAATTGGCGATGCATATAAACGATTCATATTTAAAACTTTATTTTTATGGATTATATTATTGTTTGTGCAAAATCCCGAACTTCATTAGCTTGAATCGGAAAAAACACAGTTTCAACTGAACATTTCATGCAGTCTGTGTCCTCAAAATGAAGAATTTTGAGTTAAAATGGCACTTTTGTGTGCGACATATTTTTTCGAGAAGTTGAAATAATGCCGGACAGTATCTCACACCGGGTACTTCAACTGTGCGTACGAGACCTTCGTGATGCTTTGTTGTGTGCTCAATGATTATGCCGAACAAGACATAAATTTCTCCCAGGTTGTTGTCAAGGCAACGCGTTTCGTTTCACGTGATGCCATTGTTGTTAAACCTCCTCCCCTTTAAATGAGGAAACTGAGACTAGAACAAAAGAGTACTTTCAGAACAACTGTTTTGGCGTCTCCAGGAAACAGGTCCTAAGTACGAAATTTGAACTTTGAACGTGCTTTAGTTAGTTGCCAATATATGTGGGGAAGTATGATTTGCTTGCCCACATGGTGTTTTGCTTTTAGTTTAAAAATGAGAAGACACGATGGGAATTGTGACAGACTTTTCTAGTTTATCGTGCTGCTTGGTGAAAATTTTCCGGGTTTCCTAACATTTCAAACTTGAATGATGGACAAGAAAATACCTTTGAAAGACTGCCTTCATATTCGGATCATCCTTAGCACCGCAGATTTTTTTTATTTTCTGACCAGTATAAGCGGCGTGTGGTACTTGCCCTATGGGAAATCCACTTAACCAATCTGAACATTTAAAAGACTAGGGGAGTGGAACATCGCACAACTTTCAATTACACTACAAAACCTGTCCAAATGATGATTTTGGCTGTATACTTGTTGATAATTCTAATATTATCCTTTCTTATAAGTGAAACTGAGGAGAGAAGAAAAAACGATCGTTGATGAGGTATGCTCGAGGAAAGAGAACTCTGGGTTAAAGGCATTCGTTTTTCAACTTTTTAAGCAATTAAAACATTTCTACGGGAATTTCGGAGGTGGGGATATTTAGATCACCTAAGAGGCATTACCACAGCGATTTTGAACGAAATCGTAAGAGCCGTTTTTTAGCAATTACTAAAAAACATGATTTTTTTTAATGGCAATTACCTCATGCGCATTCGTGATTTTGACAAAAACTTTCATGGTAGGTCCTTGTGCCATCTCCAACCTGCACACCAAATTTGAACATCGTAGGTCAATTTGTTCGGGAATTATGGTACACGCAGACATTTTTTCTAGATCAATATTTTGAAATCAGGATGTTCCAAAAACGTGGAGAAATGAAGAAAAAAAAAATCGAATCCCCCGAATACTATACTTCCATTACCCTATGTATACATATGGGTAATTAAAAGTAAAAATTTGTTACAAAATAATGTGAAATACACGATTTTTTATAATTTTTTTTATTGTACTAATCCTAAGCATTATTTAGCTGGTTGGTTGTTTTCAGATTATCTGGCACCATCAGCAACACGAGGCCTATAATACGCCGAAACATTCGTCATTAGACAAACCAATATACATTTACAAACACCCATGCCTAACACGGGACTCGAACCCACAACCTCACGGTCTAGAAGCTAGCACGCTAACCACTATACCGTTTGGTCGGCTGAGAATTATTTAGATACTCTGTTCAACTTATTCTCAAAAAATATAACAGAAATCAGAAATGTCTTCCTTTCCATCGACTGCGTTTAATACAGAGCGGGCGTCTTCACCAAAAGCACTGATCCACATCGCCGCAATGCGTTTATCTCTTGCGAAATTCCCGCAACTCCAGCATTCACGCTCTCGTAGCTTCAAGCAAAGATCTTCAGACTGAAGTCGCGAACATGCTTCTTGAATAATATAATCCATAAAAACAAAGTTTTCAATAAAAATCCCTTATATTGTCTTCTAAATTTTTATATTCGTTAACAAACCGCCGATACTGTAAACAATGTGTGCTTGGTATTTGCTAATTTCTATCAGCAAAGTGTGCGGCAAACTACACTTCAAAATTTATTTATTAAAAATGAACGTCACATCTACAACCGAATATTTTTAATTTATTCTGATTAAAAGAATTTTATTATTTATTTATCAAAAAAAAATTGGCAACAGGAAAGAGTTTCAACAATGGCCAGTTCAATTCTATTTTAACGGCAAGTTGGTTTATTGGTATTCCATAAAAGCAACCTTTCTACCTACAGTAACAGCTCCAAAATTTAATAGAATGCATTTTCATCAACATCGAATCTATATCTGCCATGTTTCAACTCGATTGTATGACGGCAAGTAGGTTAATTAGGAGTCTGGGGATTTGCCTCCCAAACACACACAAAATGGTAGTTAACCTTTTTCAATCGAGAAGTGACTCTCACTCACCACTTGGTTTGATGCGGAAATTCAATGCAAGGATATGATTGTTTATGTTTAGTTTCTTTGAAGCGGATTCGCAACCACGAACCGAACTAAAAATGCTGCGAGACGTCTCGAGTTGCTGGTTTTTCCGCTCGAAAATGGCCTCGAGTGCAAAGGGTTAATATAAAGGATTTAAAAATTGTGAGCATTCAGCTAAACGGTTGTGGGAGGACTACGTCATTCACAAATCAGAACGAGTATTGAAACACATCATTTGATTAGAATATATTGGTCTGCAGAATTTATTTTGTCGGTAGTGTCCGGAAGACCAGCTTGTCAGTTGTGCTGTTCACCAGTTTGGGAGGAATTTGAAGCTGGCTTAAACTTTTTAAATTGTTTGTTTAGTTAGAGTTAGAGTAGAAGATATTTCGATTTTTTCTTCTTTTGTGTTAGAAAAAAATGTAGATTTTTTTTAAGGGAAACAGTTTTGTAAATTTAGTTCCAATGTCAGGCGTTTAATTATAGGAGTTTTGAGTAAAATGCGATATGTTTATAGCATTTCTTTATTAACTGAATGACACATCAAGATCCTGTGACAGTGGCTTGTAATGATTCAACTTTATAAGAACGGATTAGATGGGCTAAAGCCAACAATAAAATCAGCTCGAACAGGAAATTGCAAGGGACAACCGACTTTTGAAATTAAAAAATTAAAAAAAAAATTTGAGTTAACTGTACTAAAGTACAGAAGCAATTTAATGCAGATTTTAAATTTTTCATTTGAACAAAAAATTATAAATATATAAAAACATGTCAAGTTGAATTTCAGAACTTCATTAAAAAATTATGATATAAACAAAAACTTTGCTCACCCTCAAAAACATTCCAAGAAACTTTAAGTTATAATAACAGTAAGTGTAAAATGATTCGAGTTACTATGATCAAATAATGATACTTTATTTATTAAAAGAATCGTCATATATTGCCAATTTAATCTGACTTGAATATTATTCCACTGAACTTCTTAAGGCTCAAGATTGGGCACGCAAACAAGATAAAAGTACGAAAAAGAAACGAGTACTCTTCTTTGCTGATAAGAAGTGAAAGGAATAAGGTAATTGCAAATGACATATGTTATCATAAAAGAAATTTTTTAAAAAGAAAATCGTCTTTTTAAGATATCGAACTATTTATCCTACAAAATAATTTTAAGCTCATTCTTTTCATGTCAATGACAGTATTAGCAAAATGGTTGCCAACAAATAAAAGAAAACATAGTTTATAATGAAAGCAAAATTATCAGTGGTAGTTATAAGATAGTACAATGTTCTCAACGGTTGGTTGGTTGTTTTCAGATTATCTGGCGCGGTCAGCAACAAGAGGGCTATAATGCGCCAAAACATTCGTCATTAGACAAGCCAACATACATTTACAAACACCCATGCCAAACACGGGACTCGGAACCCGCAACCTCGTGGTCTAGAAGCTAGCACGCTAACCACTATACCGTTTGGTCGGCAATGTTCTCAACGAATATCAAAATTCATCTGAAAATTCAAAATAGAACGAATTCGAACAGGTTAAACTTTTTATTCTTTGATATGGTTTTTCTATTACTTTATTTTACACTATTATAAAAAGAACATGAAAAATGTTATAGTATAAAGATAGTGGTAATTATAAATATGTAGTTCAATGTGTTATCTCCCTCCACTTTAGAACCCTAGAAGTCATCAACATTAAAAAAAAAATTCCGAGTCCTTCATTATTTTAAAAACAATAATGATAAGTAAAGTAAATTGTATTTCTTTATAGGTAAGTGCAATAAAAGCACTGTTCATAAAGCCAATTTTTGATCAGCTACAAGCAAAATGAAGAAAACTTTCATTAACAGGAAGGCGGACTAAACGGTATAGTGATTAGGGTGCTAGCTTCTAGACCGCGAGGTTGCGGGTTCCGAGTCCCGTGTTAGGCATGGGTGTTTGTAAATGTATGTTGGCTTGTCTAATGATGAATGTTTCGGCGCATTACAGCCCTCGTGTTGCTGACGGCGCCAGATAATCTGAAAACAACCAACATTAACAGGAAGTCCTAGTAAGGATCTTTCCCTATTACTCGCTATGTTACAATCTTCTAGCCCAGTGCATTTAGAAACTACTTTCAATAATACCTTGAAATTTGGTGAGTAGGTACGGTTGGATGGTTGATTGAAATTTACTGGCGCAAGGGTAGCGCTAGGGCCAAGCTCGGCCGAGGTGAGTAGATGCGAAAAAGATTACTTAATGAAATGACATCAATTTTTTTCAATTAATGTCTATCTATTATAAATGGGGAAAAAGGACAAAACCAGATGGAGCCACTTCATATGCATTGACGTCAGGGTTTGCAATATAAAATATATTGGACGCTGTTTGCAAGTTTTTAATTTATGTCATTTCATTAAGTGATCATTTTCTAACCTACTTACCAAATGTCAAGGTTGTTATACAAAGTAGTTTCTAAATGCACTGAGCTAGAAGATTGTAACATAGCGAGTTTAAGAAATGATCCTTACTAGGTTGGTTGTATTCAGATTATCTGGCGCCGTCTGCAACACGAGGGCTATAATGCTCCGAAAGATTCGTCATTAGACAAGCCAACATACATTTACAAACACCCATGCCTAACACGGGACTCGGAACCCGCAACCTCGCGGTCTAGAAGCTAGCACGCTAACCACTATACCGTTCGGTCGGCGATTCTTACTAGGACTTACTCTTAAAAGAAATGGTACAAAATCGTTTCACTTTGCCTACCTCTAAAGAATTTAGTCTCGTTGGTCGCATTGACAACGCGCAAGAGCAAGATGAGGGCTATGCTGTGGCTAAACCTTATTAGATTGAAGATACTATACTAATGACACTACAAGCGTAAAGAAGGGAATGCCCTAATGTGCACTTACGTTATCTGGATCGGAATATTCTCAAAAGACAGACTGACAATCGAAAAACACTGTGTCACAATTGCACCCTTGTCTACTTTATTGTTGATTGGTTGGTTTACGCTCAACGACCTATTTTTATGCCCAATGACGGCTTATTGGGCCGGGAACTACAGCTTAATGTGGATTCCGAACCATAACGAACAACCATGCCTAATCTGGGATTCGAACCCGGCACCTTTGGCATGAGTGGACAGAGCGTTAGCCTCATAGTCATCAGATGGGCCTTGTTTACTTTATACTTTGAAAAGAGATGGTACATAGTACCAGGCAAGCCTCGATCGCGTAACTTCTTGCATGCTAGGCCGACTCTGTGTCCAATCTAAAGAAATTTTGGCAGCTAGTTACGCAAATTAATATCGAGATAAAAAACTAGTTTTTTCTCACTTATTAGTTTCCATGTACTCAAGGTATATAAATAACGATACAATAACCACTCTATATAAAGAATCTATACTCTTATTTTGAGCTGGACTTACAGCTCAAAGGTGGACAAGCAGCAGCGGTGATTGGGTTGGTTGTATTCAGATTATCTGGCGCCGTCAGCAACATGAGGGCTATAATGCGCCGAAACTTTCGTCATTAGACAAGCCAACATACATTTACAAACACCCATGCCAAACACGGGACTCGAAACCCACAACCTCGCGGTCTAGAAGCCAGCACGCTAACCACTATACCGTTTGGTCGGCCAGCGGTGATTGGGACGTTTCCCGGGTTTTCTCCCAATCGAAATACAAATGCAAGTTAAAGTCCTCTCGGAAATCATTTGCCCTTTGACTCTCGGACTCTTAGTAATTTATATCTTTCTGTAACAATATTTCTTCGTCTCAGAATATACTCCACGTGTTGCACTTGCTCCCAAAAATATCTGCTATAACCAACCGACCATCGTGAAGAATTTGTACGATAAATTCTTGAAATCAAATAAAAAAAAATTTCATTTATTGAAAATTCTTAAGCACAATAATGAAGGAATTTCAGATTCCCAGAAAAGATTAAACATATAGTTTAATTTTAAATTTTTTCTAAATAATATTATAGAATTCCTATTTGAAGGCAGAGCACCGCTCATTTTTTAAACTCATTCTAGTTTTGTTTTATTAAGAATGTGAATGGAACAAAAAATTAAATTAAAATCAGTAATTCAGAAATAAATTTTTAAATATTATAAACAATTACAAAACATACACAAAAATATATGATTAATTTTTTCAACTTTCCTCACTCTTTCTTTTAATAAACACATAGTCAGTTAAAGATTTTTTTAAGCAACTTATTGTTAAATAAAATTCGCTTAAATCATTGCTCAATGAATTCAAAATTTATATCGCTTAGGATTCCACAAAAAGACAAATAAACAAATCGATGAAAAAGGAAAATATTAAAAACACGATAAAGATTATGGTTTTTTACAATAAAAAAAATGATAAATCATTAAAAAACATAAAAATGTGAGTATTGAATATAAATTTCATGGACACGTTTTTTACGGGGACAACAAAGGAAATCTGGGGATTGTCCCCGGAAAACCAAGTTGAATTTTCATCTAAATAAATAGAAAATGAGCGTATAGTGTTCATAAATAACACATGAAAACAAATCGCAAACGATAAGGTAAATATTTCCAGTCGTGACATTATAAATCAACAGTCACTTTTACTTTAAGAATTTTTTTCGAAAAAGCCAAAAACTTAATTTTGTTTAAGAAAAGTAATATTTAGGAGTGTTTTATCACGTTTATTTGAGGCATTTCATTAATTATGTTTGACTATCACATGCTTCTTTCCAGAATACTGCCACTCAAACCTAATTTTGTTCGATTTTTGTGTGTGTCAACCACTTTTTTTAAATCCAAAACCAAACCGTTGTAATTTCCCGATATAAAAAAGAAAACGTTTACAAATAAATTGATATTAGGGGCTAGGCTGATAAAGCCAGAGTGTTGTTACTATGTCTTCCAAAATTTATATCAACCAAATGTGTAAAACTTACCTTTTTTCTTTTCCTCTTTTTCCTTCTTTTCAATCAGGAATGCTTCTTTCTCCTGCTCGCCGTACATCATAAACTTCACCTTCTCCATGAAGGAGAAGTTGATCTCCTCCTCTTGGGAGGAGGCGGCGGCCATATCTCCCTCCCTCACCCTCAATCCCTCCTCCTCCGCCATTCACATCTAGAAATTTAACTTCACCTCCATAGCCACACAACAACAAGCAGACGATAAACAGTGAAAGAACAGTTCCGCTATACAAGCTCTTCCTTTCTTTGTGCCGATCTTCCTTTCTTTTACCTGTGCATGTGCTCAACGCAAGGAGGGGGACTTTTGGCGGTGTTTGGTTGTGGAAGCAGCTCCCTCTTCCGGATTCAAAATTCGATTTATCGTTTGCCCTGCGCAGAAAAAGAGCGCCGAATACGAACAGGAATTCGATTTTAGTCAGAATTTCCGACATTTATTTTTTTGCTTAAATGGATTTTACTTTATTGATGCAGCTGTGGAGGAAGTTTTCAAACCCTTTTATGACCAGCGGCAGCATTCAAATATTCATTACCCCTTTATTTTTACACATTTTAATCTTTTAAAATCCTTTTTATTAACTTCAATTTTGTTTGTATGTGTGTGGCTGCCGGACAAGTTTGCAGAAGCCTAATTAATCCACTTGCCGTTATCTGATCGAATTGAAATTTGGCAGATTCGACGTCAGTGGCAATGCATTCTATCAAGTTCTGGGAGCTGTCACTGTCAATAAAAGGTCATTTTTACACATGTATCTATAATTGTTTTGGAATACTAATAAATCACATTTCACCCAATCATTGTTGAAACTCTTTCCTGTTGCCAAAATTATTTTAGTAAGAATAAATAAAAGATAGGGCATGGATGCATAAATTTATTACGGAGTGAAGTCCAATCAATTCAACTTTGCGTTGCTTCGTATTTTTGTAAGTGAAAGAATTTTTAAACAATCATAGTTGAAACTCTTTCCTGTTGCCAAAATTATTTTAATCAAAATAAATAAAATATATTCGAAAGTGAATGCATGAATTCAAAATCAATTTTATTAAATAAATTTTGAAACGTAGCATGCTGCATATTTGCTGATAGAAATGCTTTTAATTCCGAAAATTCGACGCAAACACCAAGCACACGCTGACAACAGAATCGATGAATATAAAAATTGACAATGCATATAAAGGATTTATATTGAAAACTCTGTTTTTATGGGTTATATTATTAGCTTCAAATAGTATCGTAACATCCTGATTTCAAAAAAGCGATCTAGAAAAAACGTCTATCTGTGCGTATGTGTGTCTGTGGTCAGTATAACTCCCAAACAAATTGACCGATAATATCCACATTTGATATGAGGGTTGTAATTCTAAAAGTAAACCTTATCAGTCAAATTGTTAAGGGAAATTTTGCAACTAAACATTGAACAGAAAAAAACTAGAAAAGTGTCAGTTTCCGATATTATTTAATTGTTTATTTTTAAAATTATCTAAGAATTTGATTTTATAGCGTGGAAGATGAAAGATTTAATTTGTTAAAGCCTGGTTACTGAATAAGCATTCTTTACATATTCTAGAGTATGGGACGCGCAAATACCCTTTTTTTCCCCTCTCTTCTATTTGGTATGTTTTTTAAACTTATACATATGAAATTATTTTGAGATTTAGCATTCTATTTAGACATTTAACTTTTCATGTACACATAATTTGAGTGGTAATTTTCTTGCATTAAAGTACTGATTTAAATAATTAATTATAAAATAAAAATGAAAAGGGAATTGATATGAATACTTTTAAGAAGAAATCCTAGTAAGGGTCATTTCCTATACTCGTTATGTTACAATCTTCTTGTCCAGTGCATTTAGAAACTACTTTCTATAAACCTTTGATGCTGGTTAACCTTTAACCTTTGATATATTTAAAGGAAAACATATGATTTAAAACATGAATTGTTTTCATTTTTAATGTCTATCTATTATAAATGAAAATTAAAATAGCAATAGACAAAATTAGGTGGAGCCACTGCATATGCATTAACGTAAAAATTTCAAATATAAAATAAAATGTATTATAGACTGAGAGGAGATTGCAATTTTTGGACCCCATCAAACATCATTCTGAATGTTTCATAGAAATTGAAGAAATGTGAGTAGATTACGAATCCACTGGTCTGTCGTGGCAAAAATGGCAGAAACTGATCAAAAATCGATTTTTAATAAGTTGAACTAAATCCAATTGCTAAATGCGCCATAATTTGCCAAATAATGAGCATTTTTTTTATTTGGTAACCCTCATTCTTTAATTTTCAATTAAGAAGGTTGCAGATGATTCGGTTGAGTGGCTATGGCTTACTTGCATCTTTCACAAATGAGCCAAATTGGCAATACACATTACGTCACTGATGTCACCAGTTTGGCTTACTTTTAAAAGATACAAGTTTTTCGAGCCAGAGATCAGAAATCGTTTGCGTTTTTCCTCATTGAAAGTCAAAATGCAGTGGGTTTCCAGACGAAAAAGTTTGTTCTCTTTTTGGCAAGTTATGACATATTTGGCATTCTGATTTTAGTTCAACTCATTCCGAGTCGATTTTCGATCAGTTTCGGTCATTTTTGCCACGGCAGACCAGTGGATTCGTAATCTACACACTTTTCTCCGATTTCTATTCTTATACAAAAAGGGCTTCTGAAAGCTTCTGATTTCTATAAGCTTCAACAAAAATAACTTCGAATTCAGCGATTATACAAGCCCACTCCAATAGGTAAACAAAGCGATCAGCTTTCAACGAAGTCCGAAGTCAATCTGAAAACTTTCCCGTTCTCCAGTCTTTTATATACAGACAATTTGTGCAACATTTCCCCCTTCTTAAAGACTGCACGTCCCGGGCAGTGAAGTCCTTAAGAGGAAAGGCAATTCAATCACTTCTACTATAATATGGGGCTAGTCTATTGTTATGTACAACTCTAGGTTTACAGGAGGGTGTCCGTTGAATCCTTACCACGACGTCATTGATCTTCTTAAGGACCACATACGGCCCTTCCCAGTTCGTCTGGAGCTTAGGGGAGAGTCCTTTCCAACGTTTAGGATTCCCTAACCACACCTTGTCACCTTCCTGGAATGAACGATCCATGGCCTTGGCATAGTATCGGATCTTCATGCGCTCTGTCATGATGTTGATTATTTCTCTGGCGAACCGATGTACGGCTTCCAAATGTGCCTGGAGATTATCTAGATACTGGACAGGCGAGGAAGGGGTGTCCGGTGGTTGTCCAAAGAGGAGGTTGCTGGGGAGCCTAAGGTCTCTTCCAAACATCGTTAGAGATGGAGAAAATCCGGTGGTCTCGTGAGTTGAACTCCCGTATGCCAACAGAAGCGGTGAAAGTTTCTGATCCCCATCTTGCTGGTTATATGATTTTGAGATTGCGTCCGAATCATCCGCGGGTGCAGCTGATAGATCCCGGGACCTCCGTTCGATGCTTGTAACAGGAGTAAGGATGTCGATTCCCTCTTCACTAACTTTGTCCATTTCCACATGAACCACTTCCTGGGAGGGTTTCATCAATGTCACTTTCTTCGGTTCTCTTTCCGAGGCTGGTGAGGTACTTTTCATAGATGTGGACTCTTCAGCATTCTCTATGACATTGTCTTCATGAGCCATAATCCGATATACGCACAGCTCTTTCATGTCTAGATCGTGCAAAGGAACTTCGCCTCTCCATGTTTGCAGCTTGCTTTCCTCAAAATTCAGCGTAATTCCATTTTTCTTCAAAAAGTCTAGTCCGAGAATGCATGGATCTACAATTTCGGCAACATAAACGGTGTGCTTGTAGGTGTTAAATCCAAGGGCAATGTCCACTTGCAATTTCCCATGCACAGAGATATTACCACCAGACACAGTTTGTAGAGAAACAGAGGGCGCTGTGTAGAGGAGTCGGCTGTTCAGGCGACGAGCCACGTCCGTCCTTACGATCGTAACGTTCGCTCCCGAATCGACGATTAGACGACATGGAGTTCCGTTGATCTCCCCCTTCACGAATAAACCCTGGTTTCCTCCTTGTCGGGATGAAACGTGGAAACGACTGGTCGTGGCTTCACCTGTTCTGCATTGAAGCTTCTGCCCTGAGAGATGGCATCTTCTTAGATTCAGTTGTTGAGATTCCGTGGTAGTGTTATCCCTTCTCTTTTTCAAACCAAGGCAGTTACGTCGTATATGCCCTTCCCGTTTGCAGTGCCAGCAAATGACTCTGGTCCTTCGTTCCCTGGCTCCGAGATAGCTTCTCATCATTCGATCAATTTTGCTCTCCAGTTCTCGAAGCCTACTGGTGACAAAGTCAGGCTAATCCTCGGCTAATGCACCGCACACATATCATCGGTCTTTTCCAGAAGCTAGCTGCGCGGCTTCCACTCTCATGGCGTACACGAGGGCAGACTTCAGGTTTTTGTTTTGGGATAACCTTACCGCCTGCTGCACATCGGGATCTTGAATAGCGTCGATGAAATACTGCAGCGAAAGATCATCTCGTACATCCGGGGGACAGTCTGGGAAAGCGAGGAGCGACAGTCTTTCTATATCTGACGCCAACTCTTGAAGAGTTTCATTGGCCTTCTGTTGTCTCACTTTCAATTGCAGTCTGTTGTAATCCTTTAGATGCTGCTCCCCAAACCTTAACTCCAACGCACTTGCCAGCGCCACGAATTCTCCCCGCTTCTCTTCAGGTAGTGTCTGTAAAATGTCAGCAGCTTCACCTCGAAGAGATGCTGCGAGATGGAATGCCTTCGAAGTATCGTCCCAACCATTCGCAGAAGCAATAATTTCAAACTGCGTTTGATAAACGAGCCAGGAAGACTTTCCATCAAAAGTGGCCACATTGATGTTGGAACGTGGCGCAATAAAAGGAGTGGAAACATTATCCCAATTAGGCGTTGCAATGGTCACAGCTTCGCGAGTTTCCATTTTTCGCAGCCTTTCTTCTACAACGTCAATGAATTTGGCTTGCTCTTCCTTTAAGGTGGAAACTTTTTCTTCGATTTCATTCCTCACAGTCACAAGATCTTCTTTGACTTCCGAAATATCAGCCTTCATTGACTGAAGCACATTTTCCGTGCGCTCTATAAATCCGTCAACGGACGCAGCAGTCGATTCCTGTTTGGAGGCTAAAATTTTAATGTCCGACGACGTTGCTTCTTGACTAGCGGCGATTGCGGCGGCAAGTTCGCCGTTAGTCGTTTCTTGACGGGCTTGTCCGGCTTTTATTTCGGATTTTATTTCGGCCTTCATTCCGGAAATCATTTCCTTCAACTGCTTCATTTGGTCTTCCATCATTCCTCTAGTTGTCGGCATTCAAAATAACGAGACCCCACTTCTGACACCACTGTTACGAATTTTTCCACTGAGGCAATGATGGCACAGTTTTCACGGTATAAAAATATTTATTCTCTCTTTAGAAAACTCACAAAATTTATTCACAGGCAACAGTTTAATTACTCTCAAGCTTCAACACAAGCTTCAACAAAAATAACTTTGAATTCAGCGATTATACAAGCCCACTCCAATAGGTAAACAAAGCGATCAGCTTTCAACGAAGTCCGAAGTCAATCTGAAAACTTTCCCGTTCTCCAGTCTTTTATATACAGACAATTTGTGCAACAATACTTCGTTAGATGCCTTTAGCTTTTACAACAAGTAAGATTTCATTTTATTTTGATGGGTAATTTATTGATTTCATACTTCAGTCTGAGATAGTGCTATGGAAACCGAGTTTAAAGTCGAGCTTCCCTTCCCTGCCAGTACGCAACCAGGAAATTTCTATCGGAGGGGTTTAGAATCAAGCCATAAGTTTTCCCTGTATAAACTAGGGGCGTGGAACATCGCACAACTTTCAATTACACTGCATAACATTGGTCCAGTCATTGCAGTAAAAAATTACATTGTGACACCATTTCCTTATTTTCTCTCACTTGAATAAAAAGTTTCAGTTTGACGATATTTTTGTCATTAATTTTTACATGATCGAAAAAAACCCCATCAAAATGGCAAAAATTGTGATTTTATTCGATAGACAATTACATTGTGTTCGCTTGTGATTGAAACGCAAAAAAAATCCATTGTTGATGGCCGGTGCTCAAGGCAGAGAGCTCTGTGTTAAAGGCACTCATTTTTCAACTTTTCACGTTTTTATCGTATTTGTATAGGAATTTTGGAGGTGGGAACGTTTAGAACACCTTCAGAGGCATTACCAAAGTGATTTTGATCAAAATCGTTAGAGCCGTTTTTTAGCAATTACTGAAAAACATGAATTTTTCAATGCCAGGTATCTTATGCGCATGCGTGATTTTAACCAAAACCCAAATTATAGGTCCTTAGGCCATCACCGACCTGCACATCAAATTTGAACATCGTAGGTTAATTTTTTCGGGAGTTATGCTTATAACGTACACACAGACAGACATTTTTTCTAGATCACTTTTTAGAAATCAGGATGTTCCAAAACGTGGAGAACTACAAAAAAAAAAAAAAAAAAAAAAAAAATCGAATATTTTTTTGGGGCTGAATTCTATACATTCATTACCCTATGTGTACAAATGGGTAATTGAAAGTAAAAAGAATTTCCTTGCAGAACTTTCTCATACCTTGTTTGTCACATGTCATTAATATTTTCACCTACATATACCAAAATACAGTAGAATCTCGATTAACCGACCTAATTCGGACCAAAGGTAGGTCGGTTGGGCGAAAATTACGTATAAATGAGAGTTGTAAAAGACAATAAAAAGTAAAAGATTTTCGTTTATTGAATACTGGACTTTTAATGTTTTTTTATGACATAATTGCTGGAAATGAGTTTTTCATGCAATAATCTCGATAATCTTTGTTTAGCTGCTCTATCCCGGAGTCTTTTTGAAGGCAATTGTTCAGTTTGATCTGCATCCGAAGGTTGCTCTAACCACGTCAGTTCTTTAGAAAAACAGTCAAAAGCCTCCCCAGTACTTATGTAACTTTAGAGCAAGGGAAAAGATTACGGTTTAAAAAGGAACAAATGATTTATTACTCATTTGGGATATTTTTGATGTCGACAAAATGATTGCCGGTTAATCGAGGTTCTACTATATTAAAATGGCCTTTCTCCAATTTTTGAGTTACACAATATAACTCAACATGGGACAACATTTTACCTAGATCGTGTACTATCCATATTTTCTTGATTATAAATTAGCTTTATTCAATTGTTTTCGTTTGTTTAAATTAAATTAAAGAAGGAGTAATATTTTAGGTAAATGGACAAACACCAATATGAGGCTAATTTTAAGTTATGTACTATATAATATTTATGACTCTTTAAGAGGACATGGGACTCTGAAACTACAAAAATATCACCAAAAATGACGTTTTTTGTTTTAGTTTTATAAAAATTGTGTCGTCACTAGTTTTAATTTCGCGTTAAAATTTTTGAAATCCGATGATTTTAATTGGTGCATTTTTATTTTAACTATTTTAACTTATTGCACACTTGTTGGTTGGTTGTTTTCAGATTATCTGGCGCCGTCAGCAACACGAGGGCTATAATGCGCCGAAACATTCGTCATTAGACAAGCCAACATACATTTACAAACACCCATGCCTAACACGGGACTCGAACCCACACTTGTTGGCAAAAGTTAAAAATGCATTTTTCTCAGCTTATCTTTTTTCACATTTTACGTATGTTCATAAAAAGATACTTGTGATTCATTTTTTGATAAATCCACCTAATTTTTTTGTAGAAATAATTTGTATTCTACTATAAAGAGATACACACATGCTTTTTTTATGTCGCATAATTTTTTTCTATTTTTTTTTTCAAGAAATAAGTGCATTTTTTAAAGAAAAATCACTAGCTCCAAGTTTGTAATGTTATTTCTGTTCAACTTTAGTGCCTAAAGATAAAAGCATGTGTGAAAATGTTTATAATGTATTGATAAACAACTTTAAATTTTTCTTTCATGTTCGTTACAATATCGTGCTGAGAGGAGCAATTCTGCTCAAATTTTGTTGTTGTGTTATAAGTCATATCTTCAATGTTTGTGCCAAATTTTATTTAATTCTAAGCAAAACTAAAGAATTTTGGGAAAAGTGTCCCATGTTTCTTAAAGTTCTAGGGCATGTAGCACTTAAACACTACAATATTTGAGAAACGGAAACATCCATGTTTTTACATTTCTTCGAAACGACACTTTGCATTGGACTTGTTGTTGTTGTTGCTAATCCTCACTGTCTGACGGAGTCAGACAAGATCCACGAGTTCGTTGACTAAAAGGAAGTCGAAGACTAGGAGAGGATTGCTAAAGAGATCCTCCTTAGAGAGTCCCATGCAATCCAAGAGGTGCTCAGGAGAGGCGTGATGATTTTAGCACTTGGTGCAGGTGGCGAAGGTTTTCCTGCCCTCGTTGAAAGTGAGGCACTTGATGTGACCGCTAGCAAGCCTTGATAGAACATTCGGGGTACGTCTGTCACACGGGAGGTCAAGGAACAAACCCGGTTTTGAGCCCTTGTACCAATTATGTGTTGGGGGTGTTTTCCACTCCTCCGAGATCTTTGAGTTTTCCAGAGAGTGTAATTCCAAAAAAGTAAGTATGGAAGAGGGAGATGTTGAAATCCTGCAACCCTCCTTAGCAAGAATATCGGCAATTTCGTTCCCGTGCAGATTCACATGGGAAGGTACCCATTGCAAATGAACATCATGATTAAGAGAAATGAGCTTTAATTTAAGCAGGATAGAGGTGCTGATCCTGTCGCCCTCAAGGAGCCAATTACTAAGATGGTGGAGACAGCTACGGCTGTCAGACAAGATCCATAGGTCACCATAATCCTCTTCTGTTAGAATAACTTCTAGTCCCAGGCAATTAATTCACTTCTATTGCAATCAATTCACTTCTGAAGACAGAGCAGTGATTAGGATTACGATGAGAAAGAGTCAGATTAGCATGAGGGGTTTCGATATATATGCCACTGCCAGCAAGATTGTCAATTTTACTACCATCAGTAAATATTTTAATGGCATTGTTAGGAATGTGGCTCAGGTTTTCTAAGGTCAGTTGTATAAGATGTTCTGGGATGTAGTCTTTCTTGTTAACATGAGAACTTAAGTTAAAGTGAAAGTGGATTTAAGCAGCATTGTAGTGAGTTGGGTTCAACATTACTATTGGGTAGACGAAGAGAGGCGGCCAGTCTGAAAGGGCTGTTCCTCTTTAATCTTTGATGATTACTCCAGTTGTTAAGATACATGGAGGTCTTGTTGCAGAGGCCATAACTAGAGAGTTTATTATAGACTTAATTATACAAAGACAAAAAAAAAAAAAATTGATGCTAGGGGATTTACAAATCCGTTATTTATTTAAAAGTTCTTGGACCTATTAGTTACTTGAGTACGATACGGTATGGCATACTGTGCTAGAATAATTGTAAATTAAAAAGTATTCTTTTGAAATTATTTGCGATTGCTAAGTGTTCCCCCCCCCCTTTTTTTTTTCTCCCCCAATCATAACAAAACGCTACTGGGAGATTATGGTTCCTAGGGGGGTTATGACCTGAAAACCCTCCCTCTGGATACGCGCCTGCTTCCCTCGAAGTTTTGATCCGCCTCTTATTACTTGTATTGGAGTTTTCAAGGTCAAGACCCACAGAAAAGACATTGATTGATTGGTTGGTTGTTTTCAGATTATCTGGCGCCGTCAATAACACGAGGGCTATAATGGGCCGAAACAATCGTCATTTGACAAGCCAACACACATTTACAAACACCCATGCCTTACTCGGGACTCGAACACGCAACCTCACGGTCTAGAAGCTAGCACGCTAACCACTATACCGTTTGGTTCGTGACATTGATTGAAAGTTGTATGCTTGTTATGAGGAAGTCCTATACTAAACTTCAACTTAACTTGACATCACTAGACGGTAGATCATCACAGTGCTCTTAGGCATTTAATCCATTTTGGCGGCGTGAAAGCATAATGTTCGCCAAACCACAACCCTGTAGAGAACAAAAGGCTGTAAGGTTTGGCGAGAATTATGTCTTCACTTCGCTAAAATGGATTAATTGCCTACGAGCACGGTGAAGATCTTTCTTCTAGTGATGTCAAGTTAAGTTGGAGTTTAGTATAGTAAGGATCACTCCCTATACTCGCTGTGTTGCAATCTTCTACCTCAGTGCATTTAGAAACTACTTTATGTAAAACTTTCAAATTTGGTAAGTAGATACGTAAAAGATCACTTAATCAAATGACATCATTTGTTTTCATTTAATGCGTATCTATTATAAATGAAAAGTTAAAAAAGCAAATGACAAAATCAGGTGGCGCCACTACATATGCATTAACGTAAGAATTTCAAACTTAAAGTATATTAGACGCTATTTTTGAGTTTTTAATTCATTAAGTCATTTCATTAAGTGATCATTTTTGTACCTACTCCCCAAATGTTAAGGTTTTATAGAAAGTAGTTTCTAAATGCACTGGGCTAGAAGATTGTAACATAGCGAGTATAGGAAATGATCCTTACTATACTAAACTTCCACTTAACTAGACATCACTTAGACGGTAGATCGTCACAGTGCTCATAGGTATTTAATCCATTTTGGCGGAGTGAAGACATAATTCTCGCCAAACCTTACAGCCTTTTGTTCTCTACAGGGTTGTGGTTTGGCGAACATTATGCTTTCACGCCGCCAAAATGGATTAAATACCTATGAGCACTGTCACGATCTACCGTCTAAGTGATGTCTAGTTAAGTGGAAGTTTAGTATAGGATTTCCTTTCAAATGAGCTGAACTGAATCTGGTACGAAAATCTTACAGAAAGCTAATCAAGTTGGCAATAAATATTACGTCAAGATGCAATATTTATCCTCAACTTGGCTCACTTTTACAAGATGCAAGTATTTGGAGTCCACCGAAGTAAAAAAAAAAAAAAGTATGCTTTTTATTTGAAAAATTATGTATGACAGTTTTGACTAAAGGATGTTGTTCAATGTTATAGTTTAAAAGTCCTTGCCCATCTGATGGCTATGAGGTTTGCGCTCTGGCCTGGCATGCTAAAGGTGCAGGGTTCGAATCCCGGGTTTGGCATGGATGTTTGTTGAGGTTCAGAATCCAGGTTAAGATGTAAGTCCCTACTTGATTAGCCGTCACTGTGCATAACAATAGGTCGTTAAGAGAACAAACCAATCTTGACTATTGGATTCAGTTCTTTTCAATCAAAGTCGATTTTTTAATAGTTTTGATGCTTTTTTTCCCCGCAAACTAGAATATTCATAATCTACTGGCGTTTCATTACATTCCATTAAAAACTAGGGGTGTGGAACATCACACAACTTTCAATTACACTATAATACTGACGTGGATTTGCGTCATTTACCATTATTATATGTTCATCATTTATTTAGAAAAAATTACCGGTATGAAAAGAAAAAGAAAAAAAAGAAGATGAAGAAAAAAAAAAGAAGAAGAAGAAGAAAAAAAGAATAAAGGGAAAAAAAAGGGGGGAAAAGGGGGAGTGGGGAAAAAGAGGAGGGGGGGGGGAAAGAGGGGGGGGGGGAGAACTGCCAAAATTGTGATTTTGGTGATGCACTTTTCGATAATCCTTTATTATAAGTGAAACTGAGGGCAGAAGAAAAAACGATCGCTGATGAGGTATGCTCAAGGAAAGAGAACTCTGTGTTGAAAGCATTCGCTTTTCAACTTTATTCGCCATTAAAGCATTTCTTACGGGAATTTCGGAGGTGGGGATATTTAGAACACCTTATGAGGCATTACCACAGCGATTTTTATCAAAATCGTTAGAGCAGTTTTTTGCAATAATTGAAAAACATGATTTTTTCAATGGCTGCTATCATATGCGCATGCGCAATTTTGACGAAAACCTTAATGGTAGGTCCCATGGCCTCCAGCAACCCGCATACCAAATTTGAACATCGTAGGTCAATTTGTTCGGGAGTTATGCTGACCACAGACACACATACATACACACAAACAGACATTCTTTTAGATCCTTTTTTTTTTTTTAAATCAGGGTGTTCCAAAACGTAGAGAAATGCAAAAAAATCGAAATTTTAAATGCTTTACTTTCATTACCCTATGCATAATACATATGGGTAAATGAAAGTAAAAAATCATAATGACACGTGATACCTAAACTTACAATCATCTGTAAGGACTAATAGTCCTCGTAGACTGAGAGGCTACTGCAAGTTTTGGTACCCTATCAAATATCATTCTAAATTTTTTTATAAAATGCAAAGAATTGCTTGTAGATCAGGAATCTACTTGTCTGCCGAAGCAAAAATGGCCGAAACTGTTAAAAAAACTCGAATTAGAAAGAGTTGAACTATAAATCCTATTGCCATATATTTGTCATAATTTGGAGAGAAAAAAATAGCATTCTTTCTTTATTTTGTAACCCACCTTTATTAATTTTCAAAGCGACTGCAAGTTTAAGTACCCCATCGTACATCATTTCGAATATTTTATAGAACATGGAGAAAAAGTGGTAGATTATGAATCCACTGGTCAGCCGTGGCGTAGATGGTCGAAACTGGTTAAAAATCGACTTTGAATGAGTTGAAAAAAAATTCGATTTCCAAATAGGTCATAACTTGCCAAAAAGTGAACACATTTTTTCGTCTGGTAACCCACTGCACTTTGAATATCACTGAGGAAAGGCGCAGACGATTTCTGATCTCTGACTCGGGAAAACTTGCATATTTTAAAAGGAAGCCAAATTGGCGACATCAGTAACGTTATCAGTGAAGTCATATTTATTGCCAACTTGGCTCACTTTTAAAAGATGCAAGTAAGCCGTCGCCAGATATCTGAATCGTCTGAAATATTCTTAATTGAAAATTAAAGAGCAATGAGTTAGCAAATAGAAAATAATTCTCATTATTTGACAGGTTATGACATATTTGGCAATCAGATTTAGTTCAACTCATTCAAAGTCGATTTTTGATCTGTTTCGGCCATTTTTGCTACGGCAGATCAGTGGATTCGTAATCTACCAACTTTTCTCCATATTCTATAAGAAAAATTCAGAATGATGTTCGATGGGATACCTAAGCTTCACATCCAAATATCTTTTATTTATCCTGATTAAAGTTTTATTTATTTATTTATTTATTTATTTATTTATTTATTTATTTATTTATTTATTTATTTATTTATTTATTTATTTATTTATTTATTTATTTATTTATTTATTTATTTATTTATTTATTTATTTATTTATTTATTTATTTATTTATTTATTTGGCAACAGGAAAGAGTTTCTTTAATGATCGGTTCATTGCTAGCTAAATCGCGATTGGATGACAGCAAGTTGTTTTATTAGTATTCCGTAAAAGTGACCATTTATTGGCAGTGGAAATCCCCAAAATTTGGTAGAGTGCATTGTCATTGACATCGAATCTATCTGCCAAATTTTAGCCCGATTGAATGACGGCTAGGGGGTTAATTAGGCCTCCCCAGATTTGACCGCCATCGACATACAAAATCGAAGTTAATATAAAGGATTTAAAATTCAGAATGATGTTTGATGT
Source organism: Linyphia triangularis (assembly GCA_963978545.1). NCBI lineage: Eukaryota > Metazoa > Arthropoda > Arachnida > Araneae > Linyphiidae > Linyphia > Linyphia triangularis. The sequence goes on along the minus strand of OZ021724.1, from coordinate 99,096,645 downwards.
TTTACGTAAACTTGCAGTCCCCTCTCGGACTAATTCCTTGCGTCTTTCAAACAACCAAGATATTTTACAACTCGAAATATACCAAAGCAATCGCTTCACCGCCCATGCGTGTCCACCACAGTTCCCAAGTGACTTTTAATGAAAAGAACAAACTGCAATTCCAACTTTTCCACCCCAATTAAAGGCAAAGGAGAACAAAAGGTGCTGAGAAGGAGAAAAGGCAGTTCTCGTTCTTATCTTAAGAAGCAACATTCTATCATGAGGGATTGTGTTGGGAAGCAAGGCAATTAGAGCGTTTTTTGAAAAAGTTTCTAGTCAAGCGACCAATCATCAGGACTCTAAACGAGATTCCATTATGAAATGAATTAAGGAGAGTAAAAAGAAATCCCAACAAAAACATCTTTGTAAAAAAAGCGCCAAGTTCTTCATGCAATAGCCATGGCCGTGAAAAGTATTAAGATCTAAAGTAGAGCCAAGTTTAACTCTGTTGTAAATTGAATGCAATGACAATAAGTAATTGGTAAGATTTTTATACTCAAAGTCAAAATTCGACTTCATAGGCTTCAAATCTAGTTACAAAAATATTTGTGACACTTAGCCATTACTTATTCTGAATCATTTGTTGGCTGTGTTGGTGCGCTGCGGCGCGTAATGGCCAAGTTGCGCAAGCTGTTTTGTAGTTGGATATTGAGGCCTATGAAATGGAATTATGATTTTGAAATGAAAATCTTACTAATTACAAATTTTCATTGCCCGTAATTTACAACAACGTTAAACTTAGCTCTATACTGATCTCAATACTGTTATGAAATTTTCGCAGACTAAATAAAAAATATAATTAATTCTCCCTTCAAAGGCTCACAAAACTACTCTGAACAACAGAGCAATTGCTATCAATCTTCAATATAAGCTTCGGTACGTGCAATTTCGAACACAGCTATAATTCAGACACAGCGAAAGTAAACAAAAGGTCCGATGCTTTTCAAACAGATTCAGATACTCGACTGATCTCATTCCATTTTTTCGCCTCCTTTTATAGGCTCGTGGCAGAAATATCTAGCAAAATCCAGTCAACCAATCACATGATGGAAAAGCTTCAAAATTGTTCGATTGATTAGATGTTGTCACCTTTTTCTAACCTGTATATCGCTGTTAACAAATAAAATATAACTTTAAAAGAAATACGTCACTATTTACAATTATATATATATAAAATTTGTGTAACATTTCCCCCTTCTTAAAGAGTTCACGTCCCGGGCCCTGAAGTCCTGAAGAGGAAAGGCCATTTAATCATCACTACCATAACATGAGACTAGCCTGTTACAGTGCACATTTTTAAGCTAGCAGAAAAATGTCAATTGGATCCTTACCACGAAGTCGTTGATCTGCTAAAGGACAACATGCGGCCCTTCCCAGTTTGTCTGGATTTTAGTGGAGGATTCCATGACCACACCTTGTCACCTTTTCGGAATGATCGTTCGGTGGCCTTGGTTCGCATCGAATCTTCATGATGTTGGTCCTCTCTTTGGCGAGTCGATCAACATCTTCCAAACGTGCCTGGATATCATCTAAATACTGGACAGGCGAGGAAGGAGTGTTCGGTGGTAGTCCAAAAAAGAGGTCACAGGGTTGCTCAAGGTCTAGAGGTCGGCGATATAACGAAACGACGATATTTGTATCGATATTTTTAAAAAAATATCGATGTTAAAAATATCGATAAAAGTCACCGATATATCGATATTTTCAAACATTTTTAGTTTTTTGATGATCGCTTTGTAGTTCCATGTGTGTTTTCGACTTTATTTATTCCCTTTTCAAAAACTTCAAAACTAAAGTTTGAACTTGGCTGAGAGACAGTTAAAATGGCATCAATATTCAATATTTTCCATACACTTAAAAGCTATTGAAAATTATCTAAATTTTTCTTAAAATCACTGCACCAATTAGGCGAAAATAAAACTTTTTTTTTTTCTGTAATAGATCCATTCCAGTTGAAAAAGTAGGCACCTTACAAAAAAGAAATCATGAAAAGTAGAAATTTGTCCCGAAAAACCTTGTTTCTGGCAAAATTGAAAATCAAATTTAAAAAAAAAAATCATGTATCGATACATCGATATTTTATCGATATTTTTTTCTATGCAACGATACAGTATCGATGTTTATTTTTATCGATATTTCCGACTTCTACCAAGGTCTCTTCCAAACATCATTTGAGATGGTGTAAATCCGGTGGTGCCGGGAATTGCTCTCATGTAGGCCAACAGAAGCGGTGGAAGTGTCTGACCCCTATCTTGCTGGTTACATGATTTTGAAGTGGGTTGTTGAGCAGACAGCGTATGAGAGTTCCAAACTTGGAGTCCATCTTGGATGAACGTCGACTGCTCTCCGGACATGGATTTCATGAAAGAACGTTCGCATTCCTATTCAACCAAGCATCATCTTCAGTAAGCTGGTCTGTGACTGCGTCGGAATCAACCGCGGATGAAGCTGGTAGATCCCGGGACATTCGTTCGATGCTTGATACCGGAGCGCAGGTGCCGATCTCCTCTTTCTTGTTAACTCGGGTAGTATTACTATACTTAACTCCAACTTAACTTGACATCAATAGACGATAAATCTTCACCGTGCTCATAGGCAATTAATCCATTTTAGCGGAGTGAAGACATAATTCTCGCCAAACCTTATGGCCTTTTGTTCTCTACAGGGTGTCTGGGCTGAGTTTCCTAGCCTGATTTTTTCTTGTGGGACGGGAGAAAAGTGAAAAGGGAATGGGGTGATACAGTATTCCTGTCCATCCCGTTTGTCAAACAAAAGTCTATATATAGTTTGGCGAGCATTTTGCTTTCACGCCGCCAAAATGGATAAATTGCCTATGAGCACTGTGACGATCTACCGTCTAGTGATGTCAAGTTAAGTTGAAGTTTAGTGTAACGTTGTCCATTCGCACACGAACCCCTTTCTGGGAGAGATTCATCAAAGTTGCTTCCTTCAACTCTCTGTTCGGGATTGGGGCGATACTTTTCGTAGATGTAGATTCTGTTTCTCCGAATCGGGTGATTTTCATGAACTCTGTAGCGTTCTCTGTGACATTGTCAACGCAAGCTACAATCGGATGTGAGCACAGCCCTTTCGTGTCTAGAAAGTGCAGTGGAACTTCCCCTCTCCATGTTTGCAGCTTTTATCTTTCCCAAAATTCAGCGTAATTCATTTTTTCTTCAAAAAGTCTAGTCCGAGAATGCACGGATCCACGATTTTGGTAACGTAAACAGATTGCGTGTAGTTGTTAAATCCAAAGGTGATGTTCACTACCAATTTCCCATACACGGAAATCTTGTCACCAGACACAGCGCAACAGAAGGTAGCGCAACAGAAGGGGCTGTGTAGGAGAGTCGGCTGTTTAGGCGACGAGTTACGTCCGTCCGTACGATCGTTACATTCGCTCCTGCCGGGTCGACGATTAGATGACAGGGAGTTTCGTTAATCTTCCCCCTTCACGAATAAATCCTAGTTTCCTCCTTGACGGGATGAAATGTGGAAATGGCTGCGCGGGGTTCCACCTGCTCCACATTGCAGGTTCTGACCTGCAATATCTCAATATTGCAGCTTCTGTCTTGCAATATCTCAATATTGCAGCTTCTGCTCAGGAATGTGGCATCTGTGGTAGTCTCGTGTACAAAAGACAAATACAACTCCTAGGCACTAGTGATTACTTTTGAGTAGTGGTTAGCACGCCCCATTTCGGAGCTGGGAGTTCGCGGTTCAATTCCCCCGTTTTCCCAACTTCCGCTAAACATCTTAGATTTAATTGTTGAAATTCCAAAGTAATATTATCTTCTCTCTTTTTAAAATCTGGTTAGCTACACCTTAGATCGCCTTCCCATTTGCAGTACCAGCAAGCAACTCTTGGTTTCTGAAATCTTGATCCAGGAAGACTCCTCAGCATTCTTTTCATTTTGATTTCCACCTCTTGAAGCTTTTGCGTGAAAAGTACATAAGAATCTCCATGTACAAATCGTCGGACTTTACCAGAAGCTAGCTACGCGGCTTCCACTCTCATGGTGTATAGGAGGGCAGACTTCAGGTTTCTCTTTTGGGATAACCTTACCGCTTGCTGAATATCGAGATCTTGGATGGCGTCTATGAAATACTACAGAGAAAGATCATCTCGGACATCCGTGGGACAATTTGGAAATGCCAAAAGTGATAATCTCTCTATATCAGTGGCCATTTCTTGAAGAGTTTCACCGGCCTTCTACTGTCTCGTTTTCAACTGGCAGTCTATTATAATCCTTTAAATGCTGCTCGCCAAACCTTACCTCCAAAGTACTTGCTAGCGTCGTGAATTTTCCACGCCTCTTTTCGAGCAGTGTCTGTAAGATATCAGAAGCTTCACCTCGACGAAATGCTGCGACATAAAATGCTTTCATGATGTCATCCAATCCATTAGTTGTGGCTATCATATCGAACTGAGTTCGATAAACGCTCCATGCCGACTTCCCATGTGACAGATCGATTTTTTTACGTGGTTTTTTCTGGATATTCGGGATATAAATTTAATGTACTTTCCAATCTGAGTATCAGAGAGAAGCTTTATAGATTTGTGTGTGTGTGTGTGTGTGTGTGTGTGTGTGTGTGTGTGTGTGTGTGTGTGTGTGTGTGTGTGTGTGTGTGTGGTCAGCATGACTCCTGAACAAATTGACCTACGATGTTCAAATTTGATATGAGGGTTAGTAGGTCATGTTTTTTAATGATTGCTAAAAAACGGCTCTAACGATTTTGAAAGAAATCGCTTTGGTAATTCCTTTTAAGTTGTTCTAAACATCCCCACCACCGAAATTCCCGTAAAAATGTTTAAATGGCGTAAAAAGTTGAAAAACGAATGCCTTCAACCCATAATTCTCTTTTCTTGAGCATACCTCATCAACTTCCTTTTTTCCATCTCTGCCCAGTTTCACTTGCAAGAAAGGATAATATAAGGATTATCGAAAAGTATATCGCCAAAACCACCATTTCAACAAATTTTTTTAGACCCATACAAGACTTATCGCAAAAAATATCGTCAAAACTGGCCATTTATTCTATATGGAGGATGAAAATATACAAACGGTAAATGACACGAATCCAAGTCAATATTATAGTGTAATTGAAAGTTGTGCGATGTTCCACACCCCTAGTTAGTATTGAGATATAGCAAAGTTCTCAAGCCTATAATATAGCTTAGGTAAAATCTCTCTAAATAGCGCCAAAATATCTTAAATTGTTGCTTCTTCACTCCTGAGAGTAATCCAAATTTCTTGAGAAGGAAGAGGTTTGTTTTTGAGTGTGTCTTCAAGAACTGCCATTCATCTACTCTGAGTAGTCTCCTATGGGAGAAAAGCAGGACAATTCCAATAGACACACCAACAATAACCGACACGAGACAAACTCTGTTTTTATCGTCTTTGTGCCTCTTCAATTTTGAAGCAGAATTTTGTATGTAAAAACTGAGGGTAACGTGAGTTCGTGTTTCCTTGGTTTAACACTAAATCTATCAGAGCGCTGTAAAATGACATCTTTTGAGACTTAACCTTTTAACTGTTCTGCCCGAGGTAATCTCGGGCACAGCACTGGTGTTCCAAAATGTCACGCCCGAGTATTACTCGGGGTAATTTTTTTTTGATTGCTTCGTGTTGTTATACCCGAATATATCTCGGGAGGAATTTATTTGCGCTCAATGCAATAGATGGCAGCACTATACTGCAAGTTTCAAAGGTTAGATGCCAAAGGGTAGAGGTCAAAGTCAAAGTGCGCGGCATTTTTTTGTTGCAAAATGGCATCCCGTAAACGTTATATAGATATTACAAAATTATATATAGATATTATAGTTATATACAAAACTGAACTACTAATAGGTATTCATTTTTATTTATTTAGAAAATAATTAAATTGATTTTTTTTTTTTAATTTTTAGAAAATAATGCTCCACTGGATGCGAACTTTACCACTGCCACGCTGAGTGGCAGCCGCCACAAAACCTTAAAATTTTTATGTATATAATTAAAAATATTAATTTTTAACTGCTAAGTATATTTTATTTTGTATTAAACATTTGTTTTTTGCAATAAAAAAAGTGAACAATTTAGGTACCCAAATCATCTAAATAACTGAACAGATAAAAGGTTAAATCAAAATTGTTAAAATTCAGGTTTTAATTTTTTTCCTAAAGCCCCCCCCCCCCCCCCAAAAAAAAATTTTAATCATTACATGATAATTATTTTGTGTTTTATGCTAAATTCTGCTTTATTTTTTAATCAACTGGTAAAGAATATAATATTTATTTGAAAAGCAAATGAAATTTTTGCAAATAATAAAGTCTTGCAACGTTTAGTATCTTTTCGATAAATATTTTTATATTCATTATTATCATCCATTACCCCCTCCTCATACTCCCAATTCCCATTAAGAAGAGATAATATAAATTTTTCTTAAAAAAATTACCATGGCACTGGTTAAAAAGACAACAATTATCTTGAAGAGTGATTCAGTAAACATTGACGTCATATCACTTAAGTGAAATTTTTTCTGTTTTGACTGCGTGATAGCATAACTGTAACCAGGAACAAGTGTTTACATACAATATTTTGGCAACTTATATTTACCCGCCAAATTTTACGGAATTTACTTCTGTCGAACTGCTTGATATTTGTTTATCTTTATATTATATTATTGATTTTCATTTTGTTAGATTTCCAGAATGGAAAACAATGATGCAGGTACCTGTTACATCTTTTTTCTCTTTGTTTTGAAAGTTATAATTTGTCTTTGAAATTATTAAATGTTGTTGGTCTATCTATTAGGATGATGTGTTTATATCATATAATAGATGCCTTAAAAAATTTAAATGAACTTTCATTACTGATGTTATGCCTGTTATAATACGGTAAATATCCGAAATCCGAACTTCCAAAATCCGGAAATATGTATCTAAGATCCGGACCGTTCCTAGCTTTGTTATCTTTAAATTCTTTTTTTCATGGAGGTTTCACCTTATCCGACAGTGATGACAGCGAAAACAAAGTGGTTAAGGATAAAATTACCTGGGAGCAATTAGTTGGAAGTATCAGGCACTGCAATTAAAGGATTAGAGCAAAGAGACAATTTCAGAATCGGAAATAATGGGAATTCAAGGAGAAAAGTTTAGCCAAAAGTCAAAACTATTAAAACAACCTTAAAAAAATGTTTTTCAAAACCACATTAAATTATATAAGGATTTTTTCCTAGTGTATTCTATTTATATGTTTTATTTAATTGATTTTGTGTAGGAACAATGATATGTTCTAAAATCCGGAATCGTCGATGTCCCGGCGATTCCGGATTTGAGATACTCTACTGTATTACATATGCTTCAAAGCAATACTCTGGCAGAAATTATATTCGAAAAAATAGAGTATTAGGTTTAAGAGTGCTCTCTCTTGTTGAAATTTTCTGGTTGTACTCTAGCTATCAACCAAATTTTTACTATGTCCTTAAGATTCAATTTCTGTAGTGGTGTGAACAATTACTTTAAAATACTCTTTGAACAAATTGAAGGAGCTAATTTCTATAAAAGGAGCCTTCTATTTCTAGATGCTTTTTCAAATATTGCTTATACATAAGTATTTTTATGTAAATGACTTATAAATATTAAAGAAGTTTGTTTTTATTTTCTTTCTCAAAAAAGATGGGTCTGGACGATCTCGTCGCACGAAACACGACAAACATGGAAGAATGGCCGCTTTTGAGAAACTGAAGGCACTGAAAGGGACAAAACACAAGTATGAGGTAAGTTCTTCAACAATATAAGGATTCTTTAATGTTTAGCAAAATTTATGTGCTCAAACAAGGTTGGAAATTTTTCGGATCAAACTTGTGACTCAAAAGCAAAATGCTTGCCTACCTTGCGAGATTTCTTGGGTAAGACAGGAGCCACATTTGTTCTAATATTCCTTAAATTTTTGTTTCTCCCTAAAATTCCTAAAATGGTACTTTAATTTTTCAATAATTTCTAAAAAAATTAAAATTCCTCGATTTTCCTCCAAACCCAGCAAAAAAAACAGGTATTTCTCCAGAGGAGAAAATTTTATCTGAGATTTTAATTATTCAATTTTAAAAAGTTGGCAGTTTTTTGCCGGTATTGAAACATACTTTGAAAAAATTTCTGTGTTAGGAGACTATGTCAGCTTTAAAAGAAATAGCCCTTAAATTTTTGGAATTACCCCTAACATTTTTAAGAATTATCTTTAAAATATTTGGAATTACCCCTAACATTTTTTAAGAATTATCCCTAAAATTTTTTAAGAATTATCCCTAAATTTTTTGGAATTATCCCTAAAATTCATGCTGAATTTTTTTAGCTAACTCACTGTACCCCCTGGTGAGATTCTTGGGGTGCTCTGCAATCTAGTAAATCAATCAATTTCAAAATTTACTTGATACCAGAGCAATTTTGAAGTGAAGGTTCTTGGTGGGAGTTTCACACAGAATTTCTCCCTTTTGAGATGCAAATGCAGGATAGTTTTGCTTAGAAAGACCTCCTGAAATGCCTCGATACTTGGACTAGTCTCGTTAGTTCAGATTTCTCAAATCATGAATAGCTCTCTCTGTACCAAAAAATACCTAATGCAACCTAATAAAAATTTCAGGTTGCATTGTAAAATTTTCTCTCTGCAAATAATGTATTTTATGTTCACAGTTCAGCTAGTTATTCATAACTCAATAATATTGGAATAATCAGAATAAAAGTTTATTTATCTTAACTATATGGCTTACGCTACACTTCTAGCTAAGCTACCCCAGCAAGGCATAAGTGTAAAAATATATATTTTTAATTTATATAATTTTGTTCCATTGAAGATACGTGAAAATAATTTATACATGGTTCCCACTGTCATCAAAAGTGCTTAATATTTTTGAACTTCTTTTCAAGACCTTGAAAGTACTTGCAAATACTTTGAGGTGCTTAAAAGTCCTTGAAAAGGCTTAGAGGTTCCTAAAAGTCCTTAATTTTTGCGGATGTGGTGTGCCCTACTGCAAAATTTATAAAAATGTAACTCGGGCTTTCTATCCCCGCGTGACTGCCACTTATCTACACTGTATCGGAATTCTCCGACATATTTGTATTACGCATGCGCCAACTTGTAAAACTTTTTTTGGTAGAATATACTTTATTAAAAATTTATGTATAATCATGATGCCTGAAAATAAATTTTCAAAGTTCCTTAAAAAGCATTATTTAGGTAATTGAAAAGTCATTAATTTTCATTCTGTGATTTGAGTGGGAATCCTGGCATAGGGTATTTCATTAAGGGCTAACTTTAAAATAACTGCGAAACATTGAGACATAGATAAAAGAGACAAGTGTTATACTGGGTAGACAGGTATGGAATTTTAAATACAATGATTTACAAATTTAGTTGGCAACAAATTGTTGTAAAATTTTAATATATAACGGAGTGAGTTTATGGTTTATCAAATGAAAAAAGGCCCTGTGAACCTTTTACTATATAGTGCAGTCCAAAAGTTTATTTTGTGGTTTTGTAAGACACACAGATGGGTTTTCAGTACCCCCTTATCACCAGCTTTATTTATTGACAGATTCATCCAAATGAAGATATGCCTTATCAGTAAACCGTATCCACCCGTCATCAAATTTACTCCCACCAATCAATTTCGCAAGCCGGTGTATTTAAAATTCTCTACCTGTCTAGTCAAAATAATACTTGTCTCTTCTTTCTGTCTCTCAATGTTTTGCAATTATGTCATATTAAATTTAGAGACTTCTTACTGAAAGACCCTGCACTTAAAGATTAGATGGATTTGTTATGGCAATACTTATTGAATAAACATTAATAAGATATTTATGTCAGTTGAAACTTTCTCTGGTTAAAAGTAAGAAAATATGTTTATCGACATTAGTGGGTCATTCTCTACAAAATGCCCTATTTCAGCAGCAGGAGAGAAACAATTATTGAAATTATCAAACGCTTAGAACTTTTTCTGACATAGAACTTATCAATTACATTCCAATTATGACATTAGCAGTGGTTATCCGATAATATAAAGAGATTATGCATAGTTATTTCATGGATTGATGTCCACAGACATTATGACTTCCTTGTTATTGTTTAGTTCAAGATGGAACTTTAGGTTCATAAATGTGAGATTACTAAATTGATATCATTACAACTAATACTATCAAATAAGTAATTAATATTTAATTATTTTTAGCTAGTTTGATCTTGACAAAGGACATGATGGTATGACCTTTACAGTAGCACATATTTCACATGTAAATAATAAATTATGATTCTCGTATTGAAAAATAGAATGTACACAATGTGTATTGTAACTGAAATGGTTATATTAGACTTCTTTCCAATATCGCAATTGACTTGTTGTATCCCTTGGTGGGCTGTTAAACAACTAAAAACTGCTGTTCACGGACATGATGCATCAGTCTTGCAACAAGAAGTATTACATTAATTGTAAAGAAATTACTACTCATAACAGCCTCATATTCAGGCATAATATTGCATAACATACCTTAATAGATAAAAATAAATAAATATAGACATTAAGGAAATATGAAAGGAAATTAAAATACTCATAAATCAAAGATCCCTGAGGTTGCTATTGTCTACAGACATGATTGGATGTATCTTTTTAGAATAAAAAAAATATTTTTAAATTTATATTATACTTGTTTTAAGGAGTTTTAATTGCAGTAAAATATATTCCATTGTTAACAGAAATATTCAACTTATCTAGTGGTGAAAAAAAAAAATTGCTGCAACAAGCTTTTGTGTGTTTTACAGAGAATGATTCTGGTACAGATTTTTTTGTTATTTTTAATGCCAATAATTTTATTTTAGGTCAAAGATGAAGTGCGAGTGTACGAAGAAGTTTCCGAAAAAGAATTTTCGAAATTGGTTCAAGAGAGACAGGAAGACGATTGGATCGTTGATGACAGTAATATTTTTTTTATCACAATCCTTATTTTCTGTTCTGATACTTGTAAAGAGGGGCTTTAAAATTTTTGTTTTCTAATACAAATATTTTTCATGTCTGAAATTTTCATGCACTCTAGCTATCTTCTTCTTCAGTGCCGGGACAGCTCTGTGCGGGGCCTGGTTTTTTCAAGAATTTTCTTCCAAACTTCTCTTTTGTTGACCATGGTTTTCCAATTAATCACTCTCATAGTGTTGAAATCCCTTTCTAGGCAAATAACCCATCTGAGATTGCGTCGGCCCCAGCTTTTGTTCCTTTGGGCTTAGCCAAAAATATTTTCTGTGTTGAACATTTTCTGTTCATTCTATTAATGTTGTCAGCCCATTTAATTCTTTGAATTTTCATGTATTTGATGACGTCAGGTTCCTTGAAGGTACGATAAAGTTCTAAATTTGAGCGCATCTGTGCCAAATGCCATCAACTTGTTTCCCTTCAAAAATTGCTCTTGCTTAAAAAAAATTTACAAAAAAAATTATCCCTAAAACAGTCTAAATTTTTTTAGAAAACTTACTGCACCTCCTGTAATATTCCTAGACAAAACTACTAATGCTATAAATACTTGTGATGTGTAAATTAAAAGATCTCAGGCATACATGGTCCAATATAAAAATTCATCCATATGTTAAGATCTGAAGTTTCAAAGTTAACAATTTGCCAAGTCTTTTTGTTGTATTCATTTATTTGTTTTAAGATTTGGATTTATTTAGTAAAAATACATGTCTAGGCGGAAGAGCTTTAAAATTAGACTGAAAAGTGCCTCTTTAATAACTTAAGAGAAGTTCACATCTTAGCTGCAAATAGAGATATTGGATTGTAAAAAGATTTCATAGCAAATTTTCCCTGTCAATTTGTTACATTTTTATGTATTGAAAAACTTCAAATTGGTATGGCTTTTACAGGGGTCGCAGACGTCCTATATGTCCTATAAATCCTATATTTTTTTAAAAATCGGTAAAAACGTCCTATATTGTCCTATATTTTACAACTGTCCTATATATCCTATATTTCTACATTGATTCGATCTATATTTTCTTCGAATTCGTAATAACGGCGCCGTTTGTTGTCATTTTTTAATATTTCGGATTCTTTGGCGCGATCGTAGGTGAAAAAGACCTGACAAAAACGATGTTTGCAACGGCGGCGCGGCGTCTTATCTCTTGTGACGTCACGTGCTGCATAACCTACAACTCAACTCTACTGGACCGGTGGGAGTTGTAAACATGTGAACATTTCCATAACAATCGGTCTTGAATTTCTGATCTGATTTCTCCTCCAACGTAATAAATTAATTGGCCATAATGCAGAGAGAGAGATGCAACAACAAAACTCTGCCTCGGGAAAAACGGATAAAAACAACTTGGGATTAACTTGCAGGACTACTAAAGAACATTTTGAGTGCTCAGTCAATAATTGATAAAGGAAACAAAAGGGTTAAGATTTACTGTATGATGTCGGATGGCGATTTTTTTATTCCGATCCTGTACGGATTCTGCGCCGCGAATTGTTTACATCAAACCACTCCAAATTATGGCAACCATAGGCAGTTAGTTATCTTGCTCTTAAAAAATGGCAGGGCTGCCATTTTTTGGCGAAAATCGCCTTCGCTCAGAATTCGTACCGGATTCGGAATATTAGCCACGATTTTTTCATAAAAATCGCCAAAATTGAAAATTACGTCAATACGTTGTGTTGTCAAATCCAAATGATCACTAGGGTTGCTTTAAAGCCAAGTGCCAGGTTCGCCACATTCGGCGATAAATCTCACACTTTTCGCCGCCAATCCAACCGACACTGAACAGTAAATCTGAATCAACAAAAGACTGCAAACAGGGATAAAAAGAAAATACTTAAAGAAATTGGAACAGTTAAAAATGCTGAAAACAAAAGACTTATGATTGCAAATAATGTAATTAATAAAACTTGATTTAGGGATGGAATATTGAGGCAATAACGGATCACGTATTCAGGATCAGGCGATTTCTTTTTTTTAAAGGTGTGTTTTCTATTCTCTTAAATTCAATATAACGAGTATATAAATGTATAACGAGTTAATTTTGAAGTTCAGTAGCAACTGTGTGCAGTTATTTGATGTTTTATATTGTCCTATATTTTTTTTGAAAAAATCCTATATATTCTTATTTTGTCACTTTGACCCCTGCTTTTATTATATTTCATCAATCTTAACATGGAGAGCCTTCGGTTATTTAACATTGCCAAATTATGGTGTCTGGTTCTATAATATAGAAATGTGTTGCCTTTTAAGGTGATCTAGGACTCAAAATTTTTAAAATTCTCAAAAAAAAAATATTATTGTAAAAAATAATACAAATATTTTTAAACAAAATGGCATTTTTTTTTTTTTTTTTTTTTTTTTTTTTAGTAGAACTTGAAATATTTTAATTTTTGTTACATGACAACTGTTTCTCAGACATGTGCTATCTTGAAACATTGAAACTGTTTTTTTCACTGATGGCTTTTTGTCCCGTTTTTTAGTCTAAATTGTTATAACTTAAAAACATATATCTTAAACGTTATAAATCTATAAAACTTTCCACAATTATTTTTCATATATATTTCTTTAATTTGCCCTCATGAATTATGTTTTTTTATTTAACTTTTTTTTTTTTTTTTTTTTAAAGTTTTTGGAGCATACTATGGATTTTATACAGTTTTTGCACAAAATATATATATATATATTTTTTATTTTTTCTAATCTGTTAAAACATCATGAAGACAATTTTTTATATGAATTATAAGAAGTAATATCAAAGTTTTTCAATTTAAAAAAAAAATATTTCTTAAAGTTAAAAATTTAAAATAGTTTTTTAAGTTTCAAGGCATCATCCATTACTGCATTAAAAATTTCAGAAAAATAATTCTAAAAATAAAGATTTTAGAATTTTGAATGTCAGACCCCCTTAAGGACAGTTACTATAACAATTCAACGTATTTTAATATAACTAACTTATATATAAATACAATCAAACCCTGTTGAAGTGAAGCCGATGGGGCCACTGAAATTGTTCATGTTAAATGAATAAATTGACGTTAAGTTTTAAGTAGGGGGAATTGCTTTTACTTCGCATTAAACGAGATTTCATGTTAAGCGATTTCGCGTTAACGGAGTTTGACTGTATATCCATCAATGTTTTATATTTTGACTAATGAATTACTTTTCAGATGGCAGTGGTTATTGTGATGATGGTAGAGAGATATTTGATGATGATGCCGATGAGGATATTTATACTGGTATGTGCTTTTGGTTGCTCTATTATTTACTTAAAATTTGACTTTTTAACTCAGTAAAAGCTTGGCTTAACTGGCTCCTACAGAAGTCTGTCAAAGAACTTTACATTGTCAACGTTTTAGGTTTTTTTTAATAATATTTTTATAAAAAATTTCAATTTTTAAAATAGAGGTTTTGTCACTTAATTTCGTGAATAAAATTTTCATTAGTGTAGGAAATGTGCAGAATATGTCAGAGAAAAAACTTTTCATTTGAAATCAAGTAATTTATTAAAGTATTAAAATCTTTCAGAAAACATTAGGGAAGGTTCAGAATTTCTCTTAAAAACGCTTCTGTCCTATATTATTTCAATTTATCGTTTTGGCATCGCTTACCAATTTATTTTTTATGAACTATATGTAAGAACTTGATTAATTAAATTAAGTTTCTCTCTGTTGAATACTGAAATTGGTAGTTAATAAAAAAATTTATTGATTTATAATTACTAATGCAGCTTCTACTTTACAGCCAGAAACTAGAGAGAAAGTTTTTTTTTTTTTTTAACATCTTAATAATGAGTAGTTCAGGCTTAGTTTTCCATTTGCAGGGTTGGCATGGTTTAAACCCCGATTCAAACTATGTTTTTTTTTCTCAAAAAAACCAATAGGTTTTTTAAAGAATAATTTTAAATTGTATTTTTTTTTTTTTATTTATTTATGTCTATTAGATTTATCAATGCTTTTTAATTATTTAAAATTATTAATTAAACTTAAATTATAGGCTACATTTTGAATTTGTTTCCAAAATAGAGGTTTTGTGTTTTAACAACTTATTTCTAAACCTTAAAAATATCACTTTGAACAACTTATCATCATTACTAATGAATCTTAAGAGCAATATTCCATGTATTATGTAGCAAACAATTACTATCGTACTATATTGTACGTACATTAAATTTAAAAAAATAAAGTGTCTCTAAATAAAATATTGAGATTTAATATTATTTGAATGTCCATATACATAAGTAGCAATAATAGTTTATTTAGTTTCAATTATTTTTAAAAGAAATATTAATTGTTTTATGAACATTAATTATTCTTGTTAATGTCAAGTTATATTTATAAATATGCTTACATGTAATTAGACAGGGTTCCCACGGTCATTGAAAGTCGTTAAAAGTGCTTAATATTTTTGAACTTGTTTTCAAGGCCTTGAAAATGCTTAGAGGTGCTTAAAAGTCCTTGAAAATGCTTAGAGGTCCTTAAAAGTCCTTAATTTTTGCAGATGTGTCCAACTGCAAAATTTATACAAATTTCAAGTCGGACTTGCTATTTCTGCGTGACCACCACTTATCTGCACCGTATCGGAACTTTCCGACGTATTTGTATTATGCATCCACCAATTTGTAACTCTTTTGGTAGAATATACTTTATTAAAAATTTATATATCGACATAATGCCTGAAAACAAATTTTCAAAGGTCCTTAAAAACATTAATTAGGTCCTTAAAAGTCATTGATTTTCATTCTGTGATTTGAGTGGGAACCCTGTTAGAATAAGATTTTATTTTAAACCTGGTTTTTAAGGATCTGCTTTCAGAATTGGATAAACATTGTGAGACCTCTTTCTTGTTATATTTTCCCATGGATTTTTTTTTACACCCCTCCCCATAATTTACAGCTTTAAATATGTAATTTCTTTTTCATCTTAGCTCTATTATAAAAGGACACTGATTGTAGTGTTTTGTTATATCACACTCGCCTATTATGTAATGCCATAAAAAGTACTATATTTTAATAAATGGGAGTTTTAAATAATTTCTTTTGTAAATATTTCCTTTTCTGGCTAATGTTCCAATTTAAATTTAGACAAGAAAACGAAACAACCTCCTAAGAAGGGTTTTTCTGGGCCCCAAAAGAAAAATGTACCAAAGTCATCTGACATCAAAAACATGTTCAAGGCTCTACCAACAAAAAGAAAGGTTGAGGTAAGGTTCATTTCAAATCAATTTAAAATTTCCTATATTTATGAAAAGCCATTCATGTTGAATGCTTAACGTTATAAAGTTATTGCAATTGTAACCTTTATATCCTTCTCAGTTATATAATTTTGAAATTACTGAATATTTGTGTCAGACTTGCACACAAATGTTTTTTTAAATTTTTAATTGTCAATCTGATAAAAAAAAAGTCATAAACCTTCTGATGTTTTGTTAACATGTAATGATCATTAAAAAAATTATAGCTGAGTTGTTAGCGTTCTAACCTTTCATGCCAAAGGTGCCGTGTTCGAATCCCGGTTTAGGCATGGATGTTCGTTGTGGTTCGGAATCCATGTTAATTGTATGTCCTGGCCTGATTAGGCGTCATTGTGCATAAAAATAGGTCGTTGAGCATACAAACCAACCAAAAAGTATAATGAAAGCCCATAATTCTTTTTGAAGCTGATTACAAACTGCATTTTATTAAATAATAACAGAGTTACCCTACTCATAACTTAAAGTAAAAGTTATTATGTTTAGTGTGAACCATAGCATAGATAAGGTCTTCATAATTCAGTCTGTGGGTATTATGAAATTACTTAATGAAGGATTGGCATCACTTTATGAGCTTAGTGTTGCCTTTACAATAATTAAATTCTGATAGAAATCCATTCAAAATTGGCACCTGTAATGTATTCTTAAGTTTTCAGTTCTCTTGCAAAATGCTGAAGAGATTTTTTTAAATGTTAAAATTTAAAAATGTTATTTCCTTTTTTTTTTAAAAAATGTTAGACAGAAATTTCACAAAATAGTCTGTCTTTTCATCTGAAGGTCATCAGATGAAATGAAGAAAGATTAAGGGCACAACTTTCCATCTTCCTATTTTTTTTTTTTAATCTGAAATAATTTTACATACTCTATAGTTATTCTTTCTATAAAATGTACTTCCGTAATGTCTTATTCACTTCAAAGTATATTTTCTTTAAACCATTTGCCTCTTTCTTATTATTTTTTTTTATATTAGTTTTTTTTATACTTTGCTATGCATTTTTTTTATGCTTTATCCTCAACATTAGTTTCTTATCTTTTGTAGCAAGATGTGAAATTAGAGGATGATGACATTCTTGGGAGCATTATGGAGGACATGCATAAGGAGACAGACCAACCAGGCTATATGGTCAAGCCTATGTTGTTGAGAAAAAAACCCAAACTCAATCACCACTCCCCTGTTCAAAGGTACTTTCCCCATGCATTAAGGGAGTACATACAGCCAGAACTTTAAAAAAATTGATTTTTTTTTTTTTAACGAATTATTATTCTCTATAGTTTTAGGCGTGTTTCTGTGAAAATCGATTGCAAAAATTCCCCATAGATCCAAAATTATGATCGAAAATGTGCCCAACGAGTTAGCAGCGCGCAGGTAGCTGGCCGTTACTTTCTATTTCGGAGATAATTGTTTACAATTACCATTCCAGCTTCATATTGTACACCTGACTTGGAAGGTGTACAATATGAAGCTGGAATGGGAGAATAAAATAATAATAAATAAACAAATTCATAAAGTTCGTGCATTAGCTGTGCGCTTTCTAGCGAAACGAACTTTAAACACGTTTTTCTCGAAACTACTTTTTCTGGGACGGTCGACACGATAACTTCTAGAGTTTTTAATATTTTTGGACGGGATGTTTTTTCCAATGTTCGTAATTGATGTCGCTATAGTCTGTCGAGCCGGATTTTTAATAAAAATTTTATAAGCAATTTAAGTACGAAATTTTTGACGAAAAATACACGCTATTTTTCAAACTGGTGTAATTTTGAAAAAATTTCGAAATTCAAAAATCCGGCTTGTGAGACTATAACTACACCTTTATTTTACAAGAAAATTTTTTCATTTTGCACAGCCGTCCACATTTGAAGAAAAAATGATGTCGACTATTGAACTAATTTTTTTTTTCATAGTGCTTTGGGTCAAGTGGTTTTTTATACTGTAATTTTTTTGGGAGAAAAAAATTATAAAGTTGAAATACTAATAAACAATGTGTAATGTTTTATTTTATTAATTTCTATTATTATCCCTTCCAAAAACTGTTTCTTTTTTTAATGCGTTTTCAGCACCGATGGTTGTATATGCCCCCTTAAGGTGTACATATACTTTTGAACTTTTTTTTTTTTAATTATCATTTAAATTTTTTTTTTTCTTCCCACTTTTAAGTACATAATTACCGCGCTTATAGAAAGTTAGGAAATGTCATGGTTTTGATAAAAGAAAAATGTCCATAAGTCATGGAAATACAATGAATATAATGGATTTCTAAACATTTTAAGTAAAATCATGTAACTGTGACGTCATAAACGCTGTGATCGCTATTCATTTTCTTTCCTAATCAATTTTAATTGAGGGTCAAAAGATTTAATAGTTAATGCAGATTTTAATTCTAAAATAATTTTTTAAAGAAATTGTATCAAACTTTAGTTATCACTGCTTAAATGAATTTCCTTTTGCTTAAATCACAATTCTTAAGATAACGCTTTGCCATTTCTGGAGGATTAATAGCATTTGTCCTCATATTACCCTGAAATGCATGATAAAAACAACATAATACATACACATTATCACTTGTGGATGGTTAGCTTGCTATTGAACTTCATACTTCAGAACAGGGAGTTTACTGAAGTAGCATTCCAAACACCATGTTAAAAAGCCCACCTGATGGCTGTGGGATTGGTGCTCTGGCTTCACATGCCAAAAGTGCCGGATTCGAATCCCAGGTTAGACATGAATGTTCAGTGTGCGTTGGAATCGACGTTAAGCTGTAGGTCTCGGTCTGATTAACTGTTATTGAGTATAGGTCGTTGAGCGCACAAACCAACCAACCATGTTTAAAAAAAAATCTCGTACATCTCAGAGTAAACCACTCCGACGAACAGAGACCAAGCGGCCGTTAATACCAGCAAAGCGAATGTAAAACAAATCTCCTTGATTAACCAACCATCTCCTTTATTATAGTACGCAATGGCTCAAAAATTTCCCCAAGGTGACAAATGCTGGTTGCAAACTCAGTATAAAGCTGAGGCCTACATCTTAGCTATGCTTCAATCTAAACTGGTCGAGTCTTATCAAGCCTGGCCTCAATCTAAAAATCAAAAACAAGCCAAAGAGCGCAACCAACAGTCACCCTAGGCTAGATCGAGAGAACTGCTAAAATTGAGCAGAAGAGAAATCAAGGTTGCTGTAGGCCTCCTAACTGAACACTGCGCTCTAAATATACATCTTAACTTGTTGAAGATGACCTACTATGTAGAGGTTGTCTTATGACAGAGGAGAGCTCTATTCATGTTTTGTGTGAATACGACTACTACTCGGCCCAACACTTTAAATATATGGGATACCACTGTATTGATCCCTGGGAACTGTCTGTTGTTCCAATCAGGTGTATACTGACATTTATTTCGGCAGTTTGTCTTTTTTAGATCACATAGGGAGTTTCAGTGCAATAGACTTATAGTCGCGGTGCTGGTACTCGTTAGAGTTACCCCTTCAAGACATAAGGCCCTCATTCTAATAAACAAAAAGGTGATGACTAGCAACATCACAATTCTCCTAGCATGTAACAAATCTTGAGATTGAACGCTGCTTAACACTGCAATCTTTCTTTTTTAAAATGAGTTGGTACATAATCTTTTGTGACAGTGATGATGGGCTTTCATGTCAATTTTTGGTCCGTTTGGTGAGAATTTTTAGGGTTTTCCAAAATCTAAGACGCTAATGTGAAGCTGCTTCTTACCTGAAAACCTTCTGGATCCTTGAAGGCGTCCTTTTGCATCGAGGTTTCTGTGCAATATAACACTCCTGTAGCTTTTGCTCCACAAAAGATTTAATACAACCAACTAAATTTTTTTTTACTTGCAAGGAAGTTGAAATTCTGATTTAGTGTGTTTAATTTGTTATTACTGTTATTTTCAGATTTCAAATGAATCCCTTTGTGGCAAAGCAGAAAACGCCCATGGCCTCCGATTACGTCCCTAAAGTTACAGCAACGAATGGAAATCCTCCAAGGAGGCCCCTCCAGCCCAAAGTGGTAGACTTTGACTCTACCGTGGAGGACATCAATGGTAAAATAGTCGAAGAAGACAGCCCGATGACCGACTCAGGATTCACGTCAAAATCGGAAGATTTCGAGGACTTGGAAAAAAAAGCGTCAATGGACTTTGATTTCGGTAAGGTTTTAGATGTATGTTATTCATAAAATAAATTTGCAATCATGAAGTACTCTAATGTTCTTTACTACCTGTATTACGGTTGTCGTGATGTTTTGTATGGGAGTTTTAGCCAAAATTAAATCCAAATGTGTTGGCATAAGGGGTTTCTTCATTGATGAAATAATTCTTAAAAAGAATTAAAAAAAAAAAAAAAAACTTCCCGATTTTCATTCAAAACCCTGATATACCTCTAGATGTGAAAAGTGGATTTAATTATATTAACATGTTTATCAAAATAGTATGATTGTATAATTCAGGGTTGGCAGGGTTTAAACCAAATGATTTAAACCATGTTTAAGTCATGGTTTAAACCAAATGGTTTTTTTTCTAAAAAATACTACAATTGTTTGTTTTTTATAATTAGATTTTTTAAATTATTTGATGTTGTAAAAAACTTCTACTCTTAGCCAAAAGTTTTCCATTCCAAAGATATTTTGTTTAAATCAATTTTACTGCAGCGAATGTTGAGAGAATTTTTTTTTCTTTTGGAGTTGTACAATCAAAATTGTAACAGCCTAATTTAGAAAAAGTAGTAAAACTTTTTCTTTTTTTTTAAATGTTAATTCCTAAGCATTTTAAATGGAATAATAAAAAATAATAATATCTAGTTTTTCTTTCTATTAATTTTAATTCACTAAATAAAAGATGTTCATTCTTGGTGTTACATAACTGATATTTTTGTAAATGAAAAATTACGTGAATATTATCGATAGAATAAGTTCTTACATATTTTTAAATAAATCTTGTAATTAAAGACTATTGAAGTTTTTATAAGTTTTATATTAATCTAATGAATTAAACCAGGTTTTTTTTTTACCCTGATTTGATAATATAACTGTTAAAGTTGTTTGACATTCAATTTTTTGAAGGTTGACAGTTTTTTGACGTTATTGAAACAAGCTTTGGAAAGAATATGTCTGTTAGGAGCCTATGCCAACTTCAAAAGAAATATTTTAAAATATTTTTGAATTATCCCCAAAATTTTAAGAATTGCCCCTAAAATCTTAAGAATTATACCTAAAATTTTAAAAAAGCATTCCTAAAATGTTCCTGAAATTTTTGGAACTATCTCCAAAATTCCTACCTAATTTTTTTAGAAAACTCACCTCGCACCTTGCAAATGTAATACATAATTTACAATTTTATGCAAAGTTTTAGCAATCATACGAACCATGCAAGAACTCGAATCAAAAGCACACCAGTGTCCAAAAAAATTATAGCAAACCCAACCCCTAGTGTGTGATAGTATGTCACAACAGTACAAATTTTTTTTACACATACAAAGCATTGCAAAGAATTCGTAAGCGCTTCCTTGAGCTACATTTTTTTTTAAATGTATTATGATTGAAAGTAATTGATAAGTTGTGAAATTACTTTTTTCTATGCCCTGACAGAAGAGATAATGGAAGTTTTTTTTTTTTTTTTTAAATTTTAAAACAAATTTTATATTGAAAAAGTTTGAATATTGTGATTAGTTACTTTTTGTGCATAAAATTTTTAGGAAAATGAAATCAATAACATAGTTATAGAATTTGTATAGTTAACTATATTTTTTCTCTTCCGATCTGTGTTTTTATATATATATAGATCCAAGTTGTGATATCTTTGATGAAGAAGAAACAACAAAGCCACTTTTAAATGAGCCCTTGGAAGACATAAAAGAAGAAGATATACCTTTGAGTTCATTCACGTTCCAGGGTTCTATGTGGGACGAAAATGAAAGGTAATAGTTACTTTACTTTGAAAATGCTACATAAGTAATGTGATTAAACAGGGTTCCCATGGTCATTGAAAGTCATTAAAAGTGCTTAATATTTTTGAACCTGTTTTCAAGGCCTTAAAAGTACTTTAAAATGCTTAGAGGTGCTTAAAAGTCCTTGAAAATGCTTAGAGGTGCTTAAAAGTCCTTGAAAATGCTTAGAGGTCCTTAAAAGTCTTTAATTTTTGTGTATGTTGACCAAATTCAAAATTTACAAAAATGCAACTCAGACTTGCTATCCCCGCATGTCCGCCACTTATCCTCATTATATCGGAATTTTCTGACATATTTGTATTACACATGCGCCAACTTGTAACTGTTTTGGTAGAATGTACTTTATAAAAAAAATTTATACAGTCATGATGCCTGAAAACAAATTTTTTAAGGTCCTTAAAAACATTAATTAGGTCCTTAAAAGTCATTGATTTTTATTCTGTGATTTGAGTGGGAACCCTGTTAAAGATTTAACCGGGTTCCCACAGGCATTAAAAGTACTTAATATTTTTTAATTTGTTTTCAAGGCCTTAAAAGTCATTGAAAATGCTTAGAGTTCCTTAAAAGTCCTTAACTTTTACTTATATTGGGGGACAGACGGCAAAATATAAAAATTCAACTCTTATTTGCTTATTCCCTCGAGACCGCCACTTATCCTTGCTGCTCCGGAATTGCCTAGTATATTTGTATTTTACATACATGAACTTATACGTCGTTTGGTTGTTTTGCTGAAACATTTTACGAGTACTGTTCCCTGAAAGTGCATATTTAATGCGCTATGGCCCTAGTACAGTGCATATGAAAAATGGATTGCAACATAATCAAAGTTTGTTCATAACGCAAAATACAAATTGTGCATAAAAGTTTTTGATAATGCCGCTAGTTGCGAAACAGCTGTAAAATCATACATTAAAGACATGCCTGAAAACAAACTTTTAAAGGTCCTTAAAAAATATTATTTAGGTCCTTAAAAGTCATTGATTTTCATTCTGTTAATTAAAAGCTGTCATGCAACTGAGAATGTCATTGTTTCAGTGTAATTAATTTATAATGTCATTGTAAATTATATAAGCTGCTAAAATTTATTTTTAAAATACTATAAAAGATTTTTTAATCACTTCTTGTTTTAAATATACCTATAACATTTACTTAAAAAATTAATAATATATACATTAAAATGTGTATATAATAAAATTGTTTACAACTTTAACCTATTTTAATTCTTCTTATTATTTTTTTGTATTGACGATGTTCTAATCCTATTATCCTGATTTTTGTTTAAAAAAAAAAATTCTAAGCTATTATTTTTTTCTTGTGTTAAAAGAGTTTCTTGTATAAAATGCATAGCATAGTGTGTGCAATCTTCTGTGGTTTGAGAATAAATCCTTCAGCTAAAGAAGGCTTTGTTTAATAATTATATATGTTAGATGCACATGTAACATTTGTCACACAAAATGAGTTTGTTGTGAAGAAACAGGGTTCCCACGGTCCTTGAAAGTCCTGGAAAGTCCTTGAATTTTTTTTGATGAAATTTGGTCCTTGAAAGTCCTTGAAAAAAGGATATGGTCCTTGAAAGTCCTTGAATTTTTAAGTGACCACTGATAATCTCTGTTTTGTGTCTAAAGTATGTAATTTTCTGGTCCTTGATTTTTCCTACAGGGTGTCCACAGATCGGAAAAAGTCAGGGAATTCAGCATTTCGGGAATTATCAGGGATTTTGTCAAAAAGTCTCAAGAAATCGGGGAATTTTCCGAAATTAAACTGAGTCTTTTAATTTTGTTAATTGAAGATACACTGCTAGCAAAAATACTAAAAACAATGTGTAAACAAATTAGAATTTTTTTTAAAAACGGCAGAATCGCCAATGGAATGACTACTTTCCCCCTAATTTTTCTCTTATGTTATAGCCTCTATCGGCATTATTTATGTTGGTATCTGGTCATTTTTCTGAACGTTACGGTGATGAAAGGGCCGATATTTTCGCGATTATTAGAGAGCGCTTGGCCGCGAATTACATTCTTTCGTGCTGCTCATTTTCATGGTGATCAAAGATTACACCTGTTAGCCATGGTACAGTTCTGCTGAAACATGCATTTCAGCTCTTTTTTGGCTGAAATTTTTATCGTTCCTGAGACCGATACAAACCTGCATTACAATATTATTGGGTTTACTTGATTGCGTTGTGCTGATGAAATGGCCGTTATTCGTGTGAATAATACCATCGTTATCGTCATTATTACATTGCTGTGTGATACTCATTTTCGCAGGCCTTACTCCAATATAATAGTTACTGACGAGAGTTATTGTAGAGATTTGGCTCTGTCGGACGTAGTACAGTTCAGATAAAACGCGGTTTCAACTCCTTTTCTTTTATTTGAAATTTCTATCATTCCTGAGATCGATACAAATCTGCATTACGATTTTGTTGGGCTTGCCTTCAAGTTTGACAATCATGGAACCTGCTTACTGTGCATTTTGCTTGCACCGGTTTAGCAATTTTTGCCAATTGTTGGTTTAATGTATTTGCTGAGATTTGCGCCAGTATGGTGGCTGTTATACCGATATTTACATTGGAGTAGTTTTTAATAGTAGCTATTGGCAAGATTTGCAATGTCATTTTAGTTTCATTCGCCTGGGCTTCCGCTGATGTGAAAGCTGCAATGTCCGTGATTAATGTGTGTGTGAGGATCGTTTTCACCATTTGGTTTGAGTCAATGCTGAATGATTAGAATTTTAATTTAATTTTGCGTCAGATATTAATCCCAGTTGCCAAATTTTACTATGTATCCTTATTTAAAATTATAATCTTAACTACTATTGAATGTAAAATTGTTTATTTAAACATGAAATACAATTTTACATTTTAAATATAGATATAAGTAATAGTTTAAAAGTTAAAGCATATTTTTTTATTTATTTATAATTGTTTAAAATTAATTGTATTATGAAATTTTTTTCATTTTGTAAAATTTTTGCCTGGTTACTTTACCTTAACAGTGGCAACAGCTGAACTTAAGCAAAAAAGAATATTGCAAGTGATTAAATTGAACAATTTGGACAACGAAATTATGCAAACTGAAAATGGTGTAACTCCCTTAATTCCATCTACAATTGAAGGCAATTTTTTTTAAATACACAAATTGATGTATAATATTTTTACCAATTTTATTTGAGGCATAAAACATAAAAAATTCACATTATTAAATGTTTTTAAAGTAATTATTGATTTTATAAATTTTTATTAAAATTATAAGTTTTTAGAAAACAAAAATAGTTAATATATAGAGTATTTTGTTGAATGTTTCATCCACTTTGACATGATTTATGGTTTGTCTTTCCCTTTAAAATTTTACTTAGAAAACAGCTTTTTAAATCTGAAATTTATTACTAGTGTCCTCTTTTCTTGAGGTTAGACTGTAATGAAAAAAAAAAGGGATTTTAAAGTATAATTGCACATGCATAGTACAGGGACACTATACATACACTACACGGAGTAATTTACTTTTTTTGCCATAAAGATGTAAAGATAAACAGTACATGATTCTTAATTATTTTTATGATGGCGAGTTTGAATGTTCTTTTATTTGAAAGCTATAGTATTATTTTGTTGATGACTTAATCAGGGAAAAAATTGGATGTTACGGGGAAATGTCGGGATTTCAAAATAACTTTTTTTGCGGACACTTTGTTCCAAAAAAGGTCCTTGAATTTTCTTAAAAAGGTCCTTGAAAGTCCTTGAATTTTTTTCTTCAATAAGAGTGGGAACCCTGAGAAATTTTTTAACAGCATGTTAATAATAGTTTTTTGTTTGTAGTGTAATTCCTGATATTGAACTGGACAATGGTACCCTTCCTTTACATAAAATGGCAGACGGGAAATCTGTGTTTAGATTTTTCTGGCTTGATGCCTTTGAAGATCCTTACAAACAACCTGGTAAAACATTTTGTAAATATTTATCATACATACTTTTCTATAAACCAAACTTGCCTATAAAAGCAAAATAATTCTCCTCAATTAAAAACAAAAATTCTAGTTCAATATTTTTTTGCTTAAAGTAATATAAAAATGAAATGCAAGTTTGTGTTAATTTATACTTTTGTAGCAGAACTGCGACACTGAAAAACAATTTTATGTAGTTTCAAACAAATATCTAAGTGAATTTATATTAGATTTAAAGTTGAACACATTTTCAATTAAATTAATAATACACGAAGGGAATTATTGAAGCAAAATTAGTTTAAAAAAATAGCTTTCTTTTGATTAATTATTTGGAAATAAAAAAGAAATTGAAAATTTAAAATAGCCTCATACAATCATAAACTAACAGTATATCAGCATATCCTTGGGCTTTATTCTTGTAATGTTAATCGTTTCTATAATTGTCTAGAAACTTTTTGGACCCTTGAAACCCATTTAAAGAAATCTAAAAAAAAAAAAAAAAAAAATCTTTACAAAAATATATATATCAAGTTCTGATTTCTTTTTGAAATTAAAAAAATTAATATTTAATTTAGAATTACTCATTATTAAATTATTCTCTTGGATTTCATATTTCTTTCTTCATATCTCTTGGAGTTCATTAATTTCTAGCACTTAATCATATTTTGTTTTTTATTAGTAATATTCGATATTTTTTCCACTGTATAGGGACCGTTTATCTATTTGGAAAGGTATATTTAGAGGATGTGAAAAGGCATGTGAGTTGTTGTGTAATTGTGAAGAATATTCCTCGGCGTTTCTTTGTGTTGCCAAGAGAAACAGTAAGTAAAACTTCCATTTAATTATAAAAAAAAATTACCACAGTTTTGAGAGCAGAAAAGCTGAATCAATGAATAATGCTTTTCTTTCTATTAATTATCCTTGTTTTATTTAGAACTATTTAATATTAAGCAAACTAAGTAAAAAATATAACTGTAGAAACAAAGTTTTTATTATAAATCCTTTTTATGCATTGTCAATTTTGATGTGCAATTACAACTTATTGAGCTCAGTTCGAGTTTTCATAGTGTTGGACCATTACGAAGAAAGCATCCATTCCAAACCATCGACTAACTTTTTTTTGTCCCAAAAATTTAATTGCACACATTATCATCCACAATGAGTTTATCTGCCAATTTTCAGCTCCATTGGATGACAGCAAGCAGGTTAATTAGATATTTGAAGAGATAATATAGTAGCATGTGCATACCTGCCAACTTGTACGGATTATCCGTACAATGTACGGATTTTTACTATTTTGTACGGTTGTACGAACAGCTAAAAAAATCGTACGGATTTCACTGTACTTTTCGTGTTTTTCTTAAAACCGTTTTTTTTTTTTTTAATAATTTAAGTTTTTTGGAGTCTTATACCATATTACTTCAAATCATCATAAATTCAAGCAAATGAACAAATTTTGCATTCTGCTCTATCTATGCATCTGATATTAAGATTTCTCATGGAGGATTTACTGATGTCATAGTTCATATCAATTCTAAAAAACACAGCGACAACATCAAATGTAATAAGAATTTGAAGGCATTCATAATTGATATTTGTGCGTGTGATTAAACACTTTGAATACCACTGACTCTTTGTATGTTTCACTAGTTTTTGTGCCATAAAGCATGTTATATTTGGGTGTAAAACCTCATCAGAGCCTCATGAGAGATTTCATCGTATAGTTTAAATTTGATTTATTTTTAAATCCTGGTTAGTATTTTATTTTATAATTTCCATTCCGTGCTAAAATGTAACAATTTGTTATATTTGGGAGCAATTAACTATTATGCATTTTTTTTTTTTCATTTGCAAGTGAATTACTATTATTTCTATATTACATTCATAAATATTATCGCTATTTGACTTTCCATGAATCATAGGAATGCAAATATTTGTTCCGTAAAAATTGTACTAATTTGAAAATACCAATGTTGGCAGGTATGCATGTGTAGAAGCAGCCTTTTAATTCAGTCCCCAAAACTTGATAGAATGTGTTCTCATCGACAACAAATCTATCTGCCAATTTTTATCGATTAGATTTTATCACAAATGGGTTTAATTAGTCTTTTAAAACGCTAATGTAGTAGCATGTGTAAAAATGGCTTTTTAGTGACAGCTCCAAAAACTTGAAGGCATTATCATCGAAAACAAGTCTATTTGCTAATTTTTAGATCAGTTGGATGACAGCAAGTGAGTTAATTAGTCATCTGGAGATAAGCCCGCCACAAACTCAAAATTGAATACAATTAGTTAATACAATAGCAATTCTTCATTATCAGAAAAAAAATTTTGAACCATTATTAACTATACTAATTTTTAGGTACATTTTATTATGTAAAAAGAATAATGAAATTTTCTTTTATGGATTGTTCTTAATTGATAAAATTGTTCTTTTGTACAGGGTTTCTTCGCATATGAAAAGTCATGAATTTGAGCAAAAAAGGACCATATGTCATGAAAAATTAGTGAATTTCATGAATTTCTAAATATTTTAAGTAAAACCACCTGACTAGGTCATCATAATCGTCATGATTGCTATTCATCTCATTGAAGATTCATTTACGTTTTTGTTTTATGTTTTGACGGAAACAACGGTCACAGTTAAAAACCGCGGCCAATGAAAACATTTCTTTACTCCAGACTTATGACATCACGCGAGAAAGGTCTCATAGATGAAAACAATTCATAATATGACAACCGAAATAAATTGATTTGATAAGTTCTGAAATTTTGATATTTCTTTCATAAATCTGTGTGCTGCTGTTTTGCATTGTTGATATCAAAACATTTGATTTTTGATTATGTAATTTAATTTATTATTATTTGCTTACGCTTTATGATTGGCTTATTCCTTCTTCATCTTATTATTACAAATTGATTAGCTTTTTTAACACTGAAATATCAAGGAATAAAACATTGTTTCTCCCTTTTTCTTCTGGTTTCGAAGGATCTTCGTTACTAAAACAAGGATTTTTTTACCTAATATCAAATAAAACTTTATAAAAGTCATTTTATGGTACAATGATTTACTTACTATGTTCGTGTTAGTAAAATTTGTGTAGGTCATTTTTTGTGATGCAATTTCTTGAGTCATGGAAAAAAAAATTCTTTAGTCTTGGAAAGTCATGAAAACTCATGGATTCGTAACATTTTATTCTGGCAGAAACCCTGTTTGTACTTAAGATCAATTTGTGAATTTTTATTTTTTCTATGTTGCCCTATTAATTGCATTTTTATTTTTTCAGGAATTTAATACGCAAACAAAAGCAGACACAGGAAAACCAGTCACAATGGCAGCTGTTTATTCGGAAATTGGGAAAAAGCTGGAAAAAATGAAAATTGTCGAGTTTCGATCCAGGGTAGAGTTAATCTTTGAAAAGTTTTATTTATTTTGTGTTTTGTTTAAAGTAATATAGTGGGGATTAAGCTGTGGGGTATCTTTCATAGGAAAATGTTTAAGGGGGTCCAGGACACAAAACTCTAAAATCTTTATTTGTAGAATTATTTTTCTGACATTTTTTATGCACTACTGTATTATGTTTTGAAACTCAAAAAACTATTGTAGATTTCCAAATTTAAAAAATATTTTTAAAAAAATTAAAAAAAACTTTCAAATTTTTACTGCTCTTAAAATTGATGTATTTAAAAAACTTTTTTAAAAAATCACTTCATTTTTGCATTAAATTACTTATTGTTCATATCATAAATTGTATTCAGGAATATTCAATACAATATTTTTTTTAAAAGTTAAATCAAAATACACAATTTCTGAAAACAAATTAAAGAAATATATATGAAAAATAATTGAGGAAATTTTCATGTATTTATAACTAGTAGTTTTTAAGTTATATCCATTTTGAACTAAAAAATAGACAAAAAGCCATCACCGAGAAAACAAATTTCAAGATAGCAAGTCCAAGATGCAGTTGTCATGTACAAAAACTTAAATATTTCAAGTTCTACTAATAATAGAAACAAAAAAAATTTGTAATTTTATTTAAATATTTTTATTATTTGTTGCTATAGTAAAGAAAATCCGCCCCTTAAGTTCTTAAATGTTAAAATTAGAAAATGTCATTTAGCTTGTTTTAGTAAAACATTTAACCAGAAAATGTTGCAAACCACAGTTTTTGTTATACAAAGATTAGCCATCGAGCTAAAAAAAAAAAGCAAGCTATTTTTCCAGTTGGTATTTGGTATAAACTAGTTTTATATTTAAAGTTCATAGTGATTTTATAAAAAAAGTTTATTAATCATTTTAGATTACACTTCAAGTGTTATGGAGCTCGTAATCATTTCAGCATTTTGCTAAAAATGAAAATTGTGACTTAAGGCTTTTTAACTAAAGAAAATTTGTTACCCAGCTTAAATACTGTAATATAGTTTTAACACAAAAGTTTTATGGATTTTTAAAAAATTTAAGCTATTTTTATTTATTACAACTCGTTTTAAATTGAAAGTTTGCCCTTTATTATTTTAATACCCATTTCCATTTCAGCATTAATAGCGATTTTTGTCTTCCATGAAATTTCATTCCATAAAGTTCTTCATTAAGAATTTATTACATTGTAGCAAAGAGTATTCCTTATTCAGAGTTTATATTTTATATACTGTCTCTAT
Organism: Linyphia triangularis; assembly: GCA_963978545.1. Classification (NCBI taxonomy): domain Eukaryota; kingdom Metazoa; phylum Arthropoda; class Arachnida; order Araneae; family Linyphiidae; genus Linyphia; species Linyphia triangularis. Next base: position 99,065,800 of record OZ021724.1, on the reverse strand, counting down.
TTTATATTCAGAATATTGCCAATAATTTAGCATCGAATCTATTTGCCTCTTATAGAAATCAAAGAAGAAGTATGCATTCAGTGAGACTGAAATTCCCGATGAATGTGAATACATGGAAGTGCAATATTCAGTGAGTTGTGTTTTATAAATTCATCTGAGAATAAATTTGAATATAAAAGAAAGGACTCTTAAGAACTTGGTCAAGTTTTTATATTTGTTAGCTCTTAAAAAATGCTGAATTTTACAAAAGTCGCACTAATAATTATTACTGTCTTGTAAAAAATGTATATCATCTGAAAATATTAACTTAAGCATCCTTTTGAAGGTATTTTGTATATCTTATATTTTTGAAAAAGTTCTGCCGATCGGCAGAAGTCAGCCTTGTTTTATTTTTAAGTGTAGAAAAGCAAAGGGAATGTTTAAAGTTTTGAAGGTAGTTTTTTGAGAATTCTGAGATATTTTATTCAGTCACTCTGATCTGTTTTGGGAAAATTATAAATTTCCAAATTATCAGTTTTTTATGTATCTTGTAAGCATTGATATATTTAATCAGATATTCAATGTTTGTACCAGTATTACCTCTTCCAATTTTAAAAAGGGCCGACCAAACGGTATAGTGGTTAGCGTGCTGGCTTCTAGACCGCGAGGTTGCGGGTTCGAGTCCCGTGTTAGGCATGGGTGTTTGTAAATGTAAGTTGGCTTGTCTAATGACGAATGTTTCGGCGCATTATAGCCCTTGTGTTGCTGACGGCGCCTGATAATCTGAATACAACCAACCAACCAACCAATTTTAAAAGGAAGTTCTAGCAAGGATCATTCCCTATCTTCGCTATGTTACAATCTTCTATCCCAGGGCATTTATAAATTACTTTGTATAAAACTTTGAAATTTAGTGAATAGGAGCAAAACTGATCACTTAATGAAGTGATATAAATTAAAAACTCAAAAATAACGTCTAATATATTGTTACGAATTTTTGTATATTTGTAAATATTTCATAGTGATAATTTTGTAAATAGTAAAATTTATGTACATTTCGCATAAGGCAGTGCAATAGTTCGTCATTAGTTTGCTTCCCCGCAATGTGTGTCTCAATGCTTGATATTGAGTTTTACAGAGGTAATGCTGGGAATCGAGTTTTACAGGGGTAACGCTGGGAAGCGAGTTTTACAAGGAGCAGTGCATTTAATATTATGGTAATGGCAATCTCGCCAAATTGGCAAGATAGAGCCAAGTTGGCGACTAATTTTTGTCACCAAATTTGGCGAGAAATCACCAAATGTCGCCAAACTTGGCGACATTTTCGGTCCCTATGTACATGTATAGGACTTTTCGACTACGATCTGGAAAGTTCTCCAAATATCTACCTCTAGAAATTTCACGTATGCTCGCCTCCCCTATAAAAGCTCAAAAAAGTGGGTGATGGAGTTAGTTGATTTTGAGTCACTGAATTAGTTGACTGGAATTACTGAGTTGAGATACTGAGTCTTGGTGAGCATTCAGACTAGTTCTAAAGCGAACTGTATTGCATTGTCTTTTGCAGCGATTTGAGCAGTTGTGTTGTCAAGTTTTTAACTGCTGTTTTGTGCTCTATTGTTGTGAAAAGAGCTGTATTGTGTCTACTAGAACGAGAAGTTCTGGAGTTGTAAGAGAATATGTGAAGAGTTATATTGGAATAAATTTCTGCAAGTTTTGATCTGCTTTGGCATCAAATCTTTCTAACCCGTCCACGCAACAATATTTTATTTTTTATTTGAAATCCTTACGCCAGTGCATATGCTGTGGCTCCACCTGGTTTTGTATTTGGCAGTTTTAATTTTTATGTATAATAAATGAAAACAATTTATGTAATTTCATTAAGTGATATTTTTCGTACCCACTCACCAAATTTCAAGGTTTTATAGAAAATAGTTTCCAAATGCACTGGGCAAGAAGATTGTAACATAGCGATTATAGGGAATGATCCTTACTAGGAATTCTTCTTAAATGCAAATCTAACAAAAACTTTTTAAGTTATTAAAAAGTTTATCGTTATTTGTACATTGTAAATGCTCGATAAGTCATTAGTTTTCTAATTTTAAGAATCTTGAAATATAAAATCATTAAATTTCCAGAATTAGTACTTTCTTCTGATGTTTATTGAGGAAGTAGTCAAATTTAAACATTTGTACTAGGGCGTATGTAAGAAGATATGAGTTGATACAAGTTTCTTTTTCCTATTTTCAGTTTGGAATGTAGAATATTGTTGTTAAAGCTCTTTTCATTTTCTCAATGATATGCCTTTTGATATTATCAGGGGCTGCATTCACCCTAAAATTCTTAATATTCTTTAAATTTTTGTTTCTCCCTAAAATTGTACTTCAATTTTTCTGTAATTCCTATAAAAATTTAAAAATTTCTTTGTCTGCTAAAACCCTGTTATTCCCCTTAAAGGAAAAATAATATTTTCTGTTTTTGTTTTTTTCTTTTTCCGAAGTTTATGCTGATGTGATAGCCTCTTGCTGAGATTTGTTAATTTGGTGGGCGTTATCGCCGAGTTTTTTGCTGTAGTGATTGTCATTTTCGCAAGTTTAAATTCCGTAAAAGCGACATTTTAGTGTCAGTGACAGGCACTAAAATTTTATAAAATGCATTGTCATCAGCATCGAATCTATCTGCCAAGTTTCAGCCTGAATGGATGACTGGAAGGGGGTTAATTAGACCTCTGCAGATTCACCCACGAATTCAAAGTTAAGATAAAGGATTCAAAAAGGCATGAACCTATTCTGTTTTATTCTTGTAGGCTCACCATCCCTCCCTCCCTTCCAACCTACGTGGCTCCACCTTCAGCCACGTCCTGGGAATGGACTCTTCCAGCCTTGAGATACTTCTCCTGGAACAGAGAATAAAAGGACCCTGCTGGATAGACATACAAGCACCCCGTAAGTACTGTACTTCAAAAAACCTGGTACAGACTCTTAAGTTTCAATGATGCTTTTATTTTACACCATAGTTGATAAAAACGTTTTTCTTTTTTGTAAAAAAAAAAAAAAAAAAGATTTAAACCATTGGTGTTTTTTTTCTTTTTTTTTTTTTCTTTCTTCAAAATCTTTTTCTACTTTACGCAGTGCTAGAAGTGTGAGTAGATCAGAGTGTCTACCGGTCAGGAAAGTCAAGAAAGTCACGAAAAAGTCACGAAATCGCAAAACGGTCAAGAAAGTCACGAAAAAGTCAAGAAATCAGAGCAGAGGTCACGAAATTTTCACGCTGATTGCAAAACTGAAAAATTCGGTAATTCCCTAAGAAAAATCGACAAAAAATTCGCCGATAAACAATTGCTCAAAAAGGAAAATTTTTTTCAAAAATGATGCGAAATTTTTATGAACTTATAGCGTATTTTGCAATCATTCCTTTCTCTAAAACCGGCCTTTATCGGCCCGTCATACAAACGACACAACTATTTTTTTTTTCTTTTAATTTATAAAAATTCGGGACTCCGGAGTTTATTTTTGTTAAATGTGGTCTAACTTTGAATGTTAAATATAGTTAGTGAAGTTTAAATATTCGTAGAACTATAAGGGGGGGGGGGGTGCACTTCTGCGGTATGCAAGTGTGAACTTGCTATACAGGATCGGCAGGCGAAGTGTGAATGGAGGAGTTTCGAAACTTTTTCTAGTTGTATTTTCTGCACGAAAAATTACGATAAAAATCTGCGAATCGGCAAGAACATTTTATTAACTTATTTATAAAATATTAATCAGCAAGAATCACGAAACTAAAATACGATAGGTGAAAAAATTCCCCTGAAACTTTTGCCGATCGATAGGCCTAATAGCACCTGCTTGTGGTTTTTTTTATAACTTTACATCGTAATTTTTAATTGAATGTCGTTATTTCGCAATAAATTCCCGTACTAAAATTACTTATGTAATAAATTGTGCATTTTTTATTTTTTAAAGTCATTTATTTCACGAGGAACAAGAACCTACGATGCAACGTCACTTCGATTATTTTATGGATTTCCCGCACTTTTGAATCACGAAGCAAACTCAAAAATTCATCTTGGAATATTTTATTCTATTAAAGATTAAAGCAAAAATCAAATAAAATAAAATAAAGTATTAACTTATGTTCGGAAATAATTATTGGAAAGCAACGACACAGTTGAGCCGAACGGACTTCCGGTTTTCTTCAAATCGCGGCTTGATTTCCGCGCTTTCGCCGAAAGTCAGTTGGTATCCCTTTTGTTAAAGACATTTTTTTTTTTTTTTTTTTTTTTTTTAAATCTTCATTCTCTAGCATACAAGTTGACCCCCTACTTTTTAGTAAACACTTTAGCCCACGTTCTCGACTTGCATACGAGTATATATACGGTACATTGTCAGGAAATATAAATGGACAACCTTGTTGGGCCTCAAACCTACTGTTGGTTGTTGATGTCCTTTTTGAGAAAACTGGATGGAATCCGATAAAGATCTAGCCAAGTGGTTAATGCTTGTGTTACTGGCCAAATATAAAGGATATTGTATATTTTGCAAATCAAAATTTGATGTCAGTCATAGTGAAATGGGGTTATCTCATCAAAAATACATCAAGACTTAACCTGTGTAATTTTAGCAGGCAAGCAAAGAATGCTTAATTTTCAGTCTTTGTCATCACATGTAATTCCATCCAACAATGCAACTAATAGCATCCTATTACCATCCCAAGAAAATTTTATTGTTGCTGAAGCAAGCAAACAATGTGAAGCAACTGTAAATACTTTGACTTTGTCAGATTTTTCATCTACTAGGAATTCTTTTTATCATTAATGAAGAAGTTATATGGGCATTAATCCGAATAATGTGTCACACTTCTGACAGAAGCACATGTAAAGGAAGTGAATTGTTTGCTGTTATGTTCCTATAGGAGGATAAAGTCCAGTTATTAGATATTGAGATTGCTAAAATATATTTAAAAAAAAAAAAATAAAAAAAAAATAATAATAATAATGCTGAAATTGGGGTTGCTTAGTGTTATCATTCACAATACTAAATTTTATGATATAATGTTTTATTGTTCTTGCTGTTTTCTTTCACGTGGATTTCTCTAATTTTCTATTGTAATTAAAACAGAATTTTACGCATTTCAGTGAGTCTTTTACAGCAAATTAATGCAGCAACGATTGTTATATTGGTAATATATTTCATACATTTCTATCCCAGAGAAGAAGAAAAAGGTTAATTTTGGGGAGAAAAAACAATTTTTTTTTTATATAACTGCACGAACATTCATAGTTGTGACTTCAATATAGGTTAAATATGTTGCATTGTATCTCTGATTTTTGTCTTTTTAAAAGTATTAAATTTTTATGGTTTCCCCTTGTCATTTTTTTTTTTTTTTTGACAAATTGATTATTTAAACGATTGCAAATTTTTTTGAAAAGGTCAAGAAATTTTCTTCTAAGGTCAAGAAAAGTCAAGAAATTGTATTTGATAAAGTTGGTAGACACCCTGTAGATGTGGAGTGACGCGTCCCCCTACTTTTCAAGAAAATACCCATGCATCCCCCCTCTTCTAAAATTACTGAAATCCATCCCCCCACTTTTAAAAAAAACTTAATCCGTCTGAAAATTACCAAAGAAAAATAACATTAACCTTTAAATGTTGTGTCACTGAGAAAAGATGATTTAACGTTTTCAAATGGGGAAAAAAAACAAACTATAATGGTATATATACATATCAACATAACATGCTATTATAAAAATATACTATGCTACTTTGTAAAAAGAAACAAGTATTTTCATTAACAAATATTTGTACACTTGGTCAACTTTTAATTTTGGAGGAACTTTCTTTTAAGTTAAATTTCTATTCTTGTTTCATAAAAAGACAAGCTGTTCGTTTTTAAAAAACATTTTAGAGTTCTCTAATAATTTTATTTCATGAAAGTGTGCACATTTAAAAGCATTGTATAAATCTCAATAAAGAGTTATGTTCATAACGTTGAATTATTACTTCACTTAATTTGTTACTTCCAAGTACAAAAAAATAAGTCCCAAATATTCATAAAAATTACAACACATTTTGGACTCTTACTCTATGTTAGAATTAGGAAGTATAAATTATTTCCTTACTATTAGTTAATATTTTTGTTATAAGATACAAAATTATAAAATTTATCGTTGGGGGGGGGGGGGAGCACTTGCTACCAACTTTTAGGCATCCCCCCACTTTTTTTTACCCACTTCTACCACTGCTTACACGTATACATATTTATAAATAAAATATGACATTAATTATAATAAGTAATGTTCAAATAACAAATTATAGTCAATGTATACACAATTGCAATTTTTTACTGCATAATACATGGAATATTGCTCTTAGATTCATTAGTAATGGCGATAAGTTGTTCAAAATGATATTTTTAAGGCTTAAGACTAAGTTGTTAAAACTCAAAACCTTTATTTTAGAAGCAAATTTAAAATGCAGCTTATAATGTAATTTAAATTAACAATTTTGAATAATTATAAAACATTAATATATTCATTAAATTATTGTCGAAACTCATTGTTGATACTTATTAAAACTTCAATAGTCTTTAATTACAAGATATTTTTTTTTTTTTAAATACGTTAGAACTTATTCCATCAATAATATTCTTATAATTTTTCAATTACGAAAACATCATACCAAGATTGTAGATCATTCATTTAGTGAATTATTTTTTTAAAAATTAATAGAAAGGAAAACTAGCTCTTTTTTTTTTTTTTTTTTTTTTTTCATTTAAAAATAAGTTTAGGATTTAACATTTAAAAAAAAAAAAAAAAAAATTACAGCTTTTTCTAAGCACAAGCTGTGAGACAATTTTGATTGTACAACTCCAAAAGAAGAAAAAAATTCTTTCAACATTCACTGTAGTTGCTTTTGCAGTAAAATTCCTTTTGAAAAAGAAAAACTTTTGGTTATAAGTATAAGTTATTTATAACATCAAATAATTTTTAAAATCTAATTATAAATAAAAATGCAATTTTAAATTATTCTTTAAAAAAACAACAGGTTTTTTGAGAAAATATATATATTTTTTTACATACTTTAACAGAGTGGCCACAGAACCGGGAAAACCTGGAAATCAGGGAAACATCAGGGAGCTTTCTGATTCTGGAAAAAATCAGGGAACTTATTAAAATTTCATGAAAATCAGGGAAATTTTGTATTGTTTAAGTCGCGTTCATCCATATTTTGGCGTTATTGACTGGGAGATTTGTAGTGGTAAGCCATTAGAAGTTTAATGTTGTAACTTTTCATTATCAGCAAAACTATTTTTTAAAAAATTGCATATTATCTCTTTAGCATACAAGTTCTATTGGATCAGGGTGTCTAGACATCCGAAAAACCTAAGAAAATTAGGGAAATTTGAAAAAAAGTTTCCCTTAAATCAGGGAATTTTTCAGAAATCTCTCGGGGGAACTTTTTTCCTGAATTTTGTGGCCACCCTGTTTAAGTTTGACTCCACTGTTTACAAACCTCTTGGTCAAACCATGAAAACTGTCCATTTTAAAAACATGAAACCTAACTCCACTAACCTTTTTTTAAATGAAAATAAGTTATGTTTATTAAGTTATGAATTCCCAAATATTTTTCAGTAAAGTCCTAAGTTATCTTTTTAAACGTGTTAGCCATAACATCATATTGCTACAATGATGTCTTTCTCCTCTATGTAAACAAAGTATCATTGGCAATAACTGTTGTACGGGATTTTAGACATTATTGAGAGCAACAGTTTACAAAGTTTTCATATATTTACTAGATGATGATTTTTTTTTTTATTTAAAAATTAAATTTTCAGATTCTTCAGTAATAAGTTTTATTTCCAATTTTAATGACATTTTGTATGAGCCGTCTTTGTGTGTAGAAAAATGATGGAGTATATTTCCTTTTTGCAAAAAAATATTTATTTTAACTTTTGTAAATATATTTACAAAAGTTAATTATGAATTATAAAAGTTAATTATAAAAGTTAGTTATAAAAGTTAATTATAAAAGTTAATTATAAAAGTTAGTTATAAAAGTTAGTTATAAAAGTTAATTATAAAAGTTAATTATAAAAGTTAATTATAAAAGTTAATTATAAAAGTTAATTATAAAAGTTAATTATAAAAGTTAGTTATAAAAGTTAGTTATAAAAGTTAGTTATAAAAGTTAATTATAAAAGTTAATTATAAAAGTTAGTTATAAAAGTTAGTTATAAAAGTTAATTATAAAAGTTAATTATAAAAGTTAGTTATAAAAGTTAGTTATAAAAGTTAGTTATAAAAGTTAGTTATAAAAGTTAGTTATAAAAGTTAGTTATAAAAGTTAATTATAAAAGTTAATTATAAAAGTTAGTTATAAAAGTTATGTTATGAAACCGCAATGCAAGTAAAAGTGAACACAGTATAGCTGACATAGCTAATCAATTTTTTTCTGGATAAAAAAAATGCACTTTGTTTCAGGTCATACAAAATCGAAAAATTACTTACATTATTTATGACATGTTATAGGGTCTCGTTGTAAAACCAGTCTGCAAATAGAAAAAAAAAATCTAAGTGGTTTCTGTGTGGAACCACTGTGCTTCAAAGGGTTAATTAATGTCTTTTAGAATATTTGTTATGAATTGTCAGTTATTTAGAGATTTTGCTAGAACAAAATAATTCAAATTTTCTTCAAAAGCAAGGCTATAGATTCATGAGCTTGCTAAAATGATACGCACCTTAAATTTTGGTTATTTAATGTGTTTTATATTGGCTATTATTTTTAAGATTTGCTTTGAAAGTTGCTTTTCGTTTTCTACATATATTTTAATACAGATTAGGCTAACAATTCTTATTTGTTTTACAGAATTGTCATCGCCACCTGTTAGTTGGTGCAAAGTCGAGGTTTGTTGACATTATTTAAATTTTAGAATTATGTTAACTTGATTTTTTTAAACTTTTACAATTCCTTACAAAAGCTAAATGTTTAAGAGTTCTTGAAAGATGTTCACTTTTCATGCCATACCTTTGCTAATTTTTAGACAGGTAATAAGCCAATAGGTAGAGATAGATAATAAGCCAAAAGGTAGGCTTAGAATGATAAATTTTTTAATTAATTTATTTAATTATAGGAGAAGATCAATTAATTCTTCCCGTTAAGAAAATATACATTTTTTTTTTAATTATAAGTCTTTATTAAAAACTAATGAATAAAATATCAAAAATAGCTATTTACATATAATAAAAATAATTATATCTGCATTCAAAATTTGTTGGGAAAACTGACCTCCATGGTAGATGCTAAAAATGTCTCAATATTATTGTTTTTTTTTTTGAAAACCACATTTTCTCCATCTTTAATATAAATTTTCTCCTGTCTTTTAATATGAAATTCTCTTTTAAAGCAAGACTGCTTTGTAAATTTAATGCTCTGGCTTCGCATGCTAGATCTGCCTGGTTCTTAAGCTGTAGGTCTCGGCCTGATTACCTGTTATTAAATATATGTCATTGTGTACAGATCAACCTGAAGCAAGTGGAAGAGGGGCTGAAATTTCAAATAAGAAGGAAAAGGAAAGAAAATTAGCCTTTTGCTCTTCTGAAACATACTTCTAATAAAGAGAAAATGTCCTCTTTCTCTTATGTAAAAAGTGTGCACACTGGTATCCTAATACCAATTCCAAACATAAAAACACATTCTTATTAGTGGTGGCCCATGATCAAAAATGTTAGTGTAGTCGGAAACATGCGATCACTCCCTCCCCCTGTCTCTCTCGCCACACACATTTTTCACAATCATTCATGAATTCAAAGTCTTTATTCTGTAGTACTCAAACTCAAATCAATGTTTCCTTTCTATTTTTATAAAATGAATAGGATGAAAACAGTTATTTTTTTGAAAATCAAATCAATCCTCCTTTCTTTTAAATTTGCGAATCGGTCGATGTGACAACGTGTGATTGTGGTTAATCCATCATATCGAGCCCTCTTCCAAGCTCCCTTTTTAATTCCGACGATCAAACATGGACAGCAAAACAATTTTTGTAAATAAAAACTACCACATAACCACGGGAAAAGTTCATACCAAGACTGAAACTTACGATCTTGCTGAAATGTAGCTCCTTTTCTCCTACCACCCACGCTGATTCAAAAGAGCCAATCAGTTCATTGAATTCACGAGTACAGCTGAAGTTGGAAAAGTCCGAATGGGCTGTATCTCCCCACATACTGTATACATTGCGTGGAGGGAAAGATTCAATGGGTTCTATCGGTTACCATGGCAATGTTGCAGCCAAAACGTGATTTCACTATCTGGTTGCAGTTCGGCGGAAGATCGCCAGTTTGGGCTGATTAGAAGGGGTTTTTTCTCTCCTGAATTGAGTATTGAGGCAACATAATTGTTATTTATAGGATTTTTGTACATTTGCTGTAAAAATCCCATCTCCTTTTAAGAAAATTATTAAAACATATCGTTTTAGTTTGGAACTAATAAATTTAGATGCAGCCCGGCTGTACTTGCTGTACTCCATGAGCCGCCACTGATTCTTATCTTTTTGCTTTACTCTGTCAATCCATCTCCATTCTTGTCAATTTTTGTACCTAGAACATTACTTTTTCATTCCACGCTTTCAAATTAAAAACATTTTACAAGGTTCGTACGGTCCTTAAAAACTCGAAAAAAGTTTAAGGCCCTTAAAAGTTCTTATTTTTTAAAAAAATCCTTAAAAGTCCTTATTTTTTTCCAAATTAAAAACCAATATTGGCGAAATTCAGAGAGCATCCTAAGTGTTTTCGTCCTTCTTGCCTTTTTTATTTAAAAAAAAAATGCAGATTTTCTCTGAAAATAGCATCTTTTCTGTTATTTTCTTTAAAAAAATGCACAATTTTTAAATGGAATGCAATATGCGGATCACCCCAACCAAAATCGCCTGTTGCGCATGCGCATTCAAACGTGCCACGCACAGACCAGTGACTCGCTGAAATCTTTTGATGAATGGCTTTTGATACCAGGTGCATCATATATAGGTGTATTGCTGGGGGCCGTCCCAAGAATTACAAGTGTTTGTTAGCACGTATGCCCGTTTCATACGTACCTTGATTAAGTGTATTTCTCTGGATTTTTTTTACCATGCCTTCTCACTCAAAATAGAGAAGAAAGTTATTGGACACGGTAATTTAAAAGTTATATATTTTAAAGTTATATATTTTAAGACATAGTCCAAGTTCTTTAATCAAAATATTCTTTTTGTAATATCATGAATCTGGTATACTTTTAATAACCAGCAAAAAGCACTGCTAAATTTGGAGAAATACTACCTCCTGTCTAACAATGGCTAAGCCTAAAAGTAAAGTTAAACGGTTGGGGTTGATCAAATTTTCGAAAATTATGCATTGGAATTGGTTATAAATACTTTATTAGCTAAATTTTACAGTTATAAATTGCTATTTTTATACAAATCAGGGTGGTGTCAGACTGGGAATTCAGGGAAATGTCAGGGAATTTCACTCTTCTGGACAAGTCGGGGAATTTCGTAAAATTAATCTTAAGTCAGTGAATTTTAGAATATTTGAGTTTCTTTTCTCGCATTGCCCGTACGGGTGCGGACATCTATCTCGGATCGCATCACGTGAAGTGGATGCCTTGAAGTCAATGCCTTATTTTTAGAAAAAAATCCTCAAACTTCAATCTGACTGCATCCTTTAGAGACATGATTAATTTTTTTCTTGCCTTGCGTTTTTTGTCAATAGAATATATTAGAACTCAAATTATTTACGTATTATTTGTGTTAAGACTTTTAGTTATCTTATAACTTAGAAGCGCGACCGCCGGTAGCCTTTTTGTTAAAAAAAAATCTTCTAATTTTAATCTAACTGCATCCTTTACAGATATGATTATTTCTCTTCTTGACTTGCACTTTTTGTCAACAGAATATATTAGAACACTAAATTCCTTAATTTTTTTAATTGATTCCATCGGATTTTTTCATTTTTATTAACCCTTTATAGCTCTGTGTTACTGTTTTGCCAATCCTAAAGGCATTCAAAAACGAAAAGGCTTAGATCCTGTACTCGATTTTTTTTGTGTGGACATTTTATTGAACACAATTAACTGAAAGTGATATGTGTGAATTTTTAATTTTTTAATTAATGTTTTAACTGAAAGTGATATGTGTGAATTTTTAATTTTTTAATTAATGTTTTAACTGAAAGTGATATGTGTGAATTTTTAATTTTTTAATTAATGATTTCCATTCTTTTTCATGCTCTAAAGATGCTTGTTTTGATTTTTAGCGTAAATTTATTTTGGAGCAGTTATGCTTTGACTATTTAGAATTACATTTACTTAATTAAATTTGTATATTTTTAAATTAGCCATTATTTTCTTTTTCGTTTCTTTAATGATAACGTCAACAGATAGACATCAGGGAATTTTCTGGCAATCAGTGAAATGTAAGGGAATTTTGTTGCTCGAATTCTGTAGCCACACTGCAAATGAATATTGGATGAAAATCTTACAAATTGTAGATGTTTTTCTTTTTATTTAATAATTTTCTTTTAATCACATTCCAACAGAGGTGGGAGTGGAGCATTTTTAATTGATATTTCAGTATTTTAATGTCATTTGATTTTCGAGTTTGAAAAGGTTTTCTGAAGAAGTTTAAATTTGTTCCCTTTTGAGCATCATTGTTAATTTTTTTTTTTTTTTTTAAATCGATAAATTAAATGTATTCATCGTGGTAGAAAATAAAATATTGTAGAAATTATGGTAGAAAACCAGTTACGAAATTTTGCAATTTGCTTTAAAAGTGCTCTCGGAAACAAGAAGTTATTAAAAATATGCATAATTTACATTGCATTTCAAAAATTTAAACTACATTTAGTAAAAGTATATCTATTTCTCACAATGATTGATCATAATCATTAGGAATTAAAAGAAATTTCATTCATGAATTTTAATATTCATTAATATTTTCTTTTCATTCAATTTCACCCTTTCGTATAAATCACAAAGAAAATTGAAGTCCTTAAAAAGTTAACAAAGTACTTAGAAAGTCCTTATTTTTTATTTTGAAAATCTGTATGAACCATGTTTTAAAATTTTGCAAATTGAGATTTATCGAACATGAAATCATTAAAATATTTTGTAACATTCTGAATTGAATAGTTTCAATATTTATTATTAGATTTTTTTTTAAATCCTTTAAATGTTTTAGAGGATTTTAAAATGATCAGTGTGGTAATAAAAATCTAATATTTTGCCTTGGTGAGTTGTTTTTATTTTTGGTCTGAATCTACAAAGTCTTAACTCACTATTTTTTTTTTTTACTTTATATTTTATTGTTTGACATACTCTGTTAAATCAGAGGAAATATTTAGGAAGAAAATATTTTTATAGAGCTTTGTTGATTCTATTCTCTCATTTCCTCTATCCAAATTGTCTTTAACCTTGTAACAACTGCCATGAGAACCAAACATTTTACATGTGTTTGAAGCTGCTTTTTTATTCACTTTATATATAGCCCTCTCCCTTGTGATATTGCAAATCAAAAATTAATGTAAAATTTTTATTCGATTTAAGGTTATGGTCGAAGTATCATTTTTGTATGTGCTTCTTGGTTTCAAATTTCAATTATTTTTTACTTTTTTTATTCCTAAATTTTTTAATTAGTTAAATTTAAATTTCATTCTTAATTCTTTGTTTTATCTCAAGTCTTGTTATCTGTTTTTAGGTTCTCGTTACAAAGATGAGTGACGTAGTGTGTGTAACAGACGTCTTGCCTGTGCCGCCAATTACGCTCATGTGTTTCAATTTGATCACCACATTAAACTCTAAAACTCAGCAAAATGAAGTAAGGATGTGTGACTTGCATTCCTATTTTGAATCAATACTTATCTTAAAACTCCACTTTTTGCTATTGATGATTTCAACAATTCCGCTAAGAAAAGTGGATTTAATTATATTTGTATGTTTGTTAAAATAGTATAATTGTTTGATTATATAACTGTTATTTTGCTAAAAATTCATTTGAAGTTCAATTCTTTTGAGAATTCGCAGTTTTTTTTAAGGTGTTGAAATAAGTTTTGGTAAAAATATGTCTGTATCAGGAGCCTATGTCAGCTTCCAAAGAAATATTTCTAAATGTTTTTAAATTATCCCTTAAACTTTAAGAATTATCCCTAATATTTTAAGAATTGTCCCTAAAATTTTAAGAATTATCCCTAAAATTTTAGGAATTATGCCAAAATATTTAAGAATTATCCCTAAAATCAGTGTTACTGTATTTTAGGATTTTTATTTAAGTAATTGTCTGCTTCCTTTCAGATTGTGGCTGCATCTTGTCTTCTACATCAAGATTTTCCTCTTGACAAAACTGCTCCATCACCTCACTATCAGGGGCATTTCTGTGGTATGTCTACTTTTAAATATTTCAAAAAAACACTAATTTAGCAAAAGTAAAAAAAAAACACTAAAGCAAAAAAGCAGTTTTCACTAATTTAATGGAAAATGTATGAATGAGAAATGTATTATCCAGAAATTCTTCTTTAAATAAAAACGCAATATATGGAAAATTATATGAATGAAAGATTTATCATACAGAAATCCGTCTCTCAGATGTCGCATTCGCCCTAAAATTCCTAATATTCCTTACATTTTTGTTTCTCCATAAAATCCCTAAAATTGTACTTACATTTTTTGCTAATCCCTAAAAAAAATTTATACCTGGGAAATTCCTGATTTTCCGCCCAAACTTGCAAAAAAATCTCGATATACCTCCAGAGGAAAAAATATTTTCTGCAATTTTAATTATTTACAAACTTAAGTTTACGTTTTGTTAAAAAGTTTGATGTTAGGTTTTTTTAAAAAAAATTTCAGTTTTTGCTGGTATTAATAACAGCATATGCGTGGAAAAAATATGTGTGTTAGGAACTTCCAACAATTTTTAAAGAATTATCCATAAAATTTTTGGAATTGTCCGTGAAATATTCCTTAAATTTTTGGAATTATCCCTAAAATTCCTACCTATTTTTTTTTTTATTTTTTTTTATTTCACTTCACCCCCTGATCTCTGCAAAAATCATAATGTTTGAAATTTTAAGAATGAAAAACATATCCAGAAATCCGTCTTTAAAAAAAAAAAGAAATTACATGAAAAAAGAGGGAATGAATCTAATACAACCTGCTGTAAAACTCTTTGCTCAATATGGAAAATTAGATAAAAGAAACACAAATCATTTGGAAATCCTTCTTTGAATAGAACACTCACAATATGTTAAAGTTATAGAAATGAAAAATGTATCTGAAAATCCTTTTAAAGAAAAGAAAATACAGAAAATTGAATTAATGAAAAACTTACCATAAAATTTGGGACAGCAGAAGAAAAAAAAAAAAATGCGAATTAGGAAAAACATAAACTATGGAGACGTAAACATTTCAATGTATATTTGAATTAGAGACTTTACTAAATGCTAAAAACTTATTTGTCTTATGACTATTTTAGTTTGGCAAATCTTTAAAACTAACTATCCCGGGATTTGTATTTAGTTTAATGGCAAATATATTTCAACATGCATCTAGAGCCCTTTGTATAAAAATTTGGTTTTAATGTTTATTTTACAATAATCAATGTTAGTTTTTATAAAAAATTTTATGATTCTATGGAATTATGTTTAACACCTCTTAAATTTGTTCCAGTGCTAACTAAACCCAGTGATGGCATTTTTCCATACGACTTCAAAGATGCAATTACAAGATATCGAAACACTAAAGTGGAGCGCGTTGATTCAGAGCGCAGTTTGTTAATCTACTTTTTGGCGAAAATTCAAAAAATGGATCCTGATGTTTTAGTGGTATGTGCTCAAGGTTTTCCCACAAGATAATTTATACTCTAATAAAAGGACTTAAAATATGTTATTCAAAAGTAAACTGCCACTAAAGAGTTTTTTTTTTATCATCCCTCTCCTTAGTATTAGAAGTCCATCAATTCTAAATTCCTTTGTACCGTTACTGACTTCAGGAATTCTACTGGGTGTATTGCCAAAAGATACAAATTAATGTTTTAAAGAAAAGTTGTGGGGGGATAGGACTTATACCAGGGTTCCCACGGTCATTAAAAGTGCTTAATATTTTTGAACTGGTTTTAAAGGCCTTGAAAGTACTTAAAAAGGACTAGAGGTGCTTAAAAGTCCTTGAAAATTCTTACAGGTCCTTAATTTTTGCAGATGTTGTGTGCCCAACTGCAAAATTTATAAAAATGCAACTCAGACTTGACCCTCACTTATCCGCCATATATCAAAATTCTGTGACATATTTGTATTACGCAGGCACCAACTTGTAACTTTGTTGGTAGAATATACTTTATTAAAATTTAAATAGACATAATGCCTGAAAACAAATTTTCAAAGGTAAAAAACATTATTTAAGTCCTTAAAAGTCATTGATTTTCATTCTGTGATTTGAGTGGGAACCCTGTATACTCTTCCCCAAAGGGTTCCCTCAGCTCTGGAAAGTCCTTGAAATTTTTTTTGATGAAATTGGGTCCTTGAAAGGAGGATGAAGTCCTTGGAATTTTTATGTCTAAAGCATGTGATTTTATGGTCCTTGAGTTTTCTTGAAAATGTCCTTTAAAGTCCTTGAATTTGTTCTTCAATAAAAGTGGGCACTCTGCCCCCAGCACATAATTTCAAAGATTTTCTCAGAGCAGATATAGCTATGTGGTAGAAATAAGGGCGAGGATTTCTCTAAAATATTAATTTAAACGTTCATTATAAGTTACAAATTGATTAAGCTTGATAAAAATATCGCGAAATCTACACTGCGTTAACGACACCATTAAGACATAAGTTGAATGCCAGATCTTAACCTTCGGCATCTGGTTTGTGGTAGCAGAGGAGAGAGAGTTTCAGTGGGTAATCCTTGAGTTGTATATCTATATTCAGTACAGGGGTTGCATTTGCCCTAATATTCCTTAAATTTGTGTTTCTCCCTAAAATTGTACTTAATTTTTAAATAAATCCTATAAAAAAAATTTCCCTAAAATTTTAAGAATTATCCCTAACATTTTGGGAGCTATCCCTGAAATTTTTGGAATTATCCGTAAAATTCCTACCTAATTTTTTAGAAAACTCACTGCATCCCCTTGCAGTAGTATAAAATAACATAAAGAATTTGGTCCACAGATAGAAATTTACGTTTAGAAAAGTTTTTAAAGTATATAATTTATTTATGAAATTCCTCTACCAGTAAGTTCCCCCAACAGTCGATTCAAAAGATGATGCATTTCTGCCACCATAAAGTTTAATGCTTTAACTTTTCTTTTATACTAAAATACATTCGGTTATAAATGTTTCACTTTTCCTGCGATTCAACAAGGCTATATCACAACCCTTAAACTCAATATTCTTAATAAGAATGCTCCGAATAGTGATTTTGGCCGAATAACAAATATTTGGCCTATGGACAGGCCGAATACCGAATATTTGGCCGGCCGAATATCCGATGTATTGTTTCTTTTCAAACTTGTCTTAATTACTACTTATAATAGGATTATTTTATATTTTAAAAACATTTGACTGGACCTTCATTAACGACAATTGACTTGGCATCGGAAGGTTATATAAAAAAAGTAACAGTTCTCATATCTTTAAAACTATTTAAAAATACACATCTTATGCTGTAGGCAAATTTAAGGACCCTGGAATTCCATGAAATTCATAATTAAAAAATGGCTGTGGATGTGCCTTATAAGCTTTTTATAAGGCACATCCTTATAAATTTTTTAAATAGTGTAAATGGAAAATAAAATCATATTTCTATTGAGTGGTATTTTGCAATAATAAAAAATTGGCAATAAATAGAAAAACATATTCGGCCGCCAGATATTCGGCTCAATGGCCGAATACTGAATAGATACTGATTATTCAATGCATCCATAATTGTTAACTCAAGTTCAACCACCAATCATATTGCTACTTCATTAAACTCAAGTTCAACCACCAATCGTATTACTGCTTTTCTATGCGTAATACTTCCCTTTTGATTGTGAGGAGTTATTTTAACCTTTCCTTTTTCCAAGGGTCACGATATTCTTGGCTTTGACCTGGACGTTCTCTTGCATCGAATAGTCACACTTAAAATCCCACACTGGTCTCGGATTGGACGACTGAAGAGAGCTGGTATGCCACGTTTGAATGTGAGTATTATCTTACTTATTATGCTATTTGTAGTGAACAAATGAATATAAAAAAAGACTGATGTTTATTTCTAAGTCGTACAAATAAAAGCTGAAAACAACTGCTTGATTATTGCACACCAACAGCTACGGTTTTAGGAGTAAGGATTATTCACTGTACTCCCTATGTTATCAACTTATAGCCCAGTGCATTTAGAATCTACATTCTATAACCACCTTGCAATGTTATGTGTAGGTACGAAAATGATCACTTAATGAAATGACATAAATTAAAAACTCGAAAATAGCGTCTAATATGTTTTTGGTTTTTTTTTAATCCTTACGCATATGCAGTGGCCCCACCTGGTTTTATCTTTTGATATTTTAACAGGGTTGCCACGCACCTGGAAAACCTGGAATTGTCAGGGAAAATGAAAATGCCTAAAAAAGGTCAGGGAAAACTAAAATATGTGATATTTTCTGGAAAAGTCAGGGAATTTCTTTCCGATTCAAGTTTTCTTCCTAGAAGTTTACTAATTTTTTTTTTCAGAACTTGATATTTTCTTGTAACAACGTGCAAAAAGCACCCTTTGAAAGCATATTGACTGAAATACGGGTTAAAATCTTTCGCTTTTACGCCGATTTCCGCTTTTTTTTTTTCTGAGAATTTTCACTTTTTCTATAATTTTATTATTTTTATTGGACTTTTAGGCAGATTAAACTTGCCTAAAACACCCCTCAGAAAAAAATTCTAGCTGCACCACTGTTCTGTACACACATTATTAGTACACAGATATATACTTATTCAGCTATTTTTGTAGTTGAAAATAACGCTGTGTTTTTATTTTCCTCTTTTTTTTACATTTTGACTGTTTTTACCCCTGGGAAAAATAAGGGGAGATTCACAGTATGCTACTTCTACCATCTGATCAATTTATCTTCGTGTACAAGTACGAGTGTTTGATGACACAAATTGCGAACATTTTACAGCTCCGCAAAAAAGTGGATTTCCGCTTTTTTTCTCCAAAATTTTGATTAATTGATAAAAATGCATATTAAAATACCGAAAAAATTTTGTTCTGTATAATCCTTCTCTAAAATTACAATTTTAACTGCAATTGTATGCAAAAATTGTTGTTTACTTTGGCTAAAAAAGAAATCTGAAAATTTAAAAAAATTGTGTGAAAAACCTAGAAAAGTCAAGGAATTTTGTTTTGCATTTTGAGTGGCAACCCTGTTTTAATTTTCATTTATAATAGATAGACATTAAATGAAAACAATTTATGTTATTTCACGAAGTTATCTTTTCGTACCTACTCGCCAAATTTCAAGATTTAATACAAAGTAGTTTCTAAATGCACTGGGCTAGAAGATTGTAACATAGCGAGTATAGGGAAGGATCCTTGCTAGGACTTCCTCTTAATATAATCGGCCATTTTTCACTGATATGATCGAAATCAAGAGATCTGACGAGATCATCAGACATTTGATACCTTGATTTATATACCTTGCAGAACAATTGTGTAAGGCTTACACATTCCCACAACATTTATCCCAAAGCATTTTATCACCTCATTTTTAGATATTCTCCTGAAAAAAGTAATTGTATTAAATAAAATTATCAATACTGGTTGCAATAACTACACCTAATGAAATCAAATTAACACAGCTGATCGTGCACCAATTCATTTCTGACTTATTCGTAGAAGTAGTAAGAAGTACGCTGTTGTTTGGTAGAAATCCAAATGGGGCTATCCAAAAGGTATTTTACTGGAAATTTCAATTACACAGATTAGCAGTTATTTATACAATTACTTTTAAATAACTTTTAGTGCAGTATTTCTCAATGTTAATTAATAACTTATTAATTTATATTAGTTTTTGTTTAAAAGTATATCTGAGTGAGATGCAACTAATTTTGTTATGCAATAAATCTATAATTTCTAGAATGTAAATTTAATTTTGCAAAATGTAATGTCTTTTTTCCAGATTGCACAGGGAGGTGTGATCGAAAAAGGTGCCACTTGTGGTCGACTGCTGTGCGACGTCAAGATATCTTCGAAAGAGCTTATGCGATGCAAAAGCTACGATCTGGAAACACTTTCTAGTCACATACTAAACCACCCTTATTCCGAGATCCCCTCAGAATGTGTACACAGCCTGTATTCGTACGTAAACGCTTCTGTTTGAGTTTGTTTAGATTGTGCTTTTTTCTGATCCTCGGGAAATCCCTATTTTTGCAAGTTCCTCATAAACCTTATAAAGTACTTATAAGCTATCTAAGTATTCATTAAATTTTCTTAGTTTTTAATCTCAAGACGAGCTTGTTTTTAAATCCTTTATATTAACTTCGATTTTGTGTGTTTGTTTGTCGAAGGGAGCGGAATCTGCCGAAGCCTAATTAACCCCTATACTGTCATCCAATCAGACTGAAACTTGGCAGATAGGTTCGATGACAATGCATTCTATCAAATTTTGTGGCTGTTACTGTCACTAAGAGGTTACTTTTATGGAATATTAAAAACCAACTAGTTGTCATCTAATCATGCTTTGTCTAGCATTTAATCGACCGTTGTTGAAACTCTTTCCTGTTGCAAATTTTTTTTAATTAATAACTAATCAAATTACTTTAATCAGAATAAGTAAATGATATTTGAATGTTAGAGCGTAAATTCACCTTCATTTTTATTAAATTTTGAAACATACGTAGTTCGCAGCACATTTTTCTGATAGAAATGTTTTTGATATTGACGCTGTGTTAATGAGTATAAAAATTTACAATGCATACAGAGGATTTTTTTAAAACTCTGTTTTTATGGGTTATATTGCTTGATATTAAATTAATACATTTGAATTGATAGTTCAGAGTCAAACTGCTTTTGTCAGAGTTCTATCTAGGGTTTTTATTTACAGGGTCCTATTCTTGTGGGGAAAGAAAATTATTTTGTGAAAACTGTCCAATTTTTTTATATTTTTGTGTAACTTTCATGCAATAATAAAAACAATTTTTAATGTTGAGTTGGTACTTACAAATATTTACAATGATATCCTTCTTCTCCTAGATTATTTAAATATCTCAATTATAATTTTTTGGCATGGAATTTTGTGAAGGGTCTGTTCCCAAATTTCCTTCTGTATAGACCCCTGTTTGTGATTATGTATAAACACTGTTTATATTTCAAACAGAATATTATCCCCTTTTCTCATTCAAACAAATTTTCTACTGCTAAATTGTATGTCAAGTGAGCTTTACTTATAATTAATTACTCGTTTTGATAACTGACTGACAAGTAAATTTAGATGTATTTGTGATTAATACTTATTGTTATAAAATTTAGCATTAAGTTTGTTTTTAGAAATAGTGTCTATGTTTTATACCCACTCCGCTTTTTTTCTAGATCTTCCAAGCAACTGTTCAGTCTGATTGACCATGGAATGTTGAGGAGTGAACTTATTCTGCGCATCTGCTGTGAGCTCAATGTTCTGCCCCTGGCGCTGCAGATCACAAATATTGCTGGCTGTATCATGGTGAGAATCTTTAATCAAGTCCCACTATACTCACAGGTTTTCAGAGGAAGTCTTAGTAAGGATCATTCCCTATACTCAATGTGTTACGATGAATCTTCTAACCCAGTGCATTTAGAAACTACTTTATATAACCACTTTGAAATTTGGTGAGTAGGTACGAAAAAGATCATTTAATGAAATGACATAAATTTGAAATCCTTACGTCAATATATATGCAATGGCTCCACCTGGTTTTGTCTATTGCTATTTTAATTCACACCAAATTTGAACATTGTAGGTCAATTTGTTTCGGAGTTATGCTGACCACATACACACACACATAATTTTTTTTTAGATCAAAATGTGGAGAAATGCAAAAAAAAAAAAAAACACATTTTTTGACCAAATTTTATACTTTCATTACCGTATGTATGTGTATGAGTAATTGAAAGTAATAAAAGTGAACTGTGATTGGTTAATCATCCATCCAGCATCATCAAACACCTGCACGTTTTTCTCTTTACATTGACATTCAAACAGTCTCCAGTTGTTAATCTATTCATGGTTCGTACGTTTTTAAAAAACCTTGAAAAGTCCTTGAAAAAAAATCTTTCATTTTCAAGTGCTTGAAAACCTTGAATTCTGTAAAAATATGTTTAAAGTGCTTGAATTTCATATTATTTTCTAAAAACATGGCATCTTAAAAAACTTTGGTTAACAAAGTGAGCAAAATCTTTCGAATTAAGTTAAGCCAATCAGCAACTAGAAAAACATTGTAGTTGAATATACAAAAATTTTGTCTATTCCCCCCTTTGATGAGTACAGTGCTGCGCTTGTGCAACATATCTGGAATATCCAATCAAGTCATATGATCTCTTTTTTCGTTTTTGTATCGTATGTGCTAATTTTTTGCGCACTGTTTAAAAATAGCAGGGAAATGCATTTTCAATTCAAACTGATTAGAAAAGCCAGAATATAATATTGAAGACTATGTGTTAGATTTGCACTATATACTTTGTGTGTCAAAAATGTCATGATGGGAGAAAGTGCTTTAAAAAACTATGGAAAGAGTAAAAATGGATTTAGTTTCTGTAAGAAGTTCGATGAGGATTGTTCGAACTATTTCTAATGATAAAATAAAAAATACCCCAAAAGCGGATATATTTCGCAACATTCAACGTCGGCAGCGCAATGGAGGCGCATGTAATTGAAAATGAAGTTTTAAATACTGAAGTACTATGGACATTGAAAATCATAAAAATATCATGGCTCTTAGGAATTAAATGAAAACAGTGATAAATTTTGTAATTGATGCATGTTAGCCGATAGCATGATTGCATCTAAATTCTAAATTTTCATGTGGAGAAAAAAAAAACTGCATATTATACAGTATTTGTAATCAAGCCTTCTAAGTAGATTGGAAGACAGTTTAATCATTAAGACTTTTGTATTATTATTTGACGAAAGTCTCAATATGATGAAACAAGACAATTAAATGGATGTTCACATACGATATTGGCGTAATTACTAAGTGAGTACTAGCTACTTTACTTCTCTTTTTATGGGACATGATTATTGGAAGGTTTTCTATTGTAACCTTAAAATGTTCTTTCATTGCAACCTAAAAAAACATTTTTTTTGTATTTACTCAATTTGAACGTGCACCTGGTTGCCAATAAAAAAAAATTGGATTTTTTTTTTAAATGTATTTGTGTTGATAACGCATCCTTGAAAAGTGCTTAAAAAGTCCTTGAATTTTTTTTCTCCTTCAAGTGTACGAACCATGTCTATATTGATGGTGGAAACTCAGACGAAACAGTACAGCATGTTTTTGTCAAATGTCAATCATTCATGGGCATTAGGCTTCAAACCTGTTGTGTTATTAACATCAAGTCTGATGACTTTTGCCATGTCCCCCTTTCAGGCTGTTTGACCTTCTGTAAGTCCACTGTCCTGTTTATCATGACTTAGGCAGTTTTCTTCTTAGTATGATATTAGAGTGATACAATGGGACATCAGGTCTAGGTACGCTTGGCTTTGCTACTCTCTTTTCTTATCTAATCTAATATAAGGGCTTTCAGATTTAACTGAAAATTGCACATTGCTTAGGTAAAAAAAAATTAAGGTTTGTTTCCTGTGTTATAGACAAAAAAAAATCAGGTTAAATAGGTAGGGTTCTTTTTTTGTAAAATATTTTTAACAAATAAGCAAAAATAAATATTATTAGAGTATTAATGTAAGATTTAAAATTGATCAGTGATGTAAAATACTTGGGTATATTTATTTTTGTGAGTCAATATCCTGGGTATATACCCAGATATTTACCGAAATTGGGTATTTAAGCAGGTATTTATAATTTTTCTTCAGGTTTAACTGCTCATTTATCGATTGCTGTGACATCTTAATTAATTGCTTTAACGAAAGCTGTTTATAAAATTATAATTAATTTTTTTAAAGTCTAAAAAAACATTAGGGTAGGAATTTTTGTATCGTAATTTTAGGGTCGGTAGGATTACAGGAAGCAAAACATTTTTTTCTTTGGCCTTGGAGGGTGTTTGCCGAAGAAATAAATTTCCAAAATAAAAAGTGTGTGTTTCTTAATTTTTAATAGAAAAGTGTCATAGCAAAGTTTCCATGCATGTTTCAGTTTCTATAAATTAGAACCTTCTTAGTAGTTTTTTACCTTAATGTTTTAAAGCCTTACTAATGACCCTTACAGTCACTTTGGTGAAACAAAGCTGCTGCTGTTTCTCCATTGAGAATTTCTTCAAAATGAAAAGCATTGTCCATTAGGATCCTTGGAAGACTAGATTTATTATCCAGGCTTGAATTTAAGAACCTTAATTAAATAAGGAAGCTTTTAGCGGAAATCTTTCATTGCACACCTTGAATTATTGCTCGTATGCTTGTAATAGATAGATTAAGAAACTTTGAATAACTCGAGTTGTCAGAAAAAGTGGTTATTTTCTTTTATTGTGATATACTGGATCTTGAAAGAAAGTACGCTTCTTGTGCGTAATGGTATTCTTTTTTAGCTTTTAATATTAATTATGTCTATTTTTCAGTCACGTACGTTACTTGGTGGAAGATCGGAACGCAACGAGTTTCTGTTATTGCATGCTTTTCACGCTGAGGACTACATTTGCCCTCCCAAATACATTGGAAAGAAACATCAGGTACATTGCATATTTTTAGCCTCCGTTTCAATTGCAAAAGAACAAGTTCAAAGCCTAAAGATCTCTTCACTTAAATCAATTAAACCGCTATAACGTTAACAGTAAAGTTTTAACGATAAAAGATAGTAGGGTGAAACAGGAAAATGATTTTGAGGAAGCAGGGTTGGCATGGTTTAAACCAAATGTTTTTTTTTTTTCTCAAAAAAGTCGATTGGTTTTTTTAAGAATAATTTAAAATTGTTTTTTTATTTGTTTATTTATAATTAGATTTTTCAAGTTATTTGTTGTTGTAAATAACTTTTTTTAAATAAATCTTAAAATGAAAGACTATTGAAGTTTTTATATGTATTAACAGTAAGTTTTAATATTAATCTAATGGATTTATTAATGTTTTATAATTATTCAAAATTATTAATTAAAATTCAATTGTAGGCTGCATTTTAAATTTGTTTCTGAATTAGAGATTTTGTGCTTTAATAACTTATTTCTAAACCTTAAAATATCCTTTTGTACAGATTATCACCATTACTGAGGAATCTAAGAGCAATATTCCATGTATTATGCAGTAAACAATTACTATTGAATTATATTGTATACGTTGAATTTTAAAAAATGTATCTCTAAATATAATACTAAAATTTAATATGATTTGAATGACTGCATAAGTAGCAATTATTTATTTAATAAGTTTAAATTATTTTCGGAAAGAATATTATTTGTTATTTGAACATTAATTATTCTAGTTATGTCAAATTTTATTTATAAATATGTATACAAGTAATTAGAAATGGATTTAAAAAAAAAAAAAAACTGTTTAAACAACAACAAAAAAAACCTGATTTAAACAAAACAAAAAAACTTTTTTTTTCCAACCCTGCTGGGAAGTATACTTAGGGAAAATTTCCCAAATTTGCTTGTGATATAGGAAAAATCTAAAACTCCAAACCTACCTAGCAAGGCATTGCAATAATACTTTTTTTATGACTTTATATTTTATTTTTGTTGTAATATTTAAAAATAATAATTTTTTGTCTTTTGCTTAAGATGAATTGATGCCCTAAGTATGTAAAATGTTTTTTTTTTTTATAAAATTGTATATAATAGGGGTTTTTTTTTATATACAAAATGTCAAGTAAGACTTAAAGATTTATCCACTTAAACTACTGTAAAAATATTTTTTACTTTGCCTCAACTCAGTCTAAATTTTTTTTATTTTTGCCAGTTTATTCACTGCTAAGTGGCAACATTAGAAGAGAAGTAATAATGAGTACCCACTGCAAAATGTTTACTAAAAACAGATTGTGCTCATTCATTCTGCTTCTGGATTTATGAATAAAATTCTTATACCTTTTTTATTCCCCTTTGTATAAGCTGTTGAAAAGCCAAGTGTTGTCTGTCTAAAAAATTTATTTCTACTTCATCAGTGACATGGCCACCATGTTTCAGCACAATAGCACTATAAAAAAAAAATCCAACGTAAACAATTCAGTTTGGTACAGTATGGTCCTTGTGTTGCTTTTGCATCATAAAACCAAACTCCAACAAAACTATTTATTAGTGTACTTGGCGAAATTTTTTTAATATCTCACCTTGTATATAACGAAATCTAATGAGTTTTAATAGGAGTTTTGAAAATTTAGAAAACCATTGTTTTTTTTTCCCCCTTTACTGACAAATATTTGGGGAAACTTAAAGGCTTTATTTTACTTAACCATTTGAATGGGACGTCTCATGTGTCAACTTTTCACTGTTGTAGGCCATGACGGAAGGTGGTGAAGAATTAGAGTTGACCAATAAGAAAGGTAGAAAAAAACCAGCCTATGAAGGAGGTTTAGTGTTGGATCCCAAGAAAGGTAATACAGTTTTTGTCTATATTTAAGCAATAATTGAAAAATATTTGAACGTGTAGAGAATATTAAGTAAGCATTTGAAAGATTTTGATGGACATTTCTTGTCCAGTGATATATATAGCTATATAGTGCAGGTTTATTAAATTATTATAGAATAAGAAAATACAAGAAAGAAAACTACTTTGGTAGTCTTTGCAGATTGTAGTATATTATAAGATAGGTCTGACAAGTTAAATGAGATTGGGTCTTTGATTTTAAGAAAACAATGCTTAAGGATAGGGCTTTTTTGGAGACACCTCCAATAAATAAAAACTATAAATAGAATTTGATTCAATTCTAAAAATGTTTACAACTTTAGACAGCCCAATTTATTTAGTAAAATTTACAGGAACTTCGTAACATACTTCAAATAAGTAAAATAGATGCTTTCATGAAAGACCTTACAGTTTATTAAGTGACAAAAAGGGAAAAAATTTGTCATTTTTTAATAATAAAATTAAAAATATTGTTATGAATTTACTTAGTTACTTAGAGGGAATGAGGAGGCAGTTTTACTAAATAAAAAAATAAAAAAAATTATTATTCTTTCGAAGGCTTACGAAACTGATCCAAACAACATTAGACTCACTATCAAGATTCAACAAATGCTTCGGTACATGCAATTTCGGATACAGTGATAATGCAGGCACAATGAAAGTAAATAAAAGCTCGAGTCTTTTCGAAGCAGCATCCAAAATTTAACTGTACTCTCGATTCCATCCATTGACCTTTTTTATAGCCTGATGGCAAAAATTTCTAGAAAAATCCAGTCAACCAACACCTTTGATGAAAATGCCTCGAAATTCCCCTATTGATTTAGATGTTGCCACATTTTTTCTAACCTGTATTATCGCTGTTAACAAATCAAATCAAATAGAACTTTGAAAGAAATACTTCCCTATTTACAATTATATACAGAAAATTTGTGTAGCAATGCATATATTTTTAATTGCTATAATTTCTCTTAACAGCTATTTCTTTCGAAATATGTCATTAATTTTGACCCTACAAATTTGTTTCAGGTTTCTACGATAAATATATCCTACTGATGGATTTTAACAGTCTGTACCCTTCCATCATTCAAGAGTACAATATTTGTTTCACAACCATTCCAAGAATTCCTGTTTCAGAAGCCATTGACGAGGTTTGAGTCATTCATTGATTTGGAGTTCGTTGACTTATACTATCATATTTTATCACTATAAGATTACTTTTTTTAAACAAGCCAAAAATATTTGTCAAATTAAATTGGCTCCTATGCAAATCATTATATGCTGATTTATGATTTGTGAAAGTTGATTTCCACAGTCCGTTTCAGGAATAGACATGAAAATCTACACGATACTTCCCTATTACTTTAAAAATTTGATTCGCGTCATAAAAATTATTATTTTCCTTCGAATAAGTATAAATTAGAAAATAATTCCCTCAGTGGCCGATTATCAAAACGCTATCGGATCCCATCTTTATTAGCCGAGTGATGCCAAAACCAGAAATAATCTTGAAATGAAAATAATAATGAGTATGGGCTCATGACGTTCAGTATTTTCGTTTGGCAAATTTTCATGTCAAAATTAGTTGTCAATATAAACTATACATAACATATAAAATATGTTGTGATCTTAAATTTATTAATTTATAACCATTATGATAATACAATTTTTTATTTGACATATTTAACAGATATCAAGTGGATACTGACTATTCTATTTTATAAATTACAAATTCCTGAAAATCTCTTGCAAAGCGGCCACAGAACTTGGAAATCAGGGAAATGTCAGGGAACTTTTTAAAATTTCATGAAAATCAGGGAAAATTTGTATTGTTTAAGGCATGTTCATCCATATTTTGGTGCTATTTACATGGAGATTTGTAGTGGTAAGCCATTAGAAGTTTAATGTTACTGAATAATTTAAACTTTTCATTACCAGCAAAACTATTTTTTAAAAAATTGCATATTATCTCTTTAGCATACATGTTTTATTTGATCAGGGTGTCTAGACATCTGGAAAACCTAAGAAAATTGGGGAAATTTTAAAAAAAGTTTGCCCTAAAATCAGGGAATTTTTAGAAATCTGTCAGGGAATTATCAGGGAACTTTTTCTCCTGAATTTTGTGGCCACCCTGTCTTGAGTCATTTAACAAAATTCACAGACGTCAAGCAACACTAAAAAAAGTATTAAGATAGAATATATAAACATATATTTTTAGAAACATATTACAAATATGTTTGTTTTATTCCCTTTAGTTTCTCATTTATTTCAAGTTTCTTTTTTGCATAAATAGGAAGAACAAGAAGTTGCTTTACCAGCTGTGGGTTTAAAACCAGGCGTTTTACCAGATGAGATTCGAAAACTAGTTGAGAGTCGTAAACAAGTGAAACAGATGATGAAGGCCAGTGATGTAACAAAAGATCGATATACACAGGTTTGCCCACCTATTTTTAAGTTTCTATTTAAAGATTTGTGTTATTTCTCTATTAAATAACTTGAATCTGCCATTTCCACAGCAGCTTTCATTACATTATATATATATTTTTTTTTATTTTTTTTGCAGTATGACATCAGGCAGAGAGCTTTAAAGCTGACTGCAAACAGTATGTATGGTTGCCTTGGCTTCACACACTCAAGGTTCTACGCAAAGCCTCTTGCAGCACTCATCACACGCAAAGGACGAGAGGTGAGGCTCTTTCAAGGAACACCCAAAATATAAATATTACGAAATAATATAACTTACAGAGTGGCCAGAGAACCTGGAAATCAGGGAAATGTTAGGGAGCTTTCTGATTCTGGAAAAAAAAATCGGGGAAATGTCAAGGAGCTTTTTCAAATTTCACAAAAATCAGGGAAATTTTCTTTTTTTTGAAGGCACGTTTTCCCGTTCACCCATATTTTGGCGCCATTTTCAGGGAAAATTGTGGCGGTAATCGTTAGAAGGGCAATGTTACAGAATAATTTAAACTTTTCATTACCGCCAAAACTATTTTTTAAAAAATTGCATACTATCCCTTTAGCATACATGTTCTATTTAAACAGGGTGTCTACACATCTAGAAAGTTGGGGAAATTTGAAAAAAAAAAAAAGTTTGCTGTAAAATCAGGGAGTTTTTTAGAAATCTATCAGGGAACTTTTTTTCCTAAATTTTGTGGTCACCCTGATAGCCCATAAAAAAGTTTTTTACATAAATCCTTTATATGCATTGCCAATTTTTATATTCCTTAACAAAGTGCTGTTTCTGTATGGCATCTTAATTTTAAATATTTAAAACATCTCTATCAGCAAAATAGGTGATAAACTACTTCTCAAAATTTATTCTTTAAAAATAAATTGATTCACTCACATCTAAATATCTTTTATTTATTCTGATTAAAACAATATAATTATTTATTAAAACAATTTTGGCAACGGGAAAGAGTTTCTTCAATGATCACTTAAATACTATTTTAGCCCGATTGGATGACTGCAAGTTGGTTAACTAGTATTCTGTAAAAGCGACCTTTTAGTGACAGTGAGAGCCCCCAACATTTGATAGAATGCCTTGTCATCGACATCAAATCTATCTGTCAAGTTTCAGCCCAATTGGATGACAACAAGGGGGTTAATTAGGCCTCCGCAGATTTTCCCACCATCGACATACCCAGCCATACACACACAATCGAATTTAATATAAAGGTTTTAAAAAGAGTGTTATGACACATGAACTTTGAACTGTCGGACAAAACTGTTAAAATGGCCCCCAAGGTGTCTAGAAAATTTTAAAATTTGTAAATTCACTAAAAAAGTAAGATATTCTAAAATTTGCATTGGGCGTATATTATATTTCACTACATGCAATTGCTTTTCTCTGCATGCCATTTAAAAAAATTATATTTTAATTTTTATACAAAAGTTTTATATTTACCAAGAAAAGTTAATTTTCTTCTATCATCTTATCAAATAAGTGGCAATATTTGGTAATATAGGGAAATATTTTCAAAAATCAAATTGTAATCTAATGGCAATTATAATAACAGTAAGGAATTCAATTATAGATCACTCTTTTAAATGAATGGGCTATTTGAAAAACCTTATAAGCCTTACACCACATTCATAATAAAAACAATATCAAGAATTTTTTTTAATCTAAAAATGTGAAATGTACTCGGGGTATTTAACAACATTAAAACTAATAAGAACAGTAAGTTTTCAAAGAAATTTGTAAGGGTAAAAACATCAAGTTTTAATTCAGGATTTAAAAAATAATAATACAGTAGAGTATTGATTATTTATCCAAATACTGATTAACCAAAACCATTCTATTAGACAAATTCAATTTTTTTTTTTTTTTTTTTTTTAAACCTTAAGCCTATTTTAATATAGTATTACTTTATGTATGATTGTATGTAAGAAGTGAAATAAAAATATATACAGGTTTGTATTTAATGTCACTGGTGTCACTGTTCCTTTGTTTCATATTGCTCCTACGACACTACATTTTTATCGTAAATTATCAGTTATCCGATACATCAGTTAATATCCCCTCTCCCACTCCCCAATTGATTTGTACAATCGATTCTATCCTGTGTGTCTAGGAATCTAAGAAATATTGTTTTTAAAACTTAAAAATATAAATCTAAAATCCTCCAAAGCAAAAAAAATCGCATTATCTTACTCTTATTGTAATATTAGCCCTAATTTTATACATGCTTGACATCACTTCTGATGTTAAGATTAAAGTTAAAAGAATTATTTATAAAGTTATATATATTAATTTGATGCTTATTTTTTTTAAAAAATCCTATTTTCAGGAGATTCATAAGTATTGTATAAATCTTCAAATTTTCTATTTCAGTTTTGTTTTCATTAATTGTAAAAAAAATCAAAATATAGTATGATTGATATGTTCCTTCTTGTAGGCTCAGATTTCATAGTCATCATAATACGTATGTGATTTTCCATTACAAAAAAAATGAAAAAAATCATAAACTTTTTAGATTTTATAATTTTATATGAAATACATCCAAAATAGAGCATAAATGTATTTTTTTATTTGTTATTTTTATTTACGTAACAATAATTTTCTTTCTGTAGATATTGTTGAAAACTAAAGATTTAGTTGAAAAGGTAAGTTACGTGTTAAATAATTGTTGTAAATTTTACTTTAGTGCTTGATTATATAATAAAATTATATTAATTTAAAGTATATTTTCTCTTTTGAATACATGCCTGGTTTTCATGTAGTATAAACCTGCTTTTTTAAAATTGTTAAATTTATTCATTTTAAAGATTATTTATGTACTGGATTATAATGCTGTCTAAAACAGAATATAACTTTGCACTAAACTTTATAATGATAGGCCAATATATTTTCCTCAATTCTATGAATCTCAAAATTGAAAAACATGAGTTAAATGTTTAATTCAACTAAAAAGAATTTATTTTATATATTAAACTCATATAGCATTATTATTATTCTTTTTATCGTCTGAATAAATATGAAGTATTGTTAAATATTGTGAAGATCAAAGAATGAAAATATCCTTACATTCTTTTAAATCTTATGAAAATACTTCTTTGTTTTGGATGAATATCGGCTGTGGCAAGAATAATTTGTGGACAAGGAGTTTTTCAACTGAAACAAAAACACTTTTATTTCCCTCCACATTTAACAAAATAAAATAATGAATGTGTTTTGAAACTCTTATAAAGTCTAAGCAAATATGCTAAATAACTAAAAATTAAAATTTTCACTTGGTTTTTATGGTTCAATTCTTTATCACTTTTACATGATTTTAAAAAGGCTTGTATATTTTTTTTATTTTATTGTGTTTGGCTTTCTTATTCCTGTGTATTTTTAATGATAGATGGGTTTGGACGTAATCTATGGTGACACTGATTCAATCATGATCAACACAAATCAGACGGAATTGGGCGAAGTCACACAGTTGGGAAATAAGGTTCGTTGTTTTTTTGTGTGTGTGCTTTTGTTGAGTGACTTATTTTCAGTGAAGACAAGTAATGCAAATAGAATTCCAAGTTTTTGTTTTGTTTTCCTATGGTGGCACAAGTCATTTAATAGATGCATTATCCCTAATTTTGTAAGGAATTATCCCTAAAATTTTAAAGAATTATCCTTAAAATTCCTACCTAATTTTTTTAGAAACTCACTGTACTTCCAGCATGATGTTTACCCTCTTGACATCCACACAGAGTGGCCACAGAACCTGGAAATCAGGAGAATGTCAGGGAACTTTCTGATTCTGGAAAAAATCAAAAAAATCGTTATTTAAAATTTCACGAAAATGGGGGAAATTTTCTTTGTTCTGAAGGCACGTTTTCCCGTTCATTCATATTTTCGCGCCATTTTCCCAGAAAATTGTAGTAATCGTTAAAAGTGTAAAGTTACGGAATAATTTTAACTTTTCATTTTCGCCAAAACTATTTAAAAAAAAAATTGCATATTATTCTTTTAGCATACACATTCTATTTGATCCGAATATCTATACATCTAGAAAAGTTGGGGAAATTTGAAAATAAAGTTTGCCATAAAATCAGGGAATTTTTTAGAAATCTATCAGGAAACTTTTTTCCTGAATTTTATGACCACCCTGTACCATACTATTTGTAATGCATTTTTTCCGTATGTTCTTTTCAAGAAATATTTGTTCACAAAAATAAAACGTATTATTCAGGTGAAGGCCGAGATCAACAAGTTGTATCGGCTGCTGGAAATCGACATTGACGGTGTTTACAAACCTATGCTGCTGCTGAAGAAGAAAAAATATGCAGCACTGTCCATATCAACATTGCCCAATGGTCAAGTTGTAAGTAAAGAAGAGATCAAGGGTTTGGACATTGTGCGAAGGGACTGGTCCCAATTGGCAAAAGATTCTGGACAGTAAGTTTGATGTACTGTATCTGTAATTAAAGTTATCCTGTTTAGAGCGTTAAGTTAGTTAGGTTAACCTGTTAACCTTTAACTGCTGTGGTTTGAGGTTTTTTGCGCAAGAGCAACACATGGTCCATACTGAGCCACACAAATTTGTGAACATCAGTTTAAAGTTTAAGAAACATAGTATCATAAAAATTAATATAAAAGTCAAAGATGAGATATTTTAGGGGGTGGAAGCATTCCATAAAAAATGACTCGCGGTCTGTCAGACCGTTTACAGCAGTTAAAGGTTAAGAAGAGTGTCCTTTGCGCTTTTTTTTTTTTTTTCATAAAAAGGTGCAGTTTTATTTTGATCTTGATGAAACTTTGCTCACTTGATCTTCGGAATAAGAGGGAGATTCCTCGCTACTTGAAATTTCGAAAAACCCTCCCCCTTTTCACTCTTTAAAGGGACACTCTACCATCTATACTTTATTTTTTGTATTTTAAAAGATGCCCCTTATTTGAATTTATATGAAAGAACGATATTTCACAAAAAAAAAGATTATTTCTTTTCATTTTTTAAAAATTTCCAATTTCTGACACATTTTTTAAAATGCTAATACTTTTTCCCATAATTTTTTCTAAAAATGTCCTTAAACTGTATTATATAAGAATTGGTATTAAAACATGGAATACTCATAGTAATTAATTATAATATAAATATTTATTCA
The DNA here is from genome assembly GCA_963978545.1 of Linyphia triangularis. Classification (NCBI taxonomy): domain Eukaryota; kingdom Metazoa; phylum Arthropoda; class Arachnida; order Araneae; family Linyphiidae; genus Linyphia; species Linyphia triangularis. The sequence goes on along the minus strand of OZ021724.1, from coordinate 99,031,504 downwards.
TAATAACAAAAAAAATCTATAAATCTGCAGTAATTTTGCTTTAGTGTTGAAAAAAAATAAAAACTATACATATTTTATAATTTTGTTAATTAGAATGCCAATTTATGCAATAGACATATTTACAACGTGTACTATAAATTTAAGATTTCTCCATTAATTAGAAAAAAGCCTTAGATTTTTAAAAAACATAATATAAATAAAAAAAAGTGAGAAAAATGGATTTAAAGTTTTCATTTTTTAAGAAGATCATCCACCATAAAATGTCACATACAAACATAGATACAGTTTTTAAATTTTGCATGGGTATTTAAAAATTCCAAACTATAAGTATAACAAATAAAATACAAAATTGGAAAATTTTGCAATTTTTGGGGTAGATTGTCTCCTTAAGAGGTATGATAATAATTTGAGATCTACTGAACCAATTTGAACCTCTTTTTTTTTTCTTCATAAGTCTCTTGACCAATCCAAGTTATCAAGATCATAATTCATTCCTTGGTTTTATAACTATGGTGATGAAACAAGGATTATTGTGGGCATGCTCATAACTTGTAATCAACTTAACATTTTGAACCTCGTACTTCAGTTAGCTATGTATACTTACTACTGAGATCATGAAACTATATTTAAAAACTATTAAATAATTAAATATTTTGCAAGTAATACTTCAAAGACAATTATAGGACAGATATTCAAATCGTTGCCTTTTGTTTTATTGCTAATTCTCCAGGTAGCTCTAATCAGGAGAATTTTAATTATGAACATTCAATATTATTTTAATTCTACAAGTTGTTTATTAGATATATTACTTCAGTTATTTATTTTTTTCAAAAAAAATATTCCTGGTATTTGTTCAATAGTTTTTATCTTTCCATGTTCTTTGAGGTATGAAATTTAAATGAAAATTAATTTATTTTTTTTTAAAGTAAAGAATCTGAAACTAGCTTGGTATGTAATATTTTGTAACTATCTCAAAAGATTAATAGTAAAAAAACATTAACAAACTATTTTGATTCAACCTGCAGGTATTTAAGGTTCAGAAAGTATTACTGTTGCTGATAATTTTCAAATTATTAACCAAATGGTTAATGATCTTTAGAATAATAGTACAACTTATTCTTAAGAGAAATTGTGTGCAAAATTTCTGTTAACTTACTCATACAACTTAAGTACTTTGTCTAATGTGAAGAAAAACCGATTCCAAACTTATTTTATCCTAAAAGTTTCATTTTATATTGTTGGTTTCTTTTTGTTGAATTAATCTTTTTTTGACACTTTTACAAAATATTATTATTATTTTTTTTTTTTTTTTTTAAAGAGTTAAATATCTTTATTTCTGTTATAGGTATATTATTAAAGAGATCTTGTCAAACAAGTCGAAGGACGAGATTGTAGACAATATTCACTCGCATCTAATTGCACTCGGAGAGGACGTGACTCAGGGAAAGAAACCACTCACAGACTATGTCATCTATAAGGTCAGTGTTTTCTTCTATACAAGATACTAATGTTGTGCTATTTTCCTTAAAAATATTAGTCCTTCTTCCTTGAGTTTTGAAGGGGTTACACTGTTTCCTCACAATATATCATTTTGGCCCTTGGCCAAGAAAATCCAATCTAATCAAGTGATTTATAAGGTTGGATCTCATTGTAAAGGCAAACCTTGAAAGCCTAGATCTTGAAATGTTGTAAGATTTTAAGACATTACAGCTTTAAACAGATGTGTTAATTTAAATTCTTTGAGACCCATTGGGACTTAGAAATCCACTTCTATGAATTTCGTTTTTTAATTGTTGAATGGCAGCACATGCTTATTTCTCTTTGGGAGCTTTCTAGAGACAAGTACATAAGACAATGTAAGGTCAAGATGGATTCCTGGAAGATTGAAAATCGTCGATGTATTTGCATGTAAAGAGGGATAAAGTTGTGTCAGTATAGTGAAAGAATGAACTTTGTAGAAGTGTATGTCAAAGTTCCAGTCAGGATCAAAGTGTTTCATTTAATACAGTACCATGAGAAAAACAAAGTCCCATCAATAAATAAATGTTTAAGGAAGCGTATTTCATAAGTACTTACTGTAATACCCACCATCAACAGAGTGACCACAGAACCTGGAACTCGGGGAAATTTTTTAAGGTCACAAAAATCAGGGAAAATTTCTCTGTTCTGAAGGCATGTTTTCCCCAGAGTGGCCTCAGAACTGGGGAAATCAGGGATACGTTTGGAAGCTTTCTGATTCTGGAAAAAATCAGGGAAATTTCAGGGAACTCTTTAAAATTTCATGAAAATCAGGGAAATTTTGTATTGTTTAAGGCACGTTCATCCATATTTTGGCGCTATTAATTTGGAGATTTGTAGTGGTTAGCCATTAGAAGTTTAATATTATGGAATAATTTAAACTTTTCATTACCAGCAAAACTATTTTTTTAAAAATTGCATATTATCTCTTTAGCATACATGTTCTATTTAAACGGGGTGTTTAGACATATGGAAAACCTAAGGAAATTGGGGAAATTTGAAAAAAAGTTTTCTCTAAAATCAGGGAATTTTTTAGAAATCTGTCAGAGAATTATCAGTGAGCTTTTTTTCCTGAATTTTGTAGCCACCCTGTCCCCGTTCATCTGTATTTTGGTGCCATTTACCTGGAGAATTGTGGCTTTAATCGTTGGAAGTTTAATGTAACAGACCGTCAAAACTATTTTTTAAAAATTGGCATAATATCTTTTTAGCATACATATTCTATTTGATCACACATCTTGAAAAGTTGGGAAAATTTTAACAAAAACTTGCCATAAAATCAGGGACTTTTTTAGAAATCTATCGGGGAAACTCTTTTTAATGAATTTTGTGGCCACCCTGATCAAGTTTAGTATTACTCTTTAATTTAACTTTAACTGCATTACCTTTAACTGCATCAAGTTATGTTTTAATAGAAATACTTAGCTTCGTAACTCAGCTTTGTTATTCTGCTTTATAACCAATAAGATCATTTGCATCTTCTGCAACTTATTTCTCAACTCCCATTGCAGCAACTGACTAAGAATCCTGAGGACTACTCCAACCACAAGAATCTTCCACATGTGACTGTAGCATTGAGGGTCAATGGAAAAGGAGGCAAAAAGATGAAGATGGGGGACACAGTGGCGTACATCATATGTTTGGTGAGTTATAACATCCATAGTAACCATTGTTGTGAATGTGAAGAAGTAGAAAGAGTCTGGTATGAGTTGATATTCACAAGCCTAATGGTTTTTCCCCCTTTCATGAATATCCTGATTATTTAAAATTATGTGATTTTGTTAACGATTCAAAAGAATAAATTTAAATAGATTTTCTTCAGAACCATAAGGTACTTTGATAAACCCAGTGGTTGCATTCACCCTAAAATTGTACTTCAATTTTTTGACAATTCTTAAAAAAAAATTGAATTTGATTTTCTTCCAAACTTGGCCTAAAAAAACAACAAAAAAACATGTTCTTTTCACCAGAAAAGAAAATAATCTTATTAAAAATTAAAATTCATGTATGTTTGGGGGAGGAGGTGATCGTCATATGCTTGCTTTCAAGTCTAGTAACCATTAAACTCTCAGCCCACCTTATGGCTGTGTGGTTAGTTCTCTGGCCTTCCATACCAAAGGTGAAGGATTCGAATCCTGGAATAGGCTTGAACGTTTGTTATGGTTTGCAATCCTTTGCTAAACTGTAGGTTCCAGCATGATTAGGCCTTATTAAGCTCCAAAATAGGTCGTTCAGCGTACAAACCTACCACGCCAAATAACGGAATCTTCATTCTTACTTCCCAAATCCTTCAAGTAAAATTGTTATTTTGTAGCTGTTTCTTCCTGCTATCCCATATATTTCCATTGGTGTGTAATCGTTAGTTTTGTGAAGTTTATTCTGATGTAATAGCCCCCATTACCAAGATTTACTTTGCCGTGGTGGATGCTATCGCCGAGATTTACATTGTAGTGATGTTCATTTTCGCCGATGGTAGTGCGATGTAAAATCCAATATATCTGTGATTCTTCATGGTGTACTGTTATCAATCTATCCTCTTCTGTGGTGTGTTTGACTACTGTTAAAAGGATTGGGTGATTCTTTTTCACTACTAAATATGGCCGCCTCTTGAATCTTTGCGCCCAGAGAATTGTGGTAATCTTTAGAAGTTTCATGTTACGGTATAATTTAAACTTTTCGTTATTGCCAAAATTATTTTTTAATAAATTGACATAATTTCTCCTTTGGCATAAATGTTCTATTTAATCTACACATCTGGAAAAATTAGGGAAATTAAAAAAAAAAAGTTTTCTGTAAGATCGGAGAATTTCTTAGAAATCTGTCAAGGAATTACCAGGGAACTTTTTTTCCTGAATTTTGTAGCCACCCTGTGTTAGCTACACCATAGCGGCTAACTTGTACGAATTATCCGTACAATTTACGGATTTCTACTATTTTGTACGGTTGTACAAACAGCTAAAAAAATAGGACGGATTTCATGGTATTACTTGTTTTTTTCCAGAAATCTGTTTATTTTATATTTTTTAGGATTTTATCAGTATTAAGCTACATTTTTTAACTTAAGCTTTTAGTTGTGTTTGGAAAGAACGTTAGGCATGTTAAAATATTTTACATTATATTTATAGTTTTACTGATGTAGAAATTGCTCATTAAACATAAATTATGATGAAACTCGTTTTGAATACCACCTCCTTGTATGTCTCACTACATTTCGTGTGTCATAAAGCAGGTTTTATGGGTGTAACGTAGACTAAATCATAAACCTCATCGGCGGTTTCATTGTAAAGTTTAAATTTGATTTTAAATCTAAATTGGTATTTTATTTTATGATTTCTATTCTGCTAAACTGTTACAATTTATTATATTTAAGAGCAATTTCATATGGGTGTTTTCTTTTTGTTTTTTTTTTTCATTTGCAAATGAATTAGTATTATTGCATTCATAAGTATTGGTGCTATTTGATTTTCCATGAGTCATAGGAATGCAAATATTTGTTCCGTAAAAATTGTTCTAATTTGAAAATGCTGAAGTTGGCAAATATGCTACACTCACTGCCATGTTGTTAAAGGTTTTTTTTGTGTGCAGGACGGATCGGATCTTCCAGCCACACAAAGAGCATATCACCCTGATGAATTGAAAGCGAATGAGAATTTGAAAATTGGTAAGAAAAGGGGAACGTTAAAATTTTTGCAATAAATAGTAAATACCTTGATATATTGATTGATTAATTTATCGATTATGCTGACCACAATCGTATATTAAATACTAGCGTATATAAATAAAGTGTGACCCCGCGCTGCTGGGGACCCGTTGAAAGACATAGAAGTTTACATTTAAGAAAAAGTGGAACAGATGTAGTATAAAGCATAAAGCGATTTTTTTTCATTAAACGATCAAAAAAATCAAAAACGCAGTAACTAAAAGAAAATTAAAACATCAATAATCATAAAATTATGTTACATATAAATTATGAAGGGTACTCTTCCATCATTCGGTTACCAGTTTGCGCCAAGCCTAAATGTTTACCTGTTTAAATGACGCATAAATGTATCGGCAATTCTAAATATAGGAAATACATTATTTGAAAGTTGTAAAATCTGAAACTGGGTGGCTTTTATCTGCTACGCAGCTAACAGTATAGTAACAAATTAAGTTAAAATATAAATAATAAAATTAAATTAAAATGCAACTGAAAATAAAAATAGTTGCAAGAAACAGCATTTATCTGTACAAAAATACCAAATAAAATCGCGCCAAAGAAATATCTTATACTTACATCTGTACCAAAAAAAGCTTATTATACTTCAAATTTTTTTAGTACAACAAAAAAGTAGTACCCCCATACCAACTTCATAACCACGACCAAAATAAAGCAGAAAAAGAAATAAAATCGAAAATTAAATACTGCGCTTCTGGTGTTAATTGTAAAATAGTTCGGTGTAAATAGTAAAACATGTATAATACAAAAAATGTATTCAAATCTAGATTAAATAATATGGAACTTGATGCACATGAAAAAAAACACTATACAAATGAAAATAATCAAAAGAAAGAATTTTGATATTCTGAGTTAAGTAAAGAAAATGAATAAATATTTAGTTGGGAATAAGAAGAAATATTAACAAATGTCGAAATGATTTGAAAGTTTTCGGTGAATTTCAGCAATCTTAGCTGTTATGTTTACATCAGAATTTTATGTTATTAATAATATTATATGAATATTATGTTACGCTTTCAAACGGGGCGCATGTACAGAGCACCAATTAATAGTAAATAGATGGAAAATTATAATAGTATTTGAACCGCTTTGCGGGCAGACGATTATAATACATAATAAAAAAATAAGGGAGACACATTAAAATAACTTTTGGTTTTATTCTGATGTAATAAAAAAATATCATTCCTATTCCAAGAATTTTTTTTAATGTCATTAAATTTTAATGAAAGCAACTTTGAATCGAATTTAAAAGTTGTTCTCTACAATCTCCATGTACTAAAGCCACATGTCTATCTATCAAATTTCGTACCTCTAAGTTCAAAAATGTAAATTTATATAAGATTCTGACGTACAAACAACTCAGTTTTATATATATTGATAAACCACATTGTACCTCTTAAGTAATTTTTTTTTGTAGCATTGTTTAAATCTTCCTTAAAATACTAGAAATCCCTAAATATATATATACAGTAAAAGCCTGATTATCCGGCATTCAATCAACCGGAATTTTTTTAAAGTCAAGTTTGCCGAAAAAATTGGCGCTATTTCTCCAAATAACGGCGAAAAGTCGCCAAATGTTGTTTTTTTTAATTTCAGTTGAGATTTCGAAGTTCAGCGGGTTTTTTTCCTTATTTTGATAGTTTTTAATTTGTAATGGCGAAATAGCTGAATTTGCACTGCTTAGAAATGAATATATTATTATAAATTTTTTTTTTTATTCCGGTTTATCCGGAATGCCAAAGTTCTTATTCAATCTACTGTGAATTCTCAGCAAAAAACTTTAATATTCTTAATTTAAATCCTGTACTTAGTTTTTTCCGGAATATATCCGGAAAAAATTCAAGTATATAAACATACTGTGGTTATTAGCCGAATCTATTAACAAATCTAGCTTGTTTCAATTGCATAAGAAAGAGGGTTTCGTAATCGAAATTCCATTATCCACAGCATCCGAAAAACATTCTTCAGCAGATAATTTGGTTTATCCGGAATTCTGATAAAAAAGAACTATTCACATCTTGCATCCCTTTATTCTTGCATCGTTTATTGCAAAAAAAATTTATGTTCGTTTCTCGAATGTGTGTAATTTGTATATACTTTTATTGTAATTATAGCAAAGAAGGTGATTTTCCACTTGAAATTACGTTTTTAACCTCATCCGGTAAAGAGTAATTAGGAAATTCAAAATTTGGTAATGGTTTGACTAAAATCCGGATAAAATCAATCATTCTGTTTGTAAGCTAGATCTACATATGGAACATGCATTTCACTAATTTAAAGCCATATGTAACGGTTACATTCTATTCCATTCAATATCGATGCATCTGTTATACCCGTGATTTAATTTGTAAATTTTCAACCGCATCCGGAAAATATCCGATTTTGCCGAATTCAACTATTCTAAACATTTTGTTCTTTTATCACAAAATATCAGTTTCTCACGATCAATCAGAATGAAACCTAATTGCATCCATTCAAGTGCATTTCCCCCTATAATCCCAATCACAGGTTCCATTTGTAGGCTAGTCAACCCTTTTGTGAACAAAACGGCAATTGTTTATTTTTATTTTTTGTGTGCAAAAAGTATGGGTTATATTTTATTGCATACTATTAACGTATTTTGCAATCAATTAAGAAATAAATCTGTTTTGCTGTAATTTTATTTTAGTTATATATATTGTTTAGATTTGCTGACGACCAGACAATAAATTCAAAATTGAATGTTTTGTAAATTATCTGGAATTCCGTGACGATTTGTATTACAATTCTTGTATTCCTTTTTCTATAGCATAATAGTCGATCTTTGAATACGAAGGTCGTCTTCCCGAGCATATTTTACTTTAGGGTACAAAGAAGGTTGTGTGTGAGGAGGGGGGAAGACAATGGAATCACCAGGGTTTCCAAATACAAAAGCCACTTTTCCAGAATTCTCGCAATCTGACCGAGAAAACGCACACAAGAAAACTTTTCCTCCGAAACTGAAGTACTAGTGATAGTCCACTTTGTACGCCCGGTAACCCTAAAATTTAGGTTTGGTTAGAATCGGTACAATCAAGAGACTTCTCTCTTAATTTTTTTTTTACAATGCTTAATCTTCTATATTTTTTTACGGAATTTCTGATAGGAAAATTATTTAATTTTGGTAACATATTTCAAATTATTGCCGATTATAAGGGTAAAATATAACATTATTTTAACTAAAAAAGCTACATAGAATATTTAAAAAATATTCTGGTTGTGAGGATTTCAATGTTAAGTATCATCACTAGCGTTATTTGCCGTTTAAATTTGTCAAAAAAACGTCGATATTCAATTAACCGGAAAATTCGGTTATCCGGAAATCCTAATTTCCCGGCGATTCCGGATAATCGGGCTTTTACTATATATATATTAATTTTTTTTTTGCTCCTGTTGATTTTAATTAAGTAGTTATATTTTTTCAGAAAGATCATTTATTTTTCAATTAACGTACATAAAAAGAGCGTCTTTTACTTCTGAGTTTAAATCTGATTCATGTGTACATTTCAATAAATTTCTTTCCCTATAATAACTATTATTGCCAATATACTACACTTCAGAATAAAGAAAAAAAATGACACAAACATCTGGTGCGGTAATTTTATAAATTTCCTGACAAGAGGTAATTTATCATGCAAAGAAACGTGGTCTGTATGTACAGTTTTGGTGTATACAGGGATGAGTTTCTTCCGCCATGTGGCGGGATTCCGCTTTTTTAATTTTTTAGAAAAAAAAGAATTCCGCTTTTTCAAAGAAAGTTCCGCTTTTCTAATTCCTGAAAAAAATCCGCGTTTTCCCGCTTTTTCTATCCCACGGAAAACTAACTTTTTTTCTAAGGGTGAACCGCGAAGCAGCTTCACTTCCGAAAGATCCGGAAACCTATCTCTCAGGGGTCGTATCACATTCCTGCCTTATTCCTGCTCCAAGTACAAAAATCCACTGAAAAGCATTTTTTTAATCAGATTGGCTCTCAAACTCGCATTTTGTATACTTCCAACTGCGCCGAAATTTGAACCTTTTGTGTCATTTTTTTCTCTGCTCAAAATGTAAATTCCTTCTTACGATTTCACGCGATTAACGTATACTAATAATGCGCTTGCTTCCAAGTCTGACATCCACAGAACTATCGTTTATTTACGATAGTATGTGTTGCTTGTTTTCGTTAAGCGTTACGCTGATGTAATGTCCGCCACTGCCGAGATTTGTGTGGCTAGGACGCTAGGACGTTATCGCTGTGATTTAGGTTGCTGTGGTGACCATTTTCCCGGAGTATTAATCTGATATAACTGCGTTATTGCTGAGAATTGTTCCGGTATCTTCGGCGCTAACGTTGATATTTACGTTTATGGAATAGGCATTTTCGTTGAGTGTGCTACCCTGTTGTAAAATCTGAAATTTGCACCGATGTTACCGAAAGAATGTTGATATTACCGTGAGGAATTGCACTATTGCCGAGATTTTGTGATGGTAATTTTCGTCGAGTGTTACGCCCATACAATAGCGTTATTATTGAGAGTTTCTCCGGTATATTAGGTTCTAACTTTGATATTTCAGTTGGCATGAGAGTTGTTTTTTCGTGGAATGCCGTACTTTGATAATATCTGATATTACCGAAATTTGCTCTAGTATTACAGAGAAAATGTCGATATTACCGAAATTTGTGCAGATATCGTGGTCGCTATCTCCGATACGCACATTTTTGCGATTTTCATTTCGGCTGATATTTAGATTTTCGCCGGTATTGCAAGCGCTATTGCTTTCGTTAAAATGTTGGTCATTTTCGCCGAGGTTTACTCTGATACAATACCTGCTATTACCGAGATTTTCAACACCGTTTTGTAGCCATTCACCTAGACTTCCGTAAATGCGATAGCCGCTATATCCGTGATTAGTGCCTGTTTAAGGATCGATTTCGCCGTTTCATGTGAATCTATACTAAAATTTTTAAATCATTTTGTATAAAAATATTCTGAAAATTAGACCCAATTAAAAAAATTCTAAAGAAACTGTGTTTAAAGTTGTTATTTTAACTGCAATTGTATGTAAAATTGTTTGTTGCTTTTTATTTTATGGAACAAGCTGAACGGTAGGAATAAAAATTTTAATGTAGATTTTAGTACTTAAAATGTAGCTTAAAAATTTAGAAAACTAGATTTAATTATATTTGGCCTGTTTGTCAATATGGTATAGTTGCTTAAAGTTGTTTGACTTGTTGAAAATTTGAAATTTTTGCCGGATTCCAACACTTTTTTTTTTTTTTTTTTTTTTTTTTTTTTTTTTTTTGGAGCTATACCATGACTGATGACAGCACAAAGTGTATCCCTACATCTAGGTGCCTCTACATTGAACCATTTTTCTTACAAACAGAGAGAAGGTGCAGTGTTATAAACGCACATGGAAAACCACAATTTTTTAAAGTGTATCTTAAAATGTGTTTTACGCATAAAATTTTTAAAGTTTTGTTTTCAGCTTTTTGATTTTTTACCAAACTCATCCCTGTGTATAGTTGATTAAATTAGTTGGCTTAACATTGTTTTAAAATTTAAATCTTTTTGTTTAATTTGTTCCAAGTCTATGAAACAGAAAATGTTTTTAATGATGTTCTCATATATTTTCTGTAGAATAAGGTTAAGTTAAACATTGTTGAAAAAGCGTTTCAGATTTTGCTGTATAGTGAAAACACATACTAGTGCTAAATGATTGAAAGTACAGTAAAATATCTGAAATCCAGAAATATCTAAGATACAGACCTATTCCAGCACTGCTATCTTAAAAAAAATATATTTTACACGGAAGTTTTTCTGTATTCGAAAGTCGTGACAGCGAAACCGAAGTGGTTAAGGATAAAATTACCTAGTAGCAATTAGTTCGAAGTATTAGGCACTGCATTTAAAAGATTAGACCAAAGGCACAATTTCAGAATCGGAAATAATGGGGATTTAAGATGAAAAGTTAAATCAAAAGTTAAAACTATTAAAAACAACTTTAAAGCAAATATTTTTCAAAACCACATCAAGTTATATATGGATTTTTTTTTAGTCTATTCCATTAGGGTGGTTCAAAAATATATGGGTAAAATTTTTTTTTTACCTAGAGACCAAAACACCCCCTCATTTTTTTACATCTACCCATACAAATGTTCTAGCAAAATTTCAGAATCCTACTCCAATTAAAAGATGGCGCTCAATGAACAGTAAAATTTCGTATTTTGTGCGTTTTTGGGTATTTGTAGTGGATTTGGTAATAAGTATAATTGAAAGCAATTTTCTTAAAGAAAGTTTTTATTTATACCATAATTATTTTTTTTTAAATAAGTTAGTAAAAGTTTATGAAATAATTAAACTGTAGAGGGCTCTACCCCTGCTCACAAACGCTCATTAATCCCCCGTGCTACTCCATTATCTTTTGAAATTCTGATAAAATTGCCCCTATAAATTAGGGGGTATAAAATCCTGAAAAGCATTCAAAATTAGCTATTAATACACCTAAATACGAAATGAATAATTAGTGTGGTGTTATGTAGATCAGTAGTGGTGTTTATTTCATCATTTAACCAAGCATTACAGTACCACTTGACTACATTTTTTGTAAGCCGATAATGATCGATCGGAAATTATCTAAATACCAAAATATAATTTCAAATCATAAAATTATCACTCAATAAATAGTGGACTAGCGAGTATAAATAGTTTCTAACTTTCAGCTCTATTCAAAGTTTCTAAATGTATAGCTCTACTTAATGAACATTTTCAAACGGCACTCAATCTCCTACCAAGAACAACATCTAATTGAAATCAATCGAATGAATAGTTAATAACATCTAAAAAATATGGGTTGGGTATGGAAATTGTAAACAACATAAATCCTGTAGATGGTGCCATTCAGATTATCGTAACCCACGGTCATTGTAGAGAGATGTTCGATAACGAAACATTGAAAAATTACCATATCAAGATTTCTTTTTGCAAGTAAAAAGTAAATATCAAGAGTTCTTTTTGTTACAAATTCTCCAAGACTGGCGTTATCTTTCAACATTTTTAATAGCTTACACCCTTTTATATTTCTGGAATCTTTTGTGTTATTCATATCTGAAATACTTTTTAATTTTTCCTTTGCTGTAATTCTAAGTGAAAATATGGCTTAACTAACCAATTCATTTGAAAGATACCACATAAGCTTTTCCAGCGGCAATTCCAATTTTAAAATCCATTATCTCATACTTTTTAACATTTTTCCACAAGTTCAGGTCACCACCAGAAGCAAGTGGGGCTTTTATCCATGTCTTTACCGTACAAAAAAGCATTGAACTGTACAAATAGCTGGAGCTGCATTTCTTCTCTCTATCAGTTATACTGAAACCCTCTGGCTGGTCTCTGAATAGAAGAATTTAAAAATGTACAGGAGTTTAGCTATTCACTGTGTAATGAATTGATTAAACTGCTTTGCAATTGATTTTCTCTGGTGTATTGCCCAAAACGATTACTTTCAACGCGATTACTTCTTTATAATCATCTCTAACTATTATAGATTTATACACAGATGAAAGAAAGGCTACAGTGAAACTTTAAACTTTTTAACTTCTTTTTTCAGTTCTAAATCCTGAAAGTTTGTTTGTGCAATTCTTTTTCAAACAGCTTTAAATCTGTGGAAGAGAGAAACCTCTGTGAAACATGATGGTCCATAGCACAACTAAAATAACTTTGCCAATATTAATTACATGACATGGTGTCAACAGGCTAGCCACAATAGTTCACGTCCGATTTTTTCTCCAAATTAAGGCATGCCTCTTATACACAAGCAATAGTCATAATTGTAGTATCAAAACTTTGTCCAAATTTAATTCTCAACTTGCCATTGTCTAGCATAAAAACAGTTTTTGGAAATATATTTCGCTGTTCTTCCACTACTCAACTTTGAGACACTAAGAAGTTTTTCAATACCATCTCTCGAAACATATAGAGATAAACGATCAATCTTTCTTAATCCAAAAGATTTTAGCAGAAGTTTGTCGTTCCAATGAAGGGCTACAGGACAGTCAGATTTGAATTTATCCATTGCTTAAATCAGCGTATTCTTTACTAGGTTTTGATTTTTGACCCCTCTTTAAAGAGGAAACGCTCGAGGAACATGCCCCAAAGCTGCGACTACTGGAACAATCAAACGAAATACTTCACGATCGTACGCTGTTTTTGATAATATGGATGTTGCTAGATACAGTAGATAACTGTTGCCAAACTATATTACATGTATTTAAAACCCATAAAAACTTTTTTTTGTAAAAATGTAGCCATGCGTTCTTATCAGCATAAAACTCGAAAATTATGCGAAATTACAAAAAAGTACAAAAAGGAATGGTCAGTGAGCGCCATCTTCTTATAGGAGTAGTAAGCTAAAATATTAGGCGAATAATACTATGGGTAAATGTAAAAAAATTAGGGGGTGTCTTGGTCTGTAGCTGAAAAAAAAGTTTTTTGAACCACCCTACTATTCCATATATATGTTTTATTTCATTGATTTTGTGTAGGAACAATGATATGTTCTAAAATACGGAATCGCTGAAGTCTCGCCGATTCCGGATTTGAGATACTCTACAGTATTGATTCTCTTTGTTTATCAGTTTCCTAAGTTTATTTCAACTTGCTTGTTTTCTTTCAGATGTTACCTATTATTTAACGCAACAGATTCACCCTGTGATCTCTCGTCTGTGTGCCCCCATCGAGGGTGCTGATGCTGCCATGATTGCAAAACTGCTCGGTTTGTATTCTAGATAAATTTATTGCAGAAAATTTTACATCTAACTAAAAATAAGGAAGTGTTTATATTTATTGTTTCTACTTTAAGTAGGGAATTTTTCTACCTGTAATCAAAATTCTGCAAATTTTGTTTTCACAGCAGTAAAATAATTTTGATTGGAAAAAAAGCTGTCATCATTTGAATTTTTTATCTTTGTAACACTCAAATTAATGCAGATTTTTACGAAAAGCCTCTAACTTTTTCCCAAAATTATTAATTTCGCTATGATAGTCTTTTAAACAAAAATTGTCTTCTAATAAAAAAGTAGGTTTTTTTTTTTTTGTTTTTTTTTTCCCAGAAAGGAATTTAAACAAAAAGGATGGATATAATAATCTTTATATTCTATGGTCTTTATTTTCCTACTACAAATGATACAAAAATCTGTAGTAACAATAGCCCTCAATATATCGTGCTTGTCGGAAGACAACTAAAATGCGCAATATTTCAAGCAATATGATCAAATGTAAAAACGAGAAATTATAAAAAAATGGGATACATGGCAAAAGCGTGATATATCCGAATTTGCGATATATTAAGGTGTGATATTAATGAGGAGTACTGCAAATGCTTTTCAAATGTCCTTAAAATTGTTTAAAGCAGTTAAACTTCCTTTAATGTTTGTTCTTTTATGATCTTTGTCAACATATTGCAGGTTTGGATGCGTCCAAATATCATTCTGTTATTCGGAATGTGGAGGAAGAAGAAGACAAACTCCTCAATCCTTCTTCTCTGTTTGACGACAAGGAACGCTTCAAGGATTGTGATCCCCTCCGACTCAAGTGCCCCTCCTGTCGTCAAGAGACGACGATCGACAGCACTTTCAGCGCAGAGGTAAGTACCACACTTTGATTTTATATAAACTATATCCCTAACTCAGGGTTCCCACGGCCATTGAAAGTCGTTAAAAGTGCTTAATATTTTTGAACTTGTTTTCAAGGCCTTGAAAATGCCTAGTGCTGCTTAAAAGTCCTTGAAAATGCTTAGAGGTCCTTAAAAGTCCTTAATTTTTGCAGCTGTTGTGCCAACCGCAAATTTTATAAAAATACTACTCGGATTTGCTATCCCCGCGTAACCACCACTTATCTGCACTGTATCAGAATTCTGTGACATATTTTATTACGCATTCGCCAACTTGTACATTTTCTGGTAGAATATATTTTATTAAAAATTTATATATAGACATGATACCTGAAAACAAATTTTCAAAGGTCCTTAAAAACATTTATTAGGTCTTTAAAAGTCAGTGAAAAGTCAGTGATTTTCTTTCTGTGATTTATGTGAGAACCCTGCTAACTGCAATCAGTCGTCATTATGAGTAATGAAATTAAAGCATGGTTCATACATCTCAGGTAGAACTGGAAAACTCAGGGAAAATAAATCAGCCTTAAAATCTCCAGGAATTCTCAAGGGAAAGAGAAAAATCCCCTTTAAATCCTGGAAAAAGTCATTATTATTACTCTGGAAAAAAATACTACTCTTCTGTGCTATTAGTTTAACTGTAACTCGAGGACTTGCAGTTACAGAATTATTTGATAATATAGACTTGCAGAAAGTTATTCTTGGAGAAAAAATACTTTTTTCGAATTATCGGAAGACTTTCTGTAATCGAGGATTGACTATATTTATGTGGCTAAAAATAATTAAGCCGGCAATGGAAAACTCGAAAAATATTTTTTCTATAAATGAGTATGAACCTTGTAAAGAGCAAAACATAGTCTCCTAAATTGAGCTTGCCTTTCAAAATTGAAAACTCAATGCCACCAATAAGTAAATCGTGATCTAATTATTAATAAATAATGTTTTGTCAAGCATTTTTAAGAACTAAATTAAAATATTTTGTAAATATTATTATGTAAAATTGAATAGCTGACACTCATTAAATATGCTGTCAATTTTTTATGCAAACATTATGAATTACATAAAAAATAAACTCCTGAGTCATTAATTGAAGCGATACTTTTATTCAAAATACAATTTTTTGGTGACAAGACATTGATTACCGAACAATTTTTGCAGTAATCTCTTATTAAACATCCAAATTCAACAATTTTTGGTTTTTGGAAACATGCACATTACAACCTCTCATTTTAAAAGCATTTGAAGAAGAAAAAAATTAGATATTGGCTTACCTTAATTTAATTTAAAAAAAAAAACTGAATTAATCATTTTTAGTTAATTATTATTGATCTTTAATAATATATTTTTCATTTGTTTGCAAACTTTTAAAGGCATGAATATTAGTTTAATCAAGCTAATAGATTATATCGCAATTCTCAAATGCTGTTAAATGTTTTTCAGTTCCTGCTGATAGACACAGTTGAAATTCTTTTCTTTCTTAATGATCATTAAAAACTGAATCGTTGCCCTCCTTTTTTTTTTTAAATGATTTTTCTGGAAAATATTATTGCATAGTTTAATACAAATGTTCTTCTTTTAGACAGGGATCTGTAAATTAAATTCATGTTTCAAGTGCAAAACAAACCTCTTACCCCATGCGGGAAATCTTCGGAACCAACTGGAAAGATCTATGAGAATCTACATTAACAAGTATTACAAGGTAATATCACTAACTAACATATTAGCTAGACAGGTTTTTCAACATTCACATGTTAGAAGATTTATTATTAGTGGGATTATCCTAGTATGTGCAAATTTTCCATGGTATAATATTAAAAGCATACTTCTCTTTTTATATTTCGCTTTGTTTTAATAAAGACGAAATTTAGCTTTGATGTTGTAAAAATTTGTTTCAATGATAATTTCAATATTAATCGAAATTAAAAAGAAGCAATTTAGTGGAAATAAACTTTTGATAATGGACTACTAAGTTTACATGCTAGTTATCTTCCCTACCATATTTTTTTTTTTTGAAGTTTGTAAAGATTTTTTTAAAAGGTCATTTATAATTCCTTATTCTTATACACTTATTTTGAATTGTATATTGCCATTATTCACTAAAGTTAGAAAATGTTTTCTAAAGACTTCATTTGGGCCCTAGTTTGAAAACCTTTAGTATTGTCAGGGGTCGCATTCGCCCAAAAATTCCTTAAATTTTTGTTTCTCCCTAAAATTGTACTTAAATTATTCAATAATTCCTGGAGAAAATTAAAAACCTCAAAAAAAATAAAAAACCTGTATTTCACCAGATGAGAAATATGGATTTAATTAAATTAGTATTTTTGTCAAAATAGTGTACAGTAAAATATCCAAAATCCGGAAATATCTAAGATCCGGACCTTTTCCGGCACTGCTATCTTTAAAAAAAAAATTACGGAAGTTTTTCCGCATCCGAAAGTGATTGCAGCGAAAACCAAGTAATTGAGGATAAAATTCCCAAGGAGTAATTAGTTGGAAATATTATGCACTGCGATTAAAAGATTAGAGCAAAGAGACAATTTCAGAATCGAAAATAATGGGGATTCAAGAAATAGGAGAAAAGTTTAGTCAAAGCTATTAAAACAGCTAACCTTAAAACAAATATTTTTCAAAACCACATCAAGTTATATAAGGTTTTTTTCTTAGTTTATTCCATTTATATGTTTTATTTCACCGATTGTGTATAAAAAATTTATATGTTATAAAATCCGGAATCGCCGAAGTCCCCGCGATTCCTCATTTGAGATATTCAACGGTAATTGTTTAGTTATATAACTGTTATTGCTAAAAAGTTGTTTGAAGTTTGATTTTTTGAAAATTGGCAATTTTTGCCTGTATTGAAACAAGCTTTGAAAAAAATGTGTCTGTGTTAGGAGCCTATGTCAGCACCAAATGAAATATATCTAAATGTTTTTTAACTATCCCTAAATTTTAAGAATTATCCCTAAAATTTGGGGAATTATCCCTAAACAGTTCCTGAAATTTTTGGAAGTATCCCTAAAATTCCTGTACCTAAATTTTTTTAGAAAACTCACTACACCCCCCTGTATTGTATTCTGAAATATTAAAATGTTATTTTCCATGCAGAGTTCCTTTATATGTGAAGATGTGGGCTGTTCTCATCATACCAGAAAGATGACGCTTGTTCTCTCGGGAAGTGGACCTGTCTGTCCGTCCTGTAAAAACTCAAACCTGCTCAGAGAGGTAAGTTTGCAACTACTTATTTGCATCCAGGGTCTGACCACAACTACTTAGGTCCCAAGGCCCGGACATTTTCGAGGACTCCCTTTTCAAACGCATGGTTTATTGGAAATGGGCTTAACACAAAGTCAAATGAATTAAAATTAAATATAGAAAAAGTTGATGAATTAATGTTAATACTGTTTTCTAAAAGTTATTTTTTTTTTATCACAAATAAAGAAACAAATTTCAAACAATCAAATTTATAAATCAAAAGAGGAAAAACTTTGTTCTGTATAGCATTTATTTTCTCAACTTCAGAATTGACATTTGCTGATCTCACAATAAATTCGACAAGACTACCTTTAATTTAATTTTTTTCCCCTCTATCTATCAAGAAAGTTTTTTTTTTAAGCTTTGAAATGATAGTTAGGTTTCTTTCAATAAATATACTCTGTGATTCTTAAGATGGTTTAAGATCAATACAAAATTATTTTTATGTAAAAATTCATTTATACAGATTATAAAAGATGTTCAACATAGCTTTTGTGAAACAAAAGTGGTTTACAGCCAGTTTCAGGGCAAGCCCCCTAAAATAAGGGGCCCGGGCCTTGTGACCCTAGGTGATGATCAGAGCCTGCTTACTTGTACAGTACGCAAAAAAATCCGAATGATGGCTATATCTTCGGTTCTAATTATCGTACAATCTTATGGTTTGCACAAAAATGTTTTGCTTACGATTTTCTATATGTTTGGTGCAAAATTTGATTGCTATTAATGCTTGGCAATTAACAAACTATCGTTTGAAACAAAAATTATTAAAATATATTAATTATTTAAGAATTTATGGAGTCCGGTTTATTTTTAATATGTAGGTGACCCTTTATGATAAAAATAATTATATACAATTAATAAAGACCTTCCACAATTTATAACAGTACTTGACTTTTGTTATTTCATCAATTATTATGCAAGATATAGCCCATCCATCAGATTTTTTTTGCATACTGTACTTCCCCGTGTGCACTTTACGCTATCTGCAAATAGTGCTGCAGGCGCCCGTGCTTAGCACTTTTTCTTAACTTGTACCCAGGTAGTCTTTACCTTCCTTTTGTCTATTATGTATCATTAACAGGATTTGACCTAATATTCCTTAAATTTTTGTTTCTCCTTAAAATTTCCAAAATTGTGCTTAAATTTTTCGATAATTCCTGAAAAAATTAAAACACTGAAAATTCTCCGATTTCCCTCCAAAACCTGCGAAAAAGCCCTGATGTACCTCCAGAAGAGAACATATATTCTGAAATTTTAATTATTGACAAATTATTTTAAATTGCAGCTAAACTCATGTTGATTTAAAGTTGAAGCACTATTCTGTGTGATGTATATTGCTTAAAAATTAGATAAGGAGATTTAATTAAAATTGCATTTTTGTCAAAATAGTATAATTGTTTGATTATATAACTGTTGTTTACTAAAGAAGTTGTTTGACGATACATTTTTTTAAAATTTGCAGTTTTTTGAAGTTATCGAAGCAAGTTTTGGAGAGAATGTTTGTATCGAGACCTTCTGTCAGCTTTTAAAGAAATACCCCTTAATTGTTTTTCAATTATCCCTAAAATTCTTACCTAATTTTTTTATACAACTCATTACGCTCCCTATTCTCCTTAAAATTCCTGAAATTGTACTTAAATTTTTCGATAATTTCTTTAAAAAAAAAATTAAAAACCCTTGAAAACTCACCGATTTTTCTCCAAAACCCTGATATTCCTCCAGATGAGAAAAGGAATTGAATTAATTTTGCATGTTTGTCAAAATAGCATAATTGTTTATATAAATGTAATTTTGTTAAAAAGTTATTTAAAGTTAAATTTTTGAAAATTGGCAGTTTTTTGCCAGTATTGAAATAAGCTTTGAAAAGAGCATCCCTGTTTAGGAGCATATGTCAGCTTCAAAACAAATATCCCTAAGTGTTTATGAATTATCCCTAAAAATTTTGTAATTATCTATAAAATTCCTACCTAATCTTTGTAAAAAAAACTCACTGCACCCCCTATATTAATTTAACAAATAACATTAAAGTGTAAATTGTCGGAATTAAATTCTTTTCCTCGATTGCTTTTGCTTAAAAAAATCCAAATTTGAAATTTTAAGATTGTTTGAAAAACTTATCGAATGAATAAGAAAATTATAAATTTTTTATTACTCATATGTTAAAAACAAACTCTACAAGATTGAAACAACCATAATCCCAGCAATTTATACTACTCCTTCTTATATATTATAAAACAGAACTTCTACTAATATTTTGATGAAATTTTAATGGATAATTTGCTTTTATTTCATATTTTATTAACTTTAATATGTTTAGAAAATCAGGGGTCGCATTCGTCCTAAAATTCCTTAAAAATTTGTTCCTCTATAAATTTGTACTTAAATTTTTTGGTAATTTTTAAAAAAAAAAAAACTTTGAAATTTCACTGATTTTCCTCCAAAACCCACGAAAAAATCCAGATAATCTACCGAAGGAGAAAATCTTTTCTAAGATTTTAATTATTAAATTTTTTGAAAATTTGGCAGTTTTTTTGCCGGTATTGAAATATGCTTTGAAAAGAATTTTTGTGTTAGGAGCCTATGTCAACTTTGTAAGAAATATCCCTATATTTTTTAAAATTATCCCTAAAATTTTTGGAATTATCCCTAAAATTCCTACCTAAAGAAAAACCCATGAAAAATTTTAAACTGTATTGATTTACTTAGTTTTTTTCTTTCCAATTTTTTTTTTAACTAAAATACGGACACTCGGGAATAGACATTAAAATATCAGAACTTCGAATTGCTTTCCTTATGAACATTCTTGGGTCAATCTTCTTTCAAATAAGTGTCACTTTGTAACTTTTTTTTTTTTTTTCAGTATACAGATGCTCAGCTGTACACGCAACTGTCCTTCTTTCAAAGTCTGTTTGATCTTCCGAAAGCGGAATGCAGTCTCACCGAGGAAGAGAAAAGTAAGTTACACTCAGAATATGATGTATTTTCTTTCAGCTTGATTAAATGCATCTACTTTATTGATTGAAATGTTGCTTTTAATTCTTAAAATAAGTTCAATAACAGAAGAATCTGCTAAAACGTTTAATATAGAAAGTGTATAAATAATGACTTGCACTTGACAATTTTTCAGCTTCAAACCCAGAAAATTAGTAGTACCACGACCTATTGTTAATTATAATTACAATACATCTTATACTTAAATTAGATATAACGATCTGCTATAGTTGTAAATAGTTTTGCCTTTTTATGTGGGACAAGACTTATTAAAAGTTAATTTACTTATTTTTCTTTAAAACTATTTTAATTGTTTTATATTTTTCATTTTTGCTCATTGATAACTTTTATTTTTTAGCCAACACAATGAAAAGGCAAAATATCCGAAAAAGATATAAATTGTAGTTGAAATTTTAATACTCAGCAGCTTTTCTTAAATATCCGAGTTTGATAGTTTTTAACTAGCAAACAACTAACTCATATCCCAATTGTCCTATCATTTCCTTCATTATTCAGTTTTGGTTAAACTGAACAAGTCTGGTGTGGATTCTATGCCAAGGTCATTTATACAAGCAATTGGCTGCCACCACAATTTATTTGTTGTGGTTTTATGTAAACAACTCTTAACGCAGAATCCTGGAAGTTTTACCCAGTTTTTAATGTTCGGAATCAACATACAACCCTAGAAGCGATTTTATTAGTGTTCCTTTTTACTCTTTGATCCTAATAGTTTCTGCTAAATTCAGTCTGTGGTTTTCTGATTTCCTATATTGTCATACTTTGGTGTATGACAATATAGAAAATCAGAGTTCCATGTTTTATCATGAAAATAATTTTTAATAAAAAAAAATTGGGTATTTCATGAGAATATGCAAACCTTTTGTCAATAATAATTTTTTTGTGCCTAAACAAGTATTCAGAAATGTCCCACTCTTTATAACAGTCCGAGAGGCAACTGCAAGTTTCGGTACCGCATTGAACATCATTCTGAATTTCTTATAGAATGTGGGGGAAATTGAGTAGATTGCGAATCCACTGGTCTGCCATGTCAAAAATGGCCGTAACTGGTCAAAAATCGACTTTGAATGAGTTGAACTAAATCTGATTGCCAAGTATGTCATAACTTGTTAGAAAGTAAACAAACTTTTCTGTTTGGTAACCCAGCACCTTTTAATTTTCTATGAGAAAAAGCGCGAACAATTCCTGATCTCTGGCTTGGAAAACTTCATTTGTGAAAGATGCGAGTAAGCCGTCGCCAAACATCTGAATCGTCTGCAACCTTCTTGATTGAAAATTAAAGAGCGATGGGTTACCAAATAAAAAAGAATGCTCATTATTTGGCAAGTTATGACATATTTGGCAATCGTATTTAGTTCAACTTATTCAAAGTCAATTTTTGACTAGTTTCGGCCACTTTTGTCACGGCAGACCAGTGGATTCGTAATCAACTCACTTTTCGCCACATTCTATAAAAAAAATTCAGAATGATGTTTGATGGGGCACCTAAACTTGTAGTCGCCTCTCAGTTTATATATTAGGTTAATTTTAAATGTTAGAAAAAGCTGAATAATAATTAACTTTGAATCGTACTGTTTTTGTAAAGTGTTTTTTTTTTTTTTTAAGTGAACATAGCATTTTTGTGTAAAAATAAGGATCTTTAATTTAAATTCTCAACCCTTCAAGATTCCATGTGAACCAGGGTTTATCATTTACAATGAATAAACTATAAATTGATGTCCCTATTACCTCATGAAAGTTCAATTCTTTAAGTATAATTGTATGACAAAATATGCAGATTACTTTTTTTACACTTGTGAAGAGTGAAAAAAATGTGCGTGGTTCCAAGATTTAGAAAGGATAATAATAAATACAAGATATACAGATAGTCAAAAACATGAAATTATAAGTAGGAACAACTTTTCTCTGTTAATTTCTCTTTTTAAATGAGAGGGAGGTACCCAAAGAGCGAGTATGGTCTTTCTTCAAACACAATATTTACATAAAATATTGTGAATAAAGTACCCTAAAATTTATAAATAATCAATTTTGAGTTTATTATTGTTTATCAAAATTTCAATTCTCCCCTTTAAAAAGGATACATCATTTGTAATAATACCTCAGCTAGAAGTATTTTTAGTAATTTTTTGAAGACAAAATTAGTATCTATTAATGTTAGTAAAGTTTTCTTTAAAATCCATTTTTCTCTAAACTACACTTTTCATGTATCTTTTTCTCTGAAACTGCACAAACTATGTTCCTAAATTTTTTTTTCCACATATTCCTTTTATGTATGTGTAGTGAGATTTTGCTAATTTTTTTTTTTTTTTTTTTTTTTTTTTTGGCTCATTTTGGTAAAAGAAAAAACTTGCAAGTTTTAGCAAAAATTTGAGTGACTTTCACAAAAATTCATTAAAAAAAAAGTAAATGAATTACTATCAAAAGCTAACTTCAGTAGAATAACAAATGTCTGCTAAATACACCGAAAAAAAATTGGGCTTCTATGTCAATTACTTTCCGAGAAAAAGGTAAATGAAATATGCCAAATTAACATTACCGGTATAGAGGGTACTAACTCCCCATAACGTGAACATGTTATGTTTTATATAATGTCAAGAGATTGTTATTTCATTAAAATAATTTCTTTTAAAGGGCTTATTACTGACCAAGACAGGAAACTCTACACAATGCTGAAAATGTCTGCTGACAAGATCATAAATAAAAGTGCCTATGGAACAGTGCATCTGGGTACCTTGTTTGAAGGGCTTTTCAAACCAGATCCCTTAGCCAGAAGTTAAGAAATGCACTTAATGCTACCTTTTGCGAGTTTGCATTTCAAACATAAAGGATTCTTGAACTGATAATAGGACTCCAAGCTACATGATAAAGTATTTCAATAACCAAAGTAAAATGTTGGATTCCGTATAGAATTCAAAGTTGTTTTTTTAAAAGAATGAATTTTGTATTTTTCAGTAAAATATTCAATGCTGGAACATATTGTCTATTATTATCTTTTAGTAGTGGCATAATTAAATCTCTTAATTTTCTTAGAAATTGAAGATTTAATTGGTCAATTATCCAAGTCTATTTTCCTAATCTTGAAGACAAGTTCTTAAATTTGTATTTTTTATAGTATAAATTAAGTATGAGTGTATATTATTGAAACTGAAGAAAACAGATGTCTTGATAAGGCTTTACAAATTGTTCACTTACTTTTTTTAATAAGGCCATTTTCAGTATTGATTCCACTTATTAAATTTTAAATTTGCCTTAATCTGAAATGTTATATGAGGATATTATGTATAACACATATTGCAAGTTCAAACTTTTTTTTATGTATATAGTTGGTATAAAAATAATTTCTTACCAATAGTTAAACTGATCAAATTTACAAAATTTTAATTATGGTACAATAAGGTAAAATCCAAGTTTTTAAATAAATTGTAACTTTTACACTAGTCTGTTTTATATAACTTTTCCAGTTAATTTATATTATATTGTAAATAAGTTGCTGCTTTTTAATCAAGCAATGTATATATACATTTTAATTTAAACATGTTTTAATACTGTTACTAATCTCGTGTACTGAATTTTATACTTGCATACTGAAAGTTGTAGTTTTCCAAAATAAAGATGCATGTAATAAAATTTCTATCAATTAAAGGTTGTTTTTTTTCTTTTAAATTTTTAATCAAGTCATATAAGTTAGCTGTAAATTTTAAAGATTTGTCACATACAAACAATCATGAAGTAATATGTTTCACTATAAGAGAGTAGGGAGGGATGGGAAATTGTTTACAAAAACATTTCTTACAATTTTTTTCTATTGAAACATTCAGAATAACAACTTGGAAAAATTTTTAACACACTTGAACAATATAAATATAATACTAATAGCTAATATATTATTTTTATAAATCATTTAAATAGTGAGAAAAATGTCCCATCCCTCTCTTATATGTGAGGGAGGGATAGAACATGTTTTTTAAAGTTAAAACTCATACATAATTTCCACAAATATTATGAAAAAGACAGAGTTTTACTCTTATACCTAAGGTTTATATTGTATTATACAGAGTTCATACTCAATCTATGATAATAAAATTCAGGAGTTACTAAGGAGTTTTTCAGGAGTTAACGGGGGGGAAATAAGATGTCTAATATATTTTCCCTTTATGCTAATGGTTGTCGAGAATCGTGGTGCATTCTGAGACTGTCCGAAGGTTTTCCTTTGGGCCTGTAGTGACGAAGAGCATGCCCAGTATACTCCGAAGTACGGTCAGAATTTCGGAGACGTTTTATCGAGTAAAGAAAGGTTTTACTAATCTTTTTACCCTTCAATGACAGGGTTCCCACAGTCATTAAAAGTGCTTAATATTTTGAACTTGTTTTCAAGGCCTTGAAAATGCTTAGAGGTGCTTAAAAGTCCTTGAAAATGCTAAGAGGTCCTTAAAAGTCCTTAATTTTTACAGATATTGTCCAACTGCAAATTTATAAAAATACTACTAGGACTTACTATCCCCGCTTGACCGCCACTTTCTGCACCGTATCAGAATTTTCCGACATTTGTATTACCCATCCACCAACTTGTAGCTTTTTTGGTAGAATATACTTTATTAAAAATTTAAATATAGACATGGTGTCTAAGAACGAATTTTCAAAGGTCCTTAAAAACATTAATTAGGTCCTTAAAAGTCATTGATTTTCATTCTGTGATTTGAGTGGGAACCTTGAATGATTATATTTAAGGAGATAAAAAGACTTATCAGGAGTAGAAACACAATTTTCTGGAGTTATAAGGGCCCATATATAAAAAATGCAAATTTCAGGAGGCCTACAAATCCTGATTATAGCATTTATTTTACCTAACATTATGTTTTGAGAAATCCAAATAAAATTAAAAATGTGTCTCTTCCTGACTAATTCCGCTGACCATCTTTCATGGTTGCAACTTAGCAATAATGTTTTCTTGGTCAAAGATTTGACAAACAGTTTCTTGAGGAAAGATAAAGATCAATTTTACCTCATAAAGACTATATTGAAGCTCTCCACAGCATCCTCAGGGGGTCAGTCACATTCGCGTAAAATTTTGAATATTCTATTAATTTTTTGATAATTCCTCAAAAAAATTAAAAACCTGGGAAAATTCCGCAGTTTTCCTCCAAAACCCGCAATAAAACTTGGATAATCCTTCAGAGGAGAGGAAATCTTTTCTGAGATTTTAAATATTCAATTTTGAAAATTGGCAGTTTTTTTGCTAGTATTGAAACATGCTTTGAAAAGAATGTCTATGTTAGGAACCTATGTCAGCATTGAAAGAAATATACCAACATTTTTTTAAATTATCAATATATATATACTAGGGAGATATTGTAGAATCAATGGTATACTGAGAAGATACAAAGTGAGGCTGACGAGAGAATGCGTATTATTCAAGCACCAGGGAAAATGATGAGATGATATACGGCAAACCATTTACGATTGTGACACATACCGATTAATTATCATCAACAATACTACCATCATCTCTTCAAGAATTGTTGAAGATAATAATTACATCAACAAGTAAAGTTGCGAACATTATCCAGAAAAAATGAGAAGCTATTGGCCAGGATATTGTTCATGGTGTAGGCCATGTTCAGTCCTACCCCCTATTTTGCTTGGACTTGGTGTATGGGCTCATCAAAACTATGCATCTAAACAGCTTATAGAAATACTCAACAAACTTGGATTTTCAGTTTCCTATCAAGACTTCAATGCTCAAATATTTGTGGACGATACCGAGGAATGTGCAAAAACAAACTCATAAATGACCTACCATTTGATGAAGAAAGCAGCCTAGAATTTCTGATTTAGTAGCAAAAAAGGTAAAAAATATATATTTATATCTTCCAAAAGAAAAAATTTCTAGCTGTATACTATAAACATTCAGGCACATTTAACCTCGCTTTCTATTGTGTTTTAGGGACTGGGGATAATCAGAATTATATCCCAAAAACAGTGTTACTACTTCTTTTATGTATTATTATTGTATATTTACAATATGTAATTAGTTGAAAATTACAATATATTTAATCAGCGATATCCTTTGAAGTATGACATGTTTATCTACATATCTGAGTAATATTATATTGTATTTAAGTTTTAAAAAGATCTTAAATGGAAAAGACTCAAGGTCTTCTTTTATCAGGGTGAAACACTGCACGCTTTATTATGAGACTTCCAATATAAGGTAGTATTTTACTGAAATGCTCATATATCTGCAAATATTTATCGCACAAGCAATATTTATATATGCATAGGAAGCTAAAAAAAAAAAGCTGAATAGTTTGATATCGAGCGTGTAGATAATTTATTTAAAATGAAAACACTAAAATAGAAAAAAATGCATGATTTGTCGACATGGACAGACTTTTATCAGTTTGTAAGTTACTGTGTGATACTCAATTTATATTTAAATAAAAGACTATCTTTAATTTGAGATCAATGTGACTAGCCATTTGTGAGTAAGAGCTGTTCCAGCATTTCTCCAGCACCTAAAAAACCAGGAAGCCAAAGGGGGAGAGTAGAGGACTTTTTGCGGGTTGATCAGGGCATCAAATAGAGCCACTCTGCAAAATGTCATATCAGTGGGAATTTGTGCAAGGTTAAACTCTAGAATGACTGGACTAGGTAGTTTTCGAGGTGTCGCTGGCCTTTGATCATTAGTTTCGCTGGACACGAACATGTCACCGAATAGCATAGTGTTACTAGTTTAAGGTTTATAACCAAATGTTTTTAGTAAGCATTTAAAAAGCATATTTCCGCTCTGATACATGAAATCACAATTGTGCATCAATGTTGTTGTTGCAGTTATTAATTTTTTCAAGAAAACCTATTTTAATTTTAAAAAATACCCCTTAAAATTTAGAGAGCGGGTGAAAATACCCTTTGGAAATATTTAACTGGCAAACACTGCAAAAAACTAATTTCTTGTTTGAAAATTTAACAATAAAATTTTTTAAATCCATATCTTGGATTACCTTTCTTCCAAACTATCTCATGTATATTTTTAGGCATATTTATTTATATTACTATCAATATTATCATTGGCAGTCATGGGCAGATATAAATATTCCTTGTGTGTTGACTTATCGAGACTTCCTTTTTTCTGCATTCTTGTAATGGTTTGCCCTTTTTACTTGTCGTGTTACACAATTCAATTCCAAAAATATATATATTCTTACAAAAACAAAATAGGTTTTATAGTCAGCATAATTATTTAACTGGATTTATTATTACGAAACTTGGAGCATGTCTCATCCTTCCCAGAGTCATGATATCCCATCCCTCCTGATAATAAATAGCTTATTGATTGAAACATGTTGATTTTAGACTTAAATTAACTGCTGATTCATGAAAGTTATATTATTGGACCTACAATACATTGAGAACAATTATGTTAGCAACGATAAATGAGATTGAAAATGTAAGTATTCACTTTTGGTGTAGCAAAATACCCCATTTGTTACATGAACTCAAATGATTCTTAGAAATACATTATGTAATTTCTACATAGTACTATGGTTAGAAATGAAAAGTAATATCTCTTTTGGACAAAATGGACAATTCCCGCATTTTTTTAAAAGCGAGTGAAATTAGTTTATATTTATGAGGAATTTCTTTCTGATTCCAACTATTCAAACAAAAGTTCTTTAAAAAAAAATTAATTACTTAAATATTAAGAAAAGAAAAAGCCAGAAAACCTTGTCTGATCGCAGTACAGTCGAAACGATCCACCATAGCTGTGACGCCAAAACATCCTTTAATTTCTATGGTTATCACAAGGTTTCTGCCAAAAAGTTGGCGTTGATTTGGTAGATAATGCTATATTCAATAGACGGCAATTTGCAAGAAACTTGTAAATCTGGTTTCAGATGCTGCGTTTCAGGCCGAGTTGTTTCAGATGAGGTGGCGTCATAATTAGCTGCGAGCTGAATGCGTTGTTTTTCGCGCCAAATCTAACAAGCGAATTTAGGTGACAAAAGAAAAAGCGCCGTGAGCAAACATTTTTGTGTTTATGGGCTTTTAGAAACAACTAGAATTGAAGAAAAGAAATTAATGAAAGAATTTTCCATTTTTCCCCTACAGGAGAGATTTAGTGCAGAATGGTAATAAGATAAAAAAAAAAGCTCAGTAAAAGGATTGGTAGCCAATCAGTGCGTTTGTTGAACTAGTTTATCTACAGGGCATTTTTAGTCCAGGCAAACTAAATTAAAAATACAGTGAACATGAAAAAAAATGCAACAGAAGCTTTTTTAATTGATTTTGAATCAGTTATCATTGCTGAACAACATATTTAAAATCGGACAAAAATGATCCATGGGAACACCCCAAAAAACGGATTCTATGACGTAGGTTTTCCCGCTCAGCACCTCCTCAACCATGGTATTTTAATCACGGATGTTAGTTTTAACACAACAAAATGGTAGGTTATTGTACATAGAATGGCATGGAGCTTTTTTAGGAAAGGAGGACATAACATTTAATAGGTAAGAAGGTATACAGGTGCAGGTATTTGTGTTTTCTGTTTGCTTTCGTTTTTAGAGTGTCGGTGTTTAAAGACAAAGTAACATTAGTGAAGCATCGATTACACTTGAAAATGAGCTAAACATGCATGATAACTCAATAAAGGACCACAAATAATATTAAGTAATAGTTTTTAGTTATTTTCTTGAAGTTACTCTCCTGAATGGCTCAATGTTATTTGAGGTACTTCAAGA
This sequence comes from Linyphia triangularis, assembly GCA_963978545.1. Classification (NCBI taxonomy): domain Eukaryota; kingdom Metazoa; phylum Arthropoda; class Arachnida; order Araneae; family Linyphiidae; genus Linyphia; species Linyphia triangularis. The sequence goes on along the minus strand of OZ021724.1, from coordinate 99,001,597 downwards.
AATCTATGGATCAAATGCTGTGTTACACATGGTGACTGGGAAAACAGTTTACAGGGCGATACGAGGACACATGATTGTAGATTCAGCGCTTAGTACCCTGCTGATTTAAGAGTTTTTTCCTCATGATGAACATGTATCTTTTCCTCGTCATGTTAAGGAAACTTGTGATCTGTTCTATGATATTGCGACCGACCAAAAACAAAACAAAAAACGTAGAACTGTGTGACGCCTTGGCTCATATTGAGATGGCATAGTAGAAAAATAAGAATCACTTGCCCTCTTCCTCGAGAACAAGTAAACTCTGGTTGAAATACCAGCAAATGATCAGTGTTGTACGAACCTTGATAACAGCTAATAGGATAGATTCTTGGGAATTGCACTTATATGCTATGCTTGAGATTCTCCCCAAAATAATAGCTGAGTGTCATGTAAATTATCTCAAGACACTCTACCTAATACTTGCAGAAAATGTTTCAAATACCACCTGAAAATGCAAAGGTTCATAAAATGTTTGTGGAAGGTAAATTTGTGATAAGAAAAAGTGACAAATTATGGGCTGGGCTTGGATCAGATCTTGTAATAAAGCAAGTGCTTATGCGTTGCCTGAAAAGTAGAGGAGGACTAACGAGAGACTTACCGAAAATTAGAGGACTACATTGCTCTTTTCTATGCACGTTTGTTCAAATTACAATTTAGCTATGCAAGAGTGTGCAGGGGTTTCCACACAAACTAGTGATAAACATAAAGAAATGAAAGACAACAGACAAAAGAGGGACAGCAATGACATAAAAAAAAGGTTCAAGTACCAGAATCCATATCCATGACTGTTCTCTATGTAGTATTGGTACTGGCGTAACAGCCGAAGAAGAAGTTAATGTTGACGAGTTGCACTTATTGGGTGCGAAAATCGTCTCAGAAAAGATAGTAAAAGATGTATTTAGGTATTCAGCTAAAAGGTCAGATGAAGCGAAAACTCTAGGATCTACTGGAGCTGTCTGTAGTAAAGATGATTCAGATATACAAGTGGATCCAGCACTGCTTTCCAAAGAATGAGGACAGTTGCCACTTGTACTGATATGAATCTTGTTGATGTCATGCGTTATGAACTTCGTGCTTACCATGCAGCATTATTTGAATCCCAAAGCCTAATGAGAAAAGCAGATAAATCCCAATTAGCAGAAGCAATTGTCAAATACACCAAACATTTTAATGGTGAAGAATCTGACAACGTAGAAAGGTACATTTGGAGAATCTCTCTTACATTGAATTTCGCGATGCAACAATGACACTTACGAAAACATTGCGATGTCGTATGTTGAATTTACTCTTAAAACATAAGGAAAAGCTGACGTTTTTTATGTCTACATTGGGTTCCCTACAATCAAGGATGGGGCTCACAGACGACGGTACACAAAGACTACTAGAGATATTAATTTTAACCCATGCATGAAGTTCCTTGGCAAAAAGAAACCAATGGAAAGAACAAGCAAGTCCTAATTGCTTTGATTGATGACTTGCTAAAGAAGCAAGGTTGTGCTGTTGATAACACAGATAGGGATGCTGATGTGGACATTGTTCGTACCGCAATTTCATCTTCAGAACACGGTCATATACCACTGTGATAAGGGAAGATACCGATCTGGTGATTCTGCTTCTGTACCACGCCAAGGATAAAGGATTCAAGCTATATTATCGAAGTGATATAAGACATGGATCAACTCCAAAGCCAGTATATGATATCCTCCACATCATACAATCTGTATCAGGTAGTGAAAGTTGCAATTTGTTTTTGTTTCTGCATTTTTTCACGGGCTGCGATACCACATGCAGAATTTTTTCAATTGGGAAATCCTCTGCATTTGCAAAAATGATGAAGGAAACAGAGCTCCGCTCTGTTGCAAAAATATTTTGTTCTGATTCAAGCCAACATTCAGAAATCACTGTCGCTCGTAGAAAAGCAATGCTTCTTTTGAACGACTGCTGGTTTTTAGACCAACTGTGCCTTCAAATGTTACTAGCGAAGGTAACTACAGCAAAATAATTTGTTGCTCAGGATCGTCCGCTCCCGACCGATTCTTCAACAAAATATCATAGCTATCTAACATACTTACAAATAAATATATGGAAAGATACTAAAGAAAGAATCAAACTAAAAGAATGGGGTTGGTAGGTAAAATATAACTCGTACAACCCAATACTTGGTGACTTACCACCAGCTCCTGATTATTTACTCAATATGGTTCGACGTTCCTACACACAAAAAAACTACTCTACATTACGATGTGGATGCATCAAGCGTAACGTAATGGCCTGCCCTGTTCAACAGCTTGTGGAACGTGCCAAATCAATGGATGCGAAATCCACAACAGCTATGAATATAACGAAAGTGATGAAAATGATTAAAGTTTTCTTTCTGAAACCTTTTCTGACATTAAACAAACTTTTAAGCAACAATTTGTAAGATATGTACTGTTTAAGAAATGCATATTGTTTAAAATACATCATGTGTACCTGTATACCTTCTTACTTGTGAAATGAAATGTCCTCCTTTTTAAAAAAACCTCCATGCAATTCTAAGCACAATAACATTGCATTTTATTGTGTTAAAGCTAACATCTGGGATTAAATTATCATGGTTGAGGAGGTGCTGAGAGGGAAAAACTGAGCTTCAGGCTTTCCTATCGTATGGCATGGTTTCCGCCATTTTGAAATCCGTTCTTCGGGGTGTTCCCATGGATCAATTTTGTCCGATTTTGGATATTTTGTACAGCAATGATAACTGATTAAAAAACAATTAAAAAAGCTTCTGTTGCAATTTTTTTCATGTTCAATCATAAATTGCCTGGACTATTTATAATAAATCTTCTCTGGGCCTACAGAGATGAAGCATTTATCTTGAAAACATTCCATTTCCAGTGTGATTTCAACTATTTACATATTTAAGATATAAAAAATCTATTTCACATTAATTTTTTAATGCAATCCTCAACCAATAAAGCAAAGCTTATTTTTATATATTTTTCAACATATTATAGAATCCAACTTGAATCACCCTTGTCAATTGATAATTTTAATTCAGCTATTACAAACAACATAAGTCATTCAAAACGGTACAAACAATATTTTTTTATAACTTGCAGCATAAAAATTACATTGGAATGTCTAACCTCACAGAAGAACAATCAACCTAAAACAGTGTGGCCACAGAATTCCAGAAAAAAAAATTCCTGACAGACTTCTAAAAAATTCCTGATTTTACAGTAATTTTTTTTTTTAATTTCCCTAATTTTTTCCAGATGTGTGATCAAGTAGGACATGTATGTTAAAGAGATAATTTTAAAAAGATTCCTGACATTTCCCTGATTTTTTCCAGAACCAGAAAGCTCCCTGATATTTCCAGGTTCTGTGGCCACTCTGTAAAATGTAATGCAGCTTTAAAATACAGAATTATCAATTTAATATATATATTTTTTTATTAAATAGATATGTACTCTCTACATAACTTTATTCTACATGTTTGTATTGTCACACATTTTCCCATATTTCATTTCTTTTACATCAAACCATTCACTCTAAGGAATGTCAGTTTTACTATACACACATTACCTAATTGGGTGGATCCTAGAATAACTTTTTGGAAGTGCACCAAGTTGGTGACTATTTGAATTTTTTTTTTTATTATTACTTCTTAAAAAAACGATGCTGTAGGGTCAGAAATCACCCCTCTATCAGTTCTCATTGAATATTCTTTTACATTTTTTAAAAGATTGATTTTATCACAAATCTATGACTATTTTAATTTGCTTTTTTTTTTATTATTTAAAAAAAAAGTGTTACAAGGACAGAAATCGCCACTTTTTTTTAGTGTTCATTAAATATTCTTCCATACTTTTTTAAATATTTATTTTATTATAATTACTTAATACTTTTAATTTTATTATTTAAAAAAAAAGTTGCCACATTTCTCCTCATACCCTTGGCGACCATTACCAGCACTGGCTTGGCGCACTTCCAACAAGTCGTCACGGGGTGGTGGCTATTCTAGGATTTTACCCAATTGATTTCAAATAAGTTTGTTGGATAAGACAAATTGATTTTACACAAGATCATCAAAATCATACAGCCGATGATCAGCCGCTGTCTACTTTTAACTTTAGTTAAATGGGCAACACATTCACAAGTTTTTTAACCAAAATAAAAATTTTGATTATGTTAATAATTGTTTATACTTGTGTACTTAACTTTCTTAAATCATTGAACCTCCACAATAACAGTAAACAAAATGCTAAAATTCTTAATAATGATTACGATGTTAATATATTTTAAATACTAAATATCTTTATATTTAGTTTTTAAATTTTAATTATCGATGGCATTTATCATGCACATTCTAAAAGAATTCAAATGGAGATACAAAATTAATAGTAGTTTCAAACATGATGATGTCTAGATATAATGTAAATTCCATTAGTAGAATTTAAAAATAAAAGCTACTTTTCTTAAAACTTTACAAGATTAATGAAATGATATTAAAGTAGTATATTTAAAACTTTGAAAAAGTTTAACAAAAAAATTAAGATTTTTCCGATTATAATCTGGCAAATATTTACAAAAAAAATTTTTACCAATACATTTCTTAAGAGTAAAAACACCAGTAGAAATGAAATACAAGAAGTTTTTAACCCAACTACTTATATTGTGCATGAATCCCAGTTTTAAGAAAGTGCGCATTTAACTGTGAAAGAAAATTGCTTAGCTTAGAGAAAACCTACTAAATTTCAGAATACTCTCAAACCAATAGAAAGAAAAGTTGTCTCATTGAGGAAAATGAGCAATTTGTTGCACAGATCAACCCTGTTGATTTCACATTTCCCAATTCTGTAAACTTAAATTTATTTACTATTAATATTTTACCTAAATTTCTTCAGGTAAGGAGTACAATTCAAATAATTTAGCAACTTCTGTAATATCCTCATAGGACTTTGATTCATTGATGATCTGCCGAGCGACTGGCATCTTAGAAAACACATTCCACATCACAATTCCAACTATGACATTATCCCTCAAGTAAAACAACACACCTTTTTTGTAATTATCACCAGAGTCCGGAGACCTCAAGGCTTCTTTTTTATCCTCCACAGGATCTGAAACAGCACCATCCAGAGAAATTTCTGGTGGCACTTCTGCGTCAGGCACTGATTTAGCAAACACTCCAATCGTAGGCAACGAGGCATCCACAATACCGATAGCCTCAAAACCAATCGTTGGTCCTAAATCTGACCAGAACATAGACTGGTGCCAGTAGGGCTTTGCGTTACCAGTCATGTTCTCTCCAGCGAGTCTTCCAGTGACGATGGCCTGGTCGTGATGCTCCACGCGTCTCCTTCCCAAGGTTGCATCAAAGAAACAAGCAGCGTCTCCGGCAACCCACAAATTCTTGCGTGCCTCCATCTCCGTATTCACCAGGAACCCTCCATGCTTTTCGTCGACTTCCAGACCAGATGGCTTAGCAATGTCAGTATCGGGTTCTGCCCCTGCTGCAACGACGACATGGTCAACTTTCAAGACTCGATTGTCGTTAAACTCGATAATGACCTTGTCTCCGTCCTTGATGACTGATTTCACCTCGGAGCCTGGTACGACCTTGACACCTTCATCAACAAGTTTTTCCGAGGTCCACTTGCTGAGGTACTCGGGTAATATCTTCCCCATGATGCCAGTTTCGGGAAATGCCAAAGTCACCTCTAGGTCAGGCACTCGGTGAGCAAGCCCGACTGCAAGCTCTGACCCGAGTAGTCCACCACCAATTACGGCAATACTTTTGACTTTCCGGGATATAGCGTCCAGTCTCTGGAAGTCCCGGATCGTCTTGTAAAGGGTGATATGCTTTTTCAATGATGGATCTTTAAATTGCGGAAGGTTCTTAGGTTTAGACCCCGTCGCCAGGAGACATTTCTGATAGGAGATTTTCTCCCCAGAGTCCAAATAAACAGCCTGAGATGATGGGTCAACTCTGACGACCTTTTTACCACGTATAATGGATATCCCACCATTCTTGTTCTCGAGGAGATCGTGTAATGAGAAAAAGTATTCTTCGGGCTCGTAGAAGAGGCTTCTGCTCTTTCCATTCCACTGTGAGAAGGAAAGCGTCTTGGCGACGTCGGTATTTTGGTCGAACCAGACCTCTTTCGAGAGTGGGGGTCGCATGTAGGGGAGGAAAGGTTCTTCGCCGATCATCAACACTTTAGCCGTCGGGTCCCTGGTGCGGATAGCTCGGTAAGCTGTGAAAGAAGCACTTCCCGCACCGACAAGAAGGTAGGGAATGGGGCCGAATTCGGAAAGCAATGCCAGGTCTTCCTGCAAGTGTTCGTAAACGTAAGGCGGATCATCTTCCGGTTCGGTAATTTCAGCCTTTTGTTCCGGAGACGATTTCTTCCCCAGATACCAGGCGGCAATTCCACCTCCAGCTAGGGTAAGCGCGAGGACGAGCGGAACTGTCTTTTTCGTGGTCGAGGAGCTGGAAGAGGCATAGCGACGGTATGTCGGCGTCGTGCGCTGATGCAAGCTTCGCAGAGGGAAATGATATCGAATGAAGTTAGAAGGGTAGCAGAGAAGAAGAGATTTGTTTTTCAGCGATATGATGTTTCTGAGAGGTATTAAGTGGCTTGCAACCATCGTGAAGTAATGTTAAGACGGGGTCAACTCTTATTTATTGACTCTCAACTTTCTAGTTTTCAGCTTGTACCGAAACGATTTTTATCACACAGCTTAAACACGCGATAATATTACAAATATAGTGTTATATATGTGATGTCATGAGTCTTTGTCCGAATCGAATTAAAACGTATGATCATATTCTTCATTGAATTATTTAATATTTGCTTTCTGTTTATTTGAGTATTTACGTAAGTAAAAAGTAAAATATATTTCATTTCTTTAATCGTGTTGCCAGGACGAAAAATACGGAATGCTGAGTGCTGAGAATAATTTATGACGATCGTCATTGTAATATCACCTTGCGCTTGATATCTCGTGAAAAAAATTTAATTAATTTACAATTATCATTAGGTGAATAATTCGACTAACAGAACTGACCCAAATAATTCAAAGTGTAGAATTTTTGCTCATGGAACAAATATTAACAGTAAATATCAATATCTCGAAGCGTTGTTTAATCTTGAGTTTCATTGATTAGAACTTAAATAATTCAATAACAAATAATTTAGTGTTGAAATTAATTCATTGAAAATAAAAGTCCTAATTTATTGATGGTGAAAATACAGTACACAAACGAAGTCTTTGAAAAATATATTGCTTTTATAATATATTTATACTTTCATTAAAAAAAAAGTGTTGAAAATAACCAATTAGTTTGATTTATTCCTAATATTAAGACTAAATTTGTACTTCTTACTTAATTACCCATATATGTTTACATAAGGTATTGAAAGTAGAGCATTCGCTCCAAAAAAATGTCAATATTTTTGCATTTCTTTACGTTTTGGAACATCCTGATTCCTAAAAAAGTGATCTAGAAATAGTCGTTTTGTGCCCTTTTTCAGAGATGAGATTGGCTAAAGACCCAAAAGATTGAAATCATAGGCGAGCAAAAAAATTGGCCATACTATACACACGAAAAATGTTTTAAGAAATAAATTATCAAGAAATGCTAGATGATGAAAAAAATTACACAATAAAAATTAATAACTTAATTATTTTTTATTCAGTAGGTAATAAAAAGGAAAACTATTAAATCATTTACATTAAAAGTTTAACACATCATCAAGGATATCAGAAATCTAAAAATTAGGCTTTAAAACATATTTATGACCTGTACGCATTACCGAGATGCAACATTCATCCAAAAGAAGTATTCACGGACATAGCGACTCTCACATCAACGGAAGCCAAGGCAATGATACCAAAACGGCGTTGCATATCTCGGCAACAGCTTCTTTAATACGGCTTAAACCTAGTTGAAAATTACAATTACTCCAACTTAAATATCGGCGATAACGGCCATCATACCGGTGCAAATCTCAGCATTCATATTAAAGCAACAATCAGAAAACTGACCATCACACCAACGTAAACATCAGCGCTACATCCAATACATCGGTGGAAATTTCTGCAATAGTGGCATTCTACGAAATTTACTATCACAACCACGTAAATTTCAATGATAGCAACAGTTATAGAGGCGCAAACTTTCGGAATAGTAGCTATTATATCGGCGTGATACTTGCCGAAAATTAACATCACAACAACGTAAATCTCAGCGAAAGAATTCGGCTGTAGTAGTACAAATCTCGGCATTAGCAGTCCTTCTCAGCGAAAATAATAACCACGCACCAACGTAAATAATGCTGATAGAAGTTCGCAATTTGCAGTAAAAGTGGTCAAGACACCGGATGATGTTTGGGGAAGTCTGAAATGTACGTAGGTTCCACTGTTGCGAGACTTGCAAGCGAGCTCAATAAAATTGTATTACTGATTTGTATCGATCTTAGGAATGATCGAAATTTCGATAAGAAAAGAGCGGAAATCCACGTTTCAGCTGAACTGTACCATGTCTGACAGGTGCAAATATCTGCAACAACGTCCATTATATCAGCGTAACACCAGACCAAAAAGTTTAGCCCGCTACAACGTAATGCTCAGTGACAGCCAGGGGCGTACTGGCCATAAGGTTATCCGGTGCAATCACCGGGCCGGTCAGTGTCTGTAAAAATTGGGCCGGTCGGATAAGAAGTTTTTTTATAATTATTTTTAGATATAAATAGTTGCTTTCCTTAACGTTTTCTTAAAAAATCCAATGTATTCAAATGTATCTCTTTCCTCCCCCCTCTCCAGCCTCCAGGTGAAGCCGTTTTTCGTTTGGTAGGGGTAGTAAGAGGTTCTAAGAAAAGTAGACGTACTAAGATTTATATATTATCATATTACTTTTTAGTTATTTTATAACCTTTATGGTTAAATATTTGCTATCAGTTCGGATGTCCTTTTCTAATAAACCTACTAGTTATATTCCTGGAAATTCTTTATTATGCTATTTATATTTCTTTGTTTTTGCAACCAACTATCAATGACTTATGAAAATGAAGTTCACTCAAAGGAGATGTATATACCAGCGACAGAGAAGATTTTATTTAATTAAACTAATTATTATAACAATTCAATTTTTTAAATTTATAAATAAAAATAACTTATTATTGAAATCAATGATTAAATGCGAATATTTAAATAATAAAATATGCTAATTATAAAAATTATTTAATTATTAAAAACTAATTATTTAATTATTGGAATAATTTTATTAAAATTTTATTAGTGATGATATTGAAAATTTGGGCCGGCACAAATCTAAAATCACCAGGCCGATTTTATGTCCCAGTACGCCCCTGGTGACAGCGCTACCATAATTGCAAAAATAGCGGCAACTTCATCTATGTATACCTCAGCAAAATGGCCATCACATACCAATATAAATAATGCCGATAGAGGCGGGCAATCTGCAGGAAAAGTGGTCATTACATCGGTGGGTTTTGGGAAATCTGAACGAACGCAAGTTCCTTGGTTGACAAACTAGCAAGAAGCTCAACAAAATTGCGATGCAGATCTGTATCGATCTCAGGAACTATTGAAATTTTAGTAAAAAAAAAAAAGCTGAAATCCGTGTTTCATTTTAACTGTACCATGTCTGACACGAACAAATCTTTGCACTAACATCAGAGACTAATATATACGCGTAACATTAGAAGAAAATTATCATTTCCCAACAACGTAATTCTCGGCGATAGTGTCCGCCATAATCACGAGAATAGTGGCCAATTCTAATAGTAGCTATAAAATAAAAATAAATCTTTAATCAAAATAATCGATGTTCAAAAGTAATATAATAATCTTACAATTTCGATGCGCAAACGACGTACGATCATACTAAACTCCAACTTAAGTTGACATCACTAGAGGATAAATCTTCACCGTGCTCGTAGGTAATTAATACATTATAGCGGAGTGAAGACACAATTCTCGCCAAACCTTATAGCCTTTTGTTCTCTACAGGGTTGTGGTTTGGCGAGCATTATGCTTTCAAGCCGCCAAAATGGATAAATTGCCTATGAGCAAAGTGACGATCTACCGTCTAGTGATGTCAAGTTAAGTTTAGTATACAATGAAAAAAATGTAGAACACGTGTAAAACACCTAGATCAGGACGTTTCCTAGAAACCGACACCGATTTATTTTGCTACATAATAGAAAAAGATGTCCCCTTCCAAAGTGGATGCCAACACTACATGCGATTTGACGATTCCATGCGTTTTCCGGAGACGATTTGAGAATACTATGCGTTTTCCAGCGATGAAGACGAATCAACTTGTTTTCTCGCCTGTAAAGAGTTATGCCGCGGGGTTGCGCTTATTTGTCCAGAATTTTCTTTCTAAAACGGAAGATTTCTTTTCTTCGGGGAAATTTTTGGAGAGAAAAACAAAAATTTTCAATGGAAGAAAAAAATGGAAATTCGCGGAAAAAGCACGAGGGGAAAAAAAAAAAGAAAAAGCGAACCTTCTCCAAATTTACACAAAAGCGGCAATCCGCCAAAAAGCGGAAGAATCTCATCTATGCCTTTTTCATTGAAATAGTGAGTCATAGTCGCCTGGCCACTAAAATAGTTGCTTTAGAAGCCTTTTTAAAGTCGCCTGTGGCAGCCCTGTTTATAATATAAACTGCATTTAGCTGTGTGCTTGCAGATAAAAGCCATCCTTTGTATGGATCTTTACTTTACCACATTACATTAAAAACATAGTTGCTTCACATTTTCTGGGTAAATATATCATTATCTGTCTCAAACGAACCGTAAATAATACATCCTTAAAAAAAAAGGTGCAATTTCTACGAACTAGAATGGCCTGATCATGACAAGTTGGGGCCCAAGGCCCGGACAATTTCGGGGGCCCCTTTTCCAAATGCTTGACACATAATCAAAATGAATTAATATTAAATATCGAAAAAGTTGATAAATAAAGTTAATTTATTGTTTTCTAAAAGCAGGGGTGGGAAGTGCTAAAGCCCAGTTTGGAGCAATTTTGGAGCAGCAAAATTTAACGTTTGGAGCAGATTCGCAAAAAATTGGAGCAGCAAAATTTAAAGATTAATAGCAGAAATATAATAAATTGTAGCCGATTTAACAACAATTACAAGAATTAAAATTTAAACTTGTATAATTTCATTTTTCTACAAAAAACATGTATTATTAAATTTAAAATTATAAGATATACATACAATTACAACATAAATATAATTTGTAAATTAGCAAAATTAGAAGGTCAAAACTACTTATATTGAAATTTTCAGAGCTCTAGATCTATTAGAAGTCGCTTTGTAAAATTATTAATTAAAAAACAAATTAAAATTTTAAAATTCTGTGTTTCAAAAGTCTAATTAGAAGTCCAAACATATTTAGGTTAAAAATTTCAGATGTGTACGTCTATTTGAAGTCACTTTGTATTTAAAAAAATAATAATAACGTTTTGACATTATGTTTGTCAAATGAACAATTTGAAGCTCAAAACTACTTATGTTGAACATTTCTGAGCTGTAGCCTTATTGGAAGTAGTTTTGTAATTTTTTTTTATTAAAAAAAAACTAATTAAATTTTAACATTCTGTTTTTAAAGTCTAATAAAAAAAGGCCAAAACTACTTACGTTGAAAATTTCAGAACTGTACCTCTATTTAATGTCAGTTTGTAAAAAAAAAAATTAATTAATTAAAATTTTAACATTCCGTTTGTCAAAGGCCAAAACTACTTAGGTAAAAAAATGTAAGTAAAGTTTTACACCTATTTTAAGTAGCTTTCTATAAATCCACTGACTTTGTTTTATTATTATATAGGACTCATTTGTATAAAAATAGCAATCCTTATAGCAAAAATAGCAATACAGTAAAATTAAAATAAGATGTTTTTAAATTTTTTGTAAATGTTCTAAAATTTTGTGAATTTTTTATTTTATTTTCCGAATCGGGTCAAATTCAGCGTCAAAACCGCGATTTTATCCTACATGCCGTTCTATAAACTTATAAAAAAGTGTTTTTTTTTTTTTTTGTTTTTTTTTTTAACCGGAAACATTCAGGGATTTTGATTACATTTCTGTGATACTTAATTCCAAAAGTAAAACGGCCGTTTAAAAGTTAATTACCAACAGCCGACAAGTAAATTAGAAAACACATCCCTAAATTTAATAGAAGGTATCGTCATTACGCGTGTCGGAGCGAAAATATTATTTTTAAATGCTTAGTAAAAACATTTGATAGTTATACACCTTTAACTTTTTACCAATTCCTTTCTTTATATTTAGAGCAAAAGAGGGTGTGGTAAAAATCCGGCGAAACACACTTAATCAAGGTACGTACGAAATGGCCATCCGTGCTAACTAGTAATCGGAAATTTTGAGACTGCCCCTTAAATATTATCTAGCAATAACGCACGAGATATCAGCACTCGGCGATTTGAATTTGTCCCGATGCAAGGCGCGTTTGAACATGAATGCGCATGCGTGAATGTCGATTTCAGAGGGATAATCCATACATTGCATTCTGTTAATGGGAAAAATCGAATGTTTTGCAAATTCGTGCGAAAACGGTCCTTGAGGTTGCCGTAATTTCATCTCCACATAGATTTGGCGTGCGTAATCTGGTTTGGAGCTTTAGCGTGAACGTTTAAAGAAAGATTTAAAGCAAAATTGGCGCAGAATTGCACTTAAATGTGGTTTTGTAGCAGGTTGGAGCAGGATACCACTTTTGGCGCGCGCTGGCGCAATTGGCGCAGAATTCCCACCCCTGTAAAAGTTAATTTGTTTATCACAAATAAAGAAACAAATTTTAAACAATCAAATTTATAGATCAAAACAGGAAAAACTTTGTAATGCAGTATTGCATTATACGATCACAATGTATATAGTAATATCCATGACAACAATATCTGCAGCATTACTCATAACTTCAGAGTCGACATTTGCTGATTTTACAATAAATTCTTCAAGAATTTCAATTTTTGTCTCTATCTTTCAGGAAAGCTTGTTATTTACGCTTTTAAATGATGGTTTGGTTTATTTGAATAAATATAGTCTGGGATACCAAAGACGGTTCAAGATCAATACAAAATGATTTTTTTATGTTAAAATTCTTTTATACAGATTATAAAAGATTTTTACATAGCTTTTGTGAAAGAAAAGTTATAGGTTTAAAGCATATTTAGGGGCCCCCTAAAATCATGGGCCCAAGGCCCGGGCCTTGTGGACCTAGGCGATGATCAGGGCCTGACTAGAACTCTACACACCATTACAATTTTATATGCTATACCAATTCCAAGCAATTCGAGACAAAAATCTACACCAATCGTACCTAAACCAATAGAACAAAGAAATAACAGGGAGCGCAGTGAGTTTACTAAAAAAATTACATAGAAATTTTAGGGATAATTCCAAAAATTTCAAGAACATTTTAAGGATAATTCCAAAACTTTTAGGATTAATTTCAGAAACATTTTAAGGATAATTACAAAACTTTTAGGATTAATTCCAAAAATTTTAAGAGATAATTTTTAAAAAAATTAGAGGAATTTTTTTAAAGTTGACATAGGCTCATAAAACGAACATTCTTTTCAAAGCATATTTCAATGCCTGCAAAAAACTGCCAATTTTCAAAAAATTTAATAATTATAATCCTTAAAGAGGATTGATTGATTCGATTGATTTTTTTTAAAAGAATTATCAAAAAAATTAAGTACAGTTTTAGGCAAAATTTAGAACAAAAATTTAAGGAGGATTGTGAATTTTAAGGCGAATGCGACTTCTGGAAGGACAGCTAACTTAGCGAAAGCTAAAAAAAAAAAGTTTTTAGAAAATAAAAACATGTAAAAACCTTGTATGAAAATAAATCGAAGCATTTTTTGCTCCAGCTGTCAATGAATGTGTTACGAGAAACTAGTCAAATGTGTTAAAACCAATATGAAAAATAACATCACATTCTTACAAACATTTATTTACTGCGAAAGATGACATCACACACATTTATTTACAATGAATTCCAAATGTTACATAAAATGACTAAAAATAATGTAAAGCTGATTATTATGAATAAAGAAACTAAACCATAAAATACAACATACTCCACTCAGTGGCTATGTAAAAACATGACTTTTAACTCTTATAAGTCATGACATTTTATTTAAAGGTTTTCAATTGAAAAATTTATAAATTTTTTAAAACGTTGACAAATATTTCATCATTAAAACTAGCATAAATGGCATTGCACATAGCAAAAATGTTTGTTTTTAGATACAAAATGATTACCTGCAAAAATCGTAAAATGACAAAATGTACAACGTCAAAACAACAGTCTTGAAATGTAATGCTATCCAATAAATAGTTTCACAAAAATTTAAAAAATGATTTTTGATTTAAAAATAAAATTAACCTTTGAATTAAAATGACGCATTAGCACCTTTCAGATAAAACAGCTAACTTCATAAAACGTTAACTCTTCAAGGAACTATAGACTTAGAAAGGTCACTTTATAAATGACATTGCAACAGACATAACTTAATGAACTCTAAGAAATCAATAAAGTAAAAAGTGGTAGTAAAATTTTCAAAAAATTAAAATGACATCAGTTTGTCTGTTCATTTGAAATGTGTCAAGAAAGTGGTCGAATTTTTTCATTACAACAAGTCCAATATTTTTTTCAGGTCTATAAGTAAAGTGAAAAATGCTGAATGGACGCATGCATAGAACGAAAAGGCATAAATGGACGATGTTAATGAACGACTACATTTTTAATATAATGAATGATGTTAAAAATGTAGTCGAGTATTAACTCAATTTTATGATGAATAGATGCTTCTGATATCTGGAATATGTGTTACTGACAAGCAGTTGCTTTTCATAAAAATAGTTTGCCTTGAGATGGTACTAACCACAATTGAAAACGGACCACTATTAAAATAAAACCTACATACACAATACTTCCAATATATATTATCAAGGTTATGTTAATAACATTTTGAACCATTTCAATTAAAGAAATAGTTTGGACAAAATGGAATTTTCATTAATCTAGTGAAATTAGAAGTTTCTATATAAGGGAAACATTTTAAACGAATTTTTGACGAAATGTAATCTATTTTGCTTTATCTTGAATTTGTTTCCATTAGTGATTACAAATTGATAACACCTACTTCAAATTTTCGATTGAAATATGAAAAAGCCTATTTCTGCAATTCCACATACTATATCATCATGTTTTAAAGTCAGTAATTTTAAACACTTATTTTTGTTATTAATAATTTGAAATTTTACTAATAGCTAAATAGAAATAAATCTTTCATATACTAACACACATTTAAAATTTCATACATAAAATCTTTACCAACTATTCAGTTGTAGTTCAATAATATGAAAACAGCTTCCATAAAAAACAGTAGATCAAACAGATTTTTTTTTTATCTCTGTAATTATCAAGAGAATATAAAGATGAAAGGACGATTGGGAAACCCTGATGGTATTTTTGGAGATGCAAAAACTTAAGTTTCCCCAGACTTTTATTAGAGTATTTTTTCAAATTCCAACCTTATTAACAGAATTTTTATAAATTCTTTGATCATCCCACTTTTTAGGATACATTTATGCATCTAAAAAGTCTGTCAGCCCTTTGATTTTTATGGAATGTTTTAAAAATCTCACAATATTTGCAAAATAAAAAAAAAAAAATCCATAAGAAATACTTCAGACATGGTACAGCTCCTAAGCAGAGGGGTTGGGGGGGGGGGGGGGGGGGGGGGAGAGCCATCACATTTTTTTAAAAAATAACAAAAACAACTTTCAGTAATTATCGTATATTCTGTGTTCCCACTCACACAATGAAAATCAATGACTTTTAAGGACATAAATGTTTTTAAAGACTGTTGAAAATTTGTTTTCAGGCATAATGTTGATATGTAAATTTTCAATAGAGTATACTCTACCAAAAAAGTACAAGTTGGTGGATGCATAACACCACTAATATGTTGGAGAATTCCAATACAGTGCAGATAAGTGGCGGTCACGCAGGAATAGCAAGTTTGAGTTGTATTTTTTATGAATTTTGCAGTTGGCCACAAAACATCCACAAATATTAAGGACTTTTAATGACCTCTAAGCATTTTCAAGGCCTTGAAAACAGGTTTAAAAATATTAAGCACTTTCAATGACTGTAGGAACCCTGTTATTGAGAAACAAGGTCAATCTAATGAAACACTGTTCTTCAATTTGTTAAGAGGAAGTCCTAGTAAGGATAATTCCCTATACTCGTTATATTACAATCTTCTAGCCCAGTATATGTAGAAACTACTTTCTTTAAAATCTCGAAATTTGGCGAGTAGGTATGAAAAAGGCCGCCAAAAATCAGGTTACCCACTGCATATGCATTGACATAAGAATTTTAAATATAAAATATATTAGACACCATTTTTGCATATTTAATTTATGTCATCTCATTAAGTGACAATTCTTACGCCAATGCATATGCAGTGGCTCCACCTGGTTTTATCTATTGCAATTCTAATTTCCATTTATAATAGATAAACATTAAATGAAAACAATTTATGTCATTTCATTAAATGATATTTTTTGTACCTACTCGCCAAATGTGAAGGTTTTATAGAAAGTAGTTTCTAAATGCACTGGTCTAGAAGATTGTAATATAGTGAGTATAGGGAATGATCCTTACTAAGACCTCCTCTTAAGCTACATTCCAAATGAAATTTTCCGCTGAACTGTACCATGTCCGATTCTTCTTTGATTACCACCTTTTACTTTTTCAAATGCTTGACGTCTTTTGGCCGCCATTCAAACGGAGGCACTTGAGAATACAGCAGATGAAATTTCTAGGGCAGGTTCCGTAATCTCCTTGCTAGCTGAATGTCCTTCTTCTGCAGTGTGACTCGTCTCGCGTGAGTTGCGCACAAATAGGCATCTTCAAAGAGCTGAACGAGATACGACTCTGTTATTTCATGGAGGGCTTCAAGGGCAGTGCGTTGAAATCGATAGCTTGTGTTTATCTCCAGTTCATTAAGTATTTCACGAACAACGCGTTGAAAAGGCAATTTAGGCACCAAGAGGCTCTGTAAGAGAAGAAAACTCAACAGGGGGTGGAAATAATGGAATTTTAAAGACTTTTATCTAATTCAGGGTTCCCACTCAAATAACAAAATGAAAATCAATGACTTTTTAATGACTTTTAAGGACCTAATTAATGTTTTAAGGACCTATGAAAATTCATTTTCAGGCATCATATCTATATTTAAATTTTTAATAAAGTATATTCTACCAAAAAAGTTAAAATTGGTGGATGAGCAATACAAATATGTCGGAAAATTTTGATACGGTGCAGATAAGTGGCGGTCACACGGGGATAGTAAGTCCGAGTTGTATTTTTATAAATTTTGCAGCTGGACAACATCTGTAAAAATTAAGAACTTTTAAGGACCTCTAAGCATTTTCAAGGGCTTTTAAGCACCTCTAAGCATTTTCAAGGCCTTGAAAACAAGTTAAAAAATATTAGGCACTTTTAATGACTTTCAATGACGGTGGGAACCCTGTAATTTGACTTTTGGAACAGGGAAAAAGACGCAATCACAACTTTAAGTAAAAAGAAAACCATTTTTTTTTTTTAAAGTAAAAAGGAAATTATTTAATATTTAAATCAGCGTAGCCAAATACAAAGCTTTTTCTCTTGACATTAATTACAATCAATACGAGTTAGGATCGATATTTCAATAGCAATAACGGCTAAAACTCGGTTGTATACAAATTTAGACGTTGCATAATCAGGAATGCAAAGTGAAATACAGTAGCCCCTCATTATATCACGCCTCAATATATAACACATTCGAATATATAGCTCTTTAGCTACGTCCATTCCCCTCCCTTTCCCATATGTAAAAAGATATGTTATTAAAAAACTAACTAGGGGGCTCCGCCCCCTGCTCGCTAACGCTCTCCAACCCCCGGGATTGCTACGCAATTCCCTTTGGTTTGCTTCGCGAACCAGGCTCGTTTCGCTCGCTTCAAAGTGAGGCATTTAAAATATGCCCTAGCAAAAAGCTATTTCAGTTGCATAATCAATAAAAACCTTGAAGAGTGATATTGTGTCATGAAATTGAAAAATTGTGGTTTATCCGGAATGCTGAAATTTTTACTCAATCTACTGTGAATTTTCATCATAGAAATCTTAATATTCTTAATGGAAATTCCATGCTCAGTTTTTATCGGTATATATATACGAAAAACGTTCACATATAAAAATGGATAAAACTTTAAAGTACGGTACGAATTCTGCGCCAAGAATTGTTTACATAAAACCGCGCCAAATTAGGGCAACTATAAGCAATTCACTTGTTATTTAAAAAAGGGCATCCGCTGACATTTGTTGGCTTGATTCTTGGCACAGAATTCGTACCCGACTTGGAATTTTAGCCGACAATTTTTCGGAAATACTTGGTTTATAAAGAATTGTAATCCAAAAGAAATGTACACATGTTGCATCTATTTATTCTGGCATCAACGTAAATATTAAATCAATACGGTTTAAATAGGCAATAATTTGTATCAGTAATAAGAAAACAAAATATAGCGAATTCAAGTTGACGGCTACTGCCAGAAGTCAAATTTCAAAAGATATATTGTGATTGGCTGGATTGCTGAATTTGGAAACTTTTGAACTAAGCACATTTTGAAGATTTGTGATTGGTTGTTAAAGTCGTTGCCATTCTGCTCACATAAATACAGCCGAATTTGGGCGGCACGCAAGAGAATTATATATATAGATTACATCCTGATGAATGCTACAAATCTGGGTTTTCTCTCTTTCGGGACAAAAATATAGAGTATGGGGCAGTTCGACCTTGAAAAGCGTCGGATTATTTGCCAAAATTATTGATACAGTTGCTTCATTTTAGTTTAATGACAGATAACGAAAAGCAAGAAGTAGAAGAAAAATTGAAGCAGCTAGACATTGGACACATTCTCCGAGAGAAAATGAAGTGTTTACAATAAATTAACATTTATGTGCTTTGGAAATCAAGTAAACAACAAATGGAACTTCTCTGTCTTTAATATTTAAAAGTGCATGTATATAAAAATTAAATTTATTTACTTTTTCTCATATCATTCGTTATATTGCGCATTTTGATTGTTTCGCGACAAGAGCGGTATATCAAGAGGCTACTGTATTGTATTCAATGTTGTACCGTGAGTCGTTCTGTAACAAAATGAAGTTGGTTGGTACTGAGTTTAGCAGACTTTTCTCATTTGGTAGTTCTTGATGCAGCGTTCTCAGGTGCAGCCACATGTTTCAAAAACATCTGACCAAATTGTAAAGATAGAAAAAATCCTAAATTAATTCTTTTTACTTTTTGCAATACAGAGGCAGCAAAAGGGTATTTTCCACACTTTTTGAATTTTTAGTGATTTTGATGGAAATTTTTTGAAATTCCGACCCTCTCATTTTTTGCCAGGGATGATTTCCAAGAATTTTAGGGATAATTTTAAAAATTTTAGGCATCATTCAAAAACATTTAGGGATACTTCTTTTGAAACTGACTTAGACTCCTAACAGACATATTCTTTCCAAAGCTTGTTTCAATAACGACAAAAAACAGTTTAAAAATTAAAAAACAGAAAAAAAACAGTAAAAAAATTTAACGTAAAGCAACTTTTTAGCAAAATAACAGTTATATAATTAAACAATTATACTATTTTGACAAAAATTAGAATTTAATTAAATCCACTTTCCTCATCTGGGGTAATATTGGGGTGTTTTATTGGGTTTGGTCAGAAAATCAGGAGGTTTAAGGGTTAAAAAAACCTTAAAAAATTTTAAAGGTTGTTAAATTTTTTTTAACAAATTATCTAAAAATGTAAGTGTAATTTTAGGGCAAATGTGAAGACACTACTTAGTCCAAGTTGTTTTCTTCCTCACCATAAACCTATTTCGATTTTTTTACCCCCCCCCCCCAGAATCCAATGGGGAAATATCTTGAAATAAACTGGCTTTGTCAAGATCAAATTGAAAGTACTAAATTCACAGTTTTCAGAAATTACGCAAAAATTGAAGTGTAATACAAACTGTTTGAAAGTCATTGAAAAAAAAATGTGGAATCTATTGGCTAAAAATACAAGAACTGTAGGTAGATAATGTGATTAGTGATGACTTACCGTGGTAGATTGAAGCCTTCTAATCTCTTTGTGGATTCTTGGCTTCCCTTTCCGCTTGGAAACAGCATTTCTGGAAGGGCCAGCAGAAGATGCTCCTGCTGCTTGTGGCAAACGCACAGGGCCGGTAGAAGATGCTGCTGATCTTTGTGGCAAACGCACAGGGCCAGCAGAAGATGCTCCTGATCTTTGTGGCAAACGCACAGGGCTAGCAGAAGATGCTGCTGCTCTTTGTGGCGGAGGGCCGGCAGAAGATGCTGCTGCTTGTGGCGGAGGGCCAGCAGGAGAAGTTGCTTGTGAGGAACTCGAAGAGATGGCAGGAGAAGCTGCTTGTGAGGAACTCGAAGAGATGGCAGGAGAAGCTGCTTCTGACAAACGGGAGGGGCCTGCTGCTGATTGCACATGACTTGGAGCCTCTGGGGACTGTGAATTATAAACACACATCAGTCGTCATTGTCTTGGAATCTATACTCATCATATATTGGAGCCATTGTGTTCTGCCTATACTCTTGTGCTAGAAATTTCTAAAATAACTAGCACAGAAGTAAAGGCCATTAAAGTTTATTTAACTAAATAACTTTTAACTCCTTTCAGGGCAATGTTTTATTAAGGGGACTTGGTACCCTTTGCTTTCACAAAAAATAATGAAAATATAAATGTTCTATCTTTTGCCTGTTTGTAACCTTTGAAACCTTCTCCTTATTCTGGCAAGTTTTTGAGCTGATCCGATAACTGCAATTGCAGAAAAATTATACTTTTATGGCGAATTTAGCATTGCTGCAATAGCTCCTTTGATGTTTCGAACGAATTTTACCCAGTTCTCGATTTTTGAAATTCCCACCTTATTTAAAATGCCAAAACTTCAGCAATGGGGAAGTTGCGTATTTTTTAAAAATGGTCAAAAACAATACATTTTAATAAAGAGAGCAAAGCTGATTTCGAATATGTAAGTTATATTGTGATTAAAAATTTATTTAATTAAATATCAAAAGAAGAAAAATCATAAAAACAGTGGAATCGTGACCTATTCTTTTGTATCATTTGTCACGTCATTTAATTTTCAACATCTTCATTTGTTTACCTATGATGACCTACGAATTTCATAGGAGCTGATATTCATGGTGTAAAATCTGAAAGGTATGTATCCATTTTACAAACAGTTTTTCATTTGTCTTTAACTTGATTGAAAATGACTTAATTTTATTGTAAGTTATTATTTTAAATTATCATTCCATCCAGTTAAGCTGAAGAACATTGCAGTGACAACTCGTCAATATTTTCGGAGCTCAAAATTACTTACGAATTACAAAATTACTCGTACTTTACGAACTATTCGAAACGAATCGTATTTAACGAAAAACTGTATATTCAATTAAAATTCATGTTCAAGAGTTTTCATTTTGTTCTTGTACAAGTCCTTCTTTTACAAGTTCATTTGATTCTTGTACAAGAAACAAACGACTTTTTCCTTGTTCAACAATTTTTTGGTGATATTATGAAAACTTTCAGTCCATTTTTAAACAGCTCTTACTCTTAAGAAAGTTATAAAAACACTAGTTTTCCATAGTGCAGTTGTATCCAGTATTATCTATAATAATAAAACAAGTTGTGTGTCTGTCTGTGGCTCTATAGAAACCTACTTAAAATTGGAGTAGAGCTCTGACAATTTCAGCATAAGTAGTTTTGATCTTCTAATATTAAGCATCACAAACAGAATGTTAAAATTTTAATTAGTTCTTTTTTAATTAATTTTTTTAATTAATTAATAAATATGTTACAAAACGATATCTAATAGGGCTACAGCTCTGAAATTTTCAACATAAGTAGTTTTGGCCTTTTAATCGGACTTTTAAAAAACGAAATTTAAAATTTTTATTTTATTCTTTTTCAATTAATTTTTTTAATTAATTAATAAACATTTTACAAAACGATTACTAATAGGGCTACAGCTCTGAAATTTTCAACATAAGTAGTTTTGGCCTTTTAATTGGACTTTTAAAAAACAGAATTTTAAAATTTTATTTGTTCTTTTTTAATTAATTTTTTTAATTAATTAATAAACACTTTACAAAACGACTACTAATAGGGCTACAGCTCTGAAATTTTCAACATAAGTAGTTTTGGCCTTCTAATTGGACTTATAAAAAACAGAATTTTAAATTTTTAATTATTTCTTTTTTAATTAATTAATGAATATGTTTCAAAACGATATCTAATAGAGCTACAGCTCTGAAATTTTCAACATAAGTAGTTTTGGCCTTTTAATTGGACTTATAAAAAACAGAATTTTAAATTTTTATTTTGTTCTTTTTTAATTAATTAATATATATATATTACAAAACAATTTCAAATAGGGCTACAGCTTTGAAATTTTCAACATAAATAGTTGTGGCCTTCTAATTGGACTTTAGAAAAACAGAATTTTTGTTTATTTCGTTATTAATTAATTTTTTTCATTAATTAATATATATATTACAAAACGATTTCAAATAGGGCTAAGCTTTGAAATTTTCAACATAAATAGTTGTGGCCTTCTAATTGGATTCTTGAAAAACAGAATCTAATTTTTTTTTAATTAATTAACAAATATTTTACAAAACGATTTATAATTGGGCTACATTTCTGAAATTTTCAACACAAGTAGTTATGGACTTCAAATTGAACTGACAAAAAGAATATTAAAATTTTAATTTGTTTTTCAATTAATTTTTTCACAAAAAGCGACTTGGAATAGGCCTAGAGCTCTGAAAGTTTCAACTTCAGTAGTTTCAGCCTCTAATTTTGCTTTCGACAAACACGTTTTAAAATAATCTTAAAGGGGTGTTGTATTATCGAGGAATTTTTTTTTCTTGTCCAGGGAGAGGCTTCCAATACTAAGGCTTTACGTAGCAATTAAATTTTAGTGAGTGAAGCAAGCTTATGCTTATGCAGCAATGAACCTTTCAGCGAGCGAAGAGAGCCTATGCTTGCATAGCAATGAACCTTTTAATGAGTGAAATAAGCCTGTGTTTATGTGTCCATGAACTTTTCAGCGAATGAAGCGAGCTCAATTTTGCGTAGCGATGAACCTTTCTGCAAGCGAAGAGCCAAAAAACTGGGTCCTATACACGAATTACAGATTTCCGCAACGCGAGGCCTCACAGCTAGCTAAAATATTGCACGTTAAAATTTCGTAGCGAAGCAAGGGTATTTAGCTAGTTTTTAAAAAAAAAATTTCAAATTGAGGGATTTAAATGGTAGAAGTTACCACATTTTTTACTAATAAGTGAAATGTCTGTAACTTGACTTTCTATGTAAACAACTGCCATGAAAATCCAATAGAATAAAAAAAAAGTTAGCCATTATTTTTAATATAGCATTTTTTTTTTTTTATTAAAATCATTTTTTTTTTTTTTTTTTTTTTCAGTTTAGATTAATTTATATTCTGCTAGAAATATTATTTTCCCATTTTCAAGAACATTCTAACTTCTTTGAACAACTTGCATATCTTCCACAAACAAAGTTGGTGAAATTTATTACCAAGAAAATAAAATGGATCGTTTTAACAAATTCTTTCAAATTGTCAAAGCAGAATAGAAGCTAACGACAATCTAGTTTTGTTTGTACATTTCATTTAATTTTGTTTGTATATTCCTATTCAATTAAAACGCTGATCCAATTTTCTTTGACCTGCTTTTTTTAAAAATAATTTTAGTCTAGTAAAAACAGTTGGGCGATGTTCGCACACACTCCGCAATGACGAACTCTTATTATCTTGAAAGGCTAAAAGAGTTACTACAAATTGGATCATTGAATGGAATAAATAAAATATATTGCCACACACAAAATACATCGAATGAATTTACCATTATTACGATGAAATATATTATAGCCAATCGATTTTTTACATGTTTCCAGAATACAAAAATTAAAAAAAGTGTCGGAAAAAAATTCAATAATGAAATTATCAGAAAATTTGGGGCACGAACACATTTGTGGAAATTTTTTCTTTAGTGTTATGAATTTGTATTGTTATAAAAATAGGAATTCATAAAAATTATTCCATATTTTTTTTTAAGTATTAGGTTCGATTCAGAATTAAATAAAGATTCAATAAAAAAAAATGTAGGAATTAATTTTCGAATTCAATTCCAGGCTACAGGACTTTTTCTTTAAACTGTATGAAAAATTTTGCGAGTCACTATGTAAAACCAAAAGTAATAAATGTAAAATACTCAGATAAAAATGATTTTCACAAATGCATAGGTTACTTTTGCAGAAACATCGTCCCATTTAATGGCTTTACACCACTTTTTGCGGATGTCTGTGTGTTTAAGAACACTCATAAATAATTTAGCAGTGTTGGTGATTGTAGTATTCCTACATTTCGGAAAGAGGCAATGTTTGTATGCTTAATTTGAGAACATAATTTTAAATCGATTAAAAGAATACAAGATTTAAAAAAAAAAAAATCAAAACGCGCTATAGCAATGC
Source organism: Linyphia triangularis (assembly GCA_963978545.1). Classification (NCBI taxonomy): domain Eukaryota; kingdom Metazoa; phylum Arthropoda; class Arachnida; order Araneae; family Linyphiidae; genus Linyphia; species Linyphia triangularis. Next base: position 98,976,878 of record OZ021724.1, on the reverse strand, counting down.
GAATAAATTCATGATAGTTTCCAAGACCGTGCGAAACAAAAATAGGATTATGACGTAGGGTGACGTCACAGCTAATCTAGTCTCGTTTTTGCTGCGCTTTTAAAAGTGGGAAATTGAAACTCGTATAATTCGAGAAATATTAAATGGATTTTAAAAAAATTTCTAGTTTTGGTTGTCTTTTGTCACTCTTAATAAAATAAAAAATAAAAAATTTTAAATGCTCAACTTGTTCATTATGAATGAAATGACTTGAAATTTTGTATGTGTCATTCTTAATATGTATTTAACAAAAATAAGCATGGATTTTTGAATAAAATACAAACTTTTTTTTTACAAATTTAAATGTTGAAAAATACCCATTTTTTATGCTTTTTTTACCTATAGGTACAGTAATTATCGTTTTTCTCGAAAACTATTCCAATTATTCTAAATCCGATGCTTAAAAAGTTAGAGTATATTACTACAAATTTTTTTTTTTTTTTTAAATCGGAAAAAATATTGAAAAATGAAATAGACGAGAGAATTTGAAATTTGATGAATTTTTCAAAAAATTTTAATATTTAGAGCACTATGCAATTTTTTTTAAAAATAAAATTTAGTTTTTACTTAGTAATACTTCAAAATATCTAAAAATTATAATTTTAAAGACTTAAACAAACAAAAAAGTTTGAAGGGTAGCAATCCCCTTAAGTGAAAATAGGAAGTCCAAAACAAGTTTTCAACATTGCTATTTAATTTCCAAACTGATAATAGAAAGTCCCATGAGTACAAATAAGCTAAAGGCATCTTCTACCAATTTTTAGTAACCTTTTTTTTAAGTGCAATGGATAATATCAGAACTGTCCATAAAATCATTCCAAGGAGCACAGTGAGTTTTCTAAAAAATTTAGGTAGGAATTTTAAGAAAATTCTAGGGATAATTCCTAACTAAAAATTTTAGGCATAATTTAAAAAAATTTAGGGCCATTTACTTTAAAGCTGACATAGTCTCCTATCGCAGAAATTTTTTTTAAGGCTTATTTTATTACAAGGAAGAAAACTGCCAATTTTCAAAAAAATTAATAATTAAAACCTCAAAAAAGATTTTTCCTCTGGAGGATTATCTAGATTTTTTTTTTTTTTTTTTTTTTTAAGGAGATTATCCAAAAAGTTCCAGTAGAAACAAAAGTTTAAGGAATCTTAGGAATTCCAGGGCGAATGTGGCTGCTATTAATTTCGACTTGTAGCTTAAAATCACGAATAGAATTTAAGATAAGCAAAACAAGAAGAATAAGCAAGCCCTCTTCTTAAATACGAATTTCAGTGGTATTATGCAGTTGGACAACGTTTATTGTTTCAGCATTTACACGGTTCCCACTCAAATCACAGAATGAAAATCAATGACTTTTAAGGACCTAATTAATGTTTTTAAGGACCTTAAAAAATTTGTTTTCAGGCATCATGTCTGTATAAAAAAAATTTATAACGTACCAAAACAGTTACAAGTTGGCGCATGTATAATACAAATATGTCAGAAAATTCCGATATAATGAGGAAAAGTGGCGGGGATAGCAAGTCTGAGTTGCATTTTTGTAAATTCTGAAGTTGGTCAATATACACAAAAATTAAGGACTTTTAAGGACCTCTAAGCATTTTCAAGGACTTTTAAGCACCTCTAAGCATTTTCAAGTACTTTCAAGGCCTTGAAAGTATTCTATAATCAGTTTGGAAATATCGATGTTGAAAACTTGTTTTGGACTTCTTATTTTCACTTAAGGGGACTTGTGACCCTTCAAACTTTTTTTTTTCTTTAAAATTATAATTTTTACATATTTTGAAGTATTACTAAGTAAAAACTAAATTTTGTTTTTAAAAAAAATCACTTAGTTCTCTAAATATTAAAATTTAAAAAAAAAAAAAAAAAATTCATCAAATTTCAAATTCTATCGTCTTTTTCATTTTTCAATATTTTTCTCTGATTTTTAAAAAAAAAAAAATCGTAGTAATATACTCTAACTTTTTAAGTATCGGATTTAGAATAATTAGAATAGTTTTTGAGAAAAACGATAATTAATAAGTTCAAAAATATTAAGCACTTTTAATGACTTTCAATGACCGTGGGAACCCTGATTTAGCTAAACCCACATTTTTACAAGGCAAAATTTTTTGTTTGGGAAAAAAAGGTGTGCTGGGAAACTGTAAGAAACATAACAACCTTTCAATTCTCATTAAATAAAGTGTGCAATAGCATAAATAGTCGGTTTCAGCTAGTAGTTCAAGTTCAGCCACTGAAGTGGTGCTAGTGTCACTGGTCTAGAGGGAGAAAAGAAGCAAGAACGCGGAAGAAGGAAAAGGGGACAGAAGAAGTCAAATCTAGAGAATGTTGTAAAAAATTTTACCAGTTAAACATGCCTTATGTTGTTTTTAAAATAAATCGCTTATTTAATTCTCAATTGCAGGACGGTCTTGGAAATGATTTCATAAAACATTAAAAAACATTAAGTACTTTAAATGGCCTTGGGAACCAAGTATCAACACGGCAGAATAAAAAAATTATGCTGTTGTTGGAAAACCCAATCTTCGTAACAAAGGATGAAATTAATTTTAGAGTAATCAAATAAACTACATGAAATATGTACAGGGTGGCCACAAAATTCAGGAAAAAAAGTTCCTTGATAATTCCCCGACAGATTTCTAAAAAATTCCCCGATTTAAGGGTAAACTTTTTTTCAAATTTCCCCGATTTTCTTAGGTTTTCCAGATGTGTAGACACCCTGATCAAATAGAACATGTATGCTAAGGAGATAATATGCAATTTTTAAAAAAATAGTTTTGCTGGTAATGAAAAGTTTAAATTATTCCGTAACTTTAAACTTCTAATGGCTTAACCACTACAAATCTCCATGTAAATAGCACCAAAATATTGATGAACGTGCCTTAAACAATACACAATTTCTCGGATTTTCATGAAATTTTAAAAAGTTCCCTGACATTTCCCTGATTTCCAGGTTATACCGGTTCTGTGGCCACTCAGTATATATGATTTTAGAGAAATAATGAACTGGTGTTGTAGAGATTTCATAAAAGACCACAAACATTATTTAACCCTCCGAGCGTCCAGGGAATGGGCGAAATTGTATAGTTGTTTTCTCTGGAATATTTTTTAAATTATATTTCTGATTCAAATATATTATAATTTGAATTGTTTTTTATTTATTTTGTTTTAAATTATTTTTTATTTATTTTGTTTTAATTTTTTTTATTTATTTTGTTTTAAATTATTTTTGATTTATTTTGTTTTAAATTATTTTTTAATTATTTGTTATTTATTTTGTTTTAAATTATTTTTTATTTATTTTGTTTTAAATGGGTTTTAATTTTTATTTTAAATTTTAATTAAAAATCCAAAAATGTTGTGTATTGCTGGCAGGGATGAGAGTGATCAGAGAGCAAAAAGGAGGAAATCCAAAAATTCGTTAAAAAAGCTCGCAGAAGGAATACACAAAAATTCCACCAAAAAAGTATGCAGGAAGGATGATTCAATAATTTTAAAGATACAATGAAATTTCTCATACTATATAATAATTACATTTCAAATATTAGGAGTTAGTGAAGTAATCTGGGAGGAAAGGGGAGCTAAGAGGGAAAATCTTTTGTTTAGACATGAGGAAAAGTATACTTTTTGCAGGAAAAACTGGTTCAAATCAGAAAAATGTGGATCCTCGAAACAGGGACAAAGAGAAGGAAAATGTTACATAAAAAACCAAAAAGGAGGAAATCCTATAAAAGGAGAAAAACTGTCATCCCTGATTGCTGGAAAAACTGGTGATCAAAGGACGAGATAATCCAGAACAGCCGCTCAGAATGTTAAATAGGATCGTGGTTGAAATTTGATATTACCAAGATTTTATAAATTTTGATTGCTATCATTTGCTGTAACAATGTTGCGAGAATTCTGCTGCAAGGAAAATCAGGAAGACAAATTTTGAAATTGTCCTTACCATCTGCCTACTGGATTGTCCAGGTCTACCCGAAGTGTCGCGAGTTCTTGGATGAAACTGTGGCACATTTGTCCTTGCCGGAGTGGAAGTCATATGGCGGTTGTCAAACGACACATCATCCGAAGACTCCTCTTCCGACGAAGAAGAAACAGGCCTGAAAAGAAAACTGAGGTTAAGAGGGAGTGTCATTTTATTAAATTCAAAGAGAGTAATTGTGGATGTTTTAAAATTGTTGCTTAACACATTAAAATATATAAAGCTAAAAAAACTTTACAAAAAATCCTTCATTCATTTGGTACTTCTATATATATCTGCACTATAAATCAGACGCATAGCCAGAGGGAGGGATATGGGGATATATCCCCACCCGAAATTTTTCTAATTAGTATTAGAATGCAAAAACCAAAGGATTATTTTGGTTTAAAATGGTAAATTCATTTAAATGTTAATAAATTTCTAAACACATGTAAAAAAAATACCTTTTATCTGGATTACTAAATACATTCAGCATTAATAAAAAAAATAACAGTTTTGATTCGACGACAAATAATTTCATATCCCCTCCCGAAAAAAAATCTCCGGCTAAGCCACTGCAATAAATCGACCTTATGGGGCAATGAAGAAGGGTTTTTTTAGTGTTAAGGTTTTGACATCCCGAGTTGTTTTTATGAGAAAGTATTGCATGACTTTTATTTTTAATACTTTACTGTCATGACCAATAAAAAGTTTAAACTCATATAAAAAAAACTGAATTGCAGCATTTACTCAAAATGGTTAACGGATGTCAATAGCAAAATAAAGCTCAAAAATTTATAAATAATAATAAAAAAAAAAAATTTAATTAATTACAATTTTATGAATTACTTTGTATAACATTAACATAGTAGATAAATTCCATAATATTTCACTGTGTAGTGAGAAGAGGAATATTTTATTGATAGTTAATGAAATGTTTTTATATGTCTGAATGCAGTTTTAGTGCCCCCTCTCCCCCAATTTCATGCATGAAACTACTTTTATGGCACTTCCAAATGATGCCCCATGGTTAAAACTAAATTATTTGCATTTTCTTTTTATTTCATTTGAATTGGATAAATTCCTAGTCTGCAGTGCTACTTACCAAAATTTATGAAAATTGACTTGAAAATTATGATTTATCATTAATCAACCAGTAAAAATGGCAATATTAATTCAAGAATTAGGTTTGCTGAAGTCTGAACTTGAGTCAGGGTTCATACTCAAAACTATGATAGTAAAATTCAGGAGTTACTAAGGAGTTTATCAGGAGTTAAGAACAGTAAATTCAGGAGTTAACGGGGGAAAAAAAATTACATGTCTAACAGTATAGTTTTCACCTCTACATGCCTGGTTGTCGAGAATCATGGTGCATTCTGGGACTGTCCGAAGATTTTTCTTTGAAACCTGTAGTGACGAAATACATGCACATTACTCTGAAGTACGGTAGGAACTTCGGATTTTAGAGACGTTTTATCGAGCTACATTTAAGGTTTTACTACTCTTTTTACCTTTCAATGATTATTTTTAAGCAGATAAAAAGATATATCAGAAGAAGAAACATAATTTTTAGGAGTTATAAGGGCCCTTATATAAAAAAAAAGCAAATTCCAGGAGTTTTTCAGGAAATTCAGGAGGCGCACCTAGTTTACGAACCCCGTTTAGCGATTACCAATTGTTGCCAATGTCACTAAATCCCAATTCTACCTTAGACTAGGAATGAACAAAGAAATATAATAAATCATTTTAATGAAAGTAGCTTAAAAACAGCATGTATTTCATATCATTGTTAAAGTACATATTGTTGCATGGATGGGTTCGAAAGACTTGAAGTCAAAGCAGATTAAAACTTGAAGAAATTTATTCCGAGATAACTCTTCGCAGATTCTTTTACAACTCCAAAACTTCCCGTTCCAATAGACTAAATACAGCTCTTACACAACAATGGAGCACAAACAGCAGTTAAAAACTAGATACACAACTGCTAAAATCGACGCAAAAGACAATGCAATACAGTTCACTTTCGCAATACAGCTCTTAGAATGCTCGTTGAGAGACAGCTAACTCACTAACTCTCTTGGCCGACCTTATATAGGAAAGCTTCCTTCACGAATCTTCTAGAGATAGAAATTTGGAGAATTTTCTAGATCGCAGTGGAAAAGCCCTATACAGGTACATGGGAACCGAAAATGTCGCCAAGTTTGGCAATTTCTTGCAAAATTTGGCAACCAAAATTAGTTGCCAAAACCGTCGCCAACTTGGCAAGATTACCATTAACCACAATGTTAAATGGCCTTCTCCTTGTAAAACTCGTTTTCAAGCATTAAGATACTCATTGCAGAAAGTGAAGTAAAGACAAACTATTGCACTGCCTTATGCGAAATGTACATAAATTTTTCTTTTTACATAGTTAATACTACAAAATATTTATAAATATGCAGAAATTCGTAACAATATTAATGAGATATTGTAAAAAACTATAATAGGGGCTAAAGCAGCTGCTTAAATGAAAACAAAAAGGTAATAAAAAGGTTTTTTTATTAGATGAGACACAAAGTCTCGAATAACTTCTCATCAGAAGGTTTGACTAAAGCCAGAACCTCAAGGAAGCACACCTGAAAAGACTGCCAAATGTAGTCTTTGAACCCTAACACCTCTATAACACTAAGTGAGAAATCAATACTAAATCATGAAATATAAATAATAATGTATAAATCAGGGATGAAAACAGTCGAAATATTAAAAAGAGGAAAATATATGGGTCATTCACCACATAATGCACTATTTCAGCACCAGGAGAGAGAAAAATATTAAAAGCATTAAATGCTTAGATTTTTTTTTCTCACTTTGAACTTATCAATTACAATCCCATTATGAGATTGACAGTGATCGTTTGATAATGTATAGAGATCGTCCATAGTTATTACATTGATTGATGTCCACAAACATGACGATTTCCTTGTTATTATTTAGTTCCGAACGGAACTTTAAGTTTACAAACGCGAGATTACTAAATTGATATCAGTACAACCAATACTATCAAATAAGTAATAATAAATATTTAATTATTCTTTACTAATTTTACCCTGACCAAGGACATGACGGAATGATCTTTACAGTTGAGCCTATTTCACATGTAAATAATAAAATAAGATTCTTACATTGGAAAACAAAATATTTTTTCCCTGAGATTTTAACCCATTGACGGTCATGCACGTATATATACGTCTTAGGATACCCAGATTTTCTAGCAATACACAACATTTTTAAGTTTATAAATATAATTTAAAATAAGAAATATTTTAGATATTTTTATTAGGATGATAGTCTATAACCTATCTAAAACAAAACAAATAAAAAATAATTAAAAAAATTATGTATTTGAATTAGAAATACGATATAAAAAATTTTGCAGGGAAAACAACTGGTTAATTTCGCCCATTCCCAGGACCGTCAGTGGGTTAAGGTTGATTTATTTTCCCCGAGGCGTACGAATTCTCCAGCGTCATTTTGAACAAACATAGTTGGATAAGAATATATTAACGACCTTCAAAAATTTGTTTTCATGCATTAGGTCTTTAATGTGACTTTACTGCTGCTTTTCACAGACCGTTAATATCAAAATCTTTCAAGCATAATTTGCATTTAGCCTCATAAACAGAGACTTTGACAATTTTCTTTGATTTTTTGGCTTGCAAAACATAAACACTAATCTCACATGTTCGTCTCACATATATGCCAAAAAATTTTGGTGCGGTGTGGATAAGAGAAAAAAAATTAAGGACTTTTAAGGCCTGGAAAGCTTTTTTTATTTTAATTTTTTACTAGTACTTTAACCCACTAACAGTCATGGGAATGTGCAAAATTCTACAGTTGTTTTTCCGGCAATAATTTTTAAATTATATTTCTAATTCAGATACATAATTTTTTTAAAATTATTTTCTATTTAGTTTGTTTTAGATAGGTTATAAATTATCATCCTAATAAAAAAAAAATATTTTATTTGTAAATTTAAAAATGTTGTGTATTGCTGAAAAACTGGGGATCAAAGGACGTATATATACGTGCATGACCGTCAGTGGGTTAAGCCACATTAACACGGAAGATTTTTACCTATAATAAAATTGAATATAGTATTCAGACTTGATACAGATTCTTAGCAAAAAAAAAAAAAAAACTTTACACGATAGCGATTAAAACCAATTAGAAACATCAATCGTAAAAAAATGTCAGGTCAAACAGACTTAAACAATTACCCCCATGCTTCGGTACGAAATTTTACCATGTAGGTACAAGCATTCCACATTTCAGATGTTCGATTCCATTTTGACTTGCCAAAATGTAGTTGAATACCTATTTTCAAGAATTGTAGCTCTATGGGAAGTTAGAATTAGTAACGAGTCATGACTTGGCCTTTTATGTATAGAGATTGAAAAACAGGAGAATTTCATTAAACCTAGTTTTCACTTTTATGCTACATTAAAAGTACACTGTCATATTTCAGGTTTTTTTTTTTTACAGGGTCTTATTTTTGTGAAATTTTTTACTATTTGTATATTTTTGTGAAACTTTCACACAATAATAAAAATAATTTTAAATTTTTAATGTTGAATAGGTACTTGCAAATATTTACAGTGATGCCCTTCTACTCCTACAGGTTGGCCGCAAAATTCGGGAAAAAAACAGGATTCCTACTCAAATCACAGAATGGAAATCAATAACTTTTAAGGACCTAAATAATGTTTTTAAGGACCTTTAAAAATTCGTTTTCAGGCATTATGTCTACATATAAGTTTTTAATAAAGTATATTTTACCAAAAAGTTACAAGTTGGCACATATTTGTAATACAAATATGTCAGAAAATTTGGATGCAATGCGGATAAGAGGCGGTCACGCGAAGATAGCAAGTCAGAGTTGTATTTTTATAAATGTTTGTTGGGCACACAACATCCGCAAAAATTGAGGACTTTTAAGCACCTCTAAGCATTTTCAATTACTTTTAAGCACCTCCAGCCATTTTCAAGTACTTTCAAATTCTGGAAAACAAGTTCACAAATATTAAGCACTTTTAATGACCGTGGGAACACTGAAAAAGTTCTCTGGTAATTTCCTGACAGATTTCTAAAAAATTGCTTGATTTTACTGCAAACTTTTTTTTTAAGTTTTTCCTGGTGGGTAGACACCTTGATCAAATAGAACATGTATGTAAAGAGACAATATGCCAATTTTTCCAAAATAGTTTTGGTGCTATTGAAAAGTTTAAATTATTCTACGTAATATAATTAAACTTTTAACGATTACCACCACAAATTTCCAGATAAATGATGCCAAAATATGGACAAACAGAAAAATTTCCCTGATTTTCATAAAATTTAAAAAAATTCTCCAGTTTTTCCCAGAATCAGGAAGCTTCCTGATATTTCCAGGTTCTGTATCTACTCTGTACTAGGTAATTTAAATATCTCAATTACGATACACCCTTTTTGACATGGAATTTTGTGAAAAGTGCCTTTGCTGGTTATGGAATGTTGTAATGGGTTCAATTTTCAGTAATGGAATTTTGTGAAGAGTCCGTAAACCGACCCAAATTTCCTTCTGCATAAACCCCTGTGCTTTCAGTTAAAAAAAAATTTTAAATCAATATTTCCCATGAACTATAGCATTTTATAAGGAAAATAAACACAAATGGCAAACTTGAACACACAAATTATCTGTATTAAATTTTTTATTTCCAGAACAGATATTTACTTCAAGACTCTAAACAACAAACTATTTAAGATTCAGAACATTCCAAACAATTTACTAAAATGCAGCAACGATAGCATAATTTTAATTCTTTTAAAATCAGGGTGTCCACAGAAAAGTTATTTTAAAATTCCCTGATATTTCCCTGATTATTCCCTGCAACACCCAATTTTTTCCCTGATTATAACTTATCGACAAAATACATATAAATAATAAACTTTCAAGTAAAAGAACATTCAAATTCACCATCATAAAGAAAATTACGATGCATGTACTGTTTATCTTTACACATTTATGACACAAATACCAAATTGCTTCATTTAGTGTAGTGTATGTATAGTGTACCTGTACTGTGAATGTGCAATTATACTTTAAAATAACACTTTTTTTTCATTACAATTTAATCTCAAGAAAAGAGGACTCTAGTATTAAATTTTAGATTTAATAAGCTGTTTTCTTAAGTAAAATTTTAAAAATAAAGACAAACCATAAATCATGTCAAAATGGATCAAACACACACACACATTTAACAAATACTCTGTATATTATATTAACTATTTTTGTTTTCTGAATACTTGAAATTGTAATCAAATTTCAAAAATCAATAATTACTTTAAAATATTTTCGTAAAGTAAAATTTTTATATTTTATGAATTATATATCAATTTGTGCATTTAAAAAACAAAACAAAAAAAAAAACATTCTTCAAATGTAGTTGGATTGGGGGAGTTACAGTATTTTCATTGGCTTTTTAGTTTGCATAATTTCGTTGTCCAAATTGTTCAATTTCATTATTTGCATTATTTGAAATTTTCTTTTTTGTTTAAGATCAGCTGTAGCTGCTGTTTAAGTACAATACTCAAGCAAAATTTTTACAAAATGAACATATTTTCCCCAGACAATTAATTTTAAACAATTATGCATAAAAAAAAAATGCTTTAACTTTAAACTATTACTTACACATATAGTTAAAATGTAAAATTGTTTTTCAAGTTAAAATAAACAATTTTACATTCGATAGCAGTTAAAATTACAATTTTAAATAAGGATACATAATAAAAACTGGGACGATTTGGATTAATTTCTTGTGCAAAATTAAATTAAAATTCTAATCATTCATCATTAATTCAAACCAAACAATGAAAATGATCCTCACATACACACTAATAACGTACATAGAGCTTTCACATCAGCGGAAGTCTAGGTGAATGACACCAAAACGACGTCGCGAATCTCGCCAATAGCTTCAGTTAAAACGGCTTAAATCTAAGGGAAAATTACAGCTACTTCAACGTAAATATCGGTGATAGCGGCCGCCGTACGGGCGCAAATCTCGGCAATTATATTAAACCAACAATCGGTAGAAATGCCCGTACAGGTGCAGGCGAAATGCCCAGTAAGAAGGTTCCATGATTGTCAGACTTTTAAGTCCAACAAAATTGTAATACAGATTTGTATCGATCTCAGGAATGATCAAAATTTCAATTAAAAAAAAAAGTCGAAATTCGCGTTTTAGCTGAGCTGTACTATGTCCGACAAATGCAAACCTCTGCAATAACGTCAGTAACTATTATTTTGGAGTAAGACTCGACGAAAATGAGTATCACACAGCAACGTAATAACGGTGATAACGCTCGCCATAATTACAGGAATAACTGCCATTTCATCAGCGTAACGTTCTGCAAAATGGTTGTAACATACCAATATAAATAATTCCGATAGAGTCTAACATTACAGAAAAATAAGGGGGGGAGGAGATAATAATTCCATCGGTGGTTTGGGGAAGACTGAACGCATGTAGGTTCCATGATTGTCAGGAAATTTTAATCTCCGAGATCAATGAGAAAATTGTGGGAAAACTTTGATAAGTGGAAAAATAAGAAAAATTCACGAAAGCGGAAAGATCGGCGGAAGCAATCACATCCCTGCATTAAGGCAACAATCGGCAAAAATTACCATCAAACCAACGTAAATATCAACGTTAGCATCCAACATATCGATGGAAATAGCTGAAATAGACGCGATTCTATCGACTTCACAATCTACGAAATTGACAATCACAAGCGTAAATCTCGGCGATATAGACAACTATTGAGGCACAAACCTTGGAATAGTGATTAATAGGGTCTAAAATGAACATCACAAGAATGTAAATCTCGGTGATAGCTCTCTTCTTACAGGCGAAAATCTCGGCAATAACAAGCTTAACATCAGAGTAACGTTCGGCGAAACTAACCACCACACACCAGCATAAATAACAGCGATAGATGCTGGCAATCAGCAAGAAAAGTGGTCATTACATCAAAAGTTTGGGGAAGTCTGAAAGTATGTAGGTTCCTTGGTTGTCAGACAAGCAAGTAAACCCAATAAAATTGTAATGCAGTTTTGAATCCGTCTCAGAAATGATGGAAATTTCAACAACAAAAAATGCTGAAATCCGTGTTTCAGCAGAACTGTACCATGGCTGACAGGTGCAATCTCTGAAATAGCGTCAGTGACACATCACAAAAATGAGCAGCATGCAATAACGTGTTTCTTGCCCTATATAATCACAAAAATATCGGCCATTTTACCATCGTAACGTTCAGAAGAATGACCATCAAATATCAACGTAAATAATGCCGATAGACTACTATAATATAAGAGAAAAATGAGGAAAAAATGTAGTCATTCTATCGGCGATTTGAGGTAAATCTGAATGGAAGCATATTCAGTGATTGTCAGGAAATTTTAATGCGAAAAGTTGCGTGGTCGGTCTTGCGATCCGAAATTTTGACGTGTTTTTTTTTTTTTTTTTTTTTAAACTTTTTCTAATTTTTTTTCAAATTGATTTTTTATTTTTGGTAGCAAGGTATTTTTAATTGTCAAAATTAAAAGTTTCATTTTAATTTCGGAAAATTCCTTTAAACTTTTTGACAAAATCCCTGATTTTTCCCGAAATACCGAATTCCCTGACTTTTCCCGATATTCCCGGTTTTCCCGATCTGTGGACACCCTGAAAATATTATTGTAGCCAACCCATTGAATGTTCTCACAATGTGGCATGGAAGCACTGAGTCCAAGAAAGAAGCAGATGGGATACGAATACAAATTTTAAGACCAACAACAGGCTCAAGGCCCAACAGGGTTGGTCGAGTATATATACACGTACATAGAAATAGAAAATAATTTGCATACAATAGTTACAGGATCATACATGTTCAAATCTTAATTTCAATTGTTCAATTCTTAATTTAATAGGGAAGGGCGAAAACACTATTTTTACAATAGGATAATCAATGATTAGAATGATTTGCCAGCATACGTCGTAAATTCAGTGAGTGTGAGAGTTTTTTAAGAAACAGTTAGATATGCACTAGGGGATCATCAATGGGCAATAATTGAATTACACTGGCTAGGTAAGCAACTTATATTTTGTACTTTGTATATGTTTAATTTAGGTTACTTTGTTACTATATTTGGTTACTTATGTTTGTGTACAGTTGGTTTTTATAAAATATGTCAGCTTGCATTATGTATTGCAATTTTCAAGTATGTATACTTCTTTGACGTTCTTGTTAAGTCGAACTCTCCAGATAAGAAATTTATCTGGACTCCATGTTCCACCAAATTTTAAAGTAATAATTTGACTACTATCAAGATTGGGTAACAACCGTTTGACGCTATTCATTGTGTCAAGGAACAGTTTCTAAAATCGCCAGGTTCCTATAGTGCACATGTACAATGAGCCTTTTGTATTCTGAAACACCTTAGTAAATTTTTTACAGAAAATCCTTCTGTAACAACATTGTATTGTGGACAACAGACTAAAATTCAAGGTGCTTATGGTAATAGAATATACTTCTAACGATAATCTATAGTTGAATCCCGGCATGAACGACACATTGAATGAACCTAACAAATACTTTAAAAGTAAGATAAACTTATATACTTACGGAGGTTGCTTTGTCCTTCGCGTTGTCATGTTGATCACTGTTACAAAACAATTCGTATAGTGAGTTTCTGTTTACAAAATTAAAACTGTTTGACTTTCAAAGAAGGCGGCAAGATACCCAAGGAAAGAAAAAAAAAAACAAGGTATAAAAACAAAAATGTGTGGTTTGTGCTAAAACGTCCCGATATTTTAAAATTCAAAGTACGATGAAGTCATAGACCATTACTCTTTTAATTTCCAACGACATCAAGAGAGATATACTAGTTCATGATTAGTTGAAAATTAAAATTTATTTTTATAGGAGCATCATGATTGGTTAAAATTTTTCCTCTTAAAAAAATATTTTTCCAAATAATGTTGTGCCTTTAGTGAATCTTGAAAAAACCCCGCAAAACTCGATAAATTTTAGAAAAGGTTTGTGGACAAATATATAAAATTAATACAATCAGCTAAGTATTAAAATCAAACCGAAATGTTCGTATACATATACAGAAGTGAAGTGAAGCAAATTCCAAAAACTGTTGTGGATTTATTTGTTTACTTTAGATTTCGTTTTATTGGATTTACGGTACACTAATACGATTTATCATTAAAGGTTTTTTTCCGAAGCCATTGATTACCTATGTTAATATCATTATGCTGTTAAACAAAATAAAAGGTTTGGAGGATCTGGAAAACGATGAACTCTACAAGCAATTCCTTGCAGACGATTTCGACGTAAAGAGTATCACTTCGTCGGCTGTCCAGTGCGCTGCGGTGGCCGAACACCTAGCACGGCTGAGTGGGGGGATATCACTACTTGACAAGGCCCTACACCACCAAGTGAGTGGTCACTACGAGGACCTTTTGTCACAGGCCACCGAAATCGAGACTTTCGAAGAAGTCCTCCTAGTAGTCCACCAACAGATAGGCACTCTGCTCTCCGCAGCCGACAAGCTAAAGGTGACGATTTTATTTTATTTTTGAGACTAATCAGAAAAGAAAAAATCAGGTGCAGATAAACAATACGATTCAAGGGGATTTTGGTAATTTAATAACAAGTTTAAGGATTTCATATAGTAACCATTCTTTGCTTTGGTCATTGGTAAATTGAACAAGCCTCCATCTGCTGGCTTTAACTGGGGGGGGGCGTGGAACATCTCGCAACTTTCAATTACACTATAGCGTAGTCACTGCATCAAAATTTTATACAGTATTATTTGCTTTAAGGGTAAATATTTAAATTAAAGTGACCAGTTTGGCAATATTCTTAGCAATAATTTGTACATGGGAAAAAAGAAAAAAAAAATGCCAAGATGGCAAAATAGACATTAAGTTGTTCTTTCTTGTGCGTGGAACAGAGAAAAGTCAATCGTTGATGGGCGATGCTCGAAGGCAGAGAACTCTGTGTTTAAGGTACTAATTTTTCAACTTGTTGAAATCAGGATGTTCAAAACATAGAGAATTTTTTTTTTACCTAATACTATACTTTCATTAACCTATGTAAACATATTGGTAATTAAAAGTAATAAGTTATATAGCTCATAGTTAAAACATTTAACAGCACATTAGCATGCCAATTATTCAAAATATTTTAGCTTTAGGAAGATAAATATCCTTTTTGGATGTTCCACGAATGTGACATTTCACTGTTTGGGAGTAAAATTTGAGTAATAATTAAAATATTTTATTCCAATTTAAAATTGCAATTAATTATATCTGTCTTATTAAGCTTGTTCATACCTAAAAGTGTTTTTATTAGTACACTTTTAGTAATAAATGCCAGTTACAAAAATTCCCAATTTTCCATAGAATGACCCTTATACGAACGACGATAAAAAAATTTAAACTAAATTTAAAAAATACAATCGTTTGTTCAGCAAAGTTATTTTATTCGTACCCCAAGTTTAGTTTTGCAAGTAAAATTTTTAGGAAATCTTATAAATATGCATCTTATAAATAGGTATAGACTCATTTTCGAACTTTTCAATCGATACAAGTCACCGATATATCGATATTTTCATATTTTCAAACATTTTTAGTTTTTTGATGATCGTTTTGTAGTTCCACATGTTTTTTCGATTTTCTTTATTCCCTTTTCAAAAACTTCAAAACTAAAATTTGGACTTGGCTGAGAAACAGTTAAAACGGCACCCAAACCAAAAAGAAAACATAATATAATGGAAAGATAAGATAATTTATTATTAGTCATTAACCTAGCACTATTTCTGCCAGCGTGTGCCTGGAATTTGCACCTAATTTTAACCCTCTGAGCGTCAAGGGAATGGGCAAAATTGTACAGTTGTTTTCCCTGCAATAATTTTTAAATTTTATTTCTGATCCAAATACAGGGGTCGCAGACGTCCTATATGTCCTATAAATCCTATATTTTTTTTTAAATCGGTAAAAACGTCCTATATTGTCCTATATTTTACAATTGTCCTATATATCCTATATTTCTACATTGATTCGATCTATATTTTCTTCGAATTCGTAATAACGGCGCCGTTTGTTGCCATTTTTTAATATTTCGGATTCTTTGGCGCGATCGTGGTTGAAAAAGACCTGACAAAAACGATGTTTGTAACGGCGGCGCGGCGTTTTATCTCTTGTGACGTCACGTGCTGCATAACGTACAACTCAACTCTACTGGACCGGCGGGAGTTGTAAATATGTGAACATTTCCATAACAATCGGTCTTGAACTTCTGATATGATTTCTCCTCCAACGTAATAAATTAATTGGCCATAATGCAGAGAGAGATGCAACAACAGAACTCTGCCTCGGGAAAAACAGATAAAAACAACTTGGGATTAACTTGCAGGACTACTAAAGAACATTTTGAGTGCTCAGTCAATAATTGATGGATGAAGGAAACAAAAGGGTTAAGATTTACTGTATGATGTCGGATGGCGATTTTTTTTATTCCGAATCCTGTACGGATTTTGCGCCACGAATTGTTTACATCAAACCGCTCCAAATTATGGCAACCATAGGCAGTTAGTTATCTTGCTCTTAAAAAATGGCAGGGCTGCCATTTTTTTTGCGAAAATCGCCTTGGCGCAGAATTCGTACCGGATTCGGAATATTCACGATTTTTCATAAAAGTCGCCAAAATTGAAAATTACGTCAATACGCTGTGTTGTCAAATCCAAACGATCACTAGGGTTGCTTTAAAACCAAGTGCCCGGTTCGCCACATTCGGCGATAAATCTCCCACTTTTCGCCACCAATCCAGCCGACACTGAACAGTAAATCTGAATCAACAAAAGACTGCAAACAGGGATAAAAAGAAAATACTTAAAGAAATTGGAACAGTTAAAAATGCTGGAAGCAAAAGACTCATGATTGCAAATGATGTAATTAATAAAACTTGATTTAGGAATAGAATATTGAGGCAATAACGGGGAGGGGGGGGGGGATCATGTATTCAGGATCATGCGATTTCTTTTTTTAAAGGTGTGTTTTCTATTCTCTTAAATTCAATATAACGAGTATATAAATGTATAACGAATTAATTTTGAAGTTCAGTAGCAACTGTGTGCAGTTATTTGATGTTTTATATTGTCCTATATTTTTTTTGAAAAAATCCTATATATTCTTATTTTGTCACTTTGACCCCTGCAAATATATAGTTTTTTTAAATTATTTTTTATTTATTTTGTTTTAAGTAGGTTTTAAACTATCATCCTAATAAAAAGATTTAAAAAATATTTTATTTTACATTTTATTTACAAATTTAAAAAGGTTGTGTATTGCTGGAAAAACTGGGGATCAAATGACGGATATATACGCCCGTGACCCTCAGAAGGTTAAATATTAAAAACATCTCTATCAGCAAAATATGCGATAAATTACTTTTCAAAATTTCTTCTTTGGAATTTATACATTGACATCCAAATGTTTTTTATTTATTCTGATTGATAATATAATTTATTTATTAAAACAATTTTTATAATTCATTAATTAAAACAATTTTGGCATGAATTCATGAAAAGTAGAAATTTGCCCCAACTAACTTCATTTCTGGCAAAATTAAACATCAAATAAAAAAAAAATCATGTATCGGTGTATCGATATTTTTTTCTCTGCAACAATATAGTATCGATATTTATTTTGATCAATATTTCCGACCTCTAGAATCGACTGATTGGCAGGGCTCCAGAAATATATTTTCTTCCTGCGTACACAAATACAATTACCAAAAATTTCCTGCGAGTCTGTGCGCTTTAAATTATACTGCTGTAGAAAATTGATTTATACGTACTATTGAGGATTTAAAGTTGTTTAATTCAAAACCTTCTTGGCATTTATTTTGGAAGCATCAGACTCTGCAAGATAAACATCGGTTTCCAATGGCAAATTTTCAGCTTCAATATTAGGGTCATTAGTACTGGGTTGGCTTTAAGGTTGAACTTGTGAAACGGAAGCAAACATTGATGCTTGTCCAACAAGCCTCCTTTTCGAACTGTTTTCATTTTTGTGATTTCGATTTAAATGATGGGAATAGTTTTGCTCCAACATTTCTTCATTGCAAATACAGCATTTTATTTTCCTTGTCTTGCTTGGATAGCTCCTTTTTTATTTTAAAGAAAAATGTGGTTTCTTTTAAATTACAATGAAATATCCCAAGAATTCTCTTAAATTAAAAAGAAGATTGAAGGAAATAAACTCTCAAGTGCCTAAAACTCAAGATTCAAATGGATTGAAAAAGTTACAGTAAAAAGAAAAACTTGTAATTGCATGTTTCAATAGGTTCAGATTACAAAATTAGGAAATGAATCCCTACGGCTGTCTACGCTTCTCCCTTCCCTCCCAACCTAACTGGAATTTCTCCTTCTTCCTAGAAGTAATTGGTGAGGAACTATATGGGGAATAGCATCTCCCCCAAACCTCCTCCCTCTCGGAGTTACGGGAGTCAACATCTCTCCCTTCCCCACTCTACCTAACTGAAATTTCTCCTTCTTCCTAGAAGTAATTGGTGAGGAACTATATGGGGAATAGCATCTCCCCCAAACCTCCTCCCTCTCGGAGTTACGGGAGTCAACATCTCTCCCTTCCCCACTCTACCTAACTGAAATTTCTCCTTCTTCCTAGAAGTAACTGGTGGGGAACTATATGGGGAATAGCATCTCCCCCAAACCTCCTCCCTCTCGGAGTTACGGGAGTCAACATCTCTCCCTTCCCCACTCTACCTAACTGAAATTTCTCCTTCTTCCTAGAAGTAACTGGTGGGGAACTATATGGGGAATAGCATCTCCCCCAAACCTCCTCCCTCTCGGAGTTAGGGGAGTCAACATCTCTCCCTTCCCCACTCTACCTAACTGAAATTTCTCCTTCTTCCTAGAAGTAACTGGTGGGGAACTATATGGGGAATAGCATCTCCCCCAAACCTCCTCCCTCTCGGAGTTACGGGAGTAAACATCTCTCCCTTCCCCACTCTACCTAACTGAAATTTCTCCTTCTTCCTAGAAGTAATTGGTGGGGAACTATATGGGGAATAGCATCTCCCCCAAAGCTTCTCCCTCTCGGAGTTACGGGAGTCAACATCTCTCCCTTCCCCACTCTACCTAACTGAAATTTCTCCTTCTTCCTAGAAGTAACTGGTGGGGAACTATATGGGGAATAGCAATCCTGCAGAACGATGTCGCTCTTGTCGGAATGCGGATCGCTCGATTTGTTAAGCGCATAAAAAAAAAAAAAAAAAACGACTTTTGATTTTAATTTCCTGCGGGATATGCCGATTTCCTGCGTACATCGTACGCGCGTACGTCTATTTTATCGGACTCTGCCGATTGGTTTTTCCCGAGACTTAACCCATCTGCAATTTTTATGTAGATGGGTATAAAGATCCTCCCTCCCCCCATTTTCCACAAATGGAAGTCTAGTTACAGCCTTGAATGCCCTTAATTTATGTGTAAGCCCTATTAGAATACAATTGTCATAAATGCAAATACACCTAGTTGCAACATGTACACAAGTGTCGCTTAATCTTCTTCTTTATCTGCCTATTTGCAATCACAAGAGGGCACACGTGATTAGATGATTGGAGTCACTGGCGCCAGTTAATAGAAAATGTTTGATTTAATGAAACCAGTAGCCAGGTGACATCACAGACTGGCGATCTAAGCTGGAACCACAACTGATCGATTGGTGCGAGGAAATGTTGAAAAAATACGTTCAAGGTACATCAAAGGTGTATAACATCTATACAGGTAACGAATCATGGATCTATGCATGCGAGCCAGAAAAAAAAACAGCAATCGACTGCGTGGTTCTTCCAAGGCGAGCCAAATCCAACGAAAGTTGCTCGCGGAAGAAGCACATCGAAGCAAATGGTTGTCTGTTTCTTCAACATTACCGGTCACATGGTGACAGTGGCGTTAAAACAACGCAGGACGGTCAATCTGAATAGTACACGACCATTTGTTTGCCAAAAGTCATCGCAGAAATTTTTAAAAAAAGCAGAAAACGAGAATCATTCTTCACCATAATAATGCGAGCTCTCACACATCCACATTGGTTGAAACAAAAGATTTTTTTTGCCGGCCAAAATATTGATTTGATGGTTCTTCCGCCGTACAGCCCTAATTTGGTACCCAATGACTTTTTTTTTTATTCCCGCACATCAAAAATAAATTACGTGGTCAATGATTTTCCAACACCCGAAGAAACGGTTGATGCATTCAAAAAGCATGTTTTGAAGGTACCGCGATCAGAGTGGAAAAAGTGCTTCGAAAATTGGTTCAAACGCATGCTAACAGGGTGGACACAAAATTCATGAAAAAAAGTTTTTTTATTTCCCTGACAGATTTCTAAAAAGTTCCATGATTTTAGGGCAAACTTTTTTTCAAATTTCCAAAATTTTCTTAGGTTTTCCAGATGTCTAAACACCTTAATCAAATAGAACATATATGCTAAGGAGCCAATATGCAATTTTTAAAAAAAATAGTTTTGCTGGCAATGAAAAGTTTAAATTTTTCCGTAACATTAAACTTCTAATGACTTACCACTATAAATCTCCATGTAATTAGCGCTAAAATATGGATGAACATGCCTTAAACAATACAAAATCTCCCTAATTTTCATAAAATTTTAAAAAGTTCCCTGATATTTCCCTGATTTTTTCCAGAATTAGAAAGCTCTCTGATTTCCAGGTTTTCCCGGTTCTGTGGCCACTCAGGCTAAAGTGTATTAATCTTCATGGAGATTATTTTGAAAAACAATAAAACCAATTTTGATCATAAATCTTTTTTCCCCCATTTTTAGGCCAGAAATATAAGTGACCCTCGTACTAGTTAAAACCTAAAATAATAAATTTATCATAAAAAAATACACTGCAAATTCCTACCTATTAATATTTATCACGCTGTTACTTCTTTAGTACTTAGTATTTATTTAATGTGTATTAATACTTTATAATTCAAATAAATGAACATGTAATTTGCCAAAAATAGTAGTAAACAGTTCGGTATAGGTATTTGCTCATACTTGCCCATAACCTAAACATATATACATTCGCACTAATTTTTCAAATGTTATAAAACAATTCAAATCAAATTTTAAATGGTACTCTTTAAAAATTCAAGTTCTTAACGGTAATAAATTTAAAATAGGTAAATTAAAGTGCACAAATCATAGTTTCATTTAGTTTCGCATAAACATTACTTCAAATTTAAAGGGCATAAAAGTATTTAGATATAGTAATTTATCACTAACACACTACAATTTGCAGTAGCGGCTCATGCACTACAGCCGGGGTGCATCTAAATTTATTAGTTTAAAACTAAATTTATATACCTATTTTACAATTTTCTAAAATGAAGATCCAATATTTCCACGGTAAGTGTAAAAAAAATCCGATAAACAGCAAGCTTCTTACGCTTCAATACTCAATTCACGAGGGGAAAAAAAAGTTTCCAATCAAGGTGATCTTCCTCCGAACGACAGCCATGGATGGATGTTCCTGAAACGCATTTCGGCTACGACGTTGCCATGTTAACCAATGGATTCCAATAGACGTGTAGCGAAATAGCCAGATTGATCAGCGATTTTTCGGACTTCAGCTGCCCTTGAGAGTTTTAAAATTATTTCCAGATGGGACTTTTTATAAGATAATGGTACCATCTGAAGGCTTAGAGGATTATTTTATTAGTTTCAAGTACTATTTTGTTCTGAAAATAAAATTTGAATAATTTAAACTCATTATCTAAAAAATCGTGTTTTTGACACGTAAAATTTCATTTAAACAGTGACAACCAGATAACTGAAGTTTGATATAATCTTTAGAAGAATTATTTGAGAATTCAAAGCTGCATAAACTATTAGATGTTTTGAACATCAGTCAAATTGATTGGAAAAGAAAATGAATTTTGCTACATTTTTAAATGCTAAAGTAAATGCGATTTTTTCTATTTTCAAAGTTAAAAAAATTCTATTAAAAAAACTATACATTCTAGAAACTAAATGGAGGTTCATAACATTAAAAATGATATTACAAACAATTTCCAACCATAATTGCTTTTCTTGGCATCAGGACCTGATCATCGCCTAGGCACACAAGTCCCGGGCCTTGGGTCCATGATTTCAGCGGGCCCTGAAATAGGCTGTAAACCATTTTTGTTTCACAAAAGCTATGAGAATATCTTTGATAACCTGTATAAAATAATTTTTACATAAAAAATCCTTTCGTATTGAACTTGAACCGTCTTTAGCTTTAGTATCCCAGAATGTATTCAAATAAACCATTTAAAAGCGTGAAACACAAGCTCTCTTGAAAGATAGAGGGATAAAAATTTAAAGGAAATCTTGACGTTATAGTGAGATCAGCAAATGTCTACTCTGAAGTTGTGAATAATGCTGCAGATATTGTTGTCACGGATATACACATATTGTTATAGGAAATGCAATGTTATACATAACAAAAAATTTCCTTTTTTGATTATTAAATTTGATTGTTGGAAATTGATTTCTTTATTTGTGATAAAAAAAAAAAAAACTTTCAGAAAAGAATATTAACATTAATTCATCAACTTTTTCCACATTTTATGTTAACTCCTTTGACTTTGCGTCTAGTCGTCCATTTCATTTCAAATAAATCACCCGTTTGAAAAAAGGGCTCCCGAATGTGTCCGGTCACATTCAACTTGTCATGATCGGGCCCTGCTTGGCCTCATAAAACTCGAGTAATCACTGTTCAAAAATATGCTAATTATAACGATTTAAATGTTAATTAGGTCATTACTTTTTAAATAAAACTGAAATTTTTTTCATTTAGGAATCATTACTAATTATGTACTTTCAAGCACAAAAAGATTCGATTTTTAAAATAATAATATAAAAAAAAAAAAAGATTGTGGAAATGCGTGTGTGGTTGGGTTTGGGGGGGGGGGGGGGGACTGTTGGAAGTCGCATGTTTCCGGCTGCCCTAACATTTTCGACCACGGGCCACCACTGACAATTTGAATATTAAAACTTCTAAAAAAGCTTTCTAAGAACTAGAAAAAAAAAGTTGATTTTGTTAGGTCTAACAAGTTAAAAAATTCAATTTACCTTTCATAAGTGTACCATTTTGGAATTGCAAAAGCAACAGCAGTCATCCTAAAGCATGCACTGATTCAGCCAAAAATGATTCAATCCTATCTTATTCCAAGCTCTTCTCCTCTATTAAACTTAAACACTGCTTTTAAAATGAAAGTAAATTATAGAGGCGTTTGCAAAAGTTTACTCCACTTCTAATTGGCTGTCTGCTGACCTTCTTATTTCTTTTCCAAACAAATTCAAAAATGAAACCCAAACGCTCAAAGGATTTCTTATAATATAACATAGGAAGACCTATCTGATGTGTAATAATTCAAACACAAAACAAAAAATAAAAAACAAAATCGGAAATGATTAATACACTAAAAAAAGGGCTGCCAAATCTGGCACATTTTCCGTCAATTTGGCGATTTTTGAGGTCTGAGGTCGTCCACCGATAAGGTTTTTTGAGGGTTTGGCGATAGGGGCTTTTAAATATTTTTTTTCTAACAACGTGCGAAAATTTAAACTTTTTTTTAATCATTTTGAATCAAAAATCGTGTTTGTTTAGCACTTTTTCGCGAGGAGTGCGGAAAAATAACTTTCTGTGAAAAGGTACTTTTTGGCACTTCTCGTACACTGAAATGAATTGACATATTTTCAAAAGAAATTCATTCACACATGCTGGAAATTCATTCACCAACAACGGGTTCCTTCGCAGAGGTGCGCGCGCGTCTTTGCAATAGCTTACGATTTGGTGTAAACAGATTACTCGTAGAGTGGCGTACCGTGACGCAGCGCTTTTGGTCTGTGTAAATGGGCTGTAATAAATATATGTATTAAAAATATTTTTTGCACGTGATTATAAAAAATATTCTATGCAACACGTGGGAAAATACTTTTTTAAAATGGGTAAATTGTTTGACTCGTGCTATCGCACTCGTCAAATAAGCGTTTTACATCGTTTGAAAATGTATTACTATCTCCACTAAGTTGCATAAATATTAACTATTTTTTTTACGAATTTCAACTTTTTTTGGAGAATTTTCTGGTTTTCGATTATTTTCTGGTTGTGTCATTACTTTAAATTTCCCATATGTATACATAAGGTAATGAAAGTATAGTATTTGGTCACAAAAAAAAAAAAAAAAAAAATAGAGTTTTTTGGCATTTCTCTACGTTTTTTTTTTTTTTTTTCTTTCTTTTTCTCTTGTTTATTTCAAAAGAGTGATCTAGAAAAAATGTCTGTCTGTTAGTACATGTTTAGCATAACTCCCGAACAAATTGGCCGACCAAACGGTATAGTGGTTAGCGTGCTAGCTTCTAGACCGCGAGGTTGCGGGTTCGAGTCCCGTGTTAGGCATGGGTGTTTGTAAATGTATGTTGGCTTGTCTAATGACGAATCTTTCGGCGCATTATAGCCCTCGAGTTGCTGACGGCGCCAGATAATCTGAAAACAACTAACCAACCCGAATAAATTGACCTACGATGTTCAAATTTGGTGTGCTGGTTGTTGATGGCCCAAGGATCTACCATTAAAGTTTTCGTCAAAATCGCGCTTGCGCATAAGGTAGTTGCCAAGAAAAAATCATATTTTTCAGTATTTGTTAAAAAAAATGGCTTTAACGGTTTTGTTCAAAATCGCTGGTAATGCCTCTGAAGGTGTTCTAAATATTCCCACTTCCGAAATTCTCATAAAAATGCAATAAAAGCGTGAAAAGTTGAAAAACGAGTGCCTGTCTGTAACACAGAGCACTTTGCCCTTAAGCATCGTCCATCATCGAATGATTTTTTTGCGTTTCTCGCACAAGCAAGGACAATGTAATGTCTTGAATAAAATCACCAATTTTGCCATTTTGACGTGTTTTTTTTTTTTTTTTTTTTTTTTTTTTTTTTTGCTCATGTAAAAATTATTGCCAAAAATATCGTCAAACTGGCCGTTTTTATTTATATGTGTGAAAATAAGAAAATGGTAAGTAACACCATGTTAAATTTTACAGCAATGACCAATATTATATAGTGTATTTAAAAGTTGCGGGAATGTTCCACACCCTTAGTTTTTGAATTAGATTATTTTATTTATTTTGTAAAGCGGACTCTCAATTTTTCTTCGGCGCCTGTTGTTTGGATTATTGAGGAATGGATATAAGCAGTCATATTTATTGCACTATCATTTCCTGTCTCAACCATTTACTTAAAAAGGCTTTGCTTGCTTTTTATTCATTATTAGGCATCAAATATAAGACTGATATTATAATGTTTAGAATTCAGTTGTTCCTGTACAATATGGATGTTCCATTTTTTTTTCCCTCTGATTATTCTTTTTGGAAACAGGGCTTGAAATTGTGTCTGATATTTTTAAATTCTTTATAATAACTTCGATTTATGTATTGCATATTAATCTGCGGAACTGATAAGGACTAATTTATCCGCTTGCCGTCATCCAATCGAGCTGAAATTTGACAGATTGAGTCATTGTTGTATCCCCTTTGTTTCACCAACAGTGGGGGCAAAGATATCATCCCCCCCCCCCCTCCCAGTATTGCATATTGGAATAAATAATTTTGTTATGATGAGATTGCTGATAGAGGTTCTTTTTTCATTAATTATTTTAGTGCAATACCATAATAGTATATCTTTTAAAATAATACATAAAATTGAAAAAAATTATTTTATTATGACGAATTAACTGGTTAGTGATTTTACTTTTTTAATAATTGTTTCCGAACTAATTTCGCACAGATAACTCATAGTTAAATGAAAAGAACTAATTAAAATTTTAACATTCTGTTTGACACACATAGAATGAAAAGGTCAAAACTTCTTGTGTTGAAAATTTCAGAGCTGTACTCCAATTTTAAGTAGGTTTCTATGGATCCACTGACAGACAGACACACAGCTTGTTTTATTATTATAGATTGAAACGATTTTAATATTTATTTATTAAAAAAAATTGGCAACATGAAAGAGTTTCTTCAATGGTCGGTTTAATGCTATTTTAGCGCGACTGGATGACGGCAAGTTGGTTTATTAGTATTCCGTAAAAGCAACCGTTTATTGACAGTTACAGCCTCGAAATTTGATTAAATGCATTGTCATCGACATCGAATTTATCTGCCAAGTTTCAGATGGATTGAATGACGGCAAGGGTTTAATTAGGCTTCCGCAGATTTGCCCACCATCAACATACAGACACACAAAATCGAAGTTAATATTAAGGATTTAATAAAAAAAAGTATTGTCCAAAAATCTTGGGACAATTCTCTTCCCCGAACAAAGAGGATAATTTTCGGAAGCGGGTTTTTTTATGTGGAGGGGGGGGGGGGGGGCATTTATTACTTTCAGGTAGAAAAGCATTCCCACAATACATTATTATTTTTTTTTTTTTTTTTAATTATTAAATTGCAGTTTTGAAGAAATTAACTAAACGTGTAAAAGTGAATGGAAATTGCGCTTCAACTCCGAATAAAACTAGGGGTGTGGAACATCGCACGACTTTCAATTTCACTATAACACTGACGTCGATTTGTGTCATTTACCGTTTTTATATATTTTCATCATTCATTTAGAGGAAATGTTCAGTTTGGCGGTATTTTTTGCGATAATTCTTGTATGGGCCTTGATGAGGTGTGCTCAAGGCAAGAGAGCTCTGTGTTAAAGGCATTCGTTTTTCAACTTTTTACGCCACTAAAACATCTTTACAGGAATTTCGGAGGTGGGTATGTTTAGAAAACCTTAAGAGACATTATCACAGCGATTTTTATCAAAATCGTTGGAGTCGTTTTTTAGCAATCATTGAAAAACATGATTTTTTTCTATGGCAGCTATCTTATACGCATTTCGCGGTTTTGACGGAAACCCTAATGGTAGGTCCCATGGCCACCAGCAACCCGCATACCAAATTTGAACATCGTAGGTTAATTTGTTAGGGAGTTATGTTGACCACAGACACACAGACGCAGACACACATACATACACACAGACAGACATTTTTTCTAGATCACTTTTTTGAAATCAGGGTGATTCAAAACGTATAGAAATGCAAAAAAAACAAAGCAAAACTTTTAACCCAATGCTATACTTTCATTACTCTATATATACGTATGGGTAATTGAAAGTAATAAATGAAAAATACTGATCAAATCTCTTTAATTTAGAATTGTATAAACGTTGATCAAACAAATTTTTGAAAACTACTGCTATTACAGAAAATACGGGAAGTCTTGCGCTTTTTATAATAGAGACCATGTCACATAAGAAACATGCACTTGCACTCCCTTCTCGACTATCGAAAAATATAGTAATGTGGAGGAAAAGTTGTAAAATTTACAAAAAAAAATACTTAGGTGTTAAGTTATCAATTCGTACCGAAAATTAATTATAGCTATTTACTAATATCCAATTCCCATTTTCGAAAAATAAAGGATTAAAAAAAAACTGTGAGAATGTGTGTTCTGTTATATATTTCTTTTTTGTTTTTGATTTCCGGCGCCTCTGCGGATTGCCGCCTGATTTTTTGTTCCACCAATCGTTGGGTTGGGTGGCGCCGTCTGGGTTGCTTTATGTGATGTAATGTTATATATATTTGTTTTCTGTCAGTTGGAAATTAGAAATTCAATCATTTTGATTGATTCCCCATTCAATTCATTTGAATCATTCATTCAATCAATCAAGGAATCAATGAATCATTCAATGGAATGATAGACAGACCTGTTCTGCTCGATCCTGATTTTCCCATATGGCCCGAAGGAAGAATGCTACTCGTGGCGCAACAAAAGACAATGCCTCTGCTGTTGTGTCCTCTCCTGATAATGATGTTGATCCTGCCTCGGATGCAAAATCTACTGATTCAACTGAATCTACTCATTCTGTTAATGAGACTTGCAAAATCCTTATACCGGCAGAAGAGATGTTGGATTATGATGAGGCAAATGCTGCAAATTTAGTTAGCACCCCTTACGTACCCACATCTTTCTACTTTGCGACTGACTCGTTTGGAAAGAGTGCTATAAGTGAACTACACAAGAAGATACTTGAGCACAATAGTACTTTGGACGCACGAGTTAAAGGAGGTGTATACTGTGTCACCCCTCGCCAGGAGGTTGAGGAGGCACTTTATTATACCTGGCTCAAAGAAATTGGTGTAACCTTTTCCCAGAATGAACCGAAGCTAGCCACTCCATTTAGAGAGGTAGTTAGGGGACTGGCGGTTACTACCACCCCAGAAGAAATACATGACTGGATGAAGTCTGAGATGCCTGACCATCTGCCCAATTCAGTCATGCAGATGAAGAGGAGGAGAGGTGTCAAGATGCCTCTTTTCATACTTGAGTTTCCTGCCCACTTCGATCGAGAACTCATCCTTTCCTGGAAGATGCTTCTTTACGTCCAAATACAGATGGAGCCGCTGAAAGGGAAGCAAGACAGTGGTCCCCGGCAATGCTTTAATTGCCAGAGCTGGGGATCACATTTGGCCTCTTCATGCACCTTGCCCACCAGATGTCGCCACTGTGCGAAAGCACACCGTAGCAGCGACTGCCAGTCCAAAGATGGACCCAAAACCTGCTGTAACTGTAAACAAGATCATTGCAGCAGCTCACTTTCTTGCCCAGCTCGCAAGAAGCTTTTGACGAGGAGGGTAGTTGGACCGTTGGTCAAGAAGGCGACCATTCCACCTACTCCCCCCCCCCACCTAAGTTAAAGAAACAACAATTCCCGCCCAGATCCCTGCAACATTTGAAGCCTACCTATGCAGAAGTTGCATCGCAAACTATTTCTGATGTTGCTTCACAAACCAACCCCCAATGCTCCAAAGGAACGATGACACCCAGCAGTTCTCTCTCATCAGAAGTTGATGCCGAAGCTGCTGATGCCATTTACCAAGCCTTTGATGTCATCTTTTCATCCTACTCTACCAAGCACAAGCTCCTTAAAGATACTAAAGAACTTAAATTCATGATTCCCATCATGAACTTTGGACTTAAGCATCTTTCTCAAGACAATTTATTTTGGCTTCTTTAAGCCCCGCCCACCTGCCATTTCCTCGATCCCGATTGGAAGTTCATCTTAGCCTGCTGCTTCTTATATAAGAGCGTTTTGGAAATCTGCATTTGAAATATCATTCAATCATTCATTTTATTCAATGATGAATCAATGATCAATCAATTATTTTCATCATTCAATCATTCATTCAATGGAATGATAGACAGACCTGTTCTGCTCGATCCTGATTTTCCCATATGGCCCGAAGGAAGAATGCTACTCGTGGCGCAACAAAAGACAATGCCTCTGCTGTTGTGTCCTCTCCTGATAATGATGTTGATCCTGCCTCGGATGCAAAATCTACTGATTCAACTGAATCTACTCATCCTGTTAATGAGACTTGCAAAATCCTTAAACCGGCAGAAGAGATGTTGGATTATGATGAGGCAAATGCTGCAAATTTAGTTAGCACCCCTTACGTACCCACATCTTTCTACTTTGCGACTGACTCGTTTGGAAAGAGTGCTATAAGTGAACTACACAAGAAGATACTTGAGCACAATAGTACTTTGGACGCACGAGTTAAAGGAGGTGTATACTGTGTCACCCCTCGCCAGGAGGTTGAGGAGGCACTTTATTATACCTGGCTCAAAGAAATTGGTGTAACCTTTTCCCAGAATGAACCGAAGCTAGCCACTCCATTTAGAGTGGTAGTTAGGGGACTGGCGGTTTCTACCACCCCAGAAGAAATACATGACTGGATGAAGTCTGAGATGCCTGACCATCTGCCCAATTCAGTCATGCAGATGAAGAGGAGGAGAGGTGTCAAGATGCCTCTTTTCATTCTTGAGTTTCCTGCCCACTTCGATCGAGAACTCATCCTTTCCTGGAAGATGCTTCTTTACGTCCAAATACAGATGGAGCCGCTGAAAGGGAAGCAAGACAGTGGTCCCCGGCAATGCTTTAATTGCCAGAGCTGGGGATCACATTTGGCCTCTTCATGCACCTTGCCCACCAGATGTCGCCACTGTGCGAAAGCACACCGTAGCAGCGACTGCCAGTCCAAAGATGGACCCAAAACCTGCTGTAACTGTAAACAAGATCATTGCAGCAGCTCACTTTCTTGCCCAGCTCGCAAGAAGCTTTTGACGAGGAGGGTAGTTGGACCGTTGGTCAAGAAGGCGACCATTCCACCTACTCCCCCCCCCCACCTAAGTTAAAGAAACAACAATTCCCGCCCAGATCCCTGCAACATTTGAAGCCTACCTATGCAGAAGTTGCATCGCAAACTATTTCTGATGTTGCTTCACAAACCAACCCCCAATGCTCCAAAGGAACGATGACACCCAGCAGTTCTCTCTCATCAGAAGTTGATGCTGAAGCTGCTGATGCCATTTACCAAGCCTTTGATGTCATCTTTTCATCCTACTCTACCAAGCACAAGCTCCTTAAGGATACTAAAGAACTTAAATTCATGATTCCCATCATGAACTTTGGACTTAAGCATCTTTCTCAAGACAATTTATTTTGGCTTCTTTAAGCCCCGCCCACCTGCCATTTCCTCGATCCCGATTGGAAGTTCATCTTAGCCTGCTGCTTCTTATATAAGAGCGTTTTGGCAATCTGTTTTTTCGCCTACTGTGTTGTCCTGTCCGTCCCGTCTTTGATTTTTATGCCAATACGATCTTTTTTACTTTCGACGATCGCCCTACGGGCTCTTTTACGACTAGTGGTATAGTGCCTTCGGGCTGGAGCCACTATAAATCAGTATTAAAGTAAAGTAGTGGAAATTAGAATTATACTAAAGTAGTTAGTAAGTAGTTGAATTTTGATTTTGGTCGAACTAGTTGTGTTGTTTTTGTTTGGCCGGCGTTTCGAAGAAGCGAAGCGTTTGGTTTCATGTGCTGACAAAAACTTTTGCCGCCTTACACCTTCTTGTTTGCGATCTGCACCTCCCTTCAAATAATTCTTTCGACGCTCATGGACAATATAATTGCATTGCAAAAGACAATAATTATTATATACGTTTTGTTAATTAATTTTCAAGTACTTTTCAGTACATTTTCCTAACCAGAAGAGAAAAGAAGATTCTACTTTCATTTGAAAAGTATATTAATCAGTGGTGGCTCGTGCACTACAGCCGGGCTGCATCTAAATTTATTAATTCAAAACTAATAAAAACTTCATTTTACAATTTTCTAAAATGAAGATCCATTTCTACGGTAAGTGAAAAAAAAATCCGATAAATGGCAATCTTCTTGCCTGAATAGTTCACGAGAAAAAACCAGCTTCCAATCAAAGTGATCGGTCTATTCCTAGTTGACGTTAAAATATCGCCAAGCCGATTTGGCGCTGTTTTGTAGGCGATAAAGTTCTAAATTTGGCAACCCCATTTTTTTTATTGACGTGCTTTGGTTTCAACCTTTCTATACCACGTATCATGGAGCTGGTTCGTTTCTCACTTTTTCATATTGGAATTCCGAATTGGCGACATTCTGGCTTTGTCACCAACTTTTCAAAAGTGCGCCAACCCATAAACGTGAACTAGGAATTTACCAAGTGATCTTCCTCCGAACACAGCAGCCGTGTTTCCTGAAACGTATTTCGGGCAGACATGTTGCTATGGTAACCAATGGAAAGCAATAGAAAGCCTTCCCTCAACTCAATGCAGGGATGTAAGAGCTGCTCCAATTGCGCCGAAGTGCGCCAAACTGACTACCCTGCTCCAAACTGCGCCAAAAACCTCTTTTCAGCCAAGATTGCGCCGAACTGCGCCAAAAATCATTTTTTGACTTCAAAAACTACTTGGCGAGAATTTTGGCTCGAAATTTTTAAAAATTATCATGAAACGTCGCCAATAAAGCGATAACGAATATTTTGCACTTCAAGGGCGTTTTTCGTCAGCTAACGTGCCGGAGCGGGTTCGCACTTGAAAATACATATTACATTCTCTCAGTTTAGTTGTAGGTTTTTCAAACTGTAAAGAAGTAGTAAATGAATCTGTGTACATCTGATTTAAATCTGTTTTCTTGGCTGATTTTAGTTATAGAATTTTTTTTTTATATACTTATAGATTACATGATTATTTTTAGAATTTTTTTTTCCGAGGCTCCGTGGTATTCTATTTTTCACACAAGCAATCTTAGTGCATCCGGTTTAGATTTGCTCTCTTGCCTGGTTTTAATAATAAAGAAATACATAGCTTTCTTTAAGCTAAAAGAAAACTCGAATATTTTTTTTAATTTCTAAACTTCCTAATCCAATTGACAGCCCCCTTACCAAACACTTCCGGGCTTAATTTCTAAGTCATCGGTAAAACGGGATTTGAATTTTTAACTTGCCGTGGTGATTAGGTGGAAGGATTGGTGACTAATAGTAAATGATTTTTTGGTAACCCTGGATATTGGATCATGATTTTGACTTGGCAACAAACGGGAAAAAGCATATTACGTCATCTTTTATTGTAGCCAATTCACAGAAAAAGCGCCAAGTCGTACCGTAGGTAGACTAGAAATTCTACGAAGAACTTGAATGGGGGAGGGGGAATTAGGCCTCTATTTAAAAAAAAAGTAAAGATTTCTTGTATTTACAAATATTTGTTTTTAAATTAGCCGCGTGAAAGATCAGGGATTCGCGGCAGTATGACCTTTGCGCCGTTAAACTTCAATCAACCAACCAGGGATTCGCGCTTTGTATTCAAACTGTAGAAGGCATGAAATCAATCTTTATGCATCCAATTTGGATATGTTTTCTTGCCTGGTTGTAACTAAAGATAATAAATATTTTTCTTAGTACTTTAAGAGTACATGATTATTTTTTAGCATATATTTTAATAAAAAAAACCTAACCAAATGTGTCGTTTTTTTTGTTTTTTTTTTAAGGATTACACAAAACCACAGACTTAAGATAATTTTGTTTCCATTGACCTTGAGATTTCACATGGGAACCCTCTATAATCCATTTAGACAATGGAGAGTAGTGTTATAAAACAAACCACTACAAAAATTATTTTTCAACTTGCCTTGTTTTAATTTATTATTTAATTACATTACAAGTTATTTTTTTATATATAAATTAAATGCTAGTATAATTGTCAAATTTCAGTTAGAGGTATTAATTTTTGAGTTAAAAAAAAATATCTTCCAATTAACAAATAGCCCTAAAAAAACCTGCTAAGTGAAGCTACCAGCCCAAACAAGTTATGAAATCTAATGCTTGCTGCTAAGCAGCCTTGTTTCACTTTTTTTGCATGGGGATGGGGTAGTACTTTGTATACAGTTAAATTATTCTGGATTATTGGGAAGAACTTCTATAGGTAATTTAAAGAAAAAAAATCTTATTTCATCAGTTGTTAAAAGTAGCTAACTGAGAGTATTTCGAAAAACTTTCAGTGATGAACCGAACCTAATGATTGGTTAGTTTTTGTGGCACAAAGCAACACTAGGGCCATGCTGTGCCCCAAACCTTATATCATTGAAAATTTCTAATATTTTAATTGTTGGCAAAGATGTTAATAAATGTCATGCTTTTTAATTTAGTTTTTGAGTAATGCAATCAAATTAATGTAAATTTAGAATGCAACTTATTTATATAATGAACAAGTTACACCTTTTTTTTACTTTAAATTAATTTGAAATATCAAGGTTGAAATATACAAAAATATTTGCTCCATCACTAATTTAAATGTAATAATTTACTGCTCCAAAATCTTATTTTTACTGCTCTGACAGTGCTCCAAAATCACATTTTGGTACTTGCACCACTGTATTAGAGATAATCTTGGAAATGCGAAGTATCCTTTGCTATCTAATGCCCTTCTGAGTCTGCCTCATGGAAATGCGGATGTAGAGAGAGGTTTCAGCATAAATAAGCAACTGTTGGAGAGTCTATTAAATTTAAATATTTACAGTTTAAATGGTCTAAGACAAGTGAAATCACATGTTGAAACACTAGGAGGCTTGAACACATTTCAGGTTACAGTTGAGATGCTAAAAGCTTCACGATTTGCTTACAAAAAGTATTCAAGCAGAATGGAGCAACAAAAACGAAAAGTTACTAAGCCAAAAGTTGAAGTCATTACAGACACAATGCAATTGAAAGCTGAAGAATCTGATATACAACAAAAATTAAAAGCATCCCAAGAATTATTAAACATTTCTGAAAAAAATATTGAAGAAGGGATTAAAAAGAAGAGTATGCATCTCGTAGAAAGCGGACAAGTGCTTCTTAAAGAAGCAAAATCAAGAATCAGTATGTACTTAAAGAACCTGGAAGAGAACAGAAAGAAACAAGCTTTTGTTTCATTGCATTCTACCAAATAGGCAAAAAAATGTACTTGTTTTCATTGCTTAAAAATACATGTATGTACAACATTTGTAATGGAGGACTTATACATTTTAATTGGATTATTATTGGCAGTCTTATTATTTAGAGTTTATTATTGTATTTCGACAATTTATCATATTTAAAATCAATATTAAGTAAAAAAAAAAAATATTCTAAATACTTTTTAAGCTAAATAGGTGTGCGAATTTTTTTGCAGAGTTTATTTATTTGTTTTATAATTGTATTTTCAAATTTAATTAGACATGCAATGGATTGTTGAAATACTTGTAAATTATCCATAATCGAATCATAACATTTGAGTAAGTAAATATTATTCTAATGAAGAAAAATAATAGTACTACTAATATAAAAGAAACCATTACAACTATCAGCTATTAATTTTACGAAATTTACTTTTTAAATTTTCAGTGTTTGTTTTGTGCTCAGTATTACAAATATGAATTCATGGTTTCTTATTGGATAGTTTGAAAGGGAAATAAATTTCTTCAGACTTTTATTGTTGGGCCAGAAGTTAATGATCACGTTCTTTTTTTCCTAGCACTGATAATAGCACGAAAAATGACAAAAATGCCCTATCCGAAAATAAACCCTACCATTTAATTTATCTTTTACATAATATATTCAAATTAATAATTATTCTTAATGTAAATTAATTTACACGCAAATTGACTTTTTTGACTTGAAGTTAGCATAAAGTAGATATATTTCGGTCAAAATACTAACAAATGTTCGACAAATCGTTAATTTTAATGCAATACTTTACTGCTCCAAAACCGTATCTAACTGCTCCAAAATCATATTTTTACTGCTCCAAAACCGTATTTAACTGTTCCAAAATCCTATTTTTACTGCTCCAAAACCGTATTTCACTGCTCCAAAACCATATTTTTACTGCTCCAGAAGTGCTCCAAAATCACATTTTGGCACTTACATCCAGGGGTGTAGTGGAGCGGGAACGCGTGGGAACGGCGATCCTTTACCTTTTTAGAAGGAGGAACGGCGTTCCCTCACCTAAATTTTTTTTACATTAAACGCAAAGTCACATAAGAAAATGAAAAAGTTCTTTCGTGAAAACTATGCTTTTGTTTTCGATCAATAACTTCAGAGCTGAGCAGGCATGCTCAAGTATTTGCAAAACACTTAAAAGAGGTGCGGTAACCCGCACCGTGGCGATTCTATCAACAATCCGACACATACCTTAAACTCCCTCCCTCACCCCATCTCAATGCTGCTGCAAAAGAACTCTGACATATGTTTACACTTAACTATGATTCATTGATTCATCCTATGCCAATTATCTTCTCCAACGAATGATCTGTATTTGTGGATGAATTCCAGACGCCAAATGTGTATGACTCGTCATGAATACGGACTATAACTTCCCTACACAAGTTCACGGCAACTAAGTCTCCATTTTTAAAAACAAAACTGTGGTCTGACACATACAGTTCTTTGTGCTCTCTCCTTGATGTTTCTCCTCTAATTTTAACGGAAAAAACACTAACCGATTTATCAGCACAAGTGATGCATCTTTTTAAAAAAAAGAGATAGAAATTTTTAAATCACCCACTTATATTTGTAAATCTTGCGCCGTATCTAAGAAATGAATTCGTTCAAGGTATACATATACACTAGGAATTGCAAAATTTGACTCAAATCTGCGTTTTTGTTTTAAAATATTTCCGAATTCATTACCTTTAAAATAATACCATTTTCTTTCTGAAACTCAATTTACTTTTTAAATTATAGTGAGTTTTGTGAACCTATTTTGTATCACGTTCATTAGCGTACTAAACTTTAAACGCGTTTTCTGAAGAATGGCATTTTGGTGTTATATGACTTTACGCCAACGGTCATAACTTCGTAATAAATTGTCCAATTTACAAAATTCTAATTTTGCTCTGAAGACACAAGCTGTGAATGTGTTTCCTATGGAGAATTTAACATATATTGTTATAAATACATTTTTTATGAATATTTTAATCTTAATTTTTTGTTAAAAATTATGTATTTTTTAAAACTTTTTTTTTTTAATTTATAATTAAATAAATATTGCAGCCAAATTCAAAATTCTCCATAAGAACATGCGCGTCAATATAATATATTTTATTTGCAATAAAAATCACACCTCTAAGTTAACTACAAATTGATTTATGTATGTTCTAATAATGTCCTAATTAGTCACTTAAATTGCAATTATCTGATTAAAAAATTGACGGAAAAAAAGTTTATATATATAAATGCATCATTTTTAATTCTGATATGCTGCCAAAAAGTTTGAAGTTATTACCTAAAAATTATAGAAAATCATCTAAATTGTATATGTATACCAGGAAAAATAAATGACAATAAAAGATACGTTTTTTGGACATTCAAAGCAAACCTGCGATTCTGACGGAATTAACTAATTGGGTGTTAAAGAATTCAGATGGGAAAAAAAGGGGGGGGGGGCGGGTGTAGAAAGTTAAAATTTTGTATTAGCTTTTAAGGTTTTTTGAATCGTGCAATTATGCATTTATATTGGCTTGCCAAATATGGAGAAAATCAAACTGATGCGTTGTTTGAACATGGCAAAATATATTCAAAACAGCAATACGTAAAAATGATGGATATGGGTGGCGCTAGGAAGATGCACGGGAGGATGGCATTCTCGTAGTTGCTTAACTTTTTATAAAATTGGAGAAAAGGGCAAAATTTAAAGGAAAAAAATTAACTGTGTTCCTTTTAATGATAGATTTTATATTAGTCATTGTAAGAAAAATAGTTTTGAAAAATTAAATTTTGAATAAAAAAAAACAACTTTTTCTTAGCAAACTTCTACCCATGCTAATGATTCTGCCTTTTTCCAAAAAGTTAAGGTATTCTTCGAAATTGAAACTGTGAAATAGTAGGAAATCAATTCAAATGTATTTCAAAATGCAAAAATAAATTGCTTTTCGGTTTGAGAATGGGGAAGTTTACATTTACAGTTATTTCCGTGTTTATTCCAAAAATATAGCAGCAGTTCTTTAAAAAAATCTTTTCCACGAAGTTTTTTTTTTTTTTTTTTTTTAATCAAGACTAAATAAAGTGGCGAGAATGAGGGGAGGAAATTGCTTCTGATCCTTTTTAAACTCAGTGATTTTGATGGCAATATCATATAAAATTTGCAGTTTGTTTTTTCCTCCAATTTATACCCACTTTTCATGATTATCACTCGAATCGTCTCTCTGCATTTTCATCGCGAAAAGGAGAAAAACCATAAAACAATCGATATCTACAACAATCGCAATCTTTTTCATTCATTTTGAAAACAGACTTCGAAAAGCTACAGAATCTGGGAATTTATTCGAACCCATTGATTGTTATAGGCATCTCAGAAATTCTGGAAGTCAGATGATTATCTAGGCTTCGAAAGCCTAGATCAGCTGATGACCCTATTAGGGTGCATTCTAAGTGTCTGAATCGAAACTCGATCTCTTTTAAATCAGGTAAATAATCTGTTTAAAATGTGTTGTAGATAATTTGTTTAAAAATTGTTGTAAAAATGTTTAAAAATTTATGTCAATAATATGTATGAAAATTCTTCAAACCATTTATAAAGTGTCAAACAATCACTTGAAATGGGTTATGCACAGCAAATTGTTTAAAAATTCGTACAACTTAGTAGTTTTAAAAAAAACTATTTAAATAAAAATGTTTAAACACAAACATTTTTTTCTTCTTTTTAATTTTTGAGGGGCTCATTATTTGTTTTGAGATTATTAAAGTAATATTAATAAAGTTATTTACTCCTAATAGTTACTTTCACCCCCGCCCCCATGGAAAAAAAAAAGTGTACGTTTGTAACGACTCGACAAAGCGTTCCTAAACCTTTTTATTTTACACTACACCACTGCTTACATCCCTGCTCAATGTAATAACGGTGCTTCTGATCAAGTATTATTTCTAACTTCCGCTTCCCTTGAGAATTTGATGAGCTGATTGGC
This sequence comes from Linyphia triangularis, assembly GCA_963978545.1. Lineage (NCBI taxonomy): Eukaryota > Metazoa > Arthropoda > Arachnida > Araneae > Linyphiidae > Linyphia > Linyphia triangularis. The sequence continues at coordinate 98,938,409 of OZ021724.1, read as the reverse complement.
TCAGCATATAAGAATCTGCGTGGTTGGGGTGAGTATGTGACCAAAACAACGCCTTTTTATGATGACATCATTGACTGATTCGCAAGTTTAAAAGAAAAGAGGATTGATTTTGTTTTTAATAAATAAATAAGTGCTTTCTTTCTCATCTTATTCATTTTATAAAAATTGAAAGGAAACTTTGATTTGAGTTTGAGTACTGAAGATTATTAAGATTAAAGACTTAGCGTTCATGAATGATTGTGAAAAGTGTGTGGTGTGGGGGAACACATGTTTCCGGCTGCACTAGCATTTTCGATCACGGGCAGCCACTAATATTAATAGTAAAACTTAGTTTTTTTAACAATTTGAGATAGGAATTTACTTAAATAGTTACTTCGAGTGCATATTTTTTGCCAAAACTGTTGTATTTAATGAAAGATAGTAAATCATTCTGTTATGTTATCATATGGACTTGCAGCATTAGCATGGGAAAGTTCAAAACTGTGTTACTACTGCTAAACTAAAACAAGAACGTTTCTTTCATATCATTTCTCTAAATATCTAAGATTAATTCAAATTCTTTTATGAGGAAGTTTCACTGAATCCGTATATATTAGAGGTCGGTGATATATCGATACGACGATATTTTTATCGATATTTCTAAAAAGATATCTATATTAAAAATAACGATACAGTAGGTATTAAAATATATACCTTGTTTCAAAGTTTATATATAAGGCACATTAATTAAAAAAAAATCTTTTAGAATTATCCTCAATTTAAACTGTAATGTGCTCATAGTCAATGATTATTTAAAAACTCTAAAAAGTACCATGTATAGAAGCGTTTGATAGAGTGAAAAAAGTTGTTTTTTCTTCTCATTTTTCTTTTGTGTCACATTTAACAGTTTTCCATTTAATTCCAATTTAAAGAACATTGGGAAACCAACTATGAACTTGAGCTTTATCTATTTAGATATGAATATTCAAAACTTGGTTTGGATCAGTGGATATTAAAAACACATGTCTTGTTGCGGTTCATTAATTTATAAAAAATACGTTTTTAGAATAATTCCTAATTTTAATGTAAAGGGTAAATAATAGGGGTCGGCGATATATCGATACTTCTAAAAAAATATTGATATTAAAAATATCGATAAAAGTCACCGATATATCGATATTTTCAAACATTTTTAGTTTTTTGATTATCGTTTTGTAATTCCATGTGTGTTTTCCATTTTCTTTATTCCCTTTCAAAAACTTCAAAACTTAAGTTTGAACTTGGCTGAGAGATAGTTAAAATGGCACTAATATTCAATACTTAAAAGCTATTGAAAATTTTCTAAATTTTTCTTAAAATCACTGCACCAATTAAGGGAAAATATATGTGTATTTTTTTATTTTTTGTAATAGATCCATTTCAATTGAAAAACTAGTCACCTTACAAAAAAGCAATCATGAAAAGTAGAAATTTGCCCTGAAAAACTTTGTTTCTGGCAAAATTGAAAAACAAATTAAAAAAAATCATGTATCGATATTATATTTCTATGCAACGATATAGTATCGATATTTATTTTGATCGATATTTCCGACCTCTAGTATATATTAATCTGGAAGTGGAGAAGAGAAATTATCACATCAACGATTCAAAATGAGTAGAGTTTGTTTTCAAACTTTTGCCTTCGTGTTTAGTTTAAGGGCAAGATTGAATTCATAATCTTCATGTCTCTTCCCACAAATATCTTTTTTGTATAAAATGCGCAAAATCTAGCAGAAGTTTTTAATTTGCTTCTGCCATAAAGAAAGGAAGAAATATTTCAATGAATTCGATTGTCAAATTGGCTTTTTCATAGCGATCTATAGGAGTGTTTTTTCTGTTAATATGGCCATTTATTGCAATTTAGCAAAGATGTTTCTTCGATCGATTTGGAACACGTGTTTTATGTGATGGTTGGGGAGTTATAAACAAAGAATTATGTAGCGGTCCTCTCGAAAAACGTTGCTCATTAGAGCATGGACTGAAATAGCAATTAATTTATTTATGTTTTGTCTGTTTTATGAAGTTTATGTAATTTTGTATTTCATGATAAAATAAGTTAGATTGTGGTTAGGCAAATAAATCGGGTCTTCTCTAACTGTGATAATAAGAAAATCCAATCCAAATCTTAATTTTTTTAATTTAATTTTTTCATAAAGATTTAATATAACCTTGATATTGAATTTGTACTGTAAATTATATTTAAAAGTTAGTTTTAAAACAATAACAGGGATGAGAGTTTTCCTCCTTTTGGAGGATTTCCTTCTTTTTTGTTTCTTATGTAACATTTTCCTTCTCTTTGTCCCTGTTTCGAGGATTCACAATTTCCTGATCTGAACCAGTTTTTTCTCTTCCTCATGTCTAAACAAAAGATTTTCCCTCTTAGCTCCCTTTTCCTCACTGATTACTTCACAAGCTCCTAATACGTGAAATCTAATTATTATATGGTATGAGAAATTTCATTGTATCTTTAAAATTATTGAATCATCCTTCCTGCATACTTTTTTGTTGAATTTTTGTGTATGCCTTTCGCGAGCTTTTTTGACGAATTTTTTGGTCCCTTCCGCTTGATTTTTGTAACGAATTTTGGGATTTCTCTCCTTTTTGCTCTTTTATTACTCTCTTCCCTGAATAAACTCGATTTTTGGAACTGTAGTGGAAGAATGGAACTAAGTTACAGTTTATAAGTGGATTATGCTGATGCCAATTTTGAGAACCGATTGAAGCAAGGCCGGATCCAGAGTGTTATTACGGAGTGAGCGGAAAAAAATTTAGTTTTGGACTTTTGCATAGTTTAGATAAAAAAAAAATTGTTTTTAAGTTATACTTCTATACCATGGGATTCTAAAACAATTATTTCCAATGTATTTAATAGATCAAGTTTATGTCTTAACTACAAAAACGTTAAATTTTTTTTTTTTATATATATATAATAAGCAACATTTTAAACAAAAAGTGCATAGTTAAAAGATTTCTTTTAAAAGATTGATTTCATCCATAGCCTGAGAGAAGTGCGCAACGCAAAAACCATCTTAGTACATTGGTTTTATTACTTTCAGTTACCCTTATGTATACATAGGATAATGAAAGTATAGTTTTCGGCCATAAAAAATTAAAATTGTTCGATTTTTTTTTTAATTATTCCTTTACGTTTTGGAACATCCTGATCTAAAAAATGTGTGTATGTGGTCAGCATAACTCCCGAACAAATTGACCTACGATGTTCAAATTAGGTGTGAGGGTTGGTGATGGCACAAGGCCCTACCATTAAAGTTTTCGTCAAAATCGCGCATGCGCGTAAGGTAGCTGCCATTGAAAAAATCATGTTTTTCAGTAATTGCTAAGGAACAGCTCTAACGATTTTGTTCAAAATCGCTGTGGTAATGCCTCTTCAGATGTTCTAAACGTTCCCACCTCCGAAATTCCCGTAAAAATGCTTTTATGGCGTAAAAAGTTGAAAAACGAATGCCTTCAACACAAAGTTATATTCTCTTGAGCATACCTCATCAACGATAATTGATAAAAATGCACGTTGAAATACCGAATTTTTTTCTTCTTTATAATCCTTATCTAAAGTTACAATTTTAACTGTAATTGTATACAAAAAATTTTGTTTACTTCGGTTTGAAAGGAAACCTGGAAATTTAAAAAAAAATTCTGGAAACCCTGGAAAAGTCAGGTAATTTTGTTTTGCATTTTAAGCGGCAACCCTGTAGAATGCATTGTCATCGACAACCAATCTATCTGCCAAGTTTGAGACCGATTGGTTGACGGCAAGAGGGTCAATTAGGCGTCCACAGATTTGCCCATCGACATACACAAAAAATCGTAGTTAAAAAAAAAAGCATTTTACTTTCTATTGACTGAAAAGTGTAGTAAAACTTAATTTTTTAACTGTTTAACATAGGAATTTACTTCTTAAAAATAAATACTTCGAGTACATATTTTTTACCAAAACTGCGGGATTGAATTTGAAGATTTTTAGAGGCTTCCAACTAATTTCTGAAAATAATACTCATTTTTTGAAGAATAATCATTTGTTCAAGAAGGAAAGTAAAATGTTATCTCTATATATATAAGGCAAAGCCCTCACTCACTCACTCATCACTAATTCTCCCACTTCCCACATACTCACAACTCTGAAAATCGGCACAAATATCAACAATGGTAAAAATAGAAAAAGTAAACTATTCCGATCTCGATTAACCCACTTTTAGGGGTCGAAAAGGGGTTAAACGTTCCAAACGGGGGACATTCGAATATCCTACTTCCCACATAGTCACAACTCTGAAAATCGGCACAAATATCAACAATGGTAAAAATAGAAAAAGTAAACTATTCCGATCTCGATTTACCCACTTTAAGGGGTCGAAAAGGGGTTAAACGTTCCAAACGGGGGACATTCGAATATCCTACTTCCCACATAGTCACAACTCTGAAAATCGGCACAAATATCAACAATGGTAAAAATAGAAAAAGTAAACTATTCCGATCTCGATTAACCCACTTTAAGGGGTCGAAAAGGGGTTAAACGCTCCAAACGGGGGACATTCGAAAATCCTACTTCCCACATAGTCACAACTCTGAAAATCGGCACAAATATCAACAATGGTAAAAATAGAAAAAGTAAACTATTCCGATCTCGATTAACCCACTCTAAGGGGTCGAAGAGGGGTTAAACGTTCCAAACGGGGGATATTCGAATATCCTACTTCCAACATAGTCACAACTCTGAAAATCGGCACAAATATCAACAATGGTAAAAATAGAAAAAGTAAACTATTCCGATCTCGATTAACCCACTTTAAGGGGTCGAAAAGGGGTTAAACGTTCCAAACGGGGGACATTCGAAAATCCTACTTCCCACATAGTCACAACTCTGAAAATCGGTACAAATATCAACAATGGTAAAAATAGAAAAAGTAAACTATTCCGATCTCGATTAACCCACTTTAGGGGGTCGAAAAGGGGTTAAACGTTCCAAACGGGGGACATTCGAAAATCATACTTCCCACATAGTCACAACTCTGAAAATCTGCACAAATATCAACAATGGTAAAAATAGAAAAAGTAAACTACTCCGATCTCGATTAACTCACTTTAAGGGGTCGAAAAGGGGTTAAACGTTCCAAACGGGGGACATTCGAAAATCCTACTTCCCACATAGTCACAACTCTGAAAATCGGCACAAATATCAACAATGGTAAAAATAGAAAAAGTAAACTATTCTGATCTCGATTAAGCCACTTTAAGGGGTCGAAAAGGGGTTAAACGTTCCAAACGGGGGACATTCGAAAATCCTACTTCCCACATAGTCACAACTCTGAAAATCGGCACAAATATCAACAATCGTAAAAATAGAAAAAGTAAACTATTCCGATCTCGATTAACCCACTTTAAGGGGTCGAAAAGGGGTTAAACGTTCCAAACGAGGGACATTCGAATATCCTACTTCCCACATAGTCACAACTCTGAAAATTGGCACAAATATCAACAATGGTAAAAATAGAAAAAGTAAACTATTCCGATCTCGATTAACCCACTTTAAGGGGTCGAAAAGGGGTTAAACGTTCCAAACGAGGGACATTCGAATATCCTACTTCCCATTTGGTCACAACTCTAAAAATTGGTACAAATATTAACAATAGTAAACATAGAAAAGGTAAGCTATTCCGATCTCGATTAACCCACTTTAAGGGCTCGAAAAGGGGTTAAACGTTCCAAACGAGGGATATTCGAATGTCCTACTTCCCCTTTCGTCACAACTCTGAAATCTGGTGCAAGTATCAACAAAAACAAACGTATAAAAAGTAAGCTATTCCGATCTCTATTTACCCACTCTAAGAGGTTAAAAAGGGGTTAAACGTTCTAAACGAGGGATATTCGAATGTACCTCTTCCCATATGGTCACAACTCTAAAAATTGGTACAAATGTCAACAATGGTAAACATAGAAAAAGTAAGCTATTCCGATCTCGATTAACCCACTTTAAGAGGTCAAAAAGGGGTTAAACGTTCCAAACGAGCGATATATTCGAATGTCCTACTTCTCATATTTTCACAATTCTGAAAACTGGTGTGAATATCAATAAAGACAAACGCAGAAAAAGTAAACTATTCCGATCTCGGGTGGATCAAGGTGTGGAAAAGGGGTTAAACGTTCCAAACGAGGAATATTCGAATGTACCACTTCCCTATGGTCACAACTCGGAAATTTGGTACAAATGTCAAAAAAGATTAAACATAGAAAAAGTAAGCTATTCTGTTCTCGATTAACCAACTTTAAGGGGTCGAAAAGGAGTTAAATGTTCCAAACGAGGGATATCCGAATGTTCCTCTTCCAATGTAGTCATTTTTCTGATATTTTTTTGCAAATGTTAAAAAAATAAGTCATTCCAATATCGATTAACGAATTTTTAAGGGACGAAAAAACGACGCAACATTGAAACTATACGTGGATTAACTTAATGTCTAATTAACTTAATTCCAATACAGCTACTACTTTGAAATTTAGAACTAAGAGCAAACATAAACACAATAAACTATTCCAGTTTACTATTCACAATTATAAATTTCGTTTAAAATGTCAACAAAGGAAAGTTCCTATTTTGATAAATCAATTTGTCGGGATCGAAATGGGAGCAAACGTCTGAAGTGTAGAATACATGAATGTCTTTTGATCGCTAAAATGCTAATGGTAAAATTTCGTAGCGCAGCACGGGTATTCAGCTAGTTTTTAATATTTGTGCTCGGACATTTTTTTTTCTTTTTCAAACTTTTTTTATTCAATTGGATTTTATGGTGGATAGACTTTAAAACAAAAAGGCCCGATAAAATTTCGAAAATTTATCGACAAGAGGAGGGCGAGGCGCTTCCTTTACAACGGCCCTGAAAATTGTTCTGAGGAGATTTCAAAAAATCATTTTTCTCTTTTTTTCTTTTTCAAAAGTTAGTATTGGCCATTGGTCGGAAGACCGCGGCTCTTCTCATAAATATTTGCGGCTCTTCTCATGACTATTTGCGGCCTTTCAAATTCTAATTTACTCAAACTTAAGAATAAACTGGTGAAGCAATAAATGATAATGAATGTGTGCTTTGTTTAGGTAACCCAGGAGTCGGCACACCGCGGTTCCGGAGCCGCACGCGGTCCAAAAGGAATAGAAAAATTGATGAGGATAAGATTGAAATAATAAAAAAAGCATGTTTTGCCATTGCTGAAAAACGCTCCTACGATTCAGATTAAAATCTCTGTGCTAATGCCCCTTAAGAAGTACTAATCATTCCCACCTCCTAAACTCCCGTAGAAATGCGATAAAAGCGTAAATGGTTGAAAACGAGTGCCTTTAACACAGCTCTCTGTCCATGAGCATCGCCCATCAACGATTGATTTTTTTCTGTTTCACACGCAAGAAAGGACGTAGTAGAAGTAGTTTAGGACCCCATTGGCGACTTTTCTTGATTTGAACTGGTCGGATTGGCGCTTTTTTACACTTCTGGCTAGCCCTCCTTTCTACACAATGTGGCAGCCCTTGCAGTTTTGGAGGTTATAATTTGTTTTAGCACTTTGCATTTGTAGGTCTGACCAATTCAAACCGGGACACTTCACCAATGAGGTTCTATACTGCTTCTGTCCTGAAAGAACAATGTTATGTCTATAGAATAACAATCACCATTTTTTTTTATTTAACCCTTTGGGTACATTTGATGGCTGAGAGTCGCCATGCACTTGTTTTGCCTGTTAATAATGACGAATCTAATTCGTCATTCAAACTAGGTTGATTGAATGGATTTTAATGTCACAAGGAGCCATGATTGGTTAAGCCAAACATCTAAAATCATATCGCTCTAAAAAATGAATTTTCACGCAATTTAATGCCTTTATATACTATTCCTTGCATCAGCAAATTAAATCCGTTCGAAACGTAGCCCACCTGATGACTGTGTGGTTAGCGCTCTGGTCAGAGGTATCTGATTCGAATCCCGCGTTAGGCATAGATGTTCGTTGTGGTTCAGAATCCACGTTAAGCTGTAGGTCCCTGCTTGATTATCCGTTCTTGTGCATAAAAATAGACCGTTGAGCCTGCAAAACAACAATTCAAAACGTTCAATTCCCAAATAAATCTGTACCCAAGGGGTTAAATGAATGAAAATATGAAAACTGTGGTCATAAATAACACCATATCAAATTTGAATGCAATGAAAATATTATAGTGTAATTAGTATCTCTTACTAATTACTTTGGCTTTAGCATTCAGTTTTCTATTTTTGTTTTCACATGTGTCCTTCTGATTGATCTTGCAACTTGCTGCATTTTGTTTCGCAACAGGTCCGTATGGTCGAGCCCTACGAGACGATCGCGACTCTCACCCGCAAGCTCCAACGACTCCATGTCGTTTGCGACCTTCTCAGAAAGATCATTCGTGTGGTGAGGCTGAGCAAGCGGCTCAAAAGTCATCTGAGCAAGGACTCACCGGAGCTCACCAAGGCGGCGAGCTGCCTCAGCGAGCTTGAAGAGGTGGAGGGATTGGACGGATTGGCTGTCGTGGAAACAGAACTCAAGTATATTCAGTATGCGAAGTCACTTGTGGAGAATAGGAGTTGAAGTAGATGGAAATTACTTTGTGTTCAATTTGTTATAAATTTGTAAAAATTGTGTTGTACATCTTTGTATGAATAGCTGGGTGCATAAATAAATTATACATTTGTTTCAAGAGTATGATAATTGTTTTTGAAGGTCTTATTAGACCTAATGATGCTTTATGTGCCATGTCATTGTTTAAACAAACATCATTAATTCAATTAATTGTAGCATTAGTTCAATAACAGATGAGTTAAACATGATTTATTTCATCTTAACAGATGCGTTAATAAATTAAAAATGTTTACCCAAAATCGAAAAGATAATTAGAAAAATATACAACCCCTTCAAATTAAGTTCATTAGATTACGTTGCTTTGTCCGTGTTTCGTTTTACGAACGAGGCCTCAATATAAAAATAAGAGGCGAAATTTACAAATTAACTATGTAAATAAAACTTAAAATCTTAGTTGCAAGCAAACAACCATCTTTTGTTTTTATTCTTAGGAACAGTCGAACAGATATTCAAAACGATTACGATTAAAAGTATCGTTTCGATTCGCAACACTCCCACCTTTTGTATTGATTTTAATCAAGACAAAACTTAACGAACATATGAAAGTAGATCAAAGGGGGATGATTGCGAGAGACAGTGATGTTACAATAACTGGTATGAGAAACTGTAATTACAAAACATTGGTGTGTAATACTCAAACTGAAATATTTAATACCACTTAAAAAATTACTCTAACTTAAAGTCTCTAAACTAAACTATATAAAGTTTCTTTCTAATCAAAGGTCTAGTCTCTTTGGCATCTTCACTTGACGACCACTTCGTGTATACTTTACTTCTGGAATCTTTAGGATGGTGTCTCTAGAAACATCAGAAATCTGTGCCTCCATGATGGGAGGGGTGGGTGTTACGTCCTCGGATCGTATCTCTAAAGGATAGAGTCGTTGAATAGGCCGAATAAGAGTTGTATGAGCCAGCTTCAATCGAGCGACTCTTCGTTTGCCATCTTTGCCCGAGATCAACTCCTCGATCCGTGCTAAGGGCCATTCGATTCTTTTAGAATTATCAGATCCCACAAGAACGATATCACCCTCCTGTAAATTGGAACGTTGTTTATCTTCAGGATTTTTCACCAACGCAGCTAGATATTCTCTCTGGAACCTCTTGCGGAAGCTCTCACGAACCCTTTGAAGGTAGCACAGTCTCTTTCGTAAATGGTTGCTGTCAATCAGATCTAGATCAACTGTGTCACAATGTAATGGTGGAGAAACTTCACGCAAAAAATGAGCAGGGGTCAAAGGCTTTGGCTCTTCAGGATCCTCAGATGTGTAGGTTAGGGGTCTTTGGTTGATGGTACTTTCGCAGTCAGTCAATACAGTAAGCATTTCTTCATAGCTGAGACTAGCTTTACCAATGTTCCTCTTCAAAAGATCTTTGAGAACTCTAACGAGACGCTCCCACCATCCACCGTACCATGGTGCACTTGGAGGTTAAAATTCCACTTTATTTGTTGCGCTGCAGAGTCTGCTTGAATAGCTTCCCAATCCAAATTTTGAAGTGCTCTTGCGGTACCGATAAAATTTGTTCCTTGGTCTGTATAAATAACATTGCATCTCCCTCTACGAGCGATGAACCTTCGCAAGGCTTGAATAAAGGCATCAGTTGACAAGGATGTTACTAACTCAAGGTGTACGGCACGATACACAGCACAGGTAAACAATATAATCCAAGCTTTGATACCTCCTCGCAGAAAGACTGGACCAGCTAAATCTGCACCGGTGACTTGGAAGGCAGCAACTCTCTGGATACGATCGGCTGGTAATGGCGAACACTCTGTTGTCGCATGTTTCATGGAAAGCCTTTTACAGGGAATACACTTAGAGATCACTTCCCTGATAATCCTCCGTCCTCTGGGGATCCAAAATCTTTCTCACAAATGTCCCAGTATAGTCTGTACACCAGCATGATTTAGGGTCTTATGCGTATACTCAATTAAACGTCGAGTTATCAGATGATCAGGTAAAACAATTGGGCATTGAAAGTCCTCGTCATCTTCACCAAATACAAGGCGAGTTCTAACCCTTAGTACTCCTTCGTCTTCATAAAATTTCATTGAAGTTTCATACTTCTTCCTGATATCCTCTGACCACTCGTTCTGAATCATCTTTATTAGATGTAGTTCAGCACTTCGAAATTCTTCACTGGTTATTGGTCCTTCAACCTTCTCTTGAACTTTACGAGAGTTGACAAAGAAACTGAAAATCCACGCAACCATCCGTACTATCATTGAGTATTTCGAGAAGTATAAGAGTCTTTGACTAACAACTTCTTTCTCTACACTTGCTGCGCTCGTCACTATCTTCCTGCGTTCTTTCAGGGCTTCCTCTGGACACGACAAATTCGTTACCGTCCATGATGCTTCATCCTCTCGCAACCACAAAGGGCCTTCCCACCATTTCTGTTTGAAAAGGTCGTACCAATTGCAGGAACGAGATGGTAAATCTGCAGGGTTCAATTCCCCGGGTATATATCTCCATGCGTTGATATCCGTCAGCGCTCTTATTTCTTTTACTCTATTACCGACAAAGGTATTCCAGGGTTCTTGTTTCTTAATCCATGCTAACACAACCATTGAGTCACTCCAAAAAAATGTTCTAAGAGGCAACTTCAGAGATTCTAGAATAGACTTATATAACCGAGCAGCGATGGCAGTTCCTAATAATTCCGCTCTGGGAATCGTTGGACGGTTCATTGGCATCACTCTGGATTTTGCAGCCACTAAATTTACAAAAACTTCTCCCTGGTCTTCACATCGCAAGAATGCACAAATAGCATAAGCAAACCCCGATGCATCTGAAAAAATGTGCAAAGTTGCATCATCCAGTTTTCCTCTAAACATTCTTCTTGGAATAGAGCATTGTTCAATCAGACCAAAATGTCTTGCCCAACTACGAAATCTCACTTTAAGATCCTCAGGAAGTTCTTCGTCCCAACTCAATTTCCTCCTCCAAACTTCTTGCAGAATCAATTTTGGAACCAGCATTGCAGGGCAAGAAAATCCTATTGGGTCGTATACACTGTTTACTATTGAAAGTAAGATTCTTTTAGTTGGTGATAGAGTTAGGTCAACAGTTTTGGAGGAAACACATGACATTTCATCTGTCTCACAATTCCATTTAAGTCCTAATACTGACTGAATTGAGTCTTCCGAACAACCTGTAGAAAACCAGCAACGTAAATCAAAGCATCCATCAGCCATTATCTCAATTGCCTGGCTCTTCAGAATTTGAAACTGATCTTCATCTTCGACACTGGTAACCAAGTTATCCACGTAAAACCCTTCTTCCAATTTCCTTCTTGTAAAAGCCATATCTCTACCTTTAAATTTTTCCTGTGCGAGGTGATGTAGTATCGTTGCATTCAGCAGGAAAGGAGATGAAGTTATCCCAAAAACGACGCGGCAATGGTTATATTCGACGACAGTTGAGCATTCAGGATCCTTATACCACAAGAATCGTAGAACATCTCTGTCTACTGGATTTACGCTTATTTGCAAGAATGCTTGTTTAATGTCAGCAGTTACTCCCTTGGCACCCCATCTGAATCTGTTTAGTAACGGAGGAATTTGCTGTGTTAAACTTGGTCCTGTACTCAGACAATCATTTAATGAAGCACCACCCTTAGTCTTGAATGACCCATCAAACACAGGCCGTATTTTCGTTGTTGCGCTTGATAATTTAACTACCGGTCTGTGCGGCAAGTAGTAGGCTGAATTCTTCACCTCTGATATATCAGTCTCTTCAATAATTCCTTCCTTTTGCCAATTCAAGAAAACTTCGTTATACGCGTTGAATGTGCGTTCTTTTACTATACGCTTCGTAACAGAACGAAGTCTGGCTACGGCTGCTTCACGATTGTTATACAAGGGAGGGTGTCCAACCAACCAAGGCAGTGTAACTTCATAACGTTGTTCTTCGTTAACCTTCAGGGTTTCTTCAAAATGGATTAATGTGTCTTCTTCCAGCAGCCTCTTCTCATGTACTTCTGTTGGATCAGTTATGCCCAAAACTTCTAAATCCCAAATGTTATGCAATTCAAAGTTCTTCAAGGCCAATGATACCATACTACAAACTTCTTTTTTCCTTCCAAGACCCAAGATGGTCCAACCAACCAAGGTTTCTACAGCTGAAATCCCCGACTTGAAAATCTCTACTCTTCCTGTTAAAATACTACCAAGGACATCCGCTCCAAGTAGGGCTCTTATAGGAGGCGTATTTCTACCTACGTCAGTTAGGACTATCCCCCGGGAAGAGAGTTCGGAAATAAGATTTTCATCTTGTATTCTAGGCAATGACGTACAAATCTTTGGCTGAATCTAGGAATGAAACTGGTATCGAACATTTTCCGTCTAAACCCTCTATATTCAAATTATATTTTCCATGTTTAGCAGCAGGTGTTGTTCCTCCGCCAAATAATCCCCGAGATAGAATTTCCGTGCCTGAAGATTGAAGATTTAACTCTTTAACTAAACTAGTTTCAATATATGAACGATGAGATCCATCATCCAATAAAGATCTTACGCAAACCTGTTTACCATTATTACGAAGTCTTAACATAACAGTCTTAAGATAAACTTCTCGTTGGGAAGACTGTGAAGAAAGCATTGCTGTAGCCTTTTCTTCTTCATTTTCAAGCTCTTTGGAAGGAGATTTTACAGATCCTTTGCTGAGATTTGGACACATTATCACATAATGTCGTTGACTGCACAGCAAACACCTTACTTTGCTTCTACAATCTCGGAAAAAATGTCCTGTTTTGAAACACAATAAACAGCATTTTGCTTGCTTAACCGCATTTTTCCTTTCTTCCAAACTCATTGCAGAAGCTTTTCGACAATCTTGGCTATTGTGAGGCTTTTTGCAAAACACACAATCGGGCCTTCCATATGATTTATCGGGAAGCGACGATATTAAAGCAGCTGCTGTTGGTTCGTCTTGTTGAAAAGGCTTATTTATTTCTCGTTTGAATTTTTGTCTTCCAAAACCATTTTCCGCCAAAATCCTATGTTCTTCACCTTCTACTTCCTGAGATAAAAATTCCATCAACGATTCCAACAAATTTTCTTTTGTTACGTTTATCATATCTTCGTCGCCAATTTTAGTGTTTAATCTGTATCTGTCCTACGCCTTCAAAACCTCAACGGGTAAACACGATTCAACCACCGGGTACAACATCGCTGCGTAATTTTTCGTAGTTACACCCAATGTTTCGAGAGATCTGAGATTTGAACCCAACTTGTCATAAAGCTCAGCAAGCCTTACATTTTGGCGATTCAGGACTAAAGCTAAAAGATCTCTAATATATACTTCAATTAATAAATCTGTCCTTCCAAAACGAGACTTTAAATGGTCTATTACTTTCAAACTAGGGGGCTTCGCCCCCTGCTCGCTAACGCTCGCCAACCCCCAAACGCCTCGCTGCGCTCGGATTGAGCGGCTTTGCCGCTCGAATTTGTGGTTAAAACATCTTGCTGCGCTCGAATAAGTTTGCCAGCCATAAAAAAATGTAATCAAATTTTTATAAATTTAATGTAAGGCCTAATAGAGAAAACACCCAAATTGCAAGTTTCATAATAGAAAGTTAAATATACTATCCGCCAACATTCTGACTTAAAACTTCCTTAGCTATGCCCTAACATTGAAGTCCCAATATCTTTTATTTATTCTGATAAGTCGCCCCGTTAGAGGACGACGTCCAACGCGAAGCATTTCCTGAATAGAAATACTTCAAAATAATAATTACTCTAATACAAAAATGCTTCAGAAAAACAGAAAAAATCAACTTTGAAACGAAGAGTTTAAAAAGAGCTTTAAAATTAGCAATGGGTTTGTTGTTTACATATAAGGATAGCTTTAAAATTAGCAACGGTTGGTTGGTTGAACCCCCGAGCAGCCGGTTTGTTGTTTACATACGTAAGGATGTTGCCAATCATATATTCAAAATCATTGAGGCTTTGTAGTAGCTTAATGTTGAAAAATATTGAAATTTAACTAATTAATAAAGTGTTAATAAATTATTTTGGCACGTTTTGGCAAATCTACAGCTTATTTCCTTTAAAATGACACCTTGATCATTGAAATTGGTTGAGTAGTTTAGGCGGACGGACTAACCCCAAAAAACGTATTGCCTATTAAATATATAGATAGTTTTCTTTGGAAGGTGGATAGCTCTCAACGATGTCTCTCGCTTTCGTATTTGATTTAACAGACGCCAACAAATATTGAAATTTGTCTTCCTCTTTCAAGCCATCATCCTTGTGTATGCGTGAAAACTGTCCCCAAAATGCTACCCAAGTTTTAGGACAAACCTCATATTCTTTCAAAATTATCTTAGGCAGCTTTAAATTCGCGCCAACTTGTGACTGAAAATTGCATGACTCGACGACTAATTCTTTCTGAACATAAGAATCGTAAAATACTTTCACTTCAATGAATTTATCTCTATAAGATTCAGTTAAATCAAATTCTTCATCAGAAATATCAGTTAGTAAACTTATTTGAGAGTCCAAGTCAAACGACCTAGTCGCTTTATCATCTATCTTATTATAAATAGTATGAATTTCCTTACTTTCGATTCTATCGGATTCTTCTAACTTTGCAAATTGATTGCAAGCTGTAGTAAAAGCACGACGTAGCTGTGTTCTTGCTTTTTTCAGATCTTCCAAGGTACTTGCATCACTTTTTTCATCCGCCATTTTCCAAATGAAATTCCAAAGTTCCACAAATCGAAATTCCAAAGTTCCACGAATCGAAAATTCACGAATCGTTGTATGCACAGTACGTTATTTCCAATCTAAGTCGCAGATATTCTTTTAAATCACGGACGCCATGTTTCGTTTTACGAACGAGGCCTCAATATAAAAATAAGAGGCGAAATTTACAAATTAACTATGTAAATAAAACTTAAAATCTTAGTTGCAAGCAAACAACCATCTTTTGTTTTTATTCTTAGGAACAGTCGAACTCGAACAGATATTCAAAACGATTACGATTAAAAGTATCGTTTCGATTCGCAACAGTCTGATAGCAATGTTCGAAGTAAAGTAGAATCTCGATTAACCGACCTAATTCGGACCAAAGGTAGGTCGGTTAAGTGAAAATTCCGTATAAAAGAGAGTTGTAAAAAACAATAAAACAGTCAATGATTTTCGTTTATTGAATACAGGACTTTTAATGTTTTCTTATGACATAATTGTTGGAAATGAGTTTTTGTTGCAATAGTCTTGATAATCTTTGTTTCGCTGCTCTATCCCGGAGTCTTTTTGAAGGCAATAGTTCAGTTTGATCTGCATCCGAAGGTTGCTCTAACCATGTCAGTTCTTTAGAAAAACAGTCAAACGCCTCACCATTACTTACGTAACTTTAGAGCAAGGGAAAAGATTACGGTTTAAAAAGGAACAAATGATTTATTACTCATTTGGAAGATTTTTGATGTCGACTAAATGATTGCCGGTTAACAGAGAGTTCCGGATAAAGGAGGGAAGGTTAATCGAGGTTCTACTGTAATAATTTGGCAAAATATGACAGGAAATAAATATTACATGCATTAAAAAGCCTAACTAGTATTTTCCCTGTCTATACAAATCCCTCTAATCGGAAAAAAAAATCACAACCCAAAGAAATTCACAAAAATGAAAATTCCTTGAAGCATTGAAGCAATAAAAAAAAGATGGGATCTCAAAAAGAAATAAAAAAGTAAATCCCATCCATTGAAAGCCACATTCTAAAAAAATAACATTCTGTTTATGAAAAGCAACAACTATTTAGATTTAAAACTTCCAAGTTCTATGCATATTGGAAGGGCTTTCAGTAGAGTCTCAGACAGACTTAGTTTTATTATTATAGATAAACTTTAAAAATTATTTCAATTTGAATGAGTAACGTGTTTTGTTTCGAGTGCAAAATTCATAATGGAGTAATAGAACTGTGGTGGTTTTGTGTACAAATAACATAAATACAACACCAAGACACCAGATATCTCTTTTGTATAGTGGTTAGTGCACCGGTCTTCTGACCTAAGAGTCCTGGATTTGATTCCCACTTAACGCACATCGCTATATATTGGTGACCCGACTATTTGAACACATCAGTGGCACCATCTACTGTATGACTTCTACTCTACCATCTAGGGCGACTCACTGCCGCACACAAGCAACTCAATTGTTCACCCCTTTACTGGGAAGGAGCAATGGGGTGGTCTCGTGTACAAATAATAGATACAACATCTTGACACCAGAGATCTCTTTTGTCTAGTAGTTAGCGCGCTTGTCTTCTGATATGGGAGTCCCGGATTCGACTCCCTGTTAGCACATATAGCTACAGAACCAACCCATTAACGACAGTTGGCAAGAAAATTTGCTAATCGAAATTTTTTTCTTCTTTGCTAATAAATTGCGATTGCAGGGTGTTTAGCAGCTTGGAACTTCAAAAAAAGGGACTAAGGGACCAAACATTTAAAAAAAAGGGACTTGTAAAAAAAAAAGGGACTTTTAACAAAATTTGTTTTTATATTATAGAAAAAATGTCTAGTATTCAGTACCTACAATTTAAGGGGTTGAATTAAAAATTATTTGTCCAAGTGCAAACTTTGCACTCCAAACATTCATCAGGAGTGCACGTTAAAAAGAAAAGAATTAATTACTGACAGTATATTACTAAAAAAACACTGAAAATCATGATTACCACATTTTTAAAATTGTAAACAGACAGAACGCAAATAACAATTTTGGAGTGCAAAATTTCAGCTTTGCATCGGAATATTTCAACACATGATTGAACACTAGAATTCTTGGGATCTGCAGAAAACCTATATTTAACACCAAAAAGTGCTTATTCATTCAAACTAAGAAGAGAGCTACATAAAAACATGCACAGGCTGAAACATGTAAATTATATTAGTAAACTTAAAATTATAATTGTGTATAGTTCTTTCGAAGTTTCTGCTTCAGAACATCTTTATCTTTTCACACCATGCAGCATTTCTTGGGCAAGAGTCATCTCTTCGAAATTCTTTCGTTTAATCGCGCTCTCCAGCCTTTTTGTCGCTTCATTAAGTAATTTGTCTGCTGCTTTCTTCCTTTTCTCTTTGTTTTTTTTACTATAAGGCTATAGCTAAGTTCGTTCAATTCTGAAGCTGCTTCACTTCCAACTTTCAATTTTATTCTTTCTTCTGCATCCTTTTCTTTCATCTCATTGATTAGCTTGACATTTTCTAAGTGATCTTTGTAGCTTTTATTTGCATTAGAACCCATTAAAAGTAATTCCTTCATAATTGGCACTAGGAAAGGCTTATTATCAAAAATTTTTAATCCAGAGAGGATATTTAGACGGGCATTTAGACCCCTTTCAGTCATTGAAGTTTTGCCAGAAGTCAAAACATTGCCAGATGCCGAAAATCCACGTTGCACTGCCATGTGACAAGGCTAACATGGCCTTCACTACTTTGGCAACTACTGGGAATTTGATTTCATTACATGTATTATTTATGGAAAAAATTGCAGACCAATACTGGTCGATAGAACTTTCTTTCAATGATTCGATATCTTTGAATTTCAAAACTCTCCATTCGTCTACTAGGCGGCAAATGTCCACGTTGAAGAGTAGAGCTTTCCCCAAAGCGATAATTTGTGACTCGCTGGTAGTCAATTTGAAGCTTTCCTTCGTTAAACATCGCAAATCCGACAGTAAACTACCATGCATTTTTAAAATTGTAGTTGAGCTGATGTGGCATGAGAAGGAAAAAATGTTAGGAAATATTACTAAGGACTACTGGCCACTGTTCAAGTATTCTTGAAACATCTGGCCCTAAAGACAGCCATCTAGAGGGTGAATGTTTGATAAATCGACGACTTTTAACATTTAATTCTTTTTGCAACTTGCAATAATCCTCCTATCTTGCTGGCCAGCCATCAAAATAATAGTAAATGGATATTGCTAGCTGCGTCACTTCATCCCCCATCCAGGGGTCAAAGTGACAAAATAAGAATATATAGAATTTTTTTAAAAAAAATATAGGACAATTTAAAACATCAAATAACTGCACACAGTTGCTACTGAACTTAAAAATTAACTCGTTATAGATTTATATACGCGTTATATTGTATTTAAGAGAATCAAAACACACTTTTAAAAAAAGGAAATCGCATGATCCTGAATATGTCATCCGTTATTGTCTCAATATTCCATCCCTAAATGAAGTTTTATTAATTACACTAGGGGGCTTCGCCCCCTGCTCGCTAACGCTCGCCAACCCCCAAACGCCTCGCTGCGCTCGGATTGAGCGGCTTTGCCGCTCGAATTTGTGGTTAAAACATCTTGCTGCGCTCGAATAAGTTTGCCAGCCATAAAAAATGTAACCAAATTCTTATAAATTTAATGTAAGGCCTAATAGAGAAAACACCCAAATTGCAAGTTTCATAATAGAAAGTTAAATATACTATCCGAAAACATTCTGACTTAAAACTTCATTAGCTATGCCCTTACATTGAAGTCCCAATATCTTTTATTTATTCTGATAAGTCGCCCCGTTAGAGAACGACGTCCAACGCGAAGCATTTTCTGGATAGAAATACTTCAAAATAATAATTACTCTAATACAAAAATGCTTCAGAAAAACAGAAAAAATCAACTTTGAAAAGAAGAGTTTAAAAAGAGCTTTAAAATTAGCAATGGGTTTGTTGTTTACATATAAGGATAGCTTTAAAATTAGCAACGGTTGGTTGGTTGGTTGGTTGAACCCCCGAGCAGCCGGTTTGTTGTTTACATACGTAAGGATGTTGCCAATCATATATTCAAAATCATTGAGGCTTTGTAGTAGCTTAATGATGAAAAATATTGAAATTTAACTAATTAATAAAGTGTTAATAAATTATTTTGGCACGTTTTGGCAAATCTACAGCTTATTTCCTTTAAAATGACACCTTGATCATTGAAATTGGTTGAGCAGTTTAGGCGGACGGACTAACCCCAAAAAACGTATTGCCTATTAAATATATAGATTATTTGCAATCTTGAGTCTTTTGTTTCCAGCATCTATAACTGCTTGAACTGCTCCAATTTCTTTAAGTATTTTCTTTTTTATCTCTGTTTGCAGTCTTTTTGTTGATTCAGATTTATTGTTCAGTGTCGGTTGGATTGGTGTCGAAAATTGGGAGATTTACCGCCGAATGTGGCGAACCGGGGATTTGGTTTTCCGGAAACCCTATTAACCGTTTGGATTTGACAACACAACGTAATGACGTCATTTTCAATTTTCACGACTTTTATGAAAAAATCGTGGCTAATATTCCGAATCCGGTACTGATTCTGCGCCACGGTGATTTGACGATGATTGACAAAAAATGGCAGCCCTGCCATTTTTTTAAGAGCAGAACAGGGTTCCCACTCTTATTGAAGCAAAAAATTCAAGGACTTTCAAGGACCTTTTTAAGAAAATTCAAGGACCTTTTTAGAAAAATTCAAGAACCATAATTTTAAATACATCAGACCTAAAACTACAAAACGGAAATTATCGGTGGTCAGGGGTGTAGTGGAGTGGGAACATGAGGCAAAGGCGATCCTTTACCTTTTTAGAAGGCGGAACGACATTCCCTCATCTAAAATTTTTTTCATTTGTATTTTTTTTCTCTTTTCGTAATACTGAACTCAAAGCCAAGTAAGCAAACAAAAAAGTCATTTCGTGGGAACTTGCTTTCGTCTGGGATCCACAATTTCAGAACTGAGCAGGTAAGTTCTAGTTTTTGTAAAACACTTGAAAGAGGCGCGGCAACCCACACATGGCTCTTTCTCCTTCATCAGAAATGAACTGACATATGTTTACATCTAGCTACGATTCATTCAATAGCAATCATCCTCTTCAACGAATGATCTGTATTTGTGGAAGAATTCCAGACGTCAAACTTGTATGGTTCGTCGTATATACAATCTAAAACTTCCATACACAAATTCACGCCAAATATCTACATTTGGAATAAAACTGTGACCTAGCACATTCAGTTCTTTGTGCCCCTTTCCTTGAAGAATAATTCGCCTCCTCTAATTTTAACGTGAACGCTAACCGATTTATCAACAAAAGTTACGTATATATATTTTTTTGAAATTTTTATATCACAGATTTAATAAATTATTTGTAAACCTCTCAACGTACCTAAGAAATGAATTCGTTGAAGAGGAAAAAACAAATGACAATAAAAGATGGGGTTTCTTATAATCCAAAAAAGTTAAGCAAACCTGCTGTTCTGACGGAATAAACTGGTTGTGCTAAAAATCCAGATAGGAATGAGCAGAATATTGATATTTTGTATTAGCTTTTAAGGTGTTTCGAGATCACGGAATTATGTATTTATATTTTGTCAGATATTGGGAAATATTTATTTTTTTCTCAGATATTGGGAAAATCAAACTGATAACTTGTTTGAACATGAAAAAATATGTTTAAAATAGTATTGATTTTTAAATCCTTTATATTAACTTCGCTTTTGAATTGTTTGTGAATTTGAATATGTTTAGTTCAACACAAAAAATGTTGCTTGAATGTACAATAAAGAGACTGGCTTCAAGCGCTCCGCTACTTTGTTGTGACAGAACTAAACAGTTGTTAACTTTGTATCACTTTAACTTGGCAGTACTGATAATGCTACATTAGCCGAATTGCAACCCTTCACAACCCAGGGTTGCAAAGGAGTTCCAAGGCTTGCGCTAAGAACAACGAACAACTAAAAAAAGTATTATGTAGCAAAAATCTGTAATTTTAATAACATATATTTTATTAAATTCTTATGAAAATAATTTTATTACAATTTTTTATAAAAAAAAAAAAATTAAAAAAAAATTAATCCGTGTGTTCCTTAATAAAAGCTGACTTAAAATAATGTTGATTAGTGCAGAAAACGCTACGATTTTAATAATTTGCACCCATACCATATAGAGCACTCTTACCATTTTTGGAGTGTTTTCTATACCCATTTTCATTGTAAGGGGCACCAAAACTCATTCTTGCACACATAGCATTTTACTCCTAGGCTGGTCCTGTATATTTGATTTTCCTTAATATAAAAGTGCTAATGGTTTTGAAAATGGGTATAATACATTGAAATTGGGCTGCGAAGAAGTAGGAAAACAATTCAGATGTACTTTAAAATGCAAAATTAAATTTCTTTTTGGTTTGAGAATGGAAAAGTTTTACACTTACAGTGATTTCAGAATTTATTCCAAAAATGTAGCAGTAGTTCTTAAAATAAAGTCATACAGTGTCGGCAATAAGAGGAGGAAATTTCCCTGATATTTTTTAAAATCTAGTGATTTTGATTGCAATATTATATATATTTTGCAGTTTGCCTTCTCCTCCGATTTATACCCATTTTTTACTATTATTGTCACCTAACTGTCACCACTGTCGAGATGACAAAATCAAACTGGATAAGATAAAAAAAAACAGGAATGTCCCATACAAATCTGGCAAGTAATGAGTCTACATTGAAATATCCTGCTTAAAATTAGATATGATTAAGATGGTACACAAATTAATATTTTATCAAGAAATTTTAAATCGACTGATGGGTTTGAATTTTCCAATTATTTTATTAATGGAGCAAATTTGGAAAAGGAAAGGGAGGATTTATCAAGAAAGAGGAACTTCTCTACATTTTCTTTTGGAGAAGGAGAAAAGCCATAAAACTTTCAATCAACTTCTGCAACAATCACAATCTTTTTCATTCATTTTGAAAACAGATTTTGAGGAGCTACAAAATCTGGAAATTTATCCGAACCTATTGCATGTAAGACATCTCTGACATTTCGGAAAAAATGTTTAAAAATTTGTATCAATAATATGTTTGAAAATGTGTTATAATCCTTTATAAAGTGTTAAACAATCTTTTAAAATGGGTTGTGCAAAGCAAATTATTTAAAATCCATATAACTTAATAGTTTAAAAAAATTATTTGTATAAAAGAATAAGTATAAACACACAATTATTATTATTATTATATTATTATTATTTTTTAATTTTTGGAAGTGCTCTTGAGCTATTTTGAGATTATTAAAGTAATATTAACAAAAATATTTAAAGTTGTCGTTTTCACTCTCCCCCCCCCCCCCCCACACACAGAAAAAGATAGATACGTTTGTAACGACGCAACATAGCATTCCCACACCTTTTTATTTTACACTACACCACTGTTGTTGGTCACTTAAAAATTCAAGGACCTTATCCTTTTTTCAAGGACTTTCAAGGACCAAATTTCATCAAACAAAATTCAAGGACTTTTCAGGACTTTCAAGGACCGTGGGAACCCTGCAGAACTGCCTATGATTGTCATACTTAGGCTCGGCTTGATGTAAACAATTCGTGGCGCAGAATCCGTATCGGATTTGGAATAAAAAAATCGCCATCCGACATCATACAGTAAATCTTAACCCTATTGTTTCCTTCATCAATTATTAACTGAGCACTCAAAATGCTCTATAGTAGTCCTGCAAGTTAATCACAAGTTGTTTTATCCGTTTTTCTCGAGGCAGAGTTTTGTTGCTGAATCTCTCTATGTATTATGACCAATTAATTTACTACGTTGGAGGAGAAAACAAATCAGAAATTCAAGACCGTGTGCTATGGAAAAGTTCACACTTTACAACTCCCGCCGGTCCAGTAGAGTTGAGTTGTAGGTTATGCAGCACGTGAAGTCACAAGAGATAAAACGCCGCCGTTACAAACATCGCTTATGTCAGGTTTTTTTTCACTAACGATTGCGCCAAAGAATCCGAAATATAAAAAATGGCAACGAACGGTGCCGTTATTACGAATTCGAAGAAAATATAGATCGAATCAATATAGGATATATAGGACAATTGTAAAATATAGGACAATATAGGACGTTTTTGCCGATTTTTAAAAAATATATAGAATTTATAGGACATATAGGACGTCTGCGACCCCTGCCCATCGCTTATAAACCTTTTTGAAAGACATTGTGAACTTTATGTAAGCTGTATGTCCCAATATCAATTAAAGATTTCTCCCGAACTGCCAAAAGACTCTCGTTAATCAATCTCAGGACAGTTTTGTTCACATTTGGGCCATCACAGCTTAACATAAGCATAATTTTAAGAGCTAAATTAGCATTTGATAATGCTAACAAAATTTTATCATTAAAATCTTTTCCAGTAGCATGGCCTAAAAAAATGTTTCAATCTGCTTTTGGACAATTTTGTTTTCTGTCTCTGACCAACAACGAATTGCAATTTGAAACTCTTTCTTGCCATACTCGTGAGTTGTTTCGTCAAAACATAGAGTATAAGCTGAGCCAGCTATATCTTTTACTACATTTTGATAAAAATAGGGTCCCAGTGCCTCTGTAATCAAATACATAGTTTTGTCTGCAGACAAGCAGAAACCTTCAGGAACACTAGAAGTGCCAAACATTGCACCAAATAAGTCTTTAATGTCCGTATTGGAATGTAAAGCCTAGTTAGAGATCACACACTTTATTGCCCAAAGTTCAACCTTTAGTGCCTTTTCTTTATTGGAACATAAATTGAGAAGAAATGGAGAAGATGTGGGTAACACAACTGGCGATACAGACGTTCCAGTAGAGGAATTAGCATCTGTAGTTCCCAAACGAAGCTGCAAGGAGGCTAGTTTAACTTTGTAGTTTTTGATATGGCATTTTTTGCCAGCATGCTGCAACTCACAGGAAAAACCATGGTCAACATTGATTTTTGTTTCGCATACAATGCAAAAGATTTCATAAACCCCAGCCTTCTTCGCCCAAGATTGAACTATGTAGCCATTTGGATCTTTCCTCTTCAGCCATTCATCTTTAACTTTGCACTTTCCAATTTCTTAAGATTTGGACAGCAGTCAACCAATCAACGCTAATTCATTGTAACTTGACGTGACAGGGATTTTTGGTCTGCTTTTCTTCCCTCGACAAATAGGGAAATGGCGCGTGCTGGTCACGTGGTACAAATATTTTTAAAAAAAGGGACTAAAGGGACCAAACATTAAAAAAAGGGGACAAAAGGGACCAAAATAAAAAAAAGGTACTTTAAGGGACCAATGCTAAACGCCCTGCGATTGTAGTTACACTTGGTGTTTTTTAAAAATCATAAAAGAATTTTCCAAAAAAATCTGAAAAATTCAAAATATACCTTAAATGATCTAAATAAAAATAAGGTTAAAATTTAAGAACACTGTTTATCCATTTCAAAGTCATCTTTAATGGGTTCAAGAGGAATAGTTATTCGTCTTTAACAGGGTTCCCACTCAAATCATATAATGAAAATCAATTACTTTTCAATGACTTTTAAGGACCTAATTAATGTTTTTAAGGACCTAGGAAAATTTGTTTTCAGGCATCATGTCTGTATTTAAATTTTTAATAAAGTATATTCTACTAAAAAAGTTACAAGTTGGTGGATGCGTAATACATATATGTCGGAAAATTCCTATACGGTGCAGATAAGTGGCGGTCACACGGGAATAGCAAGTCTGAGTTGTATTTTTATATATTTTGCAGTTGGACAACATCTGTAAAAATTAAGTACTTTCAAGGACCTCTAAGCATTTTCAAGGCCTTGAAAACAAGTTCAAAAATATTAAGCACTTTTAATGACTTTCAATGACCGTGGGAACCCTGTTTAAGGCACACCCTTTGATCTTGCGTCGATAGTCTCCGATAGTATTCAGCTTACTTTATTTAATAAAAAGTACAAGGGATTTTTTTTATAATACAAATTAGGTTTTCATTTTAAAGTATGAAACATTAAAAACAATAACAAAACACTCTTTGTAACTTTATTGACATCAGAAAACACAAAATGCTCAATATGAGATACTTTAATATAAGGCAATGATACTTCATAGTTTCTTAAACATGATGTGAAGTGCTACTCTAAAATATGTGACAAGTGTTTTATGCTAATGATATTGAAAGTGCACTTAAATTTAACCTTTAATAGTACATTGCAGAGTTGCTATATTAATTTCTTTCATCATGTGTTTTGTAAAAAAAGGTATTGTTAGAAAATATATCATCAGAATAAAACTACTCAATTGTTAAAGTAATCATTTTGATTATTCTTAATAAAGGATAATTCTTCCTCAATCCTACAAGACGGCTAAAAACATCTTTGATTATAATTTCTGTTAATATACAATTCAGTTCATGTACACTTTAATCAAATTAAAATGGGTCCTGACACCCAACTCTTTCCCTTCTATTAAATATCATATCGAAATAAAATTATCACACATTTTATTAATTTTTAGTGAAAACCCAATTTTGAAAAAAATTTAATTAAACACAAGTCAATACAAATTTAATTTTGATTTTAAAATAAATTCAACAATCTATTTAAAAACTTCAAAAATAAAGTATTTCTTATTCTCTACCAGCAGAAAAACCATTAATTAGTTCAGATATTTCAATTGTGTTTAAATAGAAAGAGTACAATTTTAGATGTAAAGCATTAATCTATTTAACTTTGTATGGCTATTTGAAAAATTCTAAATGGCCTTCAGGTAAAAAATACACTATAAAAACGTTAATATTTGAAACAATATATAAACTTCATCAGAAAATGCTTGGAGTTTCAATGCAGAAATATTTATAGAATATTTTTTAAACCTTTTCCAACAAAGAAAAATTTGTTTGACTCATTCGTTGATTGTTCAAAATCATTTTACTTGTGAACAACATTTATACAGTCTTTATATTTTCTACCATACAGCTGATTAAAAGGAAACCTCTTCAAACATGAAGAGTGGTGCATTCAACTTTAATACTTATTTAATGGCAAATTAAAAGTGAAAATTCAAAAATAAAATTTAAATATTAAGAGCTTTTTTGTTTGTCTGACAAGTGGTGATAGTGAAATACTCTAAATAATCACAATCGCATTACATAATAAACAAAACTTCATAATGAAATTTTGACAGTCGGCCTCGTTTATTGCTGTTAAACATGGCATAAAATTTCACGAGTTATGCAGCAAGAGTACAGTAAGCAATGTGATTAGGAAATTATTCAGTATTAAGCACAAGCAGTCTTAAAAAAGAAATTTACTGCTCTGATGTGCCAGTTGATGGATATTATTTTCAAATAGGCTCAATATAAAATCCTGGCAGTTAAAGTAATAATTGCTGGGTAATTCTCTGTGTGACGCACACACCACTTTTTTTTCTACTCATACACAGATTAGTATGATGAATCTAGTGGTTTATTTTTATTTTACATAATATTAGTTTGCAGTAAAGCTATATGAAAAAATAATTGTTTCCCTAAATAAAATATATATAAATCACCAACTCATGTGCATACGTTATAAATGAATATTTGACCTTGTTAAAATAAATATTTTTCCACAAGCTAATACAAGGGTGATCACAAAATTCAGGAAAATTTTTTCCCTGATAGATTTTTAAAAAATTCCCTGACATTTTACAGCAATTTTTTTTTTTTTTAATTTCTTAAATTTTTCTAGATGTGTTTATCAAATAGAACATTTATGTCACAGAGATAATATGCCACTTTTTTATAAATAATTTTGGTAGTAATGAAAAATTTGAATTATACCGTAATGTGAAACTTCTAACGACACAGGAAGAATGGTGCCAAGATACGGATGAATAGGGAAACGTACCTTCAAAACAATAGAAAAATTCCCTGATTTTTTCCAGAATCAGAGAGATCCCCAACACTTTCCTGATTTCCAGGTTCTGTGGCCACAATGTAATATATATATATATAATAAAAAAAATTTAAAAAAAAAAAACCCCGGCTAGATTCATTATAATTTTAAAATTCTAATCTATTTACGAGTAGAAAAAATAGCTAAAATGTCCAGTGTGTCACCTACAGAATTGCACTGTTTATAAATTCTACAAACACATTAGTAAGGTCGGGTTTTGTTTTTAAATAACAAAAATTATGAGAATGAAAGTTGCTTTGGCATGTATTTTTTCCCTTCATTTTGCAAATACATTCAATATACAACACAAACTTTTTTCAAAATCACAGACCTTTTTATATGCCATTAGAATAGATCAAATGATTAAGCGCTCGTAATCAGGAAACTTTTTCAAGTGTTATGAAAGATAAAGAATGCATGATTTTCACTTCAGAATTAGTCAAAATATTCATTTTATTAGACGCTTTACACACACGCAAAAAAAAAAACCTTTTTTAGTCCGTAGTAAAAAAAAAATTAAACACATTTTTTAAAAATCAATACTGAATGCTAAGCTACCGTCATACGAAGATAAAATATCGCAGATATTTGAGACATTTTGAAGTTAGGAGGGGTCCACATTGATACACGACTTTTTTAAAGGAAACAAAAACAATGTAAAAATATTATTCAAGATTCGAGCTGTTGTGTGACTTTGCTGAGCAGTTGATCGCAAGTCTTCTTGGCATCTCCCAAAAGCATGGCAGTGTTCTCCTTGTAAAAGATGGGATTGTCTACTGCTGCATAACCAACACCCAAGCTACGTTTCATCACTATCACCTACAAAAGAAAAATATGTTAAGCAAACGAACAGCATACATATGTTCAACAACAGATTTCAGACATGTCTGTGTCAAGGTTTAAAAAAAAAAAAATGTTTTTTGGTTTATATTGAGTTTCATTAAAAAATCTTTTTCTAATTACATGTATACATATTTATAAATAAAATTCGAGATTAACTAGAATAATTAATGTTCAAATACCAATTAATATTCTTTCTAAAAAAAGTTTAAACTAAGTAAATAAGCAATGAGAAACTTGCACAAGTGAGGAAAATGAATATTTTGTGTGTTTTCTAGCGTTATCCAACGAATATATTTCAGCAGTGCAATTATTTTTTATCTATATGCTTTCAATTAATCAAAAATTGAGTTTGAAATTAGCCGAAATCACAGCAAAAGTCACGTGACCAAAAACGCATGAAAAAACCGTGACGTCGTTACGCAGAGATAAAGTCGCAAAACAAAGAGGAAACCACACTTATTCTTCGTCTAAAATAGGTTTTAGACTGGTTCATTATTTACGTTTCACGTAAAAGTGTCTTTTTCCCGCCAAATCGCAAAAGGAAAAACTAAATATTTTTTTTAACTATCTATCCGAGCTAAAATTTTTGAAAGAATGGTATTGTTTTTCATGATTTTTTCTAAACTTTTATTTAAAAATAAAACCAAAAAATTTGAAACTTCCCCATTGTTGCTACTTATGTGGACATTCAAATCGTATTAAATTTTAATATTTTATTTAGAGATGCTCTTCTTTAAATTCAAGGCATTCAGTATGATACAATGGTAATTGTTTACTGCATAATGCATGGAATATTGCTTTTAGATTCATCAGTAATGGTGATATACAGTTCAAAATGATTTTTTTTTAAGTTTAGAAATAAGTTGTTAAAGCACAAAACCTCTATTTTGAAAACAAATTTAAAATGCAACCTATAATTTAAGTTTAATTGATAAGTTTGAATAATTATAAAACATTAATATAAAACTTACTGCTCAATAGTCTTTAATTACAAGATTTATTTTAAAATAGATTATAACTTATTCTATCTATAGTATTCGTATAACTTTTCATTTATAAAACCATTACTCAGTCATATTTTACCAATAATATAGATATTTCATTTAGTGAATTATTTTCTTAAAAAAAAAATAGAAAGAAAACTAAATTCTTATTCCCTTATTTCCGTTTAAAAACAAATTTAAGATTTAGCAGTTAGGATATAACATTTTGAATAAAAAAACAAATTTTGCGACATTTTATATCAGTTTCTTGCATTCGCCATCATTATTACAACTATTACATTTTCAATAAATTTCTTTTAAAAAAGATATATTTGAAATGGAAAACTTTTGATTAAAACTAGAAGTTATTTACAACATAAAATAATTTAAAAAATTTAATTATAAATATACAAATAAAAATACAATTTTAAATTATTCTTTAAGAAAAACCATTGTTTTTTTGAGAAAAAAACTACTTGGTTTAAACCATGCCAACCCTGGTCTATGTACTCAGGTTTCATAAGAAAATCACACTTTTATCATTTATTGAATATTCATCATTTATTGGTGACTTTTTATATTTTAATAAAAAAAAAGGGTTTCCGCTCAAATCACAGAATGAAAATGACCTTTAAGGACTGTTGAAAATTTGTTTTCAGGCATCATGTCTGCATATAAATTTTTAATAAAGTATATTCTACCAAAAAAGTAACAAGTTGGTGGATGCTTAGTACAAATATGTCGGAGAATTCCGATACAATGCAGATAAATGGTGGTCACGGAGAGATAGCAAGTCTGAGATGTATTTTTATGAATTTTGCAGTTGGTCACACAACATCTGCAAAAATTAGGAACTTTTAAGGACCTCTAAGCATTTTCAAGGACTTTTAAGCACCTCTAAGCATTTTCAAGGACTTTTAAGCATTTTCAAGGCCTTGAAAATAAGTTTAAAATATAAAGCACATTTAATAACTTTCAATGACATGGGAAACCCTGAAGAAAAATACTGTAATCATGCAAAAAAAGTGGCAATAGATTGAGGCTATAAACCTTGATTTTAAAATTTCAAAACTGTAGATCTTGCTTGCACATTTGTCTTTCAACTAAAAAAATTATACTTTTCATAGCAATGAAACTTATACTTATACACTAATAATCAATAATAACTGCCAAGACTAGGATGAATTTTTTTTATCTAGAAATTTTTTTTTACACTTTAAGAAATTCAGACAAAAAATTGTGTTTATTTACAATACTTCAGTAAATTTTCTGTTTGTGCCCTAGATATGACAGCATAGAATAAAGTTATCAATTAATTCAAAATTTAACCCATTGATGGTCATACACGTATATATACGTCTTAGGATCCCCAGTTTTTCTAGCAATACACAACATTTTTAAGTTTATAAATAAAGGTTAAAATAAGATATATTTTAGATATTTCTATTAGGATAATAGTCTATAAGCTATCTAAAACAAAATAAAAAAAATATGTATTTGAATTAGAAATATAATTTAAAAATTATTGCAGGGAAAACAACTGGGGAATTTCGCCCATTCCCATGACTGTCAGTGGGTTAATCAACTTAGAAGTATAACTTCTGTGAAGGGAATTATATTACAAGAAAAAGTCAGTCATTTGACTTATTTCTCCAGTGGAAATGATTGTTTAATAACTTTTTTAACTAAATTCCACGATGTATGCAAAAATTTCCCAAATTCCTTGACGTTTCCCTGATTTTTGTATTTTCCTTATTACTGAACACTCTGATCATGAAAAAGCTCTTTTATTTACCTGTTTTGCCAGCCACACTTTGAGTACCGGCATACCAGCGATGCAAGAGTTAGGGTCCTCCTCTGCTGCCGAGTTGACCGTGTCGTTGGCACCAATAACGAGGACCAGGTCGGTTTCCTTGAAGTCGTCGTTGATTTCGTCCATCTCGAGAACGATGTCGTAAGGAACCCCAGCCTCAGCCAGCAGAACATTCAACTGACCAGGCATGCGGCCTGCAAGGGAAACCATTCTGAGTAATATTTGCAGCATGCAATAAGCATTTGAATTTTTATTAGAGGTGCGATAGAGGTTAGAGTAGAGGAAATCGGTTCAGACCAACTTACCAGACAGGAAATACGCATTTTACAGTTTTTGGAAAAAATTAAAAGCCCAAAGCTTTTAACTTATAGCCAAAAAAGCTTAGTTGGATTACTCTTTATTTATTCAATGCATTTTATTATGATTTCTTCAATTAATATTCTTTTATAGAAAACATTAACAACAAATTTTAAGGTTTTTTTTTTAAGCAAAGCATATTAATGTCCATTGTTATTTTATGGAAATGCCTTCAAAGATGAATGTACATAGAGTTTGAAACAAAATACTCTTCAAACAATTTTAACCCTAGATAACTAAACATTCGTAAATTATCTAATACTAATAGACTTTCAGTTTAGCGGATTACAGATATTCTCATAGCACTAACTCTTTCTCACTCATCAAAACATTAATTTTTGTACATTTCTACTTATTAATTAAAATATCATAATGCTTCTCTCAAGATACACTAATTTGTTTGAAACAAAGGAAATATAAAAATATACTTGTTTCTAATTCATAGTCTATGAATCAATCGATTAATAGAGTTAGACAGTAACAATGTGTAGTAGACAATACCAGAGAGTAACAATGATTTAAATTTACTTATCTAGGGTTAACAACAGGGGCGTGCTGGGACAAAAAATCGGCCTAGTGATTTTAGATTTAGGCCGGCCCAAATTTTCAAAATAATCATTGATAAAATTTTAATAATTATTGTTAATAAAATGATTTCAATAAATAACTAATTTTAATAATTAATATATTTAAATATTTATATTTAATAAATGAGTTATAATAATTAGTTTAAATAAAAAAATAAAATTGTCTCTTTTCTTTACTACTATTTGTATCACTTTTGAGTGAACTTGGTTTTTATAAACAATTAATAGTTGTTTCGAGAAAAGAAACCTAAATTGCAAAATATAGAATATCCATGCACATAACTATCATGTTTATTAAAAAATGGTATCCACAATAACAATATATACTTAACTTTACAAGTTATAAAAATAAGTAAAATTCCTAACATGATAATATAGTATAAAGAGCTGGTGGGCGGGACTGGGATTTGAATACATTGGGTTTAAAAAAAAAAAAAAAACCATTAAGTAAAGCACTTAATTATATTGAAAGCAAATTAAAAAAAAACTTAAAAAAATCTTCCAAACAGGCCCATTTTTTACAAACACTGACCGGCCCAGTGATTACACTGGACAACCCTATGGCCAGTAAGCCCCTGATTAACAATGATTTAACTTAAATTATCTAAGGTTAAGAAACATAGTATCTCACCTGCTACAGGGTGAATCCCAAATCTCACTTTCTTTCCTTTGTCTTGCAAATTCTTGACCATCTCTGCCAGAGGATACTGTGCCTTGGCTACGCACAAACCGTACCTGAAAGAGCAAGCACCTTATTTCACCTTGATTCATTTATTACTATATGGTCATAACAAATCTTTTATTAAAGAAATATTTTCTCATTAAATATAAAAAGATGCACTTCTTTAAAGATGAAGTTGGTGATTAGTTGATTTGAATACCTGCATTAACCTTTATTGACAAAAAAAAAATTACACAATTGGTTAGGGTTACATTGCAAATCAAAAAGGAGCACTTTCAAAGACAACAGCGATTCAACTATTGAATTAGAGCAATCCCATTTTACTAGGATAGGTAGACTGGCAATCGAGCTGAGACCGTCTGTCAAAATCGTCGTTGTGTCTGATCATTTTCAAAACTAGGGGAAGGGCTTCTGTGTCTTGAAATTGAATTGGTTATAAAACTTAGATCTTGAATTTTGTTAGCTAACATTAGTGAATGAATGCAAGTTCATTGGCTTGGTGACATAGTCGTTCAATGAAGATATAAAAAGGCACCTTAGCATGGAATATGTTAATTGAATTAATTGAAAATTGTTTTTTTGCATAAAAATGCAGCCTAAAACTGAACCTATGTTTTGTATGCAATAAAATATTTACTTCCATTCAATTTCTTTTTTCAAACGGTCACAACTATCGAAAAGGAAAATCTGTAGTTGGATATTTCTAATCCATTCTTCGGCAAATTGTCAAAACAAATTTTTATCGGGAAAATTGTTTATATCTTTCCCTTAAAATAATTTGAGAAGGAAAAAAGCAGTGTATATTTCCTCTTTTCGTCCATAATTTCTTATTTGTAACGTAGACCAAAAGAAAAATCCAATCTTTTTGTATTTAAAATTTTCTATTAAATTAAGTAGTGGTTAAAAAAAAATTTAAAACACTGCAGTCTTCTCAAGTCAAAAAAATCAAACAACCCAAACTATACCAACTTGATAAAGGAGTTATTAGTAATTGGTTTCAGCAGAAGAGCACATTTTCCCATTTTTTTTCCCTTCAAATTCTTAATGCATTTTGTGTATTCAGATAGCTCGTACATTCACCAGAACTGAATGTCTTATGATGTAAACTAAAACAAAGGCTTTTCTCCCATGTGCAGGTAACCCCAAACAAAAGGACTTACCCAGGTGTGATGATAATCCTTCTTGCCTCATTAATCATATCCGCTGCTTGGGTGATGTCTACTTCAGTATGGGATCCAGATACTGCCATGGGCTTACCCGTACCTGTACTTGAAGTACCGTATCCGCCAAGTATCACATTCGGAAGTGAACGATTCATGGCCTGCACAAATACAAATAATATTAACATCTAATAACTAGTTCATAAAATACAAATCTTATTAGGCTTCATATATATTTAACCGGAAGAACTTTCTAACTCAAATAATACAGACAATATCAGCATGTTTCTAGATATTTGAAAAATATCAGAAGCATGTTTATGCATAAAAAGCAACAGTTTTCTTAGAAATTAAGAAATAAAACCAATACAATTACAAGGGTGCAGTAAGTTTTCTAAAAAATTTAGGTAGGAATTTTAGGGAAAATTTCAGGAACATTTTAAGGATAATTCCCAAAATTTTAAGCAACTTGGGGATATTTCTTTTGAAGCTGACGTAGGCTCCTAACACAGACATAATTCTTTCCAAAGTAAGTTTGTTTCAATACCTGTAACAAACTGTCAATTTTCAAAAAAATTGAACTTTAAATAACATTTTAGCAAAATAACAGTTATATAATTAAACAATTATACTATTTTCACAAACATGAAAATTTAATTAAATTCCCTTTTCTCATCTGGAGGAATATCGGGAGAGAGGGGGTTTAATTGGTTGGTTGTTTTCAGATTATCTGGCGCCGTCAGCAACACGAGGGCTATAATGCGTCGAATGTCTAGAAGTTAGCAAGCTAACCACTATACCGTTTGGTCGGCAAGGGGGGGAGGGGGGTAGAGGAAAATCAGGGAATTTTTTAGGTTTTTAATATTTTTTTTAGGAATTATTGAAAAATTTAAGTAAAATTTTAGGGCAATTGCAACCCCTGAAATTATGATACATTAAAATACAAAAGTACTTATCAGGAAATTTTACCATTTGTTACTAATTAGCATTTCTAGAAAGGAATGAATTGCCTGCCCTTGTGGGTGTATAAAGCACAATACCTTAAACATTTAAAAAAATAAATTCCCCCTACTGAAACATGAAGATTTTCATTTTATAAAGACAATACCAAAAAAATTTTTAAATACTATTTCAATTTTTTATGACAATTCGATGTTCTCTCTTTTTACTAATGTGCCAAGGACTTTTAAATTAATATTACTTGCTTTTCAAATAAAATTACATTAAATTTATAACTACACATATAAAATGGTAATACCAATGTGAAATTAATGTTGTAATATTAAGAGTTATAATTGAATGGTATTGCTGACATTTGTTTTAAAATTACTTTTTAATTGAAAGGGTAACTCCAAAACAGTAACAACATTCTACATCAAAAAGCAAGAACAGAGTTCTAAAATTGTCTTATTCTTATTTTAAGGACTTTTTAAAGAACTTGACAAAAAAGTAGAGATATAGCAAGATATGCTAAAATATAGCTAGAGTTCCAAAGAGTCATCAGAGAGCTCTTACTGCATGTTTTAGATAACACATGTTGACTGTATTATTTATTACAAAATGACAGGTCTTCCCAAAACCCTGCAAAAATATCCTTGTGTAGGGACTTAATCTCAGGAAACAAAAGTGACAGTTAAACATCTGCACATAGGTTTTATTATTTTCAATCAGCAACAAGAAGTTCATTTAACTTACGAAGAAAGAAAAGTTTAAAACAAAGTGCATTTTGCTATTTCAATTTTTAACATTTTGCACAGCAATTGTTTCTATATTATACTTTATTTCAATGTTTCCTACTCACCTTACACATGATGTAGGATAGAATGGCACCAGATGAGCCAATCAAAGCTCCCACGATTGTCATTAGGTTGTTGTTCAACATGAAACCTTCTGCACATAAAGCCCAGCCAGAGTAACTGTTCAGGACTGTTATCACCACAGGCATGTCAGCACCTGGGACAGAAAGCAGGGAGCATGATTTATGATTGGCCCTAAACTTACAGCAATGTCAGTTATATATAAAATAAGCAAAAAGCATTTGAAATACAAATATTTTTAAAGATAGTCTTTAATTATAAAAGATAGATTTCAACAGAAAAATACTTCATCCAATTGAACCACATTCTTAAATTTCCTAAAATGGATTTTTTTAATAATAATGTTAAAAAGTAATATTAGAATGTTAGTGACAGGATTATTGTACTTATGCAGGATGTGGAGCAGTTATATTCCTTGGAGGTCACACACGATAAAATGAAATAAGACTGAAAAATGAATGCTAAATATTTTTTTTTGCTATACCCCCCCCCCCCCCATGTTATGTAACCTTTCTGATGGTCATTGTATGCCAGGCTTCTATTGGTAAACAAACTATTACTTTGTTTAAACCTGCCCAATACTAGACAATTTTTGATTTTTAAAACAATCGTAAACATAAATTCCAGATTAACAAGGATTTTTCAATATTGTACATACCAGGGTTTTATTTACCTAAAAAAAAAACGGGGGGGGGGGGGGAAAGGGTAGGTCAGTTTTTTTTTTTTTTTTTTTTAAACAGGTTTTTTTTTTTTTTTAAATTGTTTTTTAATTACATGTATGCACATTTATAAATAAAATTTGACACGAACTAGAATAATTTATGTTTAATTAACAATTAATATTTATTTTGAAAATAATTTAAACTAAGTAAATAAACAAATGCTGCTACTTATGTGAACGTCCAAATCATATTAAATTTTAGCATTTTTTTTAGAAATACTATTTTTAAATTAAATGTATACAATAGTAATTGTTTACAATATAATACATGGAATATTGCTCTTAGATTCATCAATATACACAAAAACCTTTAAACACAAAACCTTTATTTTAGAAACAAATTTAAAATGCAGCCTATAATTTAAGTTTAATTAATAATTTTGAATTATTATAAAACATTAATATATCTATTAGTTTAATATTAAAAACTTATTGCTGATACACATATAAAAACTTCAATAGTCTTTAATTACAAGATTTATTTTAAAATACATTACAACTAATGTATACAAGGAGATACACGTACACCTTCCTGGAGGTGAAAATGTGGAGAAAAGTATTAAAGTTAGTAGAAAAAAGAGGCTGAGTACCGTTAATTATATATATTCGAAATTGTGCGTAACTGTAAATGAACATTTTGTAAATAAATTCAATGAACTTTTAAAATGAAAGTCGAAATCCAAAGTTTCCTTGCACCCCCTTTGTAGGTTCTGCACTCCCCTTGCACATAATCCTTCCGAGACAATGTCGTAAAATATGTCACAGATACTGACAGCTATCTATGAGAAAATAAAATACAAAGTAAAAGGTTACCCATTCCCTCACAAGGTAAATACAGCCATAATACAGCTAAGGGTGTGGAAAATCGCACAACTTTCAATAACACTACAATATTGGCCATTGCATTAAATTTATGGTGTTATTTACCATTTTCATATCATTTAAATAAAAATGGCCAGATTGCAATAATAATTAAAGAAAAAAAACCACCAAGATGGTGAAATTGGCGATGTTATTCGACAGACATTACTCTGTCCTTTTTTGTGCGTGAAAAGGAAAAAATCAATCGTTGATGGGTTATGCTCAACGGCAGAGAACTCTCTGTGTAAAGGCATTCATTTTTTAACTTTTTAAGTTTTATCACATTTCTAAGGAAATTCCGAAGGTGGTGACAATTAGAACCTTAAGAGGCATTATCACACAGATTTTTATCAAAATCGTTAAAGCTGTTTTTTAGCAATTGAGATTTTGACGAAAACCTTAAGGGTAGATCCCATGGCCACAACTAACCCATACACAAAATTTCATTATCACAGGTCATTTTGTTCGGGGTTTATGCTGATCATGTACACACAGACAGACATTTTTTTTAATTCCACTTTTTTTAAATGAGGGTGTTTCAAAACGTAGGGAAATGCAAATAAACTTTTTTTTTACCAGATGCTATAATTTAATTACACAATGTAAACATATGGGTAATTGAAAGCAAAAATGGAAAAATAGCTAACAATGTTAGAATATTAATATCCCAATAAATACTCTTCTTTTTAGGCTAGATTGTTAGTGTGCAACAGTGTACTCACCTCCAATGGCAGCAGTTAGTGTGACCCCCATTATCATGGAGAGAGCACTTGTGGCCCCGAGGCAGCTGAGGCCAGCTACACTTGAGGAGGAAGCCAGGTAGTAGGCCATGGCAGCTACATTGCCACCCATCAGGCCCATGTTAATTGCATGACGGCCGGGGAGCAGGAGGGGAGCCGAATTCAGAAGACCTGAGGATAAAAGCATGACACATGGTGGTTTAGAATGAAAAGCTGTTTAATTCTTATTAATTATCAGTCACAGTGCTCAACTCAGTGTTTGGTGCTGCGAAAAGTTAATTAAAAAGGGACTTTAATTTACTTTTACTTTAAATTATTCAAACGATTGATAAACATGATCTTTTTCTATTACTTTTCTTCATATTTATGCTTAAAAATATTAAGTTTGTTGGTACAATTTATATTACACAAATTTGAAAAGGAAAATTTGCATTAAGGGCAAATATGAAATATTTTTCCACTTCCATAAAAAATGTTTTCATAAAAATAGATTTTGGTAATTTAAATTAATTTTTAAAATTTAATTTCTTGTATAAATGAAAAATACTTATTATATTAGCAGTACAAACAAACTGCCATCAATTCAACAGTCCTTAAACACAAGATTAACAGAACTCCACAGCGGTGTATTTGCTGCATTGCAGTATATAATGTCATCAGCTGAGGAAAAGATTACAGTAGCATTTTAGATAGAAGTTCTAATTGTAGAACTTTAATTTTTAATAAATTTAAAAAAGGGTCCGATTAAACAGAAATCAATATAACTAATTTTCATTTAAAAACATAATAATATAACCCACAAAAACAAAGTTTTTAATATAAATCCTTTATACGCATTGCCAATATTTATATTAATCAACATAGCACCATTTTTGCTGTCAGCGTATGCTTGGTGTTTGCATGTAATTTTAAAAACAAAAAACATCTTTACCAGCAAAATATACGATAAACTACTTTTTAAAATTTAAACATTAAAAATTAATGTGAATTTATGCACTCACATCCAAATATCTTTTATTTATTATGATTAAAACAATTTTATTATTTATTTATTAAAACAATTTTATTATTTATTTATTAAAACAATTTTATTATTTATTTATTAAAACAATTTTGGCAACAGGAAAAAAATGTCTTCAGTGATGGGTTAAATACAATTTCAGCGCAATTGGATGATGACAAATTGGTTTGTTCGTATTCCATAAAACTGACCTTTTAGTGACAATGACAAATCTCAAAATTTGACAAAATGCATTGTCATTGATATCGATTCTATCTGCCAAGTTTCAGCTTGATTGGATGACAGCAAGGGGGTTAATTAGACCTCTGCAGATTTGCCCACCATCGACAAACACACATCCACCACCCACACACAAAATCAAAGTTAGTATAAAGGATTTAAAAACGAAAAACAATTTGCAGGCACATTAAACAAGGGCCTGATCAAATTACATACATCAGGAAAATCAATTCCATCTAAAAACCAAAAGTAAATAAAATTGAGCTGTCTACCTTGCAACTTTCCATATGCCACGAGCGATCCACTGAAAGTCACCCCTCCAATGAACGTTCCGAGGAACAGCGCCGTTTTGATGGCATTGGCTGCGGGGTCAGTGGCAAAAGTTGGGAAGTCCACCATGTAAGTGGCCACACATGTCAGCACAGCTGCCATTCCCACCAGGCTGTGGAATGCAGCCACCAGCTGCGGAAGGTCCGTTATCTCAATTTTCTTGGCGATCAGAAGGCCAAGGCCACCACCTGTTGTATAGGAAGTTATGCAGATGAAATTTGAGAAAAAAAAGTAATTTTATTCAACATTCAGTACAAATGTATATCAAAATTATTTAGCTTAAAAAAATACTTGCCAGCGCCCATTGATCCTGCAATCTGCAGTGCAAAATCTGTGGGTATGTCCATGAGTCCGAGTGTTGCCACCAGTCCGGAAGAAACTCCCACCATGCCCAGGGCATTTCCTAGGCGAGATGTTTTCTGAGAGGAGAGTCCTGCCAAAGCCCCCACACAGCACAGGGAAGAACCCAGGTATGCCATCTGGTGGACTTCAGGATAACCGGCAGAAGCCAGTGCTGCATAGCCTCCAACAAAGGCAGTACCTGTCAAATTAAATTTGGACACCAAATCACATTAAGGTATTTTCAATTAAGAAAATAGTGTTCTGCACTTTTAATATAAAAAAAAGGATTAATTTCTACTTATAACTTGAATGAAATCAATCAAATAATAATCATTATATTTAATTTATTAAGTTTTTTATTTATTCATTATATTTCAACATTTTTCATTGTATTAAGTTTTTATTTTAGTTTAATTGCTTTTCTAAGGGAATGCAGAAAGTAAAATTACACTTGAGGTACCAAAATAAAAAGATAATTAGAAGCGACAAAAAGGAAAAATTTATGTTTAGGATATGTTTTTGGAGCAGCATAACGTAACGTTTCCATGTTAAATTTATGGAAGATTAGCATTAGTTGATAAATTTTTACAAACTCTATAAAAATAATTGACATCCATTTAGTATTAGGAAATGACTGATGCAAAAAGAGGTTTGACCAATAGTTTTGGACTGGCAAAGTAACAAAAGTTTCATTTAAAGTCTACAGGACTGCATTAAACAAGCATTGCATTAATCAAGAAATAATCATTAACTTCATTTAAATTAGATATTTAAAAGATAATGAAACATCATTACATGCTAAAATGACAAAAATCCATTAAAATTTTTTAATAGATTCACATTCCTAAATTATTGATTAATACTAACACACTAATTATACTAAAGCACTAAGTTGAATATAAACAAATCAAACTCTCACCACATTTAGCTATATTTACTCATTAAGTATAAAATTAATCAATAGATATTTATATTACATTCTCTTAGGAAAAACTATATTTACAACAAGTAAAGTGCAGAATTTAAAAGCAATAAAATTTTACATAATCACATTTCTGAAAATAAAGATATAATCTACATAACATTGACAAAATACTTATAGCTCAATTTTGAAACTTGCATTAACTTTTTATACAAGTTAATTTTTAACCAAATTGTTAAGACCTTATTTAACAATAACTTTAAAGTAATATACGTACATTTTGCCCAACTAACGATTCTGTCGCAATGAATTTTATTAAAACAGAATTTTTTTTTAAAAAAAATAACCCCCCACAATAAAAAAAATATATAATTTTCAAGAAACTATTTTTTTAAATGATTTTGAAAGATTATAATTGCAGACAAAGAATTTCAATTCTGTGTAAAAGTAATCCCGAATGTTTGTAAAAATTAAAATTCTTGGTACCAGCATAATTATTCAGAAAAATCCCAACCACTAATCATGCCAAAAACCTCATTTCAGTACACAAACACTAGTACTTCCAACCTACCTGGAATAGCATACAGGTAATTGTGCTCAGGTGGGTCAGTCGACCTTCGGAACATGTCAAGCATCCTTTTTGTGACCAAGAAACCCCCACAGATGTTAATTGCGGAAAGAAACGCGGCCGTGGCACCCAGTGTCTGAGGAAGGGTGTGGGGGAGAACACCTCCACCCATCAGCAGGAGCCCCCCAACTGCAGTGATGCCAGACACTGCATTGGTGACAGACATCAAGGGGGAGTGGAGAGAGGGAGTCACACCCCACACAGTGTGGTAGCCTAGAAAAATAAAAAAATTACTGTTACCTAAATTTCCACTTCACAATATACTTACTGATTGTAGTAGGGCATTCTATGCATGTTATATAAATTCAGTAACTAATGTAAATCGAATTTAACTTATTAACGAGGGTTGGCAAGAAAACTTGCCAATCTAAATTTTAGTTTTTTTCTTCGCTGATAAATTGCGATTGTGTTTCTACTTGTTTTCTAATCCTAGTTTTTTAAAAATCCTAAAAATAAATTTCCATATAAAATCTGAAAAATTCAAAATATACCTTAAATAATCTAAATAAACAAGGCAAAAGTTAAACACAATGACTGTTTATCATAGGTGTCAACTTTTCAAAAAACATGGGGGGGGGGGGCGAGTTTTGACGGAAAATGAAATTTTTCGAAAAATTATCGAAATCTATTAATTTTTCGAAAATCTAGGTATGACACAACTTCTCATATAATACCAACAATAAACAGTTATTATAATTTATTTAAAAAAAAAAGGAGATAGTGTTATAAAAATCAGGGTAGGCAGCCCCCCAGAATTAAAAAGTGGGGAGGCCAGCCCCCCCCCCTGTACTTTACGCCTATGCTGTTTATCCTTTCAAAGTTGTCTTTAAAGGGTTAGTTAATATTCTACTTTTAATTGCAAGTTGTTTTATCATGCGACTGTGTGAAATTTCTAGGCCTTACAGCATAAACAAATATTTAAAGTTAATAAAAAATTTCAGACAGCTACTAGGACTCGCTTGACCTCATATGTATGAACCAATGCTTTAAACTACCAATAAGGGTTTTATTGAATTATGTGGGATATAATTTTTTAGTGTACAATTCAATTTTCCATTCTTTGGTTGTGAAATCAAATAAGGGTAAAAAAAATATGTCAAAACAAGCTTGAATTTTTTGTTTATACAAATCAAGCAAAGCAATGATTTAATTATCCATGTACAGAGTGGCCACAAAATTCAGGGAAAAAAGTTCCCTGATTTTACAGCAAACTTTTTTCAATTTTCCCCAACTTTTCCAGATGTGTAAAGATTCTGATCAAATAGAACATGTATGCTAA
The DNA here is from genome assembly GCA_963978545.1 of Linyphia triangularis. NCBI lineage: Eukaryota > Metazoa > Arthropoda > Arachnida > Araneae > Linyphiidae > Linyphia > Linyphia triangularis. The sequence continues at coordinate 98,895,754 of OZ021724.1, read as the reverse complement.
AGGGATAATATGCTAATTTTTTAAAAATAGATTTTGCGGTAATGTAAAATTTTAATTATTCCCTGACACCAACACAATTTTCCGGTAAAATGGCGTCAAAATATGGATGGAAGGGAAACGTGGCTTCAGAACAAAGCAAATTTCCCTGATTTTTGTGAAATTTTAAAAAACTTCCAAAGATTTTCCCTGATTTATTTCAGAATCAGAAAGTTCTGTGACATTTCCCTGATTTCCAGGTTCTGTGGCTACTTTGATGCAGGTCAAATTAAATTATTAATAATGAATCGATTTCATTGGGAAAAATTGTCAAATATAATTGTTCCGAGTTTAAAACTACTTAAAAAAACATGGCATTTTAGGTTCAAGGCAGACATTTTGGTAAATACTAACAAGAAAAAAAAATTTCAGCTGCCAACTAAAATGAGGGTGCAATATAAAAAGTAAAAGACATTTGAAAATCCCCAGCTTGATTTCACAAGATTCCAACTAAAAATTTTTGGATTGGCAAAATACAAGATGTGAACTAAAAATAATAGTATTAAATACACTTATAGCTAGTAGTTTAAATCTGCATTAATTAGATGAAAGTCCCTTCGATTTTGTGTTAACCGGATTTGACTACATCTGGAAAAATTCATGCTGGGAACAGTACTCACCAACAAGTCCCGCAAGACCAAATGTAGTCATCATCGTAGTGAAAGCAGGGTTAGGTGAAACCATGCCAAATCCTAGCATTGTGGATAGTCCTACAAAAGTAATAAATACAATAAATGTATGGAGCATAACTAGAAGAAGAATAGTGTGTGCCATTGGATAACATTGTAATCAAAGTAATTCAAAGGTAAAGAGGAGAAAATACACATGTATTATTTTTAAATGCATTCAAATTGCAAAAATGGTTAAAAAATAATTTGAATAGAAAAAGTTGGTGATATTTTTTTATTTTTTTTTTAAACCTATAAAATGCATAACTTTGACTTAAGTCTACATTTTCAAATGTAGCTAGCAATTAGCTTTATTATTTCATATTATATTTCAGAATTTAAAATTGTTCGTGAAATTATGGAAGTTGCGAGTTTATAAAAATTATGATACACATAAAGATTTTTATCTTAATAATGTATATTATCTGGAGGACAAACATAATCTGATTAGAAAACAGTGCTCACTTAAAAAAAAAAAAATCGTCATGCTGTGATTAGATTATGAAATTTAGACAAATCTAACACTTATTTTCTATTATATTAATTACTAGCTGAATATCTGTGCTTCGTTACGAAATGTTAACATGTGCAATATTTTAGCTAGCTGTGAGGCCTAAGGTTGCGGAAATCAGTCATTGGTGTAAGGGTTTCATTTTTTGACGCTTCGCTCGCAGAAAGGTTCATTGCTACACAAAATGGAGCTCGCTTTGTTCGCTGAAAAGTTCATTGACATATAAGCACAGGCTTACTTCACTAGTTGAAAGATTCATTGTTGCGTAAGCATAAGCTCGCTTCCCTCACTAAAATCTAATAGCTATGTAAATCCTTAATATTAGAAGCCTCTCCCTTGTCGAGAAACAAAAACAATCCTCGTTAATACAATAATACAACACCTCTTTAAGATTATTTTAACTCGTGTTTGTGGAAAGAAAAATTAGAAGGCCAAAACTACTTATGTTGAACTTTCAGAGCTCTAGGCCTATAAGAAGTCGCTTTTTGTGAAAATATTAATTAAAAAATTAATTTAAAAACAAATTAAAAATTATAAATTCTTTTAGTCAAAAGTCCAATTAGAAGGTCAAAGCTATTTGTGTTGAAAATTTCAGAACTGTAGCCCAATTATAAATCGTTTTGTAAAATATTTGTCAATTAATTAAAAAAATTCATTAAAAAAGGACTGCATAAAAGTTTGAAATTCTGTTTTTCAAAAGTCCAATTAGAAGGCTAAAACTACTTCTGCTGAAAATTTCAGAGCTGTATCTCTATTTAAAGTCTCTTTGTAAAAAATAAATTAATTAAAAAAGAACTAATTAAATTTTTAACATTCTGTTTGACATATGTAAAATTAGAGGGCCAAAACTTCTTATGTTGAAAATTTCAGAGATCTACTCCAATTTTAATTAGGTTTCTATAGATCCATAGAGATACAGACACACAGCTTGTTTTATTATTATAGATTGAAAATACTAATGATGTGGAAAAAAGAAAGCAAGATATTAACAAAAAAAGTAATTTCTCAGGTTACACAAAAAGTATATCAATAGAAACTGTGGTTAAAATTCTTTTAACTTCTCTATCAACTTTATAACCAATTTCAGAACAAACACAACAAGAAACTCACCGGAGGTGTAAAGCAAGGAATCCTTGAGCGTGTCCTTAAAGTAGTTGGGTGGAGGAGGTGGAACCTTGGCAACTGCCTCTTTTGGCGGCGCAGTTGGCATACTTTTTGGCGGGGGAGGAGGCCACGTCAAATGACCTTCGTGAACCACGATCGAACCCCTCACCACCTCGTCTTCCAGATTGATGTCAAAGTGATCCTGCTTGCCTGCAACAGAGATAAGTTAAACGTCACTTTTACAAAAGAAAATCAATTTTCATGGAAGACAATCAGATGTATCAAATAAATGAATTTTATGCAGAGTGTAAACAGAGTTCCCACTCAAATCACAGAATGAAAATCAAGGACTTTTAAAGACCTTTGAAATTTTTTTTCATCGGGCATCATGTCTATATATACATTTTTAATAAAGTATATCTACCAAAAAACTTACAGAAAAGTTACAAGTTGACGCATGCATAATACAAATATGTCAGAGAATTCCGATACGGGGTGGATAAGTGGTGGTCCCGCGGGGATGGCAAGCCCAAGTTGTATTTTTATAAATTTTACAGTTGGGCACACAACATCAGCAAAAATTAAGGACTTTTAAGAACCTCTAAGCATTTTCAAGGCCTAGAAAATGAATTTAAAAAATATTAAGCACTTTTATTGACTGTAGTAACCCTGGTAAATGAAGTGTTTTATATGTATATAAAATAATTTAAAAAAATTTAAGGTAGTGTTATCTACAAGAGAGATTTGAAAATGTAAAAGGGTTATTAATGCAGCAATGTAACTTATTGAAAGAAGAAATAATATAACCCATAAAAACAAAGTTTTCCTTTATATGTAATGCCAATTATTCATTAACATAGCGTCGTTGTTGTCAGTGTGTGCTTGGTGTTTGCATGCAATTTTAAATATTAAAAACATCTCTATCAGCAAAATATGCCGTTAACTGCATTTCAAAATTTATTCATTAAAAATTAATGTGAATTTATGCACTAGCATACAAATATCTTTTATTTGTTCTGATTAAAACAATTTTATTATTTATTAAAACAAGTTTGGCAACGGGAAAGAGTTTTTTCAATGATCGGTTAAATGCCAATTCAGTGGGATTGGATGACGGCAAGTTGGCTTATCAGTATTCCATAAAAGCACCCTTTTAGTGACAGTGACAGCTCCCAAAATTTGAGACACTATCTGGCCAAAAGTATCCGGACACCCCCTAAAGAAATGGATCTGGCAAGTGATGTAATTTGATGCGTAACTGAAAGCTATAAAAGTGTTGGTAGTGATTTATCAGGTTATATTTATTCGTTTGCGAGACAATGAGTAGTCATAGGAGCTTGGTGACTTTGATCGTGGCATGCCACCGTTGCGGGAAATCAGTTCGTGAAATTTTGTATGTTCTATAGAAGCCAAACTCAACTGTGATAGATGCAATTGCGAAGTGAAATGTCGAGGCAGTGAAAAATGCCCCTCCCTCTTCTACTGTATAGGTAATAAAATTATCAAAAACTCTGAAAAGTGACACGACTTTGACTTTAAAAACAGGGCTTTATAGATTTTGAAATATATTTTGAATTTTTTTTACATAAGTTAATGTATCAATGTGAAGATATACAATACATCTGTATTTATGCACTGAAAAAATTTTAAAAATCTAAAAGTTAAGGTCTTTTAAATATTTATTTTTTAAGGGATAGATGAATTTCGGGATACATCAGACATTAAGACAAAATCAGGAATACAATAATTCATTTCCTGATTTAAAATTCAGATAATGCTTTTCTGAACTTAAAAACATTCAATAAAGAAAACTAAATATTATGAAAAGTTAAAAACTCAAATTCGAAACCAAAATTACAAAAAAAGATAATAGAAAAAGCACAGGAATGGAAGAAGGGAATTTAAAAACTTTCATGGTACTCACCAATAGACAACAGGAACTTGGAGATGTTATTTGCATACAGAGTAGATGACTGTGTGGGTAGTCGACTCGGTAGATCTGTGTACCCGATGTGGATCACACCATTGTGGATATAGAGCTCGCCTGGTTTTGTAGTTGCAATATTTCCACCTGCTTCAGCTGCCAAGTCAACGACGACAGATCCCGGTTTCATTGATTCCACCATTTCCTAAAATTTATAGAATAGTGTTTACTTGAAATAAATTTGTTTATCCGAAATAAAATTTACTGCTCATTCAGGATAGTTTTATCAGGATACCTTATTCAGGATAGTACCATATAACAAATATCGGAAGTTTTTTTACGAAAATTTAGATTAATTATATTGTCATCTAAGATACAACTTGCCAAGTGAACCAAGATTATCATCTTCAGGTGAATAGTTTTACTTCTAAAGCAATAATGAATGGAACATTAAGACACTAACAAAATATTTTTTAATGAAAATCAGTGACGGCTAGTGGGATACAGCAAGTAAAGACGGACTGCATCTAAATTAATAGTTTAAAATTAAAATTTACTAATTGTTTGTCCACCTTGATTATTTATTTTACTAATTCCCTTAAACGTAGATTAGAATTGCAAATGAAGATGGAATTTCTACGGTAAATAAAAAAATCTCCGATAAATAGCAAACATGTTGCGCAATGCATCATTGAAGGAAAAAAACCAGCTCAAAATCAACTAAATTTGACAATCGTGGAGCAAGGTACAGCTATATAGTGAAAGTTCCAAATAGGCTGCACTGTTGCCATGGTATCAACTGCTAGCCCCTTTACGAATTTCGCAACTTCAGCTGTACTTCTAAATTTGATGTACCGATTGGCTCGTGCATAAGTGTATCAAGATGTGTGGGTGGGAGAGAAACGTGCATCTCTTAGAATTTTCTCCTCCAAACGGAAATGGCTTCTGTGATGAGTTTAAACATGTGTTTTCTTGCTAGTCCTTAAGTTAATACTAAAACTTATAACTGAACCATTTTGAAGCATGGAGCCCTGTTATAAGCAAGTTAAAATAAGTAATTTTTTTCTATTTTCTTTTTCATACATTTTGTTAATATTGAAAGGAAAGTTTGAGTTGGAGTAATTAAGATGAAAAAATTTACATTCATAAATGATTGAGGAAAGTGGGGGGGGGAGGGATAGGCTGCAATAAAAGGCCATCAATGCTGAAAGTATAAACTGCAGAGGGCGCAGCGAGTTTTCAAAAAAATTTAGGTAGGAATTTTAGAGATAATTTCAAAAATATCAGGAACATTTTAGGGATAATTCTTAAAATTGTAAGCGTAATTCTTAATATTTTAGGGATATTTCTTTAAATTTTAGGGATAATTTTTAAAATTTGAAGGATAATTCTTAAAATTTTAGGGATAGTTCAAAAATGTTTAGGGATATTTCTTTTGAAGTTGACATAGGCTCTTAACACAGACATTGCTTCCATAGCTTGTTTCAAGACCAGCAATAAATTTAACTTCGAACAATTATTTAGCAAATTAACAGTTATATAATTAAAAAATTATATTATTTTGACCAAACATGCAAATTTAATTAAATCCACTTTTCTCATCTGGAGGAATATCAGTGTTTTTTTTGCGGGGTTTGGAGGAAAATCGGAGAATTTCTAGGTTTTTATTTTTCTAGGAATTTTCAAAAAATTTAAGTACAATTTAAGGAATTTAGGGAGAAACAAAAATGTAAGGAATATTAAGAGAATGTGACTCCTGAAAATGCTTCTTGAAATGAACGAAGTTACAGTACAATTCAATTTTGGGAGTAGAGACAAATTCTAACTCAAAATACTGATAAGATAAAACAATCATTATTAATTTGAATTTATGAGTAGAATCTGCATTGTTTAAATTACCTCATATTTTCTCTTACAACTAGTCATTGTAAAAAGAACTTTTATACGCAATGTGTGCGTATAAATTGCCTTTTAAGTCAGGATATAAGTTTATATTAGCTAATCTACAATCTTTTCACAGGGTTCATACTCAATGATAGTAAAATTCAAGAGTTACTAAGGAGTTTTCAGGAGTTAAGTACAGTAAATTCAGGAGTTAACGGGCAAAAAATGACATATCTAATAATACAGTTTTCTCTCTACGTGCCTAGTTGTCGAAAATCGCCTCATTCCGAGACTGTCCATAGATTTTTCTTTGCGGCTGTAGTGACGAAGTGCATGCGGAGTAGACTCAGAAGTAAGGTAGGAATTTCAGATTCCAGAGACGTTTTATATAGTACCAAAAAAAAACGCTACGTCTTAGGTTCTACTAATTTTTTTATCCTTCAACGATTATTTTTAAAGAGATAAAAAAGAAATATCAGGAGTAGAAACACAATTTTCAGGAGTTATAAAGGTCCTTATATAAAAAAGAAAATTTCAGGAGTTTTTCAAGAATTTCAGGAAGCGTATGAACCCTGTTTTTAGTAAGAGAATTGTTTTTTGGGGAATTATTTGTACAATCTTAAATATACTCAGAAGCAGAAGAAAGCAAAGATATATAATAAACTTACAGCAACAATGATTTTCCAAACTTGTACATTAGTGTAATAATGAAACAGTAAAAAACTTTTTACAGAAAAACTAAGGTATAATTTCTATTTGTTAGACATATTAACAAAATATCTGTGGTGAAGTTTAAGGTCTTAACAGGGGTAGCTAAGGAAATTCAACACGTCTCTTACTTTGGCTGTAGTAGTTTAGCCTTGAAGTAGCTGGTCAACATAGCATTAAAACTTATCAATAATTATATAAAATATTGTTATATGGCAATTAACATAAAAATAAACATTTTGATTGCGATAGTAACCAACATCCAAATTAATTTCTTTTTTTTTTCATCAAATAAAAATTATTGGGATTTATTTGACAAGTTTATTTTGTCATATCCTTCAGTGCTGTTTTTTTAATCCATTATTTATTATAGACAGTATGTTGCATCATCTCCAATTGCAGCTGATGGTATCTAATAGATGGTGCAACATGTCAGCCTACTTTCAAAAATATCTGTTTTAATCTGTATCTGTAACTTTAACTGTATTATTATTAAAAAAAACTTTGAAAGAACATGGTCGTCGTACTGTTCTGTTTATATACAGACAAAATAGACCTATACTTTCTGTATTTTACATCTGGCGCCCAACTTAATTGAACCTATCAAAAATATGACTGCTAATTGCATTCTTCAAAGAAAAGTACTTCGGAATGCCTTGACGAAAGCAATAACAGAACTTGATGCCGCTATTGAAGCCGGGGAGCGCTTAACAGCAACTTCAGCTTTCGCCAAATGCCAAGAAAAATCAAACCAATTGTTCGAAAATGACGTCGTCATTTTGGAATACATGTGTCCGGTGGACAAAGCTAAAGAAACAAGTAAGTCTGAAAACCTTAACTTGTTGGAAAACGAAATGGAACAATGAGAAATTTACCGAAATAATTTTACGTGTGCCAAAATAAGGTTTAAAATTTTTTTAGAAATTTGTGAAAAGTCTGAATTTGTGCCACAGATCAAACCTAGGTCTGATTTAATGAATGTAAATTTACCTAAGCTCGAATTAATCGAATTTGATGGTAATCCTAAAAATTGGTTTGCTTTTTGGAGCATGTTCCAAAAAATTGATGTGGATCGGAATTTAGAGGATGATGTTAAATTTGCATATCTGATGCAAACGACAAAAGGTAAAGCATTTGAATTTGTACAATCGTATCAAGTATCAAAAAGCGCTTATACCACTGTAATTGTTAACTTAAAAACTCGTTTTGCCGATGACAAAATGTTAATTGAGTTATATGTTCGCGAACTATTAAAACTTTAATCAATAATTTTAAATCAATCTCAAAACATGTCTTTTGTTAATCTAGTAGACCAGTTGGATACTCAATTGCGTTGTTTAGAAAATTTAGGCGTTACTGGAAAAAACCGTCGACTCATACCACCAAACTTTGTCGTATACGAGGATTCCGATGGACTTCTTAGAGTTGAGACAAAACTGGCCTCCGCCGATGACAGTGACTTCTTCAGACGACCCGTCCTATTACCAGACAAACACAAACTTGTTTTCCTGCTTATCGACGAGACTCATCGAATCTACAACCATGTAGGTGTACAAACACTTGTCACAATCCTTCGGGAAAAGTACTGGATTTTGCGATCCAGGAAAGTCACAAGATCAGTTATTTCGAGGTGTGTTGCTTGCCAAAGATTTAAGTCGAAGTCTGCCACGACGATGTTTGCTCCTCTACCTGAAGAGCGTGTGAGAATGTCATCTGTGTTCGAGACGACTGGAGTGGACCTGGCTGGTCCGTTGGTCCTAAGAAACAGTGACAGGGTGTGGATTGTAATTTTCACATGTGCCGTTTATCGCGCCGTCCATTTCGAACTTGTCTCGGACATCTCCACGCAAGGTTTTCTGCTTGGCGATTCATAGCGCGTCGTGGTCGTGTAAAGACAATTTACTCGGACAATGGAACAAACTTTGTAGGTTCAAGCAACGAACTCAAAACTATCGACTGGAGTGCCATCACTGCTCACACTGATTTGAAAAGGATCTCCTGGCATTTTAACCCACCTACTGCTGCTTGGTGGGGAGGGTTTTGGGAGAGAGTGGTCCGAATGCTAAAGGAATTGTTGAGACTCAATTTGGGGAAAGCTTGCCTTCACTATGAAGAACTGTACACCGTTGTGTGTGAATGTAAGGCAATCCTGAACAGTAGACCCCTTACTTACCTGTCCGAAGAGCCCTCAGATCTAGTGCCATTAACGCCATCTCTCTTTTTACAGGACCAAACTGAGTACTGTGTCGAGGATCTGGATCAAAATTATTTAAATAACCTTCGCAAACGTGCGAAACACCTTCACTCTATTAAAGAAAAGTTAAAAATGCGGTTCCAAAAGGAATATATCTCTGTCCTTAAGCAATCAGGAAATATTCATCAAACTCCACTGGAGGTTGGGGATATAGTTTTAATAGGTTCTGATATCAAGAAACGTGTTGATTGGCCTTTGGCAAAGATTGTTGAGATTTATAAAGGTCGTGATGGTGTTTCCCGCGTTGCGAGGGTTAAAACTCAAAATGGTGAAATAGTTCGGCCGTTTCAGCGATTGTTCCGTTTGGAAACTTCCGGAAAAATTGGTGAAACGTTGCGAAGTGTAAATCTAAAACTACAAGAAGTGGTAGAATTATCAGACCTGTTAAGATTTAAACCTAAATTTAAATTTTTAATGTTTTACATTTTATACTTAGCATTTTTTGTGATAATTTAACTTTTAACTTTAGTAAAGTTAAATTTAATAACCTTTTGCAGTTGGAGGATGTTGCATCATCTCCAATTGCAGCTGATGGTATCTAATAGATGGCGCAACATGTCCGCCTACTTTCAAAAATATCTGTTTTAATCTGTATCTGTAACTTTAACTGTATTATTATTAAAAAAACTTTGAAAGAACATGGTCGTCGTACTGTTCTGTTTATATACGGACAAAATAGACCTATACTTTCTGTATTTTACACAGTATGCTTTATATGAGCATAATAAACAACCTTAAAATAGTCTACAATCAATCTTAAACATTTTTGTGGATAAATATTTTACATATTTGTGGACCAGATTTGCAAACCTTTCAGCATATCTTGCTTGTTTATATATTAGATTATTAATTTGTGCAAAAAATATCAACACAATAAAATAGATTTTCAATGCATGCACAATTTGGACTATTTTGGTCTAGCAGTCAATAATGATACTTTGTGTTTGCAAAAAAAACCCTGCAATCTTATTAATTTATTAAGACAACATAAATTTCAAAATTAGATTTGATGCTTTACCCTAGATATGAGCTTGGGAGCAGGTTTTCCTGGAATGAGAGCAGTGGTAATGAGGACGTCAATTTCCTTGCACTGTTTCGCAAACAGCGCCATTTCTGCTTCATAAAACTCCTTCGACATCTCCTTGGCATAGCCGCCCGTACCCTCCCCAGATTCCTATTTCACAACAGAAGACATTAGTTTCAAACAATACATGGTTCATACAGATTTTCAGAATAAAAAATGAGGACTTTCTAAGTACTTCATCAACTTTTCTAAGGACTTCAACTTTCCATGTAGTTTATACCATGGGGAGAAATCGAATAAGGGAAAAAAACTTTAATGCTTACAAAAATTTATGAATATATATATATTTTTTTAATTCCTAATGATTGAAACCAATCATTGTGGAGAATAGATGTAGTATTTTAAAACATAGTTTTGAAAAAATTTAAGTGCAATGTAAATAATGCATATTTTTACTAATAAAAATAAAGAAAAAAATTTCGAAGTTCAAGCATATAGTTTTAATTTGATTCTTTATTGGTTTACGGTAACATTAATAAAATATTTTTAATCGACAAATTTTGGCAAATTTGAGGAAATTGCAGTGAAAACAGATAATTTGATAATTTTCGAGTGAATTCCGGTAGGCATTGTAGCACGTAGCCGGTTGTGTGATGCCACATGCTTCTAGTGAGCTAGACTTGCAGGGGAAAAAACGAGTTTTCTGTTAAAGCTAGTTTAAATCGTATTATAACCACAATGAAATTCTGCTAACATGTATTTTAACAGTGTAATAACAGTTTCAACATATTGCTAATGAGTTTTAACTAAAAAAAAAATAAGGACTTTTAAGAAATTCTTTAAAAAATAAGAACTTTTAAGAACCTTAGAATTTTTTGTGAGTTTTTAAGGACCTTTAAAGACTGTACAAACCTAGCAATAACTACAAACAGGAATAAAAATACACAACACTGTCGTCTTAACTTTAAAGAGACCTCAAATCAAATGTCAGGTAAATCAATCCAATGGCTTTAAAGTATATTCTAAACATGAATTAGATAGTGTAAAACACTCATTTTAAGAACTTGGATTTAGGCATATTTAAAGTTTTTATATCACATTGATAACCCATTTTAGTAGTAGTGTACTGAAGTCTAGAACTAAAACAAAAAGCTGAACCAAAATTCTTGGATATCAATTACCAAAGTTTATTCTTTATCTACAAATACCATTGCTATGCAACTATTAATTTTATTTCTAAATCATTCAGAAATAGTTCCAGTATTTCAGTGTTTAGTCAGAGCTACCAATGAACATTCCCCATTGAAAATTAAAGATCAGTGGGTTACCATATAAAAAAAAGAATGCTCATTATTTGGCAAGTTATGACATATTTGCAATCGGATTTAGTTCAATTCAATCACAGTCCATTTTTGAATAGTTTCGGCCATTTTTGTCTCGGCAGACCAGTGGATTCATGATCTACAAACATTTCTCTACATTTAATAAAAAATTCAAAATGACTTTCAACGAGGTACCTAAACTTGCAGTCACTTCTCCGACTATTAGCAATATAGCAGCAGTGTCGGGAGTGCAACCAGAAAATATCTAAGGGAGGTGTTTTCAACCGAGTACTAAGTTTTTTCCTGTAAATTCTCTATAAAAACAATGTCTATACAGAACTTACTTATCCCATATTTGTAACATGTTATCCAAATTTTGACAGTTTTTTAATCAGTCACCTACAAATGACAAAACATTGAAACGGTTTTTGTCCATTATTCGAGTTACACAGAACACCTCAACAAGGGACTACATATTAAACAGATCCTGTATGATACATATTATCTAGATTATAGATAAATTCAAAATTTATGTTTGTTTAAATTCAATTATAAAAGGAGTAATTGATTTAGACGAATGGACAAACACCAATATATTATATCAGATATTTATGAGGCTTGAAATACAAGGGCTATGAAGTACTGCAGCACAGCATTTGGAAAACAAAAATATCTATATGTATTTAAAAAAAAATTTTTAAAAGTTTTTAACAAATCCTTTTTTAAGATGTTGAAGGTCTTAGGAGGAGTTCTGACACTAAAATCCTCTACTGGTTATGCCAATGAGAAGTGTGGTGGTGTTTGCACATGATGAAAAAAAATGACGCCATTTGATTGGTTTGTACAATCGATATAGATAAACAACTGGATAGACTACTCCATTGTCAATGAAAAGAGAAAAACGCGCTGGGGATTGCAAAGCTGATGGGAAGATTAACCAATCACAGTTCACTTTTATAGTTGGATGGGAATGCGAAAAACCTTGTAAAGTGTTAGAGTATATATTTTTTTGCATATTATTACTAATTAAGGTCTACTATTGACATTTCTGCTGTGTACAACCCAAAATTTTATTTTCAATCCTCGGCAATCCATATTTTTTATCCCACCAAGTGCATCTGGCAACGGCTTCATTTTCCCAGCGGTAAGCAGTCTATCCAGTTGTTTATCTATATCAATGGTTTGTACAGGACCTATAAGTGAATGTCACACAGTGCATTTCTATCTCCCAACAAGTCCATTTTCAAGAAACATCACACCTCACTTCCTACACATTGTCTACTTTCCAGCAACTACAGATGACAAGTTCATAGTTGAGTTTGATTTAGTGCAATCACTCAGTGCAGTTTTCAATGAGAACTTTAGTAAAGTACTTACAGAGGGCACAATGAGTTTTTAAAAAAATTTAAGTAGGAATTGCAGGGATGATTTCAAAAATTTCAGGAACATTTTAGGTATAATTCCTAAAAATTTTTAGGATGATTCCAAAAATTTTAGGGAACATTCCAAATATTTTAGGAAAAATTCTAAAAACTATAGGGATCTTACTTTTAAAGCTGACATAGGCTCCTTACACAGACATATTATTTTGAAAGTATATTTCGATAAAGGCAAAAAACTGCACATTAAGTTATATAATTAAACAATTATACTATTTTGACAAACATGCAAATATCATTCCATACATTTTTCTCATATGGAGGAATATCGGGTTTTTTCGCGGATTGTAAAAGAAATCAAGGAATTTTTGGGGTTTCTAATTTAGCTTTTTTTCATAAAACAGGGCTCCCAAATCTTGTTACCTTAACATTGAGCTCCAGAAACTCTGCTCCAAATGATTCCACCTGCTCCTTTACTGCTGCCCTGGTGTCGAACGCACGAACTATGGCTCCCATGTTCTTGGCTGTTCCGATTGCCGACAGACCCGCTACACCACCACCAATAACTAAGACCTTTGCTGGGGGGACTTTACCAGCTGCTGTAATCTGACCTGATGGATATAAATAAGTTTAGTTTTTAGAAAATAAAGTCACTCCTTTTATATAATCCAATCAACGAGACATTCAAGATGCCATTGCATGATATAAAAACATGTAATAGCATAATATTCAATATTTGTATTTTAAACCTACGCATAAACAAATGTATTAGAAAAATAAAAATCTTTATTTGTAACTCATTTATATATCTTATCATTGAGTATTCTGAATAAAGGGAATGATAAGTACATTGTAGAAAATGACCATGCTAGAAGGTGATTCATAGAAAACAAATTTATAAATGTTTCTCGGTTGAAGTACAAATACATAAAGGAAGACCAGCTACAGCCAAAAGGCCCATCAAGGTTGGTCCAATGGACAGTTCCTGAATTTTTTAAAAACGATTGAAATTAGTTTATATTTATGAAGAATTCTTTTCTGATTCCAAATATTCCAACAAAAGTTCTTTAAAAAAATTAGTTATTTAAACATTAAGAAAAGAATTTGCGCTGAAACCCCGTCCGATTGCTATTTGATCGAAACAATCCGCTAGAGCTGTAACGTCAAAACATCCTTCCGTTTCTATGGTTATTGTGAGGTTTCTGCCAAATAGTTGGCGTTGGTTTAGTAGACAGTTGTCATATCCAGTACAGGTTGGCGCGATTTGCGAAAAACTTGCAAAACTGGTTTCCGCTGCTGTGTTTCAAGCCAAGTTGTTTCAGATCAAGTAAGTGACGTTACATTCAATTCGAGTCGAATGAATAATTTTTCTTTCCAAAACTAACAAGCAAATTTAGGTTGCAAATTTAAAAAAAGAAAAAGCGTAGTGAGCAGAAATTTTTATGTTTATGGCCTTTTTGAAACATTTAGAATTGAATAAGAAAAAAATAAGAAAAAATATGCGGATATTGTCCATTTAACTTTTCTGAACAATTCCCCAGTATAGATCCAGCTGTCTTTTTAAACTTTTCGACTTCAGTACCATTTACGATGCGGTCCAGCACATTCTTCCACTTACCAATAACTTTACTGTAAAAATAATGTTTCCTATTCTCTAACTTAAAATGCGATTTAAATAGCTAATATGCAAGACCTCTTATGCGGTTCCCTGCAATCGCTCTCTAAATCATTCTCCAATTGTTCCCTGTTACTCTAAACCATTGAAATCATTCAGTTTGATAAATTTAAACAACTGAATCAAATCTCCTATAGACCTTCTTTCTTCCAATGAATATACATATTAAGGTTCCTCAATCTAGTGCCATAATTAAATTCTTAGTTTCCTTATAAAATTTTTGTTGCTCTACGCTGAACCTTTTCCAACAAATCAATATTCTTCTTGAGATGAGGCGACCAGAATTGTACTACATGCTCTATATGTAGCCTAACCAGTCCTCTATAAAGTGGCAAAATAATATCACAAGATTTAGAAAAGATAGTTTTCCCGATGAATTCTAACATCCTAGTCACTTTTTACTTGACACCTCACAATGATGTCCAAACTTAAAATTTCCTTAAATTAACATCCCTAGGTCATTAATAACCTCCCTCTCAATGATTTTAGCTTCTTGTAAAAGAAATAGGTATGATAAGCAAATTATCTGACTGTTGGGGAAAACTGGATAAGCCTTACTTCAAAATGTGTCACAGATTTAGAGATATTGTAATTATCATAGAGATTGTGTAATATATTTGTCTAAGTAATGATACATAACAGGAATTTTTTGTTCATAGAAAGATGATGGGAAAATGGTGATAAGATCAAGATGGATGTGGTAATGAGCTAAGAATATGTTAAAATAGGATTTAACTTTGGTTCAGGGATGGATCAGGAATTAAAAGAACTATTTGAATAAACTGTGAATGTGAAATGTTACAAAACCATTACATAAATTTAATACTCGGTTACTTTTATTGTATTTTACAAAAACTTTGACATCATTTTAAAAGAAATATATATAGTTTATCTTAAGGTAAATTTTATATATTTTTGACTTTAAATTACAATATTTTAATTTTGAGTATCTGAACACAAATGTGGGTTTTATTAAGCAAATATTAAAATATAACTTTTCGTTAGCACATATTACTTAATGAAAAATACAGCTATCTAGAAAAAAAACACACAAAAAACAACAATTTGATACTTTTCATCTTCATGTCAGAAATGACTTAAAAACTTAAAGAAAAGCTTTCAAAACCAACATGCACAATATTCATTTATCGATACAATACCAATCGGTTAAACATTTAATTCAAATCCATTTAAAAATTTAAAAGGCAAAATTTCTTACCAGTGAAAAACCTGCCAAAGTTATTGGCAGCTTCCACAACTGCTTTGTATCCTGCAATATTAGCCATGGAACTAAGGGCATCAAACACTTGAGCCCTGCTTATCCTAGGGATGCAGTCCATAGCGAATACATTCATTTGCCGCTCCTGCAGCAACTTGATCAGGTCAGAATTCTGGCCAGGATAGAGGAAACTGACTAGAGTGGACGATTTCCTGAACTTGCCAACTTCTGCCGCAGAGGGTGCCCGCACTTTGAGAACAATGTCTGACCCAAAAGCATCAACATTTGCTGCGATTTTGGCTCCAGCAGATTCGTACTCGACGTTGTTGAACTTGGCCTCTACTCCTGCATCTTTCTCAATGTTGACCTGAAAGAAGTCGTGCTATGATATTTTAAAAGTGCATTTTGAGATAATTATTCTACAATTATAGATATTTGGTAATTGCTTCCAGGCTGCCATGGAAATATAAAAGTTGGGGCAGCAATGCAACAGGCCATAAAATCAAGAGACTTTACTACCACCAACGTATCTTGGGATTCAATAATAAATACTACCAAATATAAAAAAATATTTATGACTATTTGATTGAACTATGTTTAAGTTGAGTATTAAGAAAAATTTAATAAAAATACTAAGCAATATTTGAAAGGTACAAATTTATATATTTTGGTTTTTATAGCATCAAATTAGCATCAAAACTATAGATTGCTGTTACTTGGTCTAAAATTTGTGACAAAAGCTTTTTTTGGAGGAGGCGGGAGATAAATAAAAAATTGATAATCCATAGCATACTTAAACACATGTATTACACTTTTCCCCATAAAAATTTAAAAGTAAGACTGTAAAAAAAAAAAAAAAAAAAAAAAAAAAAACAGTGTCAAATGAAGGAGTCTTCAAGTACCTAAAAAATAGCATTTGGGATATCAATCAAAAAGTAGTTTATTTAGTACTTCCAATTTAAAGATTTTAGCACTTAATTTTTTTTAGTACTTTTAAAACAAATAATACATATTTTTATATTATGATAAAAATAAAGAGTTTTTTTAGTACCCAAAAATTCAACACTAGTGTCATTTACGCAGGTGAAAATTAAAAATAAAGATTCCGAACAAAAATTTTAAACTTTGTATAACCACCACTGACCTGAAATCCTTTCTTGACCAGAGTCCCCACTGCAGCAGGGGACAGCGCTACTCTCCTTTCGTTCTTCATTGACTCCTTAGGGACCCCAATGGTCAGCTTGGAGTAAGGAACACCCTTGGGGGATGGCTGCCCAGAGTCCTTCTTACTGCAGCGAAGTAGCAGCCCCTTGTGGAAACCTCTGACATTGAGGGTCCAGTTGCCCTTGCATGCTGCTAGGAGACTTGCCTCACGCACTGTAGCACATGCATTCAACAGAAGCATGATGGCGGCTGAGAGAGAAGGGATCTTGAGAGAGGAATTGAATATGCTAAGATCAGATATGGTACAGTTCCAAAAAAAAAAAAAAAAAAAAAAGGCTCAACTATATGAAAAAGCAATGAAAACTAGTATATAAATTTTTCAAAAAAAAAAAAAGAGAGAGAGAGAGAAGACAAACAACTTTAAACAATTATACTATGTTAACAAACAAGCAAATTTAATTAAACCTAGTTTTCTAATTTTTTAAGCATCATTGAAAGTATGTATTAAAATTTTAGTCAAAAAGGCAGAAATCAGCGTTTCTTTTGAACGGTACCATACCTGAACGATGCAACTCTTTGGTTCTTTCAAGATTGATTGGCATTAGGTTTGTTTTTTATTGGCCTAAGAGAATGCACTACTTTATTTTATATATATTATGTTTGTATTAACTTGTCTTATATATATAATAGCAATCTCTTTTAGAATCGCTTTTTTAATTTATTTCCTCGTTTCAAAGCGTGTATTCCTATTTTTAATTTCTTCACCGATTCATTTAATAACTCCCAACGCTAAGCTAATTGTGTGAGATTTGTGGTGTCAGCATTTATGTAACAGAGAGTCCCACAGTTAGTATTCAGTATTGCTCGCTTTTACGTCAGACAGTTTTTAAACTTCACACCATCCTTGGTATTTTAATTTCTGCTAAGCTCAGCACGATTCCCAAGGTTCAGTACAATGATAGTTTCCAGTGCGTTTCACGAGACGATACTAATTCACTCTGCACTGTTCACTGTTTCCTGAGACTACTAGGATATGAACATGTGATGTAATTTGCTTTATAGTTTATATTTTAAGTACAGTTCTTGTGGCAAAAGAATACCATTTTCAAAGACAAGATTTGTTATTCACATTTACATTGGCAAGTCAAATTCAAGCTTTTATTATACAAGAACTATGGTAGCACTGGAATGGATATTTTCTAGATATGCAGGTTACAGCAATATCAGGACTAATGAAGGCAGTAACAATGCACATGCACCTGGAAAGTATTTCAAAGGGAAACTGTCACATATATTTCGAAGGAAAATCCCCCCAGGAAGTCTAATCCTTTATGTCGTGTTAACTTATTTTTTAAAATCATACATTGCAGATTATCCATTTTATCCATACAGCAACAGACCCTGGCATAGCAGGTAAGCATTCCGTCTCCGAGATGAAGTTCGGCCTTGCTATGAACAATTGAGTTGCAATTCAGTACTGTGAATAGGGAAAGGATCAGGGGACTAGAGCATTCTTGTGCGTTTAGAGTTGCAGTACAGACAAGCTGGTAGCCAGGATTTTTTTTTTGGGGGGGGGGTTATAGTGGAAGATTTGAGTAAATACATATAACAAGTTACACACAAAAAAGATGGGAAAGTGGTAAAACAAGATTTCAAACAATTTCTGAGGGGGGGGGGGCTGTTTACGGCCCTGGGTACAGATGCAGCATAGGACATTTGTTTGCCGCAATTTTATTTGACGAGTTACTTTCTGGATATGCAGATTCTGCCAATGAGTTTTATTTTAAGTTATATTTCAATTCTATTAATTTTATTATAATTTACCTTTTATTTTTATTAAAATTTATCTTAATTTTATTACTATTTATATTTTCATTTTAAGTTTCATATTTTTGATGTTAGTGATTTTTCTTATCGCCAAATGTATCTATACTACATCTGTTCCCGAGTCGTGGGTATGCTAATTTAAAACTGCTCATAGCAAATGTTTAATTTAACAAATGGGAACTTGCATTACATAAACTTTTCCATGTCAATTCAATTATATTACAATGTCACAGATTCATTTATATCACAATGAATGAAATTTTAGTTTCAAATTAAAAGTGGTTGATTAATACACATCATAAGTTACCAAATCAACAAGTGTTGGCAAGCTAAATACAAAACTAAAATAACAAACGAAAAAAAATTATTCATACTGAGAAATGAACATCCAATAAATAACTTTTTTTTGTAAGATTTTCCAAATCCTCAGCTAACTTTTCACACCTATGAATGAAATGTAGCAACGTATGATTCCCTCCCCCCGAAAAAATAAAAACACAAAAGTAATTTTAATTTAAGTCAACTTGTACCAAAAAGCAAAACATGATTTTTTTGCAAATACTCGTATACTATTCTAATTTATTGAAATACAATAAGTAGTATTCTAATGAATCTCTCTGGCATTAGTTAGTATAGCGATTGAAGAAAATATAGCAGCACAAAATGCTATTTTTCACAATCCGAGAAAGAAAAACTTCTCAGAACATCCCCACACATCACACTTGAACTCAAACATACATATGATTAAATTTACAACAAAGCTTTCACATCATTTATATAGAAAACATCTCAATTTGATTCCCTTACTGAATGCAGGCCCAACTTTACGGAAGATTTTCAACTTACTGGAATAGTTTATTCGATAAACACAGGTGATCTTATTTTCTAAAAGAGTTCATCTCATCACTTTCATATCGCAGGTCGACCGGTTTCTTGCCTTGAGTCTTGATGATAACAATCCCTGTTTTGCTTCGTCTGCTCGTGTTTCCCGTCTCTTTCGCTTTATTTTAAATCTTGGAGTTCACAATCACAACGTCAAAATAACGCGTTGGCTACCGGTAAAGCGCTTAAATATTATTTAGACAAGTTATGCTCTAACTCTAACATAGCACGCTCTGACGTCATCTACTACAATTCTCATTAGTTCAACAGCAAATTTTATTCCTCTTTTGGCCAATCATTTTCCTGATTGCGCCCCAGGAGATGTCATTAACCCATCTGATGCCTAAGTCAGCACATTGTATTTAAATAATATTTACTCACTTTGTACTACCGGCATGTCAAGTACCTTGAAACAGGCTTTGATCACGGTGTCTGTTGCTACGGCGCAGGCGCTCAATTTGCATTCATTTTCCAGCTATTGACAAGTAAAATGGTGTAAGTTTGGAATTTGGATGTTCCCGATTTTATTTTCAATTCTTGATCCACATGACAGGAAGACGTTTAAAAAATTAATCAAACAATATTCTTTCTTTCAAATTTTTTTTCTTGTCTGTAATATTGTCTCTGTCAGGATCAATGAATAAATAATTGCTCTATAATATTTATTAAAATAATTAATATTAAATAATTGTTTATTGAAAAAAAAAAATTCAAGTTGAATTGCCGTGGTTTACCGTTATCGTTTTTATATTTTCATTAATTAAAAAATTACCAATTGGACAATAATCAGTCATAGCCATTTTTATTAAAATAGAGCCTTTTTTTAAGTAATTACTAAAAAAAATAAATTTCTCAATGGCAGCTATCTTTTGCGCACGCGCTATTTTGACGAAAACCTTAATGACAAGTCCCATGGCTACCACTAACCCGTACACCAAATTTAAACATCGTAGGTCAATTTGTTTTGAAGTTATACTGACCACAGAGAGACATATATTTTCGATACCACTTTTTTGAACTCTGGACGTTCCAAGACGTGTGGAAAAGTCATAAAAAATCGAATTTGTTTTGACCGAATGAAATACTTTCATTACCCTGTATTACATATAGAGTAATCGAAAGTAAAAAAAATATTCATCAAAAATATTCTGTTGCAAGTTAATAGAAATTACACTGGATTTTATAATAATAAAAATAACATTAGATTTTATAAATAGTAAATAAAATTAGGGCCGAGTAGAGTTTACCCTGGGCCAGGGGCGTACTGGGACATAAATTGGGAATCCCCAATTAAAGTTCAAATTTCGAAGAGATACAAAAAGATACTGCTTAGAGGCGAAGAAAATAGAAATTTGATATACTCCAAGCAGTGGGAAGCGATGAGGTATAATAATAATAAAAAAATATTTCGAACTATTTTTCTTATGTCATACCATCGCTTTCTGAAAACCATGATTAGGCAAAAGAAATAATTCCATGCATTTGAAATCATGTTTTTTGATAGTTGGAATTTTTTTTTTTTACATTTTTTTGAAACTTTGACTTATAATATAATCACATCTAAGTTATTATAATTAAACACGCTAAAATTCCCAAAATTGTAGTTAAGTATATGTGAAAACGGTAAAAAAATTTATATTATAAGGAAAAAAAATTGTATAAAATATTTTTTATGCCATAAAGTTTGGCCTTTCTTTGAGTATGTATTCAAGTAAAATTTCAGTTCGTATTCTGACCAGTGTGTTTTTACAGTTTTTTTAAAGTTAAACTTCAATTGCAGACCCGATATATATTTAACCTTAAAAGTGATAAAAAAAAGAAGTAAAAAGTTGTAATTCAATAGTGAAGAATAGGGGTCGGTGAACCGCGGGTCCGGAGCCGCATAAGGCTCTTCTCATGAATATCTATGTCTCTTTAAGTTCTAAAGTAACTCAACCTAAGAATAAACTGAATAAGAAATATACGGTAGTAAATGTGTGTTTTATTCCTGAGAAATAAGGAAAGCGCGACGAAACACAGAGAGTAGGGGGGGGGGGGACTTTTAACACTGTTCTCAAATACCAATTTAAAATCAGCGTCCACAGTGTTCCCTGGTACTTTCTCAATCGAAATACTGAACACAAAACTATCAGAATGCGCAAAATAGTGCGTCACTAGTCTCAGTTGCATCGAATTTTTGTTGACGTTCGTTGTTATCTCGTCTCTAACTGTGGTATAAAGCAAATTTCACTGTAGACTTTTCACGGCTGCAGCACTGTTAAAATGCATTTTGCTTTTTTGATCTCCAATATTGGAAACACATGACATCGACTTCGTCTAAGATAAAAAGAAAAATTGATAAAGAAAAACGTGAATTTAAGAAAGAATGTAATGAATTGTATGCGTTCATTCCAAAGAGGAAAGGACTTCCAAACTGTCTCATTTGCAATGATTTTTGTCCCATAAAAATGGTATAAAAACATTTTTGTAACATAAAAATGTTTGTAGTTAAAAGCTGATATTGGTATTGCATATATTTATTTTGAGATTCTTTAAAAACATTGCAATTCTGATTATTGAATGTTTGACTCTTAGCGCAGAAAAGTCTGTTGACCCCTGACTAAGAAGATGGTGGATTCGGATTTAATACAGTGGTTTTTTTAAAAACTAGGGGGCTCCGCCCCCTGCTCTCTGACACTCGCCAACCCCCTGAATTGCTATGCAATCTCCTTGGCTCGCTTTAAAGTGAAGCATTTAAAATATGCCCTAGCAAAAAGCTATTTTAGCTGCATAATGCCATGAAACTGAAAACGTTTTGTTATTTATGAAGAGCCAGAATACTTGCCATGTCATTATCCTACTGCTGTCGAGACGCGTTAAGCAGGGACAGTGTGGCAACGAAGTAGAAAGTTCTTGGAAAACAATAAAAATAAACAGTATCGTATATACATTTAAAAAAGATCGGTTATTTCATTGAACAATTAAAATTTACGGGCTGGTTTCGTATAAAGCGCCAAAATAGTTAAAGTTGCACATTGAAATTTCTTAACGAAGCAATCACATGTTCGTTCGCATAATTTTTTTTGCAATACTTAGAAAATAAAATAAAACAGTGAAAGGCCAATTATCCGGCATTCAACCAACCAGAATTTTTTGATAATCAAATTTGGCGAGAAAATTAGCCCTATTTCGCCAAAAGTTTTTTTTTTTTTTTAATTTCATATGAGATTTTGAAGTTGAGTGGGTGGTTTTATTCGTTATTTTGATAGTTTTCAATTCGTAATAGCTGAATTTGCACTGATTAGAAATGAATATAGGTTCAGATTTACTGCACAATGCCTCTTAGCGACTTTTTGAAAGTTGGCGATTTAGCGCTGAATGCAACCCAGCGACCTCCGGAACATGTTCCAGCAGATAACTTTTCCGAAAAGTCTGGTTCTTCCGGAATTCGATCTATATTTATTCTTGCATCATCGAAACTATTAAATCAATACGTTTTAAATAGGCAATAATTTCTGTCTGTAGACTGTAATAAGAAAAACAAAATATAGCGAATCCAAGTTCTTGCTGTTGCCAGATGTATTAGTCAAATTTCAAAAGATACATTGTGATTGGTTGGATTGCTAAATTTGGAAATTCGTGCATAAAGTACATTTAGAAGATTTGTGATTGAATGTTTGAAGCCGTTGCCATTCTGCTCACAGAAATACAGCCGAATTTGGACGTTACGCAAGAGAATTATATATATAGATACTTTTAAGAAAACAACTACTTATAAATATGAAAAATTAAAAAAAAAAAAATCTGTGTGGCGAACCGGCCCATTTTCTACATACACTGACAGGTCCGGTGATTGCACCGAACAACCTTATGGCCAGTACGCCCCTGCTCTAGGCCTTAAGTCCAAGCCCATTACTTTTTTTTTTATTTATATATTTTAGTTTCATAAAACATCGATACATCAATACAAATATCGAATATCAGCATAAATCTCTTTTTATACAAGCAGGCGCGTACCCACACAATGCCTATCCTGCGCATGCCCAAACATTAAGCGGGGACAGACACCGGACCACACTTTTGACCAATTGGAAACAATACCCGTCGACCTAAGGCTCAGGGTAAAACAAACTTTGAGTAATTTTATTTA
The DNA here is from genome assembly GCA_963978545.1 of Linyphia triangularis. Taxonomy (NCBI): domain Eukaryota; kingdom Metazoa; phylum Arthropoda; class Arachnida; order Araneae; family Linyphiidae; genus Linyphia; species Linyphia triangularis. The sequence goes on along the minus strand of OZ021724.1, from coordinate 98,872,044 downwards.
TTTTAGTTGGTAGTATCAGACATTTTTTTCACAAGAGATACGTCTAAATATCTTTATAACATGATTAGAATTTTCAAAGTGGAAATATCTTTTGGGGGAACAACTGCCATGCATTTGAGTCTTAAATCGGACAAAAACCGGAGAAATCCTAGTATCCCAACATTCTACCCTAAACTATTTGTCACGATCCCGCTCGGGTCTGCTCATTTTTAAAATCAGAGATTTTTAGCTACAAACCGGGTTCGCAAGCTCAGCTCTTATATGTACCTCTGAGCCATGAGTCTGAAGCGTTATCAAGCTTTCACTGCGGGCGACGGGCCTCGATCACGAGACCATTGGTTCTCGAGGCAGATACTTTGCCGCTTTGCAAAAGAGTACTCCAGAGCTTTATCTGTTATTTGAAGTCGCCACACAGCCTCCTCCCAGCGACGAAGGAGCGATACTGTAGTTCTGATCGGAGTTGGAGGTTTGGGATGCTAGTTGCATCGTTGTGCGAGTGCTGTACGCTAGTTGCGTGTTTGATCACGAATTGCGTTTCTGATCGCTTGTTGCGATGAAGTTTCTCCTTTCAGAAGGTGCCGATAGATGGCAGCATGATTCAATCACGTCCGGGTCACCAATGAAGCGTTATCAAGCTTTCATTGTGGGCGACGGGCCTCGATCACGAGACCATTGGTTCTCGAAGCAGATACTCTGCCGCTGAGCAAAAGAGTACTCCAGTGCACAGAAGCTTTATCTGTTATTTGAAGTCGCCACAAGTCCTATGCAATTAATTTTAAAAATTATAACTCTGCAGTTTTATAAGGACAATTTCCTTATTGTGAATTTTGTAGATGTTTTCTGATCGAAGGCAGGGGTGACATTTCCCCAATTTTATTGAGTAGTAATTTTTGTTATTACTTGTATAAAAAATATATACAATACCAGGGGTGAAACCAGAAAACTTCTGTGGGAGAGGTTATTAATGAGACGCTTAGTTAACTTCTATATTTCTATATAAATAATATAACCCGTAAAAACAAAAGATTTTAATATAAATCCTTTATATGCATTACCAAATTTTACAACACAGCTCTGGTTTTAGTATACAGCACATGCTTGGTTTGATAGACATAGAATGCATTGTCATCGACATCGAATCTATCTGCCAAGTTTCAGCCAAATTGGATGGCGGCAAGAGGGTTAATTAGGCATCCGTAGATTCCGTCGCCATCGACACACAAAATCAAAGGTAATATAAGGTATTTCAAAATGCAGTGCTTTCTCATCCCATGTTTATAGCATGTCATCAATATTTTTGCTGTTTCTTAATCAGCCTCTTACATATACCAAAATATTCAAATGGTTTTGGTCCAGTTTTTGAGTCCTTAGAAAACAACTTAATGTGAGACATCATTTTATACAGATCCCGTATTATCTTGATTATAAATTAACACAACATTTTTATTGTTTGTTAAAATTCAATTAGAGAAAGGTATTTTTGTCAAATAAGGTTTTGCTCTTAATGTTCTTCAATAGTAAGCCCTCGATTGATTCTGCTAATAAAGAGAAATTCTATTACAAAACTAGGGGTGTGGAACATCGTACAGCTTTCAATTACACTATAATACTGATGTAAATTTGTGTCATTTACCTTTTTTATATTTCAATCATTCATTTAGAAAAAATGGCCAGTTTGGCGATATTTTTACCATAATTCTTGTATGGATTAGATAATTTTGGCGATACACTTTTCAATAATTCTTGTGTAATCCTTTCTTATAAATGAAATTGAGGAAAGGAGAAAAAATGAAGTATGCTCAAGGAAATAGAACTCTGGTGTTAAAGGCATTCGTTTTTCAACTATTATTGCCATTAAAGCATTTTTACTAAAATTTCGGGGGTGGAGATGTTCAGAACACCTTAAGAGGTATTACCACAGCGATTTTGGACAAAATCGTTAGAGCCGTTTTTTAGCAATTACAGAAAAACATGATTTTTTTTTAATGGCAGCTACCTTAAGCGCATGCGCGATTTGGTCGAAAACCTTAATGGTAGGTTCTATGGGCACCAGCAACCCTCATACCAAATTTTATCATCGTAGGTCAATTTGTTCGGGAGTTATGCTGGCCACGTATACACAGACATTTTTTCTAGATCACTTTTCGGAAATCAGGATGTTCCAAAACGGGGAGAAATGCAAAAAAAATCGGTTTTTTTTTTTTTTTTTTTTTTTTTTTTAACCGAATACTATAGGTAATTGAAAGTAAAAAATATTTATTTCATAAAAAATTTTCATTACGAATGCAATATCTGCTTTAGAAATAAAAAGGTAATTCGAAAAGGATGGAGTGAAGGGGGAATATAGTTTGGCTGTGTGGAGTTAGATTCTAAATTCAGAGTTTTTATCTTAGGGATCTGAAGGAAAAATTAAACATCAGATCAAAATTTCGCCACCAGGTCAAAATATTGCACTACTAATGGGAACTTATCGGGAAGGTTCTAGAATAAAATAAAACAATCCAATGAAGCTTTAAATATCTGTCAATAGTGCTAGAAGTGCGGGTAGAAGCGGGGTGACGCGACCCCCCCCCCACTTTTTCAGAAAATATCCATGCGTCCCCCCACTTCTAGAACCATTGAACTCCACCCTCCCCCCCCCCCCTACTTTTAAAAACATTCAATCCGTCTAAAACCTACTAATAAAAAATAAAAAAAAATAATAATAACATTAAACTTTAAATGAGGTGATGAAGTGACACTGAGAAAAAGTTTTTTTTTTTTTTTTTTGTTTTTTTTTTGCATTAGAAAACTTTAAACTATTTATCATACTATTATACATACATACATACATATTATAAAAATATATTATACTACTTTGTATAAAGATATAGGTATTTTTACTTTCAATTACCCATACGTATTATACATAGGGTAATGAAAGCATAGCATTCGGTCATAATTTTTTTTTTTTTTTTTTTTTTTTTTTTTTGCGTTTCTCCACGTTTTGGAACATCCTGATTTCAAAAAAGTGATCTAGAAAAAATGCCTGTATGTATGTATGTATGTATGTATGTATGTATGTATGTATGTATGTGTGTGTGTGTCTGTGGTCAGCATAATTCCCGAACAAATTGACCTGTGTTCAAATTTGGTATGCGGGTTGCTGGTGGCCATGGGACCTACCATTGAGATTTTCGTCAAAATCGCGCATGCGCATAGGGTAGCTGCCATTGAAAAAAATCATGTTTTTCAATGATTACTAAAAAACTGCTCCGACGATCTTGATAAAAATTGCTGATCTAATGCCTCTTAAGGTGTTCTAAACATCCCCACCTCCGAAATTTCCGTACAAGTGCTGAATGGCATAAAAAGTTGAAAAACGAATGTCCTCAACACAGAGTTCCCTTTCCTTGAGCGTACCCCATCAACGATCAATTTGTCTTCTCCCCTCAGTTTCACTTATAATAAAGAATAATATAAGAATTATCGTAAAGTATGTCGCCAAAATCATCATATCGGAAGGTCACTGGTTACATAAGACTTCAAAAATCCACCTTTTCCAAACCCCTAAAGGGATCATAACTTGAGATTTATTATCCCTTTAGGGGGCCTGATCTAAACCAATCTAAACCAATCTAAACCAATTTAAACCTGAAACCAATCTAACCCAATTTAAACCTGATCTAAACCAATTTGAATCAGGTTTTTTTTTTTTTTTTTTAATAGGTATCTTGATTCATCTGGATAATTGGGATATTTCTATTAATATAAATACTTGAAAACATTGAAATCTTTAATAAGTATTATTACAAAACTTCAATAAATTATGTTTTGAAACTTTAATAATTATGGTGGCTGTACGTTTGAATTACCTTTTAGCTATTTCTGAAGTTATCCATAGAAAATTAGATATTTGTAACGATGGAATAAGGATCGTTACAAAATTAATAGCGAAACCGTGTTGGAAATTACAATTGGATGATTGCAATTTAGAATTAAAATCCTTTTAAATAGTATGTGAAATAGAATTTCTATTTTTACTTTCAATTACCCATACTTTTAACATAGAGTAAGGAAAGTATTAAATTCGGAAGGAAAAAAAAAAGTTTCGATTTTGTTTGCATTCCAGTGGCGGCTCGTGCACTAGAACCAATACAGCCGGGCTGCATCTAAATTTATTAGTTGAAATATAAAATTAAATATTTTATAATTTCCTAAAATTAAGTTCCAATTTCTACGGTAAGTATAAAAAAGTCCTATAAATAGCAAACTTGTTGCCTCAATATTCAGTATCGACCCAAATTGGTGATCTTCCTCCGAACAGAGGCCGAGTGTTCCTGAAACTCGTTTCGGCTGCGACGTTGTCATGGTAACCGATAGAACCCAACAGATCATTTCCCTCCACGTAATATGTAACGAGACTGTCAGTGAGCACTTTTCCAACTTCGGCTTACCTTGAGAATTCGATGAACTGATTGGTCGAAAATTAGAGAGGATAGGGGAAAGTGAGAGTTTTCTTTTCTTTTTATTTCCGAAAGTTGGAAGAAATTAAGTTTTACTCTTCTGTATTTTTGCATCTTCGTGTTCCTCTGTTTTGATCACTCTCTCTTGAATGCCAAAACTAGATCTAGTTGAATGATAAAAAAATTGTTAAAATACATTTTTTTACTATTTTTTTCTGTTTAGCACTGTTGCGCTTTCAAAAATATATACCATGAATTTTTGTAACTATTCTATTCTAAAAAAATAGTTAAAATGCCTAATTATCAATTAACATTTCTAAAATATTAATGATTTTGATAAAAATCTAGTCTTTCACCTCCCCCCTGCAAATATTTATGGCGACGTCCATGAAGATTAAAGACTTAGCTTTCATGAATGATTGTGAAAAATTTGTAGTGGTGTCGGTGGTGGGGAGGGGGGGGGGGGATAGCATGTTTCCGACTGCGCTAGTATTTTCAATCACAGGCCGCCAATGTTGCATTCCTACGTTTTGGAATGTGCTGAACTCAAAAAAGTGGTATAGAAAAAATGTCTGTGTCTGTGGTCACTATGAGTCCCGAAAGGATTCATCTACGATGTTCAATTTCGGTGTACAGGTTAGTGGCTGCCATGGGACCTGTCATTAAGGTTTTCGTTAAAACTGCGCATGCGAATGAGGTAACTGCCATACTGCCATTGAAAAATGAACTTTTTCAGCTTTCAACAGTTGCCAAAAAACGACTCAAACGATTTTGATCCAAATCTGTGTAGTACTGACTTTTAAGGTGCTCTAAGTATCCCCATCTCCAAAATTTCCTTAGAAATGCGATAAAGGCTTAAGAAGTTGAAAAACGAAGGTTTTTTTACTCAGTAGAATTCTCTCTCCCGAACATCGTCCATCAATTACTGTTTCTACTCTGTTTCACTTACAAGAAAGGATAATGTAATAATTATCGAATAACATCGCCAGTTTCTCCATTTTGGTACTTCCCCCCACCCCCCCTTTTTTTTTTCAAAGGGTTATGCCAAATTATCGCCAACAACATCTCCAAACTGGCCATTTTTAAAAAAAAATTTTTAAATTAATGAAAATATGAAAATGAAAACGGTAAATTACAAAAAATAATTGAAAGTTCCACACCCTATACTAAACTTCAACTTAACTTGACATCACTAGTCGGTAGATCGTCACAGTGCTCATAGGCAATTTATCCATTTTGGCGGTGTGAAAGCATAATGCTCGCCAAACCACAACCCTGTAGAGAAGAAAAGGCTATAAGGTTTGGGCGAGAATTATATCTTCACTCCGCTATAATGGACTAATTGCCTACGAGCACGGTGAAGATCTATCGTCTAGTGATGTGAAGTTAAGTTGGAGTTTAGTATAGTTTTAGTTACGATGTCACGGAGAAAGAAACAAGAACATATAAAATCCGAGAAATATAAAAAAAAAATTGTAAAACGCAAAATGCGTTACCGAATGGTAACATTAAAATAATTTTTTTTTTTTTTTAATTTGCTTTGGAAAGGAAAGTGAGGCTTGGAACAACAGACCAGGGCCAACGTTTAATTTACTTTCTAATGATAAGCTCATCCTGTTATGAGCTGCGCTTTGACGATACGGAATCGATTGAAGCCATTGAAAAGCTGTGATGTGCGTCGTCATCGCTCCACATTCTTTAGCTGCTTTTAAACGGATTGTTGACGCGGTGGAAACATTAAAAATAAAAACTCTTTCCCAACACACACAATGTGAGAAGCCTTTGTTGTTTGTTTGGTGTAAGGTGGCAATAGGAAAACAGATCTATACACGGAGTTTATTCTAATTTCGTATCGAGGGGGGAGGGTATTGGTTTCAATCCCCCCCCCCCCGATGTATTTTGCTTAATATCATTAATGACATACATAAGTTACGTAACTCTTAATTTTGACTTTTTTTTTATAACCCCTCCCCCTTTCTCCATGTTATGTTCGAGTGACCCCACCCCTAAAATTACGTCCCGTTACTGCCACCGTTTCCTAAGGCTAATTTAATTTTTTTTATTTAACTTCAAAAATTAATATAAGTATAATATGTAATATATATATATATAAATACAAACAAAATGAAAAGAAAAGGAAGGAAACGGCAGAAATTTGGAATTTCATCAGGGGGTTGACCCAAATTTCCAAAACCATTTAAAACCAATAACTTTTTCTGTAGACATTCTTTCAAATGTCCCAACCCCAAAAGTTCAAGAGAAGAAAGAAGAAAAGAAAAAAAAAAAAAAAACGCTAAAAACTTACGAACCAAAATTCAGAAAATTGGAAAAATCTTCAGATTGAAATTACGTATTTACGTAATTACGAATTTGAAATTGACAATTTTGTGTGACGTAATTTACGTATGTCTCCAGTCCTATCAACATTAGATTAATTTTCAATGGTAGCGAGGCACAATGTGCAAAAAAGTACAACTTTGTTTATGAACTTTTAGGGAAAATTTGTTAAATAATTGTATTAAAATTGTGTAGATTGATTGAACATATGTCATGTTCCGTAGGTTCGAGGCATGTTTCTCAACCAAAAACCAGAGTTATTGGTAAAACGAAATAAAGCTGTGGACATTTTTTACCTGAGAAGTAATTGATGCGATCCACAATACTTTGACAAGTTTTTATGCGTTTTACAAATTTTTCCTTTAGTTTCAACTTGAAAAATTTCATTAGTAATTTTCAATTAGGCGCACTTCAATTTTTTGTAGAATGAAGTTGAGAAATAATGTAACCCATAAAAACGCAGTTTTTAATATAAATCATTTACAAGCATTGCCAGTTTTTATATTCATTAACACAGCGCCGATTCTGTAAACAGCTCGTGCTTGGTGTTTGCATCTAATTTTAAAAATCAAAAACATTTCTATCAGGAAAATGTGCGGCAAACTGCGTTTTAAAATTCACTTATTAAAAAGGAACGTGAATTTATGTACTCACATCCAAATATCATTTATTTATTCTGATTAAAACTATTTATTTGTTTGTTTGTTTGTTTATTCGTTCGTTAGTTCATTTATTTATTAAAAAAATTGGCAACAGGAAAGAGTTTCTTCAATAGTTGGTTAAATGCTATTTCAGAGCAGTTGGCTGACGGCAAGTTGGTTTATTAGTATTCCGTAAAAGCGCCCCTTTAGTGACAGTTACAGCCCCAAAATTTGATAGAATGCATCGTCATCAACATCGAATCTATCTGTCAAGTTTCAGCCCGGATCTGATATCGGCAAGGGGATTAATTAGGCCTCCGCAGATTCCGCCACCATCGACCCACAAAATCGAAATAGCTTAATCGAGCTTTTTCTAATTTTTTCTACAATGGAAAGACATAAGATTACTTGAGGCTGAGTTGTATTTATTTCAACAATCTACTCACATTGTCTCGTCATCGAAGTCGGAATCGGGGTCGTGATTGTTTACACATCAAAAGGTGAAGAAACACATCTTGATTTTATTGCCAGGTGGATCTCTAGCTTCACATATGAAAATTCCGAAAAGTGGAACGCGAAGTCGTCTGCTTGGCAGATGAGTTTGAGATTTATCTTTTTAGAACTGCAATTTGACACAACTGAAAACTTGAGGGAGAGACGCTTTTAGGGATGGAACGGATATCCGGCAAATATCCGATATCCGGCTGATTTTTCAATATCCGAAACCCCGTCGGATATCCGATTTGAAATACCGGACATCCGATAATTTCATTCGGATATCCAGCTATATATCCGGCCACCAGGTATCCACAAGAAATAATATTTTGCAAAAAATAATTATCTTTTTCGGACAAAGGGGACACCGCATCCTACACTTTTCTTTTTTTTTAATTTTTTCTTTCTTGGACATAAATTGTAGTCAAGTTAGAAAACGAAAAATTTCCTTCGTGAGAACTATGCTTTCGCATATCCCACCCTAACTTCAGAGATAATTATGGTGCATTTAGTTTCAATTCACAGAAAGAAGCGCCGTATTATTGGCGCCGAGTTGATAAGCATAAATCATTCCTCCAATCTTTTTCTATACACATCCTTCATACGTGTTTTGCAATATGTTCTTTTCATTCCAAGTTTATGATCTGATTAATTCTAGATGTTATATTTGAATGCTTCTCCTTAAAACACGAACCGAAATACTAATAAATAGTACTTTTTTTCCATAACATAAGTTAGAGTTTTAGTTATTCTCACTTCCTTTTTTTCTGACATTTGCTAGCGAGTAAAAAGCAATAAATAGCCAATGCGCACTCCTCAATGCTTTTTTTTTTGTTCTATCGACGATAATACCCTACCCCTTTATGCTGTGAATGGTATGGTCTAATTTCTGATTTTTCATTGGCAGAAGTTGAAAGCTGGTATATTTTTTCTGACCTAAAATGAAGTATTGTAATTTTTTGGTCTTTAACGCAGCGATACAACGTGGAATTATATTTAGCTCTCTAGAATGTCTTGAATCATAGTTTTCTCTAATTACAATCCAATTTATAATTTTTAATAATGGCTCATTTAAAATCACCCATTTGGGAGTATTTTAAAATTAATGGAAATGACGAAAGCAAAGCCCTATGTGTTACTTGCTCCACAGAATCGTTTAAAATATATATTGTGCGCGGCAAAAGCCCAAAATCCTTTTCCACAAAACTCTTATGGAACCATTTAATGAGTGTGCACTAAATGCATCAAATATTGATGAACAAGAAAACGCAATTCATCAAAACAAGAAATGCACGCAGACAACATTGGAATCGACATTATTTGTACCAAAATTGTGGAGTTTAGATGATCCTAAAGCAAAAGCCTTAACCACAAAAATATGTAAATACTAATTTTGTTTGTTTATATTAAATATATATCGTACCGTAAAATGGGGTGAATAGGAACAGCGGGGTGAATCGGAACGAAACTTCATGCAATTATAAAGAAATTATTATTTTACACAAATAAAGCAGTTTTATTAATTATATATATATTTTTTATTTGGCTAACATTTTTGGAATCTTGAAACATGTTTTGTGGGGTTTTCAACACTGTCCTTTTTTTATAAAAAAATTCTGAAACAGCGTCATATAACCCAATGAGTTTTAACCTCTCCAAAACTTATCCCGTAATTAATAACATGTACCATCTATAGACTTAACTAATATATTTTTAGATAAGAATAAACATCCACAACTGCATGCCATACTTAATTTAACTTGGTTTTAAAAACTTTTTATTTTACGAATTTTTATGTTTTGTCTCGTCTCGATTTTGAGAATTGCGGGGTGAATCGGAACACTTGAAAAGTAATTTCAAAGTTAATTAATTTAAGTAAGTTATTAAAGTTATTAGTTATTATTAAGTAAGTTATTATATAAATTTAAGTTAAGTCAAATTAAGTAATATTAAAGAGCTATTTTTGGCAAGATTATGTTCCACACAAGATTCAACGGCTGAAGACGAGTCTAATTACTCCCTTCAAGACCGTAATCAAGATTGCAGGCTTGAATAAATGTCAGAAGAGGAGCCTAGTTTCCGCATGGCAGAAAACCCGATTGTTCCAGTGGTTTTTTCTCTAAATGACTTCATTATCTTTAAGTTATATGGAAAAATGTATGAAGACTCTATGTGAGCAAAGTTTTACACCCACAAGATTATTGCTATATAAGTGTGTTTTACAAAAAGCGCTTATGAACGAAGAGATTTTCTGAAACCAAATGAGGATGCTTTTCTCCTTTCTCAAGATATTTTAAAGAATTTGCAGTCATACGACACGCAAACATAAAGTAGATTAAAAAGTATTTTTAATTTTAAAGACTATTTGGATGAGTTATATAAGAGTTGATACGCTTTCAAACATACGATTTGTTTTGACAATAATTGACAAACACAAATTTTATCCGTCATATTAAATGATTTTTTTATGATAATTTTGTGTTCCTATTCCCCACAATGCATTATTATTTGCTTTTTGCCACCCTGTAAAAATTTAAATAAGATCAGACATAAATTATAACGAGTGTTCCGATTCACCCCTTTCTGCGGGGTGAATCGGAACACCATGAAAAAATTCAAAATAAATTAAAGTCCTATTTTTTGTAAAATTTTTTCGGTTGATCCTCAAAGAAGAAGGTAAGACCCAAGTTTCAATGTCAAAAATATGTTCCTTAACGTTCTTATTACAACCGATTTTTACTTTGAAAGTTGAAAAGTGTTCCGATTCACCCCATTTTACGGTATTGAAATATTTGAGCTCCCCACCTAGCTCAGTCAATTCAGAGAGATTTTTCAGGGGAGCAAAGCGAATATACACTGATAACCGAAACCGATTAGCCCCTAAGAATGCTGAAAAGTTAATTGTTTGTAATTCAGAACATGAAATACAGGGAATGAAAATATCACTTTTTCTCATTCCAAATAGATATGCCCAGTGAAGAACTTTCATTTCATGTGTGAGTGATATTTTAAATTTCATTGACATTTTCCGTTTCATTAAATAATTTATATTTCGAATCTAAAAATCTTCACGTCAAAAGTCTTCACTTCAATCAAAAAACGTCACGTTGCATTTTAATTGGTGTTCCTTTTGAATTTTGGTATATATTACTTAGTAAATTTAATACTATTAAGAACAACTTGTCTTTATAAAATGTTAAAGATTTATGTTGCTGTCGATGAATGCCAAATTATTTTAAGAAGCTGTTATTTTTTTTAATTTGTAAATCGGTTTTGTTATCTTTTTAATGTTGTGATTTTCTTATACACGAGACTCCTCGTGATGAAATTTTATTCAAACAAGCCACTGGCTCTTATTTATTGGCATTAATCAAATATTCCAAAAAGTCGTCAATTCTATAGTGCATTTGCACCAAAAAGGCAGAAAAAAAAGTAGATGTTGAATAGGACATTTCCTAGGAAAACTTTTGTTTGGAAGATATTTTTTTTCTTGCAACATGTTTGATTTTAAGTTATATTTTAATATTTATACTTTAACTTAATTTTGCCATTACTTAAATATTAATTTTAGAAAAAATTTCTGATTGCTTGATAAAAAACAAATTGCTGAACGTTCTATACTACATCTGTTCCAAAACAGATTGATATTGTTGAAAGTATTGCATATATTTTAATCAAATTAAAAAAAAATTCTTATTAAATTTGTTGTCAATTTTATTGAGTACTTTTTAACACATTTGTCTTAATAAACTAGAAATAAATATCATTAGTTAATGGAATTCCATTGTTTTATTATTTTGACTTCAGTACAATTGCTGTGTGTTTTTCGGGTTAAAGCAATATAGGATATTTATGCAGACTTGAGGAAAATTATCTTATGTTTACATTACATGATACAAGGTAAGAAAAAGTTGAGTAACAATTTACAAACGTATTTCTGAAATATTTTCATCACATTGCAGAATGTTTGGTACAATTTTAAGTAACACACAAACAAAATGGTGATGAAGTTTCAAAATTGTTCAGCAAGTGTAGGTATTGGCATCACTAAAACATCGTTTCATCAACTAAAGTTTAAATAAAAAAAATTAACTCAGTGGCGCGACAGCCCGTGTGGACCAAGGCCTGCTGAGTCCAGCTCAGCTTTCTTGACTGTGGCATTTGTGTGTCACATGGTCATTCTGACGCCGAACCCCAGTGTTTAGTTCCCAAGCATGCATGGTCCTCCTCAGTTTATTTCTTTCAGGTATAAACAGCTAAGTCAACCTTGCCCAGTCCGCGAATCAAACCATGGACCTGTGGCATGCAGTGCTGTGCGCTAACCATTAATTATAATTTACTTGATACTTCATATCATGACCATTTTTTTCGTATAGCATATCGTATAACTATCGTTTTTAGTATATAGACTGAATATCCGGACGGATATCCGGTGAAATCCGTTTCGGATATCCGTATCCGGTAGACATGGTACCCCGGATATCCGAAATCCGGTATCCGGCCAAACTCACATCCGTTCCATCCCTAGACGCTTTGTATGTAACAACTAATATGTCAGCATAAGCTGTGTGGCCCCGCGTTACGGAGATCCATCAATGCACGTATATCCTACCTTTTCGACTCTTTGTAAACCAAGCTCGCTTCGCTCACTAAAAGGTGAATTGCTATGATAGCCATAGTTACAATTTGTAACCTTCTCCCCGTTAATGTATCGAGAAATAATTTTTCTGTTCTGTTAATACCCCCTTTTCCCCCTACCTCCCCTCTATGGTTAAGTGTAATTTTGTAACCTTTCATTTTTAATATACTCCCATCCCTTCCAAAAGGCAAGATAGTCAAGTTAGTTGGCTCCAGTAATATATCCCCTTCTTCGAAATACATAAAAATATTCTTGGCAAAATAGTTGGGTTAGTAGTGCTGCCATCTTGCGTAAGTTTTTAGAACATATGGTTATGACTTGTTTTTTCCTGCACCAAAAGTTTTAAAAAATAATTATTCAAAAACATTAAAATTGTAATATTCTTTATTGTAAAAAAACATAATTAGAGGTCGAATACCACTTAAGTTTAAGATTCGTGAGTTCTCCACGTATTGGAAGTTAGTTTCTATTGAATTACAGACAAGCCCTTTCTTTTATTATTATAGATAAATTTGTCAAGTTGTTGCAGGTGGATAAGCATTAAATGTCGTACAATTTATTATCTCGTACCATGGCCGTCACCAAGGAGGTGCAATAACTTTTAGGTAGAAAATAAAAGTAATGTTAAAAAAAACAACAAAAAAAAACAGACATTGTGAACTGGACAAACACTGTAATTGGTCTTTATCCTTCTCGAATGCGAGCTCTGCTCCACCGTGCAAAATAATCCTGCCATAGAATAGCATAGAATTTGTAAAATATAAAGTACAAAGAATAGAATTTCTAGCAAGAAATTCTGTCTCAAGAACTTCGGAAAATGAGAACTTCAGAGAGTCATAGTAAAAGTACAAAGAAATCGCATCAGAAAAGATGCTAACTTTGTGATTCAATTCTTCCTGATATCTAATCGATGTAATCTAATGCAAGATATTATGCAGCGAAGGTCATCCGACAACCCTACTGAACAGCGCGATTAGGATCTCTTTTACGTCACAGAGGTTTAGAAATACTATTCTATCTTATCGTCTGCTGAATTGCACCTTCCGTATTGCAAAAATTCGAAAGAAAAGGGGATTGAGGAGAAAATTATTTGTTTTAGCACTCCATCGTGATGGTGTTTGGGTGGCAGAAGCAACGAGACGATTTCCGAAGGTGAGGTGGAAACGGTCAAATTAGTTCTATAATATCTTGCTCGAGACGACATTATTTGAACCTTATGAGTATACGTTGTAGGATGGATCCTTCCACGTGAAGATATAGTTCCTGACAAATCACAACTTTTAACGTAATATTGATAACCTGCGCACATAGTTTTGCATTAAACTTAAATATATGTTGATAACAAAAAGAAAATAAGCGCTTTTTAGCTTGAATTTTAATTAATATTTTACTTTTCTAACCACAGATACTATAAGAGTTTTAACGAATCAGCCACACATCGTTCCAGTTAGCCAATCAGGAAGCAGGAAATCCGGTTCACACATCGTTGTAGCGTATTCAGTGAGCTCAAGTAGGCCTGTCCCCAATGTATTGTTTTTGACATTAAAATATTAAAAAGTGATGGGGTAACTGCTCTCTTTGATCCCCTTACCCCAAATAGTCGTCAATGTTCTTCCTTTTAAAAAAAAAAAAAAAAAAGAGATACATATGATACATATCCCACCTCCTCGTGTCTGACTGCCAGTCCGAAGCTTAAAAATGTGTTTGTGTTCAATTTGAATGTATGAATACCGTTTTAGTGAAATGGAATTTAATTACATGTACTTGTTTTGTGATCCTCAAATTTACGCCACATTTTCCCAGAGTCATTAGAAGGATGATATCCAGGAGAAGGGGGAGGGAATTATAGATATCCAACCCGTCCCGAAATAATTTCTATATATATATTGTATCATACTTTAAACTATATGTACATTCAATTAATACATGTGATACATTCAAACTATTTGGACAAATAATTTTGAATTTATTAACAAAAACAATGAAAATTAACTGGTTGATTTATGACAAATTCTTCCATTTTTATATAGATGGGTATAAATATGTTTTTCTATCCCACACCCCTTCGATATAAAAGTCTAGTAACGGTCTTAGTCAATAAGAAAAAAGAAAAGTTGTAACATAATAATGTAGTAATAGGCTGTGGAGGTTTCATGTTTTCTAAATTCACAATTTCTTTTGTTTTACTTGAAATTTCATTCGTTATAAAAAATCCATTAGGGGACTTGCTACACTACAAACTTTTTATTTTATTTAAGCCTTTAAAATTATAATTTTTACATATTTGGAAGATTACTAAGTAAAAATTAAATTTTATCAAAAAAAAAAAAAAAAAAGGTTCACTAAATTTTTAAAATTAAAAAAAAAAAAAAAAATCATCAAATTTCAAATTTTATCTTCTTTTCCATGTCAATATTCTTTCCTGATTATTTTTTGAAAAAAATTTCGAGTAATATACTCAAACTTTTTAGGCATCGGATTTAGAATAAGTAAAATAGTTTTGGAGAAAAACGATAATTACTGTACCTATCATAAAAAAAAGCATAATAAAAGTATTATTCGACATTTAAATTTGTAAAAAAAAAGTTTTTATTGTATTTAAAAACCTATGCCTATTTATTTCAAATAAATATCAAGGATGGAAAAAAAAAAAAAAAAAAAAAAAAAAATCAAGTCATTTCATTCATATTTGTTGAAGTTTTAGCATTTTGAGTAAAATGAGAATTTCACTGATAAAAAAAGCGTTGGAAATATCGAAGGAGCTATTGCGGCAATGCTAAATTATCCATAAAAATATTGTTTTTCTGCAATTGCGCTTATCGGATCAGCTCAAAAACTTACCAGAATAAGGAGAAAGTTTCAAGAATTATAAACATGCAAAAAATAAAAAATATATATTTTTATTATTTTTTGTGAAAACAAGGGGTACCAAGTCCCCTTAATTAAGTGTACTTTGCTGTGTTATTGAACAAAGTAAGAAAGGAAACTTGAGTTGAACATTGTTTGAAAATGGTTTTCGAGTGTGGTGACTGCCTGCGATACCACGTGTTGAAGAAGACAGAGGGAGACTTGAAGCTCTTTAAAAATAGTGTCTCTGAACCCTTCGTGACGTAGCTAATTGCGTCAACGATCATAAGTGTTTACATGTTACTATGTTTGTGTAGGATGTGTCACAACCCTGGAATACAATTTTAATCTAAATTCCCAAAGATGAATCATTAATGAAGAAGAAGAAAAAAAATGCATACATGAAAAAGCAACAGCAATGCATACAAATCTTAAATTGCCAGAATAACTTTTAAGCTGGGTCCTTTTTATACGGATACTATAGCTGCGTGGCCCCGCGCTGCTGGGGACTCGTTGAAAGATGTAGAAGTTTGCTTTAAAGAAAAAGTGGACCAGATGTAGACTATGTAGTATAGTGAATTGGGCGATTTTTTAAATTTTTTTTTTCGTTTAACGATTAGAAAAATTGTAAAAATCAAAAACATGGTAACTCAAAGAAAATTGAGGCATAAATAATAATAAAATTAAGTTAAAATATAAATATTAAGGGTACTAGCCGGTTACCAGTTGCACCAAGCCTAAATGTTTACACGTTTAAATGACGCGTAAATGTATCGCCAATCCTAAGTATAGGAATTATAAATTATTTGAAGGATGTTAGTTTGGATTAGTTAGGTCTATAATTTGGAGGTTTTTATCTGGTAAATATTAATAAAAGCAAATTTTAATCGAATTTAAAAGTTGTTCTAAGCAATCTTGATGTACTAAAGCTTCTCTATACCAAATTTCGTACCTTTAGGTGCATAACTGTGTAATTGTATAGGGTTGAGATTTGCAGACAGTCAGTTTTATATATATAGCTATACATTTCAATTTAATTCAAATTGTATCGAAAATTAGCGAATGAGTGATCATTTGGACAAAAATAATCTTCCCTTGGACCCAACAGCTACAAGATGATAGCAAAAATTAAAATTTTTAATCAGACTAAAAAAATAACTTTATTGTTACAGCTGAATATCGATAATAAAGGGCCTTCATAAATAATTGTTCAATCAGACTAAATATATTGTATACTAAGCTGAGAATGAGCTCGAAATATATTGAATACTAACCGTATAAAACAGTGGAATCCCATGGTCAAAAATGTTAATGCATGCAGCCGGAACAACAAATTTATTTAGTAGATCTCAAGTTATGATCCCTTTAGGGGTTTGGATGGGGTGGTTTTTCGAAGTTTTATGTAGCCAATGACCGACCTCGTGTATCGAAGATCAAAAATTTCATCAAGATCGGAATAAAATGGTAGATTTTGTTTGTGGTGTGGGAAGGGCGCAGCGATGTATCCAGAAACATCGTTTCGGAAGAGAGGGGGTGCCGAGACCGATTTACTATTTTTTCAAATGTATTGACTTCTCAATATTGACTTAATAAATGAAGAGCAAATGGCGCAAAAAGTTACGCTACTAATTATACTTGTTTACAATATGTCAATTTACTAATTACTTGTTTACAATATTAAGTCCAATCTTCTAGCTTTTTTCGAGGCTTTTTTTCCCCTTTTTTTCTTAAATCTAGAATAGCGTTTGACACTACGCGCCCTGACGGCCACATCCTGCCCGCGGCAACTTTTACAGCGGCCAAAAAAAAAAAAAAAAAAAAAAAAAAATCAAATTTCGCTGTATGTAGTATTTTTAGATCTTTTATATTAACTATTCTGTGTGTCGATGGCGTAGGAATCTGTTGGGGTCCAATCGGGCTGAAACTTGGCAGATAGATTGACTTGTCGATGACAATGCATTCTATCAAATTTTGCGGCTATAATTGTCATAAAAAGGTCACTTTTACGGAATACTAATAAACCAACTTGCCGTCATCTAATTGCGCTAAAATAGCATTCAACCGACCATTGAAGAAATTATTTCCTGCTGCCAAAAAAATTTGTAATA
Organism: Linyphia triangularis; assembly: GCA_963978545.1. Lineage (NCBI taxonomy): Eukaryota > Metazoa > Arthropoda > Arachnida > Araneae > Linyphiidae > Linyphia > Linyphia triangularis. The sequence continues at coordinate 98,854,532 of OZ021724.1, read as the reverse complement.
AATAAATAACAATTTTTTTTAATGAGAATAAAAAAAAATTATATTTGGGTGAGTGGCATAAATTGACGTTCATTTTTAATAAATAAATTTTGAAACTTAGTTACCATACATTTTGCTGATAGAATGTTTTTGATATTTAAAATTAGATGCAAACACAAAACACACTCTGTTTACAGAATCGGCGCTGTGTTAATGAATATAAAAATTGGCAATGCATATAGAGGATTTATATTAAAAGCTTTGTTTTTATGGGTTATATTATTTTTTACACAATTTTAATTTGTTCGAAATAGTATGTGTTTACTATCTTGAACACTTTTCTCCATTACGTAGCCCGTGGTAGAGAGTCTGACAAACCGTTTTTTAAAAAAAAAAAAAAATTTTAATTGAATTTTCTTGAGATTGCGTGAGAGAAATCGAGTAACCTTTGCAACTTTCTCCTTATTCTGCAAGTTTTTGAGTTGATCCGATAACTACAATTGCACAAAAACTATGTTTTAATGGAGAATTTAGCATTGTTGCAATAGCTCCTTTGATGTTTCGAACGCATTTTTCTCAGTTAATGATTTTTGAAATTCCCACCTCACTCAAAATGCTAAAACTTCAGCAAATAAATATGAAAAGACTTGAATTTTTGTGTGTGTCATTCTCAACATCTATTTGTCAAAAATAGGGATGGACTTTTGAATAAAATAAAAACTTTTTTTTTGCAAATTTAAATGTTGAAAAATACCCGTTTTTTTACGCTTTATTTTTTTTTTAAATATAGGTGCAGTAATTATTATTTTTTTCGAAAGCTATTTTATTTATTCTAAATCCGATGCCTAAAAAGTTAGAGTATATTACGAGAAACATTTTTTTTTTTTTTAAATCATGAAAAATTATTTAAAAATTAAAAAAAAAAAAAAAAAAAAAAAAAAAAATTGAAAGAAGATTAATTTTTTAAAATTTTGAAAATTCAGAGCTCTATGTGAACTTTTTTTAAATAAAATTTAGTTTTTACTTAGTAATACTTCCAAATATATAAAAATTATAATTTTAAAGGCTTAAAAAATAAAAAAAAGTTTTAAGAGTACCAAGTCCCTTCAAAATTTGAAACTTTTACATCCCTTTGGAATTAAACTGAAACCATATTTTTACTTAAAGCTGAAACTCCAGTTTTAACTATTCGAACTTAAAGGAGTAGAGACCATATAGTAAAATGTCTATATGATAAGTTATAGGACCGTGTTATAGGGAAGTCCCGGAAAGCGCTACGACAGAACCACAACAGATAGAGGTGAATGTCCTGGTCCTGGGGAAACACAATACCAGACTATAAATCATTTGTCCTTGGAACAGTGGGGGGGGGGGGGGAGAGAGAGAAATTGCGCGTTCCTCCTTTGAAGTCTTCTAGGGCGGAGATTTTCGATCGGTTTTTCAAAGCTTACTTAGTTTGGCGCAGTATGGCAATTCTTGCTCTTGTGTCGCTAAACACCAAAAAGCCTACGTTATGTTATACAGCTTTAAACTACTGATAAATTTGATATTAAGGAAACAAGTGATAAATTAAAAAATAGAACAGGAAGGGAGATAAATCAATAAGTATCTATAATAATAAAACATTCTGTGTACCTGTCTGTCTATCTGTCTGTAGATCTATAGAAACCTACTTAAAATCTGAGTACAGCTCTGAAATTTTCAGCAGAAGTAGTTTTGGCCTTCTAATTGTATACATGTCAAACATGTTAAAATTTTAATTAGTTCTTTTTTAATTTTTTTTTTTTTTTTTACAAAGCGACTTCAAACAGAGATACAGCTTTGAAATTTTCAACATAAGTAGTGTTAGCCTTCTAATTGGACTTTTGAAAAACAGAATGTTAACATTTTAATTAGTTATTTTTTAAATTAATTTTCTTAATTAATTAACACATTTTTTTTACCAAACGACTTTTAATAGGGCTACAGTTCTGAAATTTTTAACATAAGTAGTTTTGGCCTTCTAATTGGACTTTTGAAAAACAGAATTTTAAATTTTTATTTAGTTTTTTTTTAAAATTAATTTGTTTAATTAATTAATAAATATTTTACAAAACGATTTCTAATAAGACTACAGCTCAAAAAATTTCGGCTTAAGTATTGTTGGGCATCTTATATTGGACTTTTAAAAAACAAAATTTTAAACTTTTATTTAGTTATTTTTTAATTAATTTCTTTTATTTAATTAATAAATATTTTACAAAACGATTTCTAATAGGGCTACAGCTCTGAAATTTTCAACACAAGTATAGTTGTGGCCTCCCAATTGGACTTTTGAAAAACAAAATTTTAAATTTATTTAGTTCTTTTCTTAATTAATTTTTTTTAATTAATAACAAATATTTTACAAAACGATTTCTACGTGGGCTAAAAAGAATGTTAAAATTTTAATTTGTTTTTTGATTAATTTTTAATTAATATTTTCACAAAAAGTGACTTCTAATAGGCCTAGAGCTCTGAAAGTTTCAACATAAGTAGTTTTGGCCTTTTACTTTTGCTTTCCACAAACACGTGTTAAAATAATCCTAAAGGGGTGTTGTATTATTGTATTAACGGGGATATTTTTTGTGTCTCGACATGGGAGAGGCTTCTGACATTAAGGCTTTACGTAGCAATTAGATTTTAGTGAGTGAAGAGAGTTTATGCTTACCCTACAATGAACCTTTCAGCGAGAGAAGCGAATCTATTCTTGCATGATAATGAACCTTTCAACGAGTGATGTAAGCGCCTCTCTACTTATGTGTCAATGAACTTTTCAGCGAACGAAGTGAGCTCTATGTTGCGTAGCGATGAACTTTCCTGCGAGCGAAGCGCCAAAAACTAAAACATATACACCAATGACAGATTTCCACAACGCGAGGCCTCACAGCTAGCTAAAATAGTGCACATGTTAAAATTTAGTGGCAAAGCACGGGTATTCAGCTAGTATAATTATATAATCTTTCTTTAAATTATTTTTAACATGAGGATAACGATAAAGTCTAAAATTTACATTAAAAAAATAGTAATATTTGAGAACATGATAATTTTATAGTGATGCACATTGAAGTTACGAATCTCCCCCTCCCCCCCCCAAAAAAAAAGCATAAAATTATTATCTATTTAAAATTTTATTTATGCGATTTTTTACTGCAGAATAGCAGAAGCTTAATGACGTCATAAAATCAGAGGAGATGTTGTGGAGGGAGGCTGCCATTGTAGCAGAACTATCCTTTGCTATCTACTCACTCAAGGCTCGCCCTGAATGACGAAAATCATCTTCCGCCGCCTAGGGATACATTCGAATGCAATTTCTTTGTTGATTAGATAATCGATGCTCTACCGTATTGTACATCGAGCAGGAACGGCCCAAGAGCAAAATGCTGTGTGTGCAAGAATGAGTTTTGGCGCCCCTTACAACGAAAATGGGCATAGAAAACTCGCCAAAAATTGTATAGGTGCTCTATAACTGAAATTTGCTGGAGCTTAATACCTGAAGTTGGTATTTTATAGGGTATTTAAAGGTATCTAAAAATTAAAACTAATAAGTAGTAATAAATGCTAAATATTAAAGTAACGTATTTAGTACCTTTTCATAATTTTTATTTTTTAAAATGACTTCTTTTATTATTAATACTTTTAGCTGACTTTTGCAAATTTCTATAGGCGTTCTGTACTATTCAAGTGTAAAGAGCAAACACTTAAATTCTATTACTCAGTTTATAGTTTTGTCGGATAAAAAATAACAGACACACTACAAAAGTTTTTTTTTTTTTGTTATTTAATATTCATGAAAAAATATTAATAAAAAAAAATATTACAGAAAATTTAATAAAATAATCGGTATTGCACACTTAGAAGTGTACTTTCCTAGCTTTAGCAGCCGAAAATGTTTCTATTAGTGCATCATAATCTTATGACGATAAAATATCATTTTCAACCGACAAAATTGCAAGGCTGTTGAGTCTTTCTTACGAAAGAGTTACGATCGCACACGCCTTAGGCCGGCCCTGTACTTAAACAGAACTCATGGGAACCACCAGGCACTTGCACCCCCCCCCCCCCCTTCACTTTTTCTCGCCTGGAGTTTGAAAACTAAAAACAAAGCTGAGAAAAATGGTAAAATGTAAAAAAGTAAAAGTATAATTTTGGTTTTAAATAAGAATTCATTTGTTTCAGATAATTAATGCATACATAAGTAGGATATCCAATAATTATTTTTGAAAAGTCATAGTTTGAAGAATCTTTGCAACCCCTTGTATATTATTTGCAACCCTTCTACAAATAATCTTGATTCATTACCAGGGACGACGCGAACGGGGGGCGTAGGGGGCGTCTCGCCCCCCCCCCCCCTTCAAAGTTTTAGAAAGTTGAACAGTCGGCAAATTTTTGAAATTTTACTGAGGTCTTTTTTTTAAAGTAGATCCACAACAAAATCGAATTGAATAAAAAAATATGAAGAAAAAAAAAGTCGAACAAAAATATTAAAAATACCGACCCGACATTAACGAATCGGCATTTTTACACTAGAAGTCTATTATAAGGGAGTCGGTGTCTTTTCCACCGCCTACATATAATAGGTATCTTGCGAACACAAATCATAGATATCTTCATTATCTCACCCCGCAAAGTTTTTAGAAAAGAAAGACTGCACTCGGCAAATTTCTAAAATTTCATCTATTCCTTTAAAAGTGCCAAGTGATTGATGTTTTAAAGCACATTGAATAGAAAAAAAAATAATTAAAATCGTCAATAGTATTTAAAAATCCTGATCACAATTCAGCCCAAGTTGGGTGTCGGCAATTTTAAATTGGAGTAAGTATATCCTTTTTTTGCAGGAACATTTAAGTTGATATCTTCACTAACAGCTTCTAAATAAATTAAATATGAACATAACTTCCGTACCCCGTACTGTTGCACAAGTATCAATTTCCACAAATTCTCTTCAGAATGAATAATTTTCCTTCAAGTTCAAATCAGAACAGTTAATTGTATAAATCTTCAAGTTGACTGTCGTAAGTTTTTTAATTCAGTCACCTGATAAGTACATACTATATCCTCAGGAAGAAACTGACAATAATTACTTATTCTTCCAATTAATAGATAACTCTGATGGGTTACAGTAGATGACATATTTTTAGTTCGTCAGGTAACGCCTCAAAAACCATGATATGCCTATCATTTACATAAAGTATGTATTGTACGTCGTATGAATTGAAAGTCTTACAGAAAATTTCAAAACATCTAAATTTTAACATCCAGAAAATGAGCCCTCTTTTATCAAATACATACCTTACGTACACCACTGGTCTGGCGAGAAGTTTCAATTTCGAATAAAACTTGCTTATTTTTAGATAAAGATAAAAATAAAAATACATTTTATAAGGTTATTCAACGAGGTTTATTACTTTCAATTACCCATATGTATATATACATAGAGTAATGAAAGTATAGCATTCGGTAAAAAAAAAATAAAAAAAAATCACTTTTTGGAACATCCTGATTTCAAAAAAGTGATCTAGAAAAATGTATGTCTGTGGTCAGCATAACTCCCGAACAAATTGACCTACGATGTTCAAATTTAGTATGAGGGTTAGTGGCGACCATGGGACTTACCATTAAGGTTTTCGTCAAAATCGCTCATGCGCATAAGGTAGCTGCCACTATAAAAAATCACTGATACTATCATGATGTGATGATGATGATGCCACTATCATTGAAAAATCATGTTTTTCAATTATTGCAAAAAAACCGGCCCTAACGATTTTGATAAAAATTGACGTGGTAATGCCTCTTAAGGAGTTCCAAACATTCTCACCTCCGAAATTCCCATAAAAATGTTTTAATATCGAAAAAGTTGGAAAATGAATGCCTTCAACACAGAGCTCTCTTTCCTTGAGCATACCTCATCAACGATAGTTTTTTCTTCTCCTCTCAGCACCATTATTATTATTTTAGACCCGTACAAGAATTACCTCCAAACTGGTCATTTATTCTAAATGCATGATGAAAATATAAATACTGTAGATGACACAAATCCACGTCAGTATTATAGTGCAATTGAAAGTTGTGCGATGTTCCACACCCCTAGTTTTTACTTATTACGAACGAGAAGTTGAGTGAAATAAAAGTAGATAGCACAATTCTGTTGAAATATATTTCTATTACATTTTGCCAAATTATTGCAATTAATGTCAAGTAGAACTCTATAAATGATGTTTTATAGTACTTCATCTATTAAAAATGTGTAACGGTGTGTGGTAATGGAGAGTCGAACATGGGACTCCTAAATCAGAAGACAGTCGCGCTAACCACTAGGCAAAAGTGATCACTAGTGCCTAGGTGTTGTATCTGTCATTTGTACACGAGACCACCACATAGCCCCTTCCCAGTGAGTTGCGAAGGGGGGGAACGATTGAGTTGAGTGATTGAGTTTAGTGTATGTTGAATGCGTTGCGTATGACAGTGAGTTGCCAGAGATGCTGAGGTGGTAGTGCGGAGGTCGTGCAGTAGATGGTGCCACTGATATGTTCGAATATTCGGTGCGCTAACGGGGAATCGAATCCTGAACTCTTTAGATCAGAAGACAGGCGGGCTAACCACTAGGCAAAAGTGACCATTAGTGCCTAGGTGTTGTATCTGTCACTTGTATACGAGACAACAACAAATGTATTACTGAAATAATACATGCCATGTAAATTGGAAGGCAATGTCGCATTTATTGCAATAAAATAACCATTGGAAAAGTGTTGAAAGGTTTGTTATAATACTATCTAAATTTCTTGATGTTTCCTGTAGTCAAATAGCTGCGGCCTGACGTTGTCCTACTTACAACCAGGTTTTGGTCTATTAGAAGTTATGAGTACCCTTTCACACCTATCCTCGATTTCACCACTTTATACATTAAACATCGGAAAGACATTGTGTTTCAGATAAGTTAGATTGGTCAAAATAACTTTAAAAATATTTTAAATTGGATCAGTAGATCTCACATTAGGATCATAACCTTTAAAGGTGGGAAAGGGAAATGGGGGAGGTTTTTTTAGTAATATCATGGTGACTGTGACGTTTCTTTTCTTTAGAAGATCATATGCGCAACTTCTCCTTCCTCAAGACAATAGCATTGGCGATTTGAATACCCCCCACTCCCCCCCCCCCCCAAAAAAAAAAAACCAACTCCGCAGGTATACTATTCATTACTTAGTTTTGATTTGTGTGCCGAGAATTAAGGTTTGCTTTTTTATAGAGCTGAATATTTTGCAACTAAATTCGAAGTTCATAAGGGTAGTGAGTTAGTTGAGAATAATTTACTTTATAAAACTTGATTTCTGCTTTATTAGGATAGAGGTTTACGTATATTATTTTTTTTACATATAAATAATATTATAGTTTGGTTTAATGCTAAAGTAATACATTTCATTTTTAGTCCTGCTTAGAGAAAATTAGCATTATACTTTCCTTCTGGAACAAATAATTATTATTAATAAAACTAGTAATATTTGCAGAAATTATTGCTGAAAAACCTAAAAAAAATCATTAAATTCAATCCAGCAGTTTTGGTAAAAAATATGAACAAGTAGTAACTATTTTTAAGAAGTAAATTTTTGTGTTAAATTGCTAAAATAAATTAAGTTTTACTATTAATATACTTTTCAAGAAAAAGTAAAATCCTCTTTCATTTTTTGGTTAGGAAAATATTTTAAAAAGTATTTAAAAATTAATTAACAAAACGTTTTTAATAATTATTGTATTTTGAAGTGCAATTATAATGTCCATGAGCGCCGACAGGATTGTTTGCAGGGAGGTGCAGATCGCTAACAGGGAGATATAAGCAGGTGGCAAAAGTCTTTGTTTAATGCTAGATTTTTCAAAAATGGGAATTGGACTCCCTAATTTGATGTTAGTTAATAGTTGTACATAATTTTTTGCTCGAATTGATAATTTACTACCTATATATTTTGTTCTTGTGAATTACTTCTTCCACATTACTTTATTTTTCGAAAGGCAGAAGGGAGTGTAAGTGCATGTCCCTGACATTGTCTCTATTATAAAAATCGCAGTATTTCGCGAAGGTAATTTTTTGTAATTTAGCAATAATCTGCCAGGATTTTACAATGAATAATTTTTCCAGAATTTTTTTGATTAACTTTTTTTACAATTCTAAATTAGAGTCACCTATGGGATAAATATTTTTCATTCAATTAATTCTGTGTTGTAGTGCGATTTCCATCCACTTTTACACGTTTAATTAATTTCTTCGAAACTGCAATTTGAAAATTAAAAAATAATTGCATTGAAATGGAGCCTTTGTACTGCTCATTGGTTCAAGATTGTGAGAACGCACTATTTCTGCAAATGATAAATGCCTCCCCCACCATAAAAAAAAGCACTTCGAAAAATTATCCCCTTTGTTCGGGAAAGAAAGGGTTATTTATTAAACAAAAATAAATTGAATTTGATGAAACTTTAACTAAAATGTGATGAGAATTTACTTAAAATGTGACATTAATTACGTATTAATAAAATGTCATAAAATATTAAAAACACTAATTAAAATTAATTACACCTTAAATAAAATAATTCATAATTAAATAAAAAAAATTAACGATTAGTTATTAACTCATTAAGGATTAATCACGCATTATTTAACAAATAATTATATATTAATTTAAAAAAATTATGCGTTAATTTTGCATTAAAAAAATTTAATTAATAATAGATTAACACCTTAATGGATATTTTCTACATTTACACCGTACTTGTCTTAATTTTAGTCGGCAAAATTATGTCTAACGCCCCCCCAAACGAAATTCTTAGCGACGGCCCTGTTCATTACATAACTATAAAAATTTGCAAATGAGGCCGTATTTTCTGCAGCTGTACACGTTGACATGGCGGAAAAAGAAAAAAAAAAGAAGGAAAAAAAAAAAAAAAAAAAAATAGAACATGTTCTTTAAATAACCGTTTGGTGAGAAAGTTTCCATTGTGGCTTGTACATTGTGCTACAGAGTGGAAGTTACGTAATCTGGCAGTGGAAAAACTTTGTTAATTGCCATTACCATTGTATGCAAGTGGGGATGGCTAGACTACGACGAATGTATTTTATTATTTTATTGGTAATTGGAACTGTATGCAATTCAGGTTATTCTTTCGGGAATTAGCTTTTTAATTTCCATTATGAGTACGATAAATAAATTGAGAAATTGCTAAATGAAATATAAGGAATAGCAAACAATGGCAAAAATATATCATCTAGATAATATAAAATTATTCCCATTGAGGAAAAATAATGCTTACCATGGGTATAAAAATTACTTAATAAATAGTTAAGGTTAATAAATAGTAAAATTAAAATAAGAACAGCAATATAAATGTCAAAAATAAATTCTTTTCACAAAGTTCCAGTCTACAAACTATGATTTTAATTCAATTAAGACTGATTTACATGTTCTGCTTGAGCTAGGTAGAAATAACAAAAAATTATGTTGATAATATGGAACATTATGGGATTCTGGGCAGTGAACATGCTGATGAACTGGCCAGACTTGGATCCACCAACTATCCCCACCTCCATTTGTCCCAGTCCCAAGATCTGAGGTCAGGGGGTCACTTAGGTCAAGTCTTATAAAAGAAATTGAACTCGAATGGAAAAAGTCGAAAAAATTAAAAAACATTTTAAATAAATTTACAATTTTAAATATGAAATCCTTTGGTTTTTGAGTTCTGATAGCAAACTGAAAAGAGGACTGAAGGGGGAGGGGGGGGGGGGTCATGCTACGCGCCTGTCTGTGGTGTTATTGGCGTCAAGTCTGGTGACTTTTGTAATGTCCCCTCTTCAGACTGTTAGGCCTTCTATAAGGCCATCTCACTGTTTAGTATACCATAGGCTGTTAATTCAAGTTAAGGCAGCCAGTGCTTAAAAGCTAGCGACTAGCACTGTAAAAACGTTTCATGATAGTTTATCACTGTCGTGACAGTAGTTGACAGCTTCAATAAATGAAGTATTTTATATTTGCTGGAGTGTTTCTCCCCTCACTCCCATTCTTTGGTTTCATGCGACCACCGACTGGTGGTGTAATGCCAGTTATTACATGCTGAATTACGCGTAGCCAGTGGCACGAACGCCAGCTGATAAATTGATTTAGCGGTCACTGTCACGAGTTCATTGAAATGCCTTTTATGCATTTACACAACTGAACAATAAAACTACAGAACTTGCATTACGCCGGCAGATAGTAGTCGCGCGAGAGCATAGTAGATTGGATGATGCGAGTTGATGCGCCTGTAAATAGAAAATGTTTGATCTAATGGAGCTGCCAGCTACAGTGACAATCCGCCTTCCTTTTAGCGTGCTGGCCTGAAGCATTTCTACGATGCTATCCTCCGATATTTAATGACTGGTACGTCACTGCTTCTGCCAGTTGCTGGAACTGTATGAATGGATATCTGGAATTCTAACAAATCACTACGACCAGTGATCTTCCAATCAACCGTGCTATCCGCTGGAAATCTGAAAAATAGCCTTTACATTGATTCCCTCCATCTGTGGTAAACCAGACAATTCCTCCAAGGTTTTTAGGCAAGTATGTGTCAGTTGGAAGGGGCCGTTCAAATATTACGTAAGCACCTTAGGGGGGGGGGGGGGCGGGGGTTAGCGATTTGCTTATTTTTGCTGACAAGGGGGGGGGAGGGGGTATGAGTGATGCTTACGTAAGCATTTAATAATCCCTTTATTTCTAAAAAAAAATTGAAACTTACAAAAAATTTCACTTTTGTACACCGAGTTCTAGGATAGGTGACTTTCCATTCAAATCGATCTAAGAGATTTAAACTTATGTCACATAAGAGTGACGTATTCTGCCTTCAGCCAATTACAATAAAACATTGATGATGCAAAATACTGCAGTTTCAAAATGAATAAAGGGGATTCCCCTCTTTTGGGTCTTTGGAGACTTGAATCCTACATTAAACCTAACTTCTGTGACAGACAATTTTTGTTTTTGTTTCGCTTGGCGACTGGCGGGCGCCTAAGATGGAACAGTAGTTGGTTTAAGGTTCAAGATTCCGAATTGAGTTGTGTTTTGAACAAGTTTCTTTTTCCACTGCAATCCTTCTTGAACTTTTTGAAGATTAAGCAAATATAGTTGCTCTGCTTTCTGTTTGCTTTTTTAAAAAAACAACAACATATGTCTTCATTTCGTGAAATTTTATATAAAAAGCTGTTGAAGCTTTTAAAAAGTCTACATCAAACAAACCTTTGAAAGATATTTAGGATATAAATAATGAGGTATGGCGTCATTTTAAAAATGCCTCTAAAAATGACGAAGAACTAAAAGTGTTGGTGTTAAAAAGAATCGAAGAAGAGTTGCGAAAGGCAACTAGAAAAAATTAAGTTAAAGTTCATTATTTGCATTGAATCCTAACTTTTTTTTAGATTATTAACGTTACAAAAAAAAAAAAAAAAAAAAAAAAAAAATCAGGAGCAGGGGGGGGGGGGGGTTACCGTATGCTTACGTAATTATAGAGGGGGGTATGCGATTTGCTTATTTTTGCTGAAAAGGGGGGGAGGGGGGTCAAAAATTACCAAAAACATGCTTACGTAATATTTGAACGACCCCGAAGTAAAAGGAGAAGAACTATTTGAGCGTCGTTCTATGGACAGTTGAAACGAACAAAATTCTGGAGCAGTTGAAAGAACTAGAGAAATTGTTTTTGTTCAAGGACTCTGGCTCTGTCTAGGGAAGTGACGAAGATAAACAATCTTTCTTCAATGGCGAATATCTAATGGTAACTTATACTTAAATAGCATACATAAAAAACAGATTTATACCGAAATTTTCTTTGGTTTTGATCTTTAAAATATTTTACCATAGGCTCAGTCAGAAAAGTACCAGGGAGTGAACTTGAACCTCCCTAGAGTTTGAAAATTAAATGTAAAGTGAAAAAAGTGGTATGAATCAATGGAGAAAAGGGTATGAAAGAGGTTTTAAATAATTCAATGGAACGGAAATTAATTACATAACTATTTTTTAACATTTAATTTGAAAATCCAAATGAAAATTCAAGGTCTAACAAAATTTAACCACCTTGCACCCCCTTGAAAATATTCCTGTCGGTGTCCTTGTATTTTATTGCTTTCTGTGAAGTTTTTTTTTTAAAATTTGATACAGTTTCCGATGAATTATCGAAGGATTTTCTGAGCGAGTTGCTTGTCTGCAAAACTTACACAAAAGCTAGCTCTAGAAACATAGGCACCAAGGCCAACTACACGGCGGAAAAGGTGACGATCGTCCCCGTGCTCCACCACCAGCGGCGGCAAAGGTATCATTTCTCCACCGATCCAATCCAATAATCTGTAAAAATATGTTTTTTTATTATAAAAGATTGCATACAAAGAGCATATTGTAATATTCTAAAGAAAAAAATCGCATGAAAATAGAAACTAAACACAATATTTGCAAGAAAACTGACACGATCCACGCTTCTCTCCCAAATGAGAATCAAGTAGCAGCTCTTTTGAGCGATTTTATAAATAAAGGAACTCTTCGCATTTGTGTCTACAGTGGGTGAAAACCCGGAAAACTCCCCTCCCCATTTAGCCGACATCTGTTGCGATCTCCACTTTCTTTATTCACTTTGAAGAAAACGCCGTCCACCTTGTTAAACTTTAGTGTCGTGTTGTCATCGCTATCTCTCCCCCTGTGCGGTTCCCTTTACTTCCCACAGTTTTGTTTTATGAATGAGCACCGTTTGGTGCATTTGGCGTTAATAATCCTTTCATAAACATCAACAACAGGGAACCCCCATCCATTCTCAGTTAGCAAAACCAATAAGGACGAAGATCACAGCGCACACCACTCAGTAACAACGACTCTGATTGGTTCGGCCTTTGATGCCTGTGATTTTGGCGGAGTTTGTTGACAGATTAGCGTGGAAGTAGCAACTTGTCTGTCTTTTCTTTGCCGGCTAGACAACGTGGGAAAGTTAACAGTTAACCAGTGTCTGAAATATCTGTCAAAACATGGCAAGTGCAGTGGCTAAGATTTCCCGCTCTGTCCTTCGATCTTCAGTTAAGAATGTGAAACCCAAATCTTCGCTTATCCGACGATGTGAGTATAATTTCGTTTTAAATTCAGTTTTGAACCGGCGTCTGTACCCGGCTTTTGTGATTGTGAAAGTAGGCTTAACCTCCCGTATATGTGTCAACTTGTTCAGCCACATGTCATGATATTAAGATTGTTCAATTTCTAGAAAGCGCATTAAAAAAAGTGTTTTCTCGGAATTTATCCGGATTTGAATGAAAAGTTTTTAATGAAAATGTAACGGAACCGTTCTTCTATGCACCCACTTGGGAATTAAATTAAAAATTTAGTTTGGGAAATTGTTATTGATACTTGAGGTTGGAAGTTGTTATTGATACTTGTGGTTAGTGTTTATTATTAAAGTAAGTTATCAATTAAAGTAAGTTGATCAATGTGTACCAATCATTAAACCATACGTAAATTGCATAATGATATGATTGTGTTGTAAAGTTTTGCTCTTTAAAATATTAATTTTTTTCTTTTTAATATGTTCATTGTTTTGATCAATCATAGTACTGACATTAAATTGAGTTAAATCTTAAAGAACATGGTTTCAAGTTAATTCTTGAGTTGTGTAAAAAAATATGTCTCCAAAAATTCGTTGACTTTATTTTATTTTAACATTTGAATGCAAAGGAAGTTATTTTTTTATTGTTTAATTCTTATAATTCATTTTGTAAATAATTTGAAAGAATATGGATATTCTTAACGGGCACTTTTTTGGCCCAAGTTTCCTTCACACCACTTTTTTCATGATCTATACCTACTGAATATATTGTACTTATCTCCACACCACACAGTAAATCTTTCTCAAACTGTTAGATTTATATAGCAAAGTTATTTGGGTAACATTAATTCAGAAACTTTTTATGGGAAAAAGTAAGAGCTGTAACCAGTTGATTCATCATTATACAGGGTTACTACAAAAGAATCATTCATTTTCAAAACCCGTTTTGTTCAAAAGTATTATACTTACAAATATGATTGATATATGAAAATAATAAACTATTCAAGTTTTATGCTAACTCTACAAATGTTCTATGTGTGCCCCCCTGGTCACACAACACACATCCAGGCAGTAGTTCAATTCATTCCACACATTTTGTAGCATGATCGCGTCAATGTTCATCAATGCATCACTGATCCTTTTCTTCAGCTCTTCTATTGTTTTTGGTAGTGGGGGCACATAAACAATGTCCTTAATGTGCCCCAAAGGAAGAGGTTGCACGGTGTGGAGACTTTTTCCTTTGTTACACACGGTCCTTGAACTGCCGATACCACCTCAAAATGCTTTGTTTAACTGGCGGATCTTTTCCTGTACTGCCTTCTGAAAAAACGTTGCGCTGCTACGACAGACAAATATTTCTCATATTCTAGGATGCAGAAACTCTTTTTTCGCTTAGCCTCCATTTTGGCAGAGACTGAACTGAATTCGTTAGGATAACTGCAAGATAATGAACTAGTGCTGCCATGCCACGCCACCTGGTGGTAAAACTTGTGTACCACCTGGATTATAAAACTTGAATATTTTGTGGTTATTTTCATACATCAATCATATTTGTAAGTATAATACTTTTGAATAAATCAGGTTTTGAAAATGAATGATTCTTTTGTAGTAACCCTGTACAATAATTTATTTCAATATCATACATTATTTTAAAAGATATACTACTTTTGTGATGTTGCACTAAAACGGAAAAGCAAATTTTAATTATTCTAATAATGAATGAAAAAAGAGACTGTTCCAGTAATCTCATCATTATAAAATTACTTATTCCAATATCATACAATACTATATTTCTTATGAAATTGCCCAAAAGAGATGCTACACTTAATTCTCATTTGTGGAATGGGGAGGGTGGATAGTGACAGTATGCTTACAAATATTGCTTACTTTCTATTTTTATGGGATTTCTTTTAAATTTAGAATATTCCCAAATATTTGTTTTTATGCAATACTTTAAATTGGAGAAACGTTTTTGGAGGGAGAAAATTATACCTTTGCCCCCGCTGGTTGGTTGTTTTCAGTTGTCTTATGAAATTGCCCAAAAGAGATGCTACACTTAATTCTCATTTGTGGAATGGGGAGGGTGGATAGTGACAGTATGCTTACAAATATTGCTTACTTTCTATTTTTATGGGATTTCTTTTAAATTTAGAATAATACCAAATATTTGTTTTTATGCAATACTTTAAATTGGAGAAACGTTTTTGGAGAGAGAAAATTATACCTTTGCCCTCGCTGGTTGGTTGTTTTCAGATTATCTGGCGCCGTCAGCAACACAAGGGCTATAATGGGCCGAAACTTTCGTCATTAGACAAGCCAACATACATTTACAAACACCCATGCCTAACACGGGACTCGAATCCGCAAACTCGCGGTCTAGAAGCTAGCACGCTAACCACTATACTGTTTGATCGGCTTGCCCCCCGCTGTTGTGGCAGCATGGGGGCGTTTGCCCCAGCGTAGTTGGCACCCATGGTTCTGAAAATCCTATTAGAAGTGTCATAGCCCACACATTCTTTTAAATTACCACTGATTATTGGGGCTTCCAAGGAAAAAAACACTTGGCGATCTGTACTACATCAACATCTATTCTGTTGTTGTTTAAAACATTAGGTAAAACTAATTTTTAAACAAGTTTAAATTATCTAACTAACGTAGGCCATTTAGTGATAAATAATTCCAATGAGCTTTGGAATACAAATCAATTGGACATAAAGGTATGCATTTGGTAATTGTAATTGGATGTAAATTTGTGCACTCTGTATGTGTTCAAGACAAAATGCTTGCCTATCATGGGAATTGACTTAGGGTCAATTTTCAGCTTGATGATTGTATACTAACTCTGCTTTTGAAAATGAGCAGACACGGTAGTGATTGAGGCGAATGGTTTGAAATGCAAGGCAATTCTACTTTGAAATTTTTTTCTTCTTGCAATTTGGGAAACTGTAGTCTAGCTGTTTCTGTAGAGTGTTAAAATTTGGCATTATTAAAATAGCGCAAAAATATCCTATCCAAAGGCAAATGCAGGAAGAATTGCATGAATACTTCTATTGGACAATCTTGAGGTTGTGGGAATGTTCTATTGCCTAATAATCTTATTACATACTAATACATAAATTACAATTATTAATTTGACTGACGTTTTGAAAGTTACTTTTTGTAAGTTTTTCTCTACTGAGCATTCAACACTGATATTAAAAAAAAAAATATTGTAATATTTTTAGATAAAAATCTACATGGATTTGGAATCAACTATTTTTTTTTATAGTCTATTTATAGCTGAGACATATTTTTAGCTATCTTTTATTAAAGATTGTTGGAATAAAGATTTAGAAATGTAAAAATATAAATAACACCATTGAAATATTCCATCATTGAAATATTCTTTTGAATTTAAATAAGTGAGCAAGAGCTTTATTTATATAAAAATGTTAACAGGGGAACAATGCCCCCTGTTATTAATTGCTCATATTTACTATTTTTATTCCAAGTTGCTTAATGACATCAATCATTGCATTAATGCAAAAAAGGTTTCAAAATTTCTTTCCTTGGGAGTGGGCAGCATTCTTTAATCTATGTTCCGCGGAACCCTAGGATTTCACTCTAACTCTTGAGGGGAGGTGCGAGTCCATGCTAAAATTCAAGCATTATGGCCTATAAGCGACCTATTCAGTGTATACTGATACTTTTTAAAATATGCGGCAACTATTTTAGAAAAAAAATCATATTTTTATTTACAAGTAAAACGCATGAGGAACGGAAAGGAAGTCAATAATCTAAGTTCAGTCGTGACGTCAAAAGTAGTTAGTGTCTGTTCCTTTCTTCTGTTGCTTCCACAATGATGATGATTGGAACTGAACTGAAGAGGATTGAAAGTTTTTCTTTCTTTTCTTTTTCTGTTTTTATTGGTTCTGTGGGAGTCGCTGTAAGTTTTGTGATACATATTCAGAAGTTATGTACACGCCGTTCGGATAAAACTAAAACTTAACTATCACATGACCTCACTCCCCTGGCAGACTTTTGGGATTTGCAATATATCTACAGTGGCACAAACAATTAAAAATGCACTTCTTTTTTTGCGAAAATTAACACTTTGTGTTGTAAATAATGCGCAAAAAATATAATTATAACAACACTTTTTGCTCAGGCATTTAACTATAGAAATTTTACTTTGTAACTAGCACGAAAAAATATAATTAATTAAAAATCACATTATTTATACAGTTTTGGAACTTTATTCGGCAAATTTTGCGGTAAAAAAATTGAGAATACGCTCATGAAAAATATGTTTTACTACCACTTAATATTTTCTACTTAGCTGATATTTTAATGTAATTTTGCGTAATTTTAACTTCTACAGTCATTTTTATGTAATGATGTTGGTAGATGAGCTTGAAGTCAAACTTTTAAATGAAAAATGGTTCCTCGAAGGGAAACCAGTATTCACCTAAAGGAATTCGTATTAAGGTTATTTAAAAAATGGAAATCTTATCATGAAATAGCTAAAATTGTTGGTAGAAACCACACGTGTGTTCAGAAAATCATTGAAATATTAAACAGTGATGCGTTAAATGAAAATAAAAGTGAAATAGGAAGGAATGGTATCCCGAGTGATGTTGCAAAAAGGAAAACTTTGCATGAAATCAAGATTGATCCTAAAGTAAGTGCAGCCAAACTTACTGTAGAAACTTTTCAAATCATTGGCAGAAGTTTAAGGTGCTGAAACTGTGCGAAATGTTATTAGACAAGCTGGAAATAAAATTCGAGCTGCTAGAAAGAAACCTTTCATCAGCTTGCAAAATCAGAAATAGCATTTGGAATTTGCAAAAAATCGTCAATTGAAGACAAATAACTTTTTAGAAAGTAATATTTAGTGAGGAAAGTAAATTCAACATTTTTGGCAGTAACGGCTGTCCCATCGTGTATGGAAAAAACCCAATACCTCTTTGGATAAAAAGAAAATGTACTTCCTACAATTAAACATGGTGGTGGCTTCTTCATGGTTGGGATTGTATGGCTTCAATCGGGGTAGAAAATGTAATTGTTGTAGATGGCATTATGAACCATATTGTTAACTTGGATATACTACCGAACAATATAAAAGAAATTATTAAAAATGTGGGATTAGATGGAAATTTCGTTTTCCAGCACGACAACAATTACACGGCACGTAGCGCCAAAATTTTATGTCTTTTTCATTATAAACAGCAGTTACACACTCCACCTCAGTTCCTCGACATCAATTTCATAGAAATCTATGGTCCACACTCAAAACAGCAGTCCAAAAATACAAAATTAGAAACAAAGCCTATTTAAAACAAGTGTTGCAAGAAGAATGGGATAAAATATCTTCAGATACCACCAAAATGTTGGTCGAAAAGGTACCACGATGTTTGGAGGCAATAATAAAAATCAAAGGACAAGCAACTAAATATTTACACTTTCTTTGCACGTGAGATTTTACGAAAATTTCATTGGCATATTCCCAATTTTTTTAGGTAAAAATATGTGTATGTTTCTTTGAAATGCTCTCGAAATTTCTTGTTTTAGAAATTTTTCGTTGGTTCTTTATTTTTACTTTAAATTAAACCATTTGTTTTGTGTAAAAATAAAAACATGTTCGCACTTCTTGGTAATGTGTTATTTATATTGCAAGTTGAAATTATCAAGAAAAATTAAGGTGTATTCTCAATTGTTTGAGCCACTGTATATCAAGTTTCAGTATTAAGGAAATTAGCAGAATTAATTTTTTTACGAAGCGATTTTAAATATGGGTACAGCTCTGGAATTTTCAACATAAGTTGTTTTGGCCTTCTAATTGGACTTTCAGAAAACAGAATCTTAAAATTTTGATTTAGTTTTTTTTTCCAATTTTTTTTTTCAATTTTGTTTACAAAACAACTTCTAATACGGCTGCAGGATTTTTTTTTTCACTGAATACTATACTTTTATTACCCTATGTAATACATATGGGTAATTGAAAGTAAAAAAATTGTTTCTCCGGGTGGTGATGGGGAAATTAACGGTTTTTTTTTTTAGCAGCGAACCTTCTCTTGCGTAACAATGAAGCTTCTTGCGAGCGGAGTGTCAAAAGCTAGGATCTATAATTATGTTATACATTTTGATGGGTCTCCGCAACGCATGCCACGCAGCTAGTTAATTGTTTTAATTAGTTAGCTGTTTTGAGAAAAATGATTAAATTGTGTAAATTAAATATTTTATCCAGTGGTGACAATCACTGCTGGAATTTAATTATTATTCCAGAGATAAATTCCTTAAAATTTAGACAATAAATAAAATCAAATATAAAAAAGATATTTTTGTTTCTAAATAGTTTTTATGCAATTTTCACTATCAAGCTTTAAAAACAGAATTTTTTTCTGAATGTTAAGCAAGTTTAAGAATGTCGGAAGAATATCCAAGTTAAAAAAAATCTTACATTGTGAAAACTATCACGGAAAAGACATTTCGAAAGTGAAATTTGTATTTTACATATAAGAAATGTGTAATCAAACCTCTTTCGAAAAAATCTTTTCTGAATTGATGTTATCTAATCTGTATGAGTGCAAGCATTATTGTGGCTGATACTAGGTGCGTCGTATCTTGACATTTATCAATTACTATCATCAATTGCGATTTCGCTGAGCCGAGGTAATTGTTTATTAGGTGTTGTAATGGATAGGAAGCATAATACTGACAACGAATGGGTTTGTTGGGAATGGGAAAATTATTTTGGTTTTTATAGCCTTCGAATGCGAAATGCTAAAAATGTTATTCCAAGATTAAAATAATTCGTTTGATGAGATAACTTTTAACTCTCACTGCGTGATTTTCTTCCTTCCAGACGTCTTTGAGCTTTGAAAAGAGCGCGCAAAATGCTGCAAAAAATGCTTGTATATTTCGCAGAAATGTGGACATCTAACGTCATCTGTTTACCCAGATTTGAATTAACAATTAAACATCACAGAAAAGCCAAAATGAAACCATGAACGGAGAAAGAGCCAGTTGCACAATTAAATTGACGGCATCGATGCATCCCCGCGGAAATCGCGCGATCGCAGAATGCTTTCTAAGAATGCTGGTAGATGATGCTTAAAATTTACTTTATGATAAGTGGGAATTAAATATTTTACTCTAATAAATTTATTCCTTAAATGTATTCTCGTTAGTTTCAATATTTCTTTGACGATTCACATGGCATGAATGTATGAAAAGCAATACGAAATCATGTATGGATTTTTGTTGCTTTCATGCATTCGTGTTATTGAAAATTGAAATGCGATTCAATTGAAAGGAAACGGTCGTTGTGAAAGGAAACGGTCGTTGAACCATTTTGGAATGAATCGCGATTTGTAGATTCCTTTTGTAAATGTTTTAATATGGCTTTATCAGGCTTTTTGAAATCCGTTTCTGTTAGTCGCGTTATTTTGTACACTACCATTTGAATTTAATGGACAGAATTTTTCATAATCATCTCGTCTAAATTATTGGTTGTTAAAGTTTTTGAGCATGAAATGTTAATGGTTTCGCACATACTAACGGTAGCGTGTCTTTTTGCACCTAATTAGAACTAATGTTTGATTCGATTGAAGGTTGATTCTATTATATTCTTATTGAACAGATTGAATTTGATTCGAAATTTATTATTGGATCTTACTCGAGATTTGCCCATCTGATGAGCATGCCAAAAGTGTCGGGTTCGAATTCTGAGTATAGTTTTAACTGAAAATTGTTGAATTGCATTAAATTCAATGCAATTTTTTTTTTTAATCGAACGGTTATTTTAAATTTTTTTAATTTTTTAAGACTGTGTAACTGTCAGTATCCCTGAAATTTCAAAGAAAGACTCAGTCGAATCCTGCTGCTGTGGTTATTAATCCAAGTTAACTTTGGGGGCTGTTTATCCGTCACAAGAAAGGCATGGAACATACAAACCAAATCCCAACTGGAG
Organism: Linyphia triangularis; assembly: GCA_963978545.1. Classification (NCBI taxonomy): domain Eukaryota; kingdom Metazoa; phylum Arthropoda; class Arachnida; order Araneae; family Linyphiidae; genus Linyphia; species Linyphia triangularis. The sequence continues at coordinate 98,833,495 of OZ021724.1, read as the reverse complement.
AAAGTCCACCTGAAGGCGGTGGGGTCAGCGCTCTGTCTTCGCCTGCCAAAGGTGCAGGGTTCGAATCCTGGGCATGAGGTTCGTTGAGGTTCGGAATTCACGTTAAGCCGTAGGTCCTGGTCTGATTAGCCGTTATTGTGCACAAAAATAGGTCGTTGAGCGTACAAACCCAACCCAACTGGAGAAAAGGAAATTGGTTTACCGAATTGAGATTTTCATTAGAGAACCGTCGGATATTAACCTAGCTTACAAAAGATTAGTGAACTTGTAAGTTGTAATCCTTTAAAACTAAACCGCTGCACGGAGACAAGTTTCAATCAAATTGGAACTGGTGCTATTCTGCCCTAAGATTGATGCATTTGGGTGAGGTTGGCAATCCTTTCGGGCTGCTGATTTCCTCCCATTGTCAAGGAAGAAAATAAATAAGGCTTTTGTCGCCGTCTAATTAAAGTGACTCCTAGCTGGGGGTCAGTGACCCCTCCACTTTCTGTTTCAAATAGAACTATATTAGCAGTATCGTAGGCTAGTGTCTCGAGACTAAGTTGACAAATACTTGTGTGCTCTAAATATGTCGGTATAAATTCCTAAATAATAAACAGGATTTGTAACTAACAAATGTTTGACGCTACATAGCCAACATTGGCTTTTGTGCCAAATAAAAAAGCAATCAAACCAAATAGTGTTTTGAAATTTCTAAAATAACCGTTTTTTAAAGTTTTTTTTTTTATTGTCTTTGAAAAGTTATAGATGTTTTTCAATCCTGTTTGGCAACATATGTGACAGGCTTGTGACCAATCCAAATACACATTCAAAAGCAAATTCGAATTTTCGTATTGCATTAGCTAATCACAATGAACTACCCATTTCCCCCGAGAACATATCTGCATGCTTTGACGTAGCCTTGCACAAACTCTATTGCCGACATGGATACTTTTCCTCGACCTCCTCAAATAAGTAACGTTATCTTTTCGGATATTAATATTCTTATGAAGAGCTTTTCCCATCGGAAGTTTTGCAGTCTTCAAATTCCCCGTAAGTCGGAGATAGAAAGCTCGGGCTAATATTAGATACTTGGCGACTGTCAATTTTCAATAGTAGACACTGGGCGATGCAGTTTTGTATGGTGCGTACCGAAATAACCACGCTTTGTAAAAGTGGGAGGATTATTTCGGGGAAGTCATTTGCCTCTAATCATAAACATCTGGTCACCTTTGGTGTTAGTCTGGTAATTCCAAAATTTCGAGTTTCTGTAACTATAACCGTAGCCGTAATCGTCATTTTGTTGTCATTGAACGGAATGGCCGCTAGAGGTCCATATATCGGAAAAATTTCTTTATGACCACCCAGTATAAGGTGGACTTGTTATGGTATTTGGATACACTTGGAATTGTGGCAAAAGAGCATCCATTGAGCAATTTTGATCATATTTTATCGGATAGTTTTTCGTCCTTCAAAACCATAATTATTTTGTTGCGTCCTGCTTCAAAAATTACTTTTTTTTAGTTATTTTATATTCTGTTTTTTATACTGTCATTGTAAGATAATTACTATTTTGAGCAAATTCATTGAACTGAAACATTTGCATCATACTAATCTTTAGTTGTCAATACTATAAAGAACTAAATTTGCTTGGTTGAGATTTCGAAAGAGATAGTTGCAGGGGTCTCAGACCTGCGCCCGACTGCACCACCAAATACAAAAATCTGCTCCAAGCTGCTCCAAATGTTTTATTTTAGCCATATTTGCGCCAGAACCCATTTTTTTAATTTTTTTTTTGCGGGCCGAAATTTGATACTGTTCGCCGCTGTATATCGCTATTGTTAAGAAATATTCCTGTATATTCGGCGCTGACGCTGATATTTACGATGGTGCGGTGTTCATTTTCTCAGAGTGCTATGATGATTTGCGACGCTAATGTTGACATTATTATCTAGTTTTACGTTGTTATGACGGTCATTTTCGTCGATATAATAGCCCTATAGTATTGAGAATTGCTCCAGTTAATTCGACGCTATCGCTGATTATTTCGTTGGTATGATGGTAATTATTGCCGAGTGCTGGGATATTGCAATATCCGAAATTTGCCCCGATATTGCTGAGAAAATGTCAATGTTACTGCGATGAATTGCGAAGCTGATGCAGACATTATTGCAAATTATTGTGATGGTTATTTTCGTCGAGTCTTTCACCGATATATTAGCGCTGTTGTTGAGAATTGCTCCGGTTTATTCGGCGCTATTGCTGATATATTCGTTGGTGTGACAGTCATTTTCGAAGAGTGCTGCGCTTTTGTTAACATCTGATATTCCTGAATCTTGCACAAACATTACCGAGAAAATGTCAATATTACTGGACAGTTGTACTGATATGTACGTTTTAGCGATGGTCATTTCTGTTGAGTCTTCAACTTACGTAATATCCTTTGTCTAGATTTTCGACGGTATTGTAAACGCTTTCGCTAATATTTACGCAAGTGTGGTAGTCATTTTCGCTGAAGTTTACACAGTCGTAATAGCAGCTGTTGCCGATATTTGTGACGCTGTTTGGTGACTTAAAAATATATGATATTACTGGGATTTTGCGCCAATATTACCGAGATAGCAATGGTATGGTGGGTGCTATCCACAATATTTACATTGGTGTTATATTCGTTTTCGCTAAGATTTATGGTAATGTAATAGCAGCTATTGCCGAGATTTGCGACTCTGTTTGGTGACTTAAAAAAATACTATGTTACTGGGATTTTGCGCCGATATTACCAAGATTGCGATGGTATGGGGGGTGCTATCCCCCGATATTCACTTTAGTGTAATATTCGTTTTCGCCAAGGCCTATGGTAATGTAAATAGCAGCTATTGCCGAGATTTGCGACGCTGATTTAGTGACATTCATCTTGGGTAATTCTGCTTCAAAATTTGTGTTTTTTTTTTTCCTTACTGCAAAATTTACTTTTCTGCTACTAATTTTTTTTTTCTCTTACAAAGGTTTCTTTTACGTGCTACAAAGGGCATTTTTCCTGCTTCTAAACTTGTTTTTACCTGCTCCAAAACTTGTTTTTATCTGCTCCAAAAGTCATTTTTACTGCTCCTAAACTTAATTTTACCTGCTCCAAAACTTGATTTTTCCTGCTCCAAATCTTTCTGAGTGAGTGGGTGCCCTGTAAGTTGCAACTTGCAAACTATGGTTCATCACTTGAAAATTGCTACTTTCTTCAATTTTCTCTTGCATGTGTTTAGTTAAGATATACATTTTTAAAAGATACGCATTTAATTATAAGTTATTTTTGACAGTAGTCATTGAAGCGATGTTTCATAAGTCATTGCATTATAACAAAATAAAAGCTTTTCTGTTGTACAAGTGTTTAAGTAAATTTTTTTTATATGAATTACCATCAGGCGGATATATCTTTTTAGACTTGTTAGAAAAGTCTTTTCTTTTTAGAAACTAGTGCTAACTCCTCAGGGTGAATTGAAATAATCTCCTCTCTGAAAATTAGATGGCTTCTTTTTGTGACATCTACTTCATTTTAATCTTGTGGTGCCATCTATAGGAACTTAGTACAATTATTTAATGATGTAAAGTAACGGTATAGTTGTTAGCGTGCTGGCCTCTAGACCGCGAGGTTGCGGGTTCGAGTCCTGTTTAAGGTATGGGTGTTTGTAAATGTATGTTGGCTTGTCAAATAATGAATGTTTCGGCGCATTATAGCCCTCGTGTTGCTGACGGCACCAGATAAACTGAAAACAACCAACCTCAATGATGTAAGACACTTCAGTCTGCAACTTGGATGGAGGTAGGGGAGGACATTATATATTCCAGTAACTTTACTGGAGTTTTTGTTGCAATAAATCTATGAATTTTTTTAAACAATTAATTTCATATTTAAGTTTCAAAGAAATTGCCAAATTTTGTATATTAGTTTTCAGTTCCACTAATGGCTTTTATATTATCAAAATTGGATGCACTTTGTCAAGATTGCTTATAATTTTGTTGGGTGGAGACCTGGTCCAAATTAGTAAGTGCATCAATAGTGAGGAAATCTATTACACATCATTAATTAGTTGCCTTCGCTTTTTGCAGAATTGTAATCTTGTGGCTTAAGCATAGGTGGTAACTGAACTTAGAATAACTGCAATTTCTCAATAAGTAGATGAGAGAGCGATTGTGACACATTGTCTCTTCCTGTTTCTCCTTTGCTCAGGCTGTTAGTTTTGTAAGTCTTCTCCTTAAAGCAAGACAGTTCCTCTTCTCTATGTGTTTAGAAGTTTTTTTCGTTGAAATTCATTTTGGTAACAGTTGTCCAAATGTTACAATATTTTGATTCTGTTTATGACTCATGTGAAATAGGCAGCTATTATTGACCTTAGGCAGCTTTTATTGCTATTGTATAGGCATTTTACTATATTGCATTGTAACGTTTAAATGAAACACAATTTAAATGTAATAAGTGTTTGTCTTGTTTTAGATGGCACTGATAAACGCATTGTGGTGGCCAAGCCAGTGGTGGAGTTGGATGGAGACGAGATGACACGCGTCATTTGGGAGAAGATCAAGGAGAAAGTAAAAAAAAGATGCTTAATATTTTATATTTTACAGAGTTTTTTATTTAAATTAAGGTCACTGTTAGCTCTGTAATAATTTGATATGCTGGAACATTTTAGTGACACCCTGTCTTCGATTTAACACAACATTTTTGTCGATAGTAGACATAAATATTTTTAGAAAAATAACCTTTTGTATAAACTGCTCCACATAAGTGAACTATTTCAAAGTTTGCTTTTTTGAAGGAATGCTTATGTTTTCCACAATGATGTAATTTGAAGAGGAGATTTAAAATAAATTTGTAAAATTAAACTCAAAGCTAGATGCAGTTTTTTCCTACTAATATGTCATTTTCTTTAATTAATGTCAATATTAAATAATTTTTTTTCTTCCAATTTTTCTATTGTTTAAAATTGTAATTTTATTATGGAATTTTTTTAATACTTTTTTTAATTGTGTGTGCATTTTATCACACTTTTGCATTAACTTTGTTGAATTTTTTTGTTTATTGTTTAAAATAATTGCGATTATGGTTTGTTTTTGCACAAATGTGAATGAAGATTTCTGTTTTAAGAATTAGGTTCCAACCAACTCATCTGTATCTGTTGTATGAAATTCAGCTTTTTTCTTTCTAGGGACATGCATGCCTGAGTGTTGTTTATAAAAGTATTTTTTGAATTTAAATAAATTCAATACAGAGTAAATAACTCAAATAATTCTTTGTACTAAGAGGTCAGAAAATATAAATAACAGGTTTTTTTTTGTATAAAATGTGTTTTCAAGGGTATGGGATGCCTATGAGGAAGTACTATTTATTGAACTCAAAATCCAGTTATCCATCAAATGCTACTGTAAAGTAATTCTTAAACCACCCTAGCATACACCAGAGGTTGCACTAACCCTAGAATTCCTAATGTTCCTTAAATTTTAGTTTCTACCTAAAATTCCTAAGATTGTACTTAACATTTTTTGATAATTCCTAAAAAAAAATTTTTTTTTAATTTTTTTTATTTTTCTTTGAAATCTGCAAAAAAAACCGATAATCCTCCAAAGAATAAATTTTTTTTGGGGATTTTGATTATTAATTATTCAATTTTTTAAAAATTGGCAGTTTTTTTTCCAGTATTAAAACATGCTTTGAAAAGAATCTGTGTTAGAGGCCTATGCCAGCTTTAAAATAAATGTCCCTAAATTTGTTAAAATTATCATTAAGTTTTTGGAATTATCCCTAAAAATTTATAGAATTATCTCTAATTTTTTTTTAATTTCGGATTTACTCCTACACTTTTTTATTCCAAAAATATTCCTGAAAACTTAGGAATTATCTCTAAAATTCCTAACTAATTTTTTTAGAAAACTCACTGCACCTCCTGATATACATATAATCATTTTTGAAATAATATATCTTTAATTGCAGCTTATCTTCCCCTACCTGAAACTTGAGTGTCTGTACTACGACCTTGGCCTTCCCTATAGGGACCAGACCAACGACCAAGTCACTTTGGACGCAGCCATGGCAATCCTCAAGCACAATGTGGGCATAAAGTGTGCCACCATAACCCCTGACGAAGCCCGGGTAGAAGGCAAGTTGTTCTCAGTCATATTTAGTTTATTCTGAATTTAATTAGATATATATATTTTAAATTTATAAAAGTCACAAAATACTGCTGTGATAACTTCAGCAGGGTTCCAACAGTCATTAAAAGTGCATAATATTTTCTAACTGGTTTTCATGCCTTAAAAGTATTTGAAAATGCTTATAGGTCCTTTAATTTAAGGTCCTTAATTTTTTTCATTTATCCGACATTTTGAAACATTGCTTTGTTTTTTTGTACTAAATGTAATTTTTTGTCTTCTGTGTACTTCATATTTAGTTGTTCTCAGTCATATTTAGTTTATTCTGAATTTAATTAGATATATATATTTTAAATTTATAAAAGTCACAAAATACTGCTGTGATAACTTCAGCAGGGTTCCAACAGTCATTAAAAGTGCATAATATTTTCTAACTGGTTTTCATGCCTTAAAAGTATTTGAAAATGCTTATAGGTCCTTTAATTTAAGGTCCTTAATTTTTTTCATTTATCCGACATTTTGAAACATTGCTTTGTTTTTTTGTACTAAATGTAATTTTTTGTCTTCTGTGTACTTAATTCGTTTTTAATGGGTATAAATACTGAATCTTAATGAGTCTATAATTTCTGAACCCCACTTTTTTGTTTACCTGCCGATTTATCTTAAATATTTCAATCATCTGATTGAAAAAAAAACCAATTTAAATCTTTTTAGCTAGTTTACTAGTACCTAAAGTTAGACAAAGAAGATATTAAAAAAATTGATTTACAGAAATGCGACTACCTTTTTACTTTTGGGAAAATTTCAGACACATCATCAATGTTTTAAATCTCAAATGAAAGATGTTAATAACATATTTAAAAAAAAAATATATTTAAACAAATTAAACTTCTCTTGTAAATTACATTGTAGTTAAGTTCATAACAAACTGATGTTTTGTTTCCAGTAAACTTTTTTGTGGTGTTAGGGAAATTTATTTAAACACTTTTACAATCAATTGATAAATTAGAAATTAATTCAAAATATCGCACTATCAGTTTGGAAGAAGATCTTTTAATAGTTCTTTATAATTTTAAGTCTCGATTGTTTCTGTTTGTAGAGTTCAAGTTGAAGCGCATGTGGCCCAGTCCAAACGGCACTGTGCGCAACATCCTTGGTGGTACTGTGTTTCGTGAGCCTATCATCTGCAAGACCATCCCTCGTCTGGTACCTGGATGGACAAAACCCATAGTCATTGGCAGGCATGCTCATGGTGACCAGGTATGCGAGCACAATAGATATTTGAATGTCTTTCCAGGGGTTGCGTTTACTCTAAAATTCCTGATATTCCTTAAATTTTTGTTTCTCCTTAAAATTTTCTATAATTCATAAAAAAAAAATTAAAAACTTCAAAAAATTCCAAATTTTCCTCCAAAACCAGCAAAAAAAAAAAAAAAACATAAAAAACCCACCAGATATTCCTCCAGAGGAGAACATTTTCCCTCAGGTTTTAATTTTGTTTAATTTTTCAGTTTTTTGTCGTTATTGAAACATGCTTTGAAAAGAATGTCTATTTTTGGAGCCTATGTCAGTTTTAATAGAATTATCCCTAAAATTTGGAAATTTACCCTAAAATGTTTGGAATTATCCTTATAATTTGGAAATGTACCTTAAAATGTTTGGAATTATCCCTAAAATTTTTAAGAATTATCCCTAAATTTTTTTAAGAATTACCTTAAAAAGGTTCCTAAAATTTTTGGAAGTATCCCTAAAATTGCTACCTAATTCTCTAAAAAAATCTCTCGGCATCCCCTGTTTTTCTCTCTTGTTCAATAACTAGTAAAGACTTTGCATTTTGGCAAATCTCGCCTCTTCTAGTATTGGCAGTCACTTTAGTGGACCTGTGTTTTTTTTCCTTTGCTTGCATTTATATATCATTCTTTTTGATGTCTTCCTTTTCAATTCAGAGGAAATGAATTGTCATTAGTATTGATATATTCAACTGGAAGTTTTGACCAGATGTGCAGGAAATTTATTGTAGCACCACTGAAATGACGGCAACTGGCCAGACTTATGAATTGTTTTCCTGTTTGTTTCTTCTTCGAGTTAGTAAGATGAATTCCTATATCTATTGTAGGAACAGATATAGCCACGTTCAGAAGAAATTCACTGATATTGAATTATTATAAAAAGCAATGAATCTTCTTCCAAAAGAGTGTCTCCCAGTTCCTTTGCATTATATTCAATTTTAATTTGCTTGCAATTCTGATCTGGTGATTTGTATCATCTTTAGCATTGGTGTGATTAGTAATCAATGTCATTAAAGAATTTTGCAAATTCTGTTAGGTTTTTGCAGATAAAAGTTTTTGTTGCATTAAAAAAGTTCTATTACAGGTATGAAATATTTAAGATAGAGTGGATCAAAGTGTATGTGAAACATATTTTCGTTTCTTGTTGGTTATAATTGGCTGATTTATGGGTTTCTCTAAATTCAATTTTAAACTATAAATCATTTCAAGAAAAGGAGTAAATAAACAGTTGGGGCACAATAAGAAGAGACTAAATGAATACTAGACTATTAGATTGAAAATAAATATATATTTTGCTTTTAAAACTATCTGTTTTATTTGAAATCAGACAGTTACACCTTGTATATCAACTGAAATAGTTCCATAAATATTACATTGGAATTTTGCATACATCTAAATTTTTTAAAGCAGAAGAGTTTAAAAAAAAAGGAATAAAAAAAAGAGACCCCTCTGCACCACATACTAATATTGTTAGTGTTGTGAAATAACTGATTTTTTATGCTTTGTTTTATTTTTGTGTGTAGTTCCCAATATCTTTAAGTCTGCATTTTCATGAAGTATTGACCTTTTTCGTGTTTTGTCTTTTGTCAGTACAAGTGCAGTGACATGGTGGTGGAGAAGCCAGGACGCGTTGAATTACTCTACACACCCCACGGCAGCAAAGGCGAGTCAAAGAGGGTAGAAGTGTTTGATTTTAAGGATGGAGGAGGTGTGGTCATGGGCATGTACAACACAGACGAGGTATTCACACTATTCCTACACCCCAAATTCCTATTGATTTCTTTCAAAATTAAATTGATTGAAATTAACTTTTGGAACTTTATGTTTCGTTTTTAATTTTTGTATGGGAAAAATAGTGATTTGTTTAATTTGAATAAATTTCTAGTGGAAACCGATCAAAATCAATGGTTATTTTTAAGAATGAATTGTATATAAAGACTTCCTGACTATCTCTCTGACCGGGCTTAACATTTTGGGCCAATATTTATAATTATCAACCATTTTTGTAGTCAAGGTTATCAATTTGTCAATTTTTTTTATGGATGATAAAAAAAAAATGTGCTAAACTTGCTAAATTGGAAGATTATTTTTTTGATAGCTCTTATCCTAGAATGAGGAAGTTCAATCTTTTCAAATGCCAATATTTTAATTTATTTTTCTAACTTGTGAATATTTCAATTAAACTACAAAGTGCTCCTACAGTATGTTCATTTCCTACTAAGCAATATGTATAAAAAGCTTTTACTTTTGAAATAGAAATTTCTAAAGAGAGTGGTATAGCGGAACTGTCAGATTAAGTGAAATTTGTGTATAATGAAAACAATTTTGAAGTTATATAATGAATATGTATGTCTTGAAAAAACTTAAAATATGCTATTTCCCCAGGAATTTTTTATCCAAAACGTGAAACTTATTTTCAGGATTTGACGTGTATAAATGTTTATATGCTTTCTTAATGAAGTTTAGGCTTGATTGATGTTATGCTTGTTTTTAGTCTATCAAGGGATTTGCAAACAGTTGTTTTGAATATTCTATCCAAAAGAAGTGGCCTCTGTATCTGAGTACAAAGAATACAATTCTAAAGAGCTATGATGGCAGGTTTAAAGACATTTTCCAAGACATATATGAGAGGTAATACTTCCGATTGTTTTTATAACTTGTATCACTGTTATCTCTCCATGACAGGAAGTAATGAGTAATGTTCATACCATTCACAACTCTTGGTTTAATACTCATATTTTATTGATACTAATAAAAAAATTCTGTCGTTACATATAACTTCTCTCAATTTGAATATTTTTGTTTTTTCATATTCAAGTATTACATATCTTGAATAATGTAGAAAATATTATAGTTTTGCGTAACAAAGCACAATCCTTTGTTGCGAAGTGTAGTTTGTAACCCAACTCGTGGATCAAAGGCAATGTACATGTTGAGCAGATGTGGGTTCAATACTCTGTGGTAGTACTATCCTAACTTGGTTTTTAAAATTACAATGATGTAATAGCAATTGTGACAAATGGTTCAGAAGCTCCTAAAATATGGTTAATGAAGTTCGGATTAAACATTTCTTCCCTAAACTAAAAATGTTTTAAATATTATTTCTAAAATATTCATAATTCAACAGTCATTATTTTCCCTGAATATTGAAAAGCAAGGTCAGGCTTTTAATAGCATATTAAAATAACCTCGAAAGTTTTCTTCCTTTTCACTTCAAAATCCTTCTCCCTTCCAAACATTATAGTTTCATCGTAGTGATTCTTTGTTTGGAACTACCATTAATCTGTATCTCTTTGTAGGGACTATCGAAGCAAGTTTGAGGCAGAAGGGATTTGGTACGAGCACAGGCTGATTGACGACATGGTGGCCCAGGCACTCAAATCTTCGGGTGGATTTGTGTGGGCTTGCAAGAACTACGATGGAGATGTACAGTCGGATGTGGTGGCACAAGGTCAGTTGAAAGTAGTATTTCTGTTTGGGAATTAATGGGAAATTCATCAACTTCTGTGTAAAATTTCTAAAGGCTTACTACTTTTAGACTCCTATTATTTTTCATTGGAAAGAAATGCGTCCTTTTCAGCTAATTTTTTTTTGCACACTCGGATCTTGTTTCAAAAGTTAATTGTATGGTTCCCAGGGTCATTAAAAGTAATTAATATTTTTGAACTTGTTTTCCAGGCCTTAAAAAATTACTTGAAAATTCCTAGTGCTTTTTAAAAGTCTTTAATTTTCACAGATGTAACTGCAAAATTTATAAATATTCTAGAGACAAATTATGAAAGAATTTTTAGAACAACTGCTTATAATATGATAATAAACACGATAATTTTAAAATGACTTGTGTATTTGAAAAATATATAACGTCTTTAAATCTGGAAATTGCAGTTTCTAGTGTTTGTGTATTGTACATTGGGAAATGGCAAAAATAATCCATGCTAACACATCCCTGGTGTGCTTTGCAAATCCATGAATTTTTAATTGCCTTATTTGATTAATTCTCCCTCCCCCCCATAAAATGCAATATCTGCATGTGTTTTACCTACTGTCAATTTTAGTTCTTTTGTTTTGTTGATTAAATGGGATTTTTTAGGCATAAATGAAGAGAGAATATTTTTAATTCTTACTTTTACTTGACATACATATTGACAATTTCTGCATCTTTTTTTAGTTGGATATCCTTTATAAAAAATTTATATAGAGACATGATGCATGAAAACAGATTTTTGAAGGTTCTTAAAAATATTATTTTGGTCCTTAAAAGTCATTGATTTTCATTCTGCGATTTTAGTGGGAACCCTGAATTGATGTTTAGTTTATATATATATTTCTTATCCCATGAACAATTCATTACAACAGCAATCAAAATAGAATGAAGATAATGCACATCCCAGTAAATGGTGTCCACTTCAATTGTGTGTTTTAGCATTCTCATTTTGTTATATTAGGATATGGCTCCCTTGGTTTGATGACCAGTGTCCTGGTGTGTCCAGATGGAAAGACTCTTGAATCTGAGGCTGCTCACGGAACCGTCACTCGCCATTATAGGGAACACCAGAAGGTCAGTAGTGGCTCACCACAGCAATGTATGGTTTCAGCAAAGTCCAATAAACTTTTCATGAACTTATCATTTTGTTTATAATAGTTTGTGCGCTTAAATTCAAAGATTTATTTTGAATTGTTCTATACAAAAGCTTTGAAATTCTTTCCGAGACTACAAAATTTAACTAACTTAAATTGGCTCTTAAGAGGCGGGTTCTAAGGTATGTATTTCACATTAAAAAAATATAGAAATTACAAACTTTTTTAATGTTGAGAAAATGTTCTATTTTGTTGCTGTTAAGTTTGGGTAAATTAGAATAGTTGTTTGATTGATTTCAAAGTGAATTTTGGGTTTCTATTACTTTAAGTGAATTGAGACTTGCAGTTATTGTGACATTTAAAAAATATATCGATATGAATGCAGTGTTACACCATTTTTTTATTTTGATCATTCGATTAAACCAATTTATGATGGACACATCTCATTGTAATATACTAAGGAAAATTACAAAGTTATAATTTAGTAACTGTTTTGTTTAACACAATGTTATTTATTAAGTAGTGTTGATTACGGTGCTTGTATTCTTGTTTATATACCTTTGTGTGTGTTTGATTTCCAGGGTAAACCAACTAGCACAAATCCGATTGCTAGCATTTTTGCATGGACCCGGGGCTTGGAGCATAGAGCACTACTAGACTCTAATAAAGAGTTGGGCAGGTACGGAAAAACACATTTTACTTCTTTTTTAAAAAAAATAAAATATTTCTTTACAAGGTCCAATAAATTGAATTGGTCAAATAAATCGGAAATAAATCAAATTAGGTCAGCTTTATATTCTGGATGTTAGAAAGTTGAGCCAAAATTTAGTTTCCAATTTTAACTTTAGCTAATTATCAAGGAAACATGATACTTTTTGGAAGTGAAGCTACTTTCACAAATTGGCTTTAAATTAACCAATAAATGACAATTAAATGTTTCCCTTTCATTTCACTAACTATAAATTCATATTAAATACATTTTAGATGCTTATCATTGGCCTGTGTGTGAACTATAAAACTATAACCTGAACACTACAAATAACATATATCCTTTTAACATATATAACACATCTTTCCTTTTTTATTCATAGTGTAACAATTCTATAAAATTGCTCATAATTTAAAAAATTTCGAATGATAATACATTGAAATCATTCACCTCAACCTTTAATTTTATTTAATGCCACTAGAAAAGTATTTCAATCTTTAAAATGCTGCAAGTTTTATTTTGGAGTCTCTTCACATAAGATTTATACAGGGATGCCAGTTTTCCTCCTTTTGGAGGATTTCCTCCTTTTTGGTTTTTTATGTAAAATTTTCCTCCTCTTTGTCCCTGTCTTGAGGATCCACATTTTTCTGATCTGAACCAGTTTTTCCTGCAAAAAGTATACTTTTCCTCATATCTAAACAAAAGATTTTCTCTCTTGGCTCCCCTTTCCTCCCAGATTACTTTACTAACTCCTAATATTTGAAATGTAATTATTATATAGTATGAGAAATTTCATTGTATCTTTAAATTTATTGAATCATCCTTCCTCAATACTTTTTTTGTTGAATTTTTATGTATCCCTTCCTTGAGCTTTTTTAACGAATTTTTGGGTTTCCTCCTTTTTGCTCTCTGATCACTCTCATCCCTGTTTATAAAAAAAACCAAAAAAACAACAACAACAAGAAGTCCACTTTGCAAAAACCAAAGTTGCTGTGAAAAATCCTCAACTTTGGAACATTATAATTCAATGTTAAAATGAGCTTATTAGAAAAAGTTTTACTTCTTACTTTAACTTTTGGTATTGCTTAAGGAAGTGGTGCACATAAACTTAAGAGAGGTGAAATACATTTTGCAATTTGTTATCTAAGTTGCTAATAAGTCTACTGACTAATTGTTTTCAAACATTGATTTATTAAAAATATAATTTTAAATTCATTTGTGATACTGATAATTGACCAGATAGTATACAACGAATCCATGACAGAACACCTCAAGTATCTTATATTTGGTATTGTAAATTTTTTTTAAATTGATTAAAAAAACTCCTTGGTTTTTTCAAAAATAAGGGATTTCAGTTTTATATAAAATTAAGTACTTTATACTGAGGTATATATTTGTAAGTAAGAAATGCTAAGTATTTATTATATTAGAACAATTTTATTTTTTATCAATGTGTTTTTAAGTGTTAGTTGCTTCAAGAATGTTCTGATTGTAAACTATTCTTTTCCTTATTAGGTTTTGTAAAGTTCTTGAAAAAGCTTGTGTGGACACTGTAGATTCTGGGAAGATGACTAAGGATCTGGCAGCTTGCATTCATGGATTGAAAAAGTATTTTTTTATCTATTATTAGCAAGCTAATTATTAATAGTCTTTATTTAATACAGGGGTCGCATTCACCCTAAAATTCATAATATTCTTTAAGTTTTTGTTTCTCCCTAAACTTGTACTTACATTTTTCAATAATTTAAACTTAAAAAATTCCCGATTTCCCTCCAAAATCAACGAAAAAACGAAGATATTTCTCCAGAGGAGGAAATCTTTTCTAAGATTTTAATTATTATTCAATATTTAAAAAATTGGCTGTTTTGAAACATGCTTTGAAGAGAATGTGTAAAGTAGACTCTGTCAGTTTTAAAAGAAATATCCCTAAATTTTTTTATAATTATCCCTAAAATTTTGGAATTAACCCAAAATTTAAAAATTTCTTACCTAATTTTTTTGTAAACCCACTGCCCCCTCCCCCTGCTAATGCATGTTAAAAGAACTTGTTTTGTTAAAATTTTTGTAATTATACTGGAATATCTATTCCGTACAAATTTGGCTCATTCAGGCCAATTAATCTACAGTTGTATCACAGGTTCGTTGATAAATATATTGTCGATTGTAAACTCATCTTTTGATTAATCAAGTTTTTAGTGTTCAAAGATTAACTGCTTTTTACATCCATCTGATAGATTTTCCCATATTACTAAAAAAATCTAGGTAATTTTGATGTATATTATATTAAACTACAAAAAAAAATCTTGAAAAATAGTAAGGGAACAAAAAGAGTATTATGTTTGTACAAGTTCCAAGAAAATATGAATTTTTTAGTCTGCTTGAATTTAAAATTGTTTAAATTTCAATCAAAATACAAAAATGAAACTTTCAAAATCTACTCAAATTTTACTTCTAGAATTTAAAGAATTTTTTTTTTTAAATATTTCTTTTTGGTTTGTTGTGGTGTCATGCTATAGTGTTACATAATTTTTTTTGAGAACTAACATGCAATTAGAAAGATATTTGCCATTTTCCATTAAGATATTGTTGGTAATGTTTGCACAAGGCATTATGGAAAACTTTAAAATAATTCTTTCATTTGTACTACACATAAATTACAGAATGAGTGAAGTAAAACTAGTTTTATTATTAAATATAGCAATATTATTAAAATTTAATTAGGTTAAAAATTAATTTTAAAATACTAAGCCTGTTTAATTTTTACTTAATAGTCAGTTTTCTTGTAATTTTGAGACTAAAAAATATTTTTTAACTTTATAATTATATTTATTTTTTTAGTGTAAAGGAATCTGATTACCTATACACCATGGACTTCTTGGAAGCAATTTCTGAAGAACTTGAGCAGCAGCTCAAGTTGTAGACTGGGCTTCTTTTAATTTTTCCACTGTGAGGTTACGAGAGCTGCACTGACGATTAGGGTAAAAAGCACATTGCGACCAAATGGGTATTAAAGGGTATTTAAAATATAGAGTGTTAGGACTGAATTGTAAATTTACACCCCATCGAGCTTCCTCCTACTTTGGGCTCATTGAAAGTATAAGAATGATGTTTAGGTCAGTGTAATGAAATTTATTAAAAAGAAAAGGAAATGTTATGGATAATTCTGAATTTTTTCTCCCCTCAGATGTAAGCGTAGAAATGTAAGTGAAGTTGAAAATATATTCAGTGGAGAAGTATGCAAAAGTGCTGTGAAGATCCATTTGCATTTGGGCACTTTTCTATTGTCAGGGTGGTATTGTGTCTCATTGACTAAAACAGCATACCCTTTGTAAGGGTTAAAATCTTAAAATTATATATAAATGTAATTTCTTTACTTTTTTATCACTAATGAATTAACTTCAAAATTGTTTTATTTAAATATTCATTGTATGGGATGACTACTGATGACCAAAATATTAATTGTTGGAAAAATATTTTTGTGGTACTTTTAGATCTTTTTTTATACTAAAAAAAAAAAAAAAAAGATTTAAAATAATGCTATCATCAAGAGTTTGGAAGAAAAAAGTATCCTTATTATAGTGCGACTGGCTACTTGGCTGTTTTTGATAGTATGACAACCTGTTGCACTTCAACAACTGGTCCAAACCGGTTGACCTGTGCTTTTCTCCTCACCATTTAAACAGATTCCTATTCTTCACAGAATCTGTATTTTTAAAGTGATCCCTTAAAACTATTGTTTGATTATT
The DNA here is from genome assembly GCA_963978545.1 of Linyphia triangularis. NCBI lineage: Eukaryota > Metazoa > Arthropoda > Arachnida > Araneae > Linyphiidae > Linyphia > Linyphia triangularis. The sequence goes on along the minus strand of OZ021724.1, from coordinate 98,817,056 downwards.
ATGATTTTTTTCTACAAAAATGTTCAGAAACATAGAGTATCCCGAAAAAATTCTTGACAGAACAACCAATTTTTAAATCTATTTTTATTACACTGACTTGAACATGGTTTTTACACTCTAATGACTATGTGATGCACCATGTTTATCACTAGTTTTAATGTATTTTAGCTTTCATTCATTAACACTCGGAATAGTTATAATTGTACAAGGTGGGCAAAATTATGTTTCAATTTATTTTTCAGAGGCCTGGTATTGCGTTATATTTATTTGTGTTATTTATTTTTTCGATGTTTGTTCTAAACAAAAATTCTATCAATCCACTCCTGTTTATATAACCTATATTTTGTGAACTTCCCAAGAGTTTAAATACAAGGACTTATTTATTTTTACTTGAAGTTTGTCAAGTCAAATGCTTGAATTAAAATTTACAAGACCTTTCCTCTGCTATAAAAATTATTGCCTTCCTTGTAGTTCTGTACTTCTACGCTGAGCTTCACTTCTGAAGTTTAAGATTTTTCAAATCATATGCGACTTGCATTGTTTTATTCAAAGATTGACATGTCTCAATAAAATTTAAGGTTTTATAAAATTTGCCAACTAAAGTACTATGCAGAAAAGTTATTATGGTGTCTAATAAGTGTGGTAATTTCCACTTCCGCAATTGAAGTTCAAAGAAGAAAAAAGTCAATAGCTTTATTTAGCTGTTTGTTTAGTAGTATGGAACCTGTGCCAAAGTGTTTCAAATCTACATAAATAGTTTTACAGATTATTTTCTTCAAGATTCTTTAATAGACTCGGTGATTTTTTAGCATTAAATTTATATTTTCTTGTTTTTATCAACATAATATATTTCTACGAATGAGGTTATTGAAGTTCAATAACAAAAAAGTTCATCTGTGTTGACTTCCATCTAAGGAATCTTTTCTTGAACAAAGGTAGTAAACAGTTTGAATTTTCTATTTTGGAAACTTTGTAATTTAGTTAAAATTCCATATATAACAGCTCAATAACACTGACAGTATCGTTATTCATATTGATTTCAAATTAATTGATATTTCTGTAAAAATATCCTTGGATAATCACAATCATTAAAACCAGTTTTTATACTGACTTCATTATCTCTCATTTTTTGAGAATATTGATCTAAATTAAGAAACATTTGAAATTGCAATTGTATTCATTTATACTTTATAATCCCCTCTAAATTAATTTATTCAAATATTGGTCTTTAAACTACTAGTAGTAGAGAACTTCTTAAAGATTTCAGCTTGAGAAACGCTTATCTTTGTCCTGTCTTGTATATACTGTATATTTTGCCGCATCACACCAGTATACTGTATGTTCCGACAGTGGCTTACAAGTTGATAAGTGCACTTTTTCTACTCTTGTTATAAATCATCCTCCTCTCAGTATTTAAATATTTTGTACAGTGATTTAGAATAGGAACGAATATTTTGAGCTTCAGTCAGCTATAGTTAATTTTGGCCTTTGCATGAGTATTGTTTTTAATAGTGTAACTTATGTGCACTCTTTTCGAAACCTTAGCTTGAGTTTATTTTTATATAATACATGCTCAATTGTATCTTGCATATGCTTGTATGATAAAGGGACTTGGTATCTGACAGAAAATCGTCATTTTTATGTATTTACAGCTATACTTTATGCATACTGATAAGTTTTTTTTTTGCATACAACTAATACATCTATATAAATTTTTATATTTTCTTCATTAAAATGCATTGTGTTTCTTTAATATTTATTGATCATGTTGTTAAAGATTAGTTAAAAAAAAGTACAACTTGTATTTATTATATTCCTTGTAAAATTGATCCGCATTAACTTGCTTTTATGCATATTCTTAATAAAAGAAGCACCTACTAAATTATTATGAAACCCAAGGGTTATCTACTATTCCCTATAAAATAAGGGTTATCTACTATTTCCTATAGAATGTTTTAAGTATTTTGTAGACCAGTTTATGTATCAATTTTAAAAGTTCAGTCTCTCTCTTATCCCATTTCTTTTCAAAAGGCACCAAGTCCCATTGAGTGGTTAATGTCCAAGTGTCCCACCACTGGGTGGTCAATGTGATATGCATGTTCTTTCAAATGACATTTAGCCTCTGCATTTAAATTAGTAAACAACTTCTGTAAGAATTCTGTGTAAACTTTTCATTTGCTCTTTTCTAAGACAATAAAATCGTCTGAAACAAGTGTAGTTGTATTTTTAAATCTGTGTCAAAATAAATTTCAAGTATATTTTACAAACAGGGTTCGTACTTCTGAAATTTGCTTTTTTTTTTAATAAGGGCCCTAATAACTCCTGAAAATTGTGTTTCTACTCCTGATGTTTCTTTTTATCTCCTTAAAATTTATCATCGAAAGGTAAAAAGATTAGTGAAACCTTAAAACGTAGCGTTTTTTTTACTCGATTAAACAACTCTGAAATTCTTACTTCATAATCTACTGTGCATGAACTTTGTCACTACAGCCGCAAAGAAAAACCTTTGGACAGTCCCATAATGCATCACAATTCTCGACAATCGGGCTCGTAGAGGGAAAATATACTATTAAACATGTAAATTTTTTCCTCTGTTAACTCCTGAATTTACCGTACTTAACTCCTAAAAAACTCCTTAGTAACTCCAGAATTTTACTATCATAGATTGAGTATGAACCCTGTACAAAGCATTGGATTCTTTTATTTATTTTTCTTCGTAAATGCTTGGATAAATCATTATTTACATAAATGTAAATAAACTTCCCTAGACATCTACAAATGGGCTGTGTTCCATCGCAATTTGAGACTACATTGAGGAACTTATTGTTACTCAATACAGAGGCGTATATAAACTGGGTTTGTACGGATCAGGGAAAATTTAGAAAACTCGGGGGAAATAAATCCTTTAAAATATCCGTTTATTTCGATAATTCTTATAATATCCCTTTTCATATGTGAAACTGAGGAGAGAAGAAAAAACGATCGTTGGTGAGATGTGCTCAAGGAAAGAGAACTCTGTGTTAAAGGAATTCGTTTTTTAATTTGCTACGCCATAAAAGCATTTTTACAGGAATTTCGTAGGTGGGGATATTTAGAACACCTTAAAAGGCATTATCACAGCGATTTTGAGCAAAGTTGTTAGAACCGTTTTTTTAGCAATTACTGAAAAACATGATTTTTCAATGGCAGCTACCTTATGCGCATGCACAATTTTGACGAAAATCTTAATAGTAGGTCCCTGTGCCACTACCAACTCTAGATCACTTTTTTGAGATCAAAACGTGGAGAAATGCCAAAAAAATTAAAATTATATTATGGAATTATATGGGTAATTGAAAATAAAAATCCTTTGTATGCATTGTCAATTTTAATATTAATTTTACACAATGAAATGTGCTGCAAACTACGTCTTAAAATTTATTTATTAAAAATGAACGTGAATTTATGTTCTTGCATCCAAATATCATGGATTTATTCTAATTGAAGAATTTTTTATTTTTTAAATTAGGCAACACGAAAAGTTTCAACTATGATTGGTAATGGCTATTTTAGTGTGATAGGATGACGCCACGTTGGTTTATTAGTATATTGTAAAAGAGAATTTTTAGTGACAGTAACAACCCCCAAATTTGATGGAACGTATTGTCATCGATATCAAACCTATCTGCCAAGTTTCAGCACGACTGGATGATGGCAAGGGGGTTAATTAGGCCTTCGCATATTCCGTTGACATCGATAAACACACAAATCGAAGTTAATATGAAGGATTTAAAAAGGACTTCACTCAACTCCAAAACTTAGCATAAAAATGTGAAGGAAAAAAAAAACTTAATCTGAAAAGTAGATGGTTAGCTGAAGCATTTAATATATGAGTAAATAGTTGACTACAGGGATAAAGCTGTGAGAGCCTTTTTAGCAAAATGCTTAAGAACTTTCTTAAATTTTAAAATCGGAAAGAGTGGTTTAGCTCTTTTGATAAAACATTCCGATACAAAATTGACATTTTTGTTATTGTAAATAATCTAAAAAAACAAGTATGCTATAGGGTAAAAAGTATTTTTTCAATTTGTATTAGTATAAAATAGCTTAAGTTTTAAATTTTCTGAGCCAACTACAGCCAGTTTGTGAAATCGCGATTCGGCTGATACTATGGCAACCAATGCTACTACAAACTTTTTCCTCCATTTCTTTGCGTACAGCAGTGTGGCGAAGTTCAGCCCTAGAGGAATAATACAATTTCGGCTGTATTATAAAATTCGATTATCTGATAAGCTTTCCGTGGATTGGCGAGGACGGGAGGTAGGATAAGGACATTTTTAAGAATTGCTTTAAACGAAAATAGTTTTTATGGCATTTACCATGTGCTGTCATGCAATATCTTAAATTAACTATTTTGAAATATGGAGATCATTATGATTAAGGGTGCGTCTTGTTTGAAACTTATTTTAGAAGATAGAAAAAAGATAAACGCCAGCAAAACTATGCATCTTGGTGTGTGCTTTTCTCATAGTTGTGAGGTACTTTTGCTTCTGAAAAACATTTTGTTGACCATGTTTGATAATCAGAATTAAAAAGGGTGTTTTTAACATTTAGAAGTCATTTTTTAAAAAGGTCAATCAAAAACTGTACAAAATTGATTGTTTTTATTTTATAATGTTATGTTATAAATATTATTTTATACAAATTGAAAGAAAACTTTGATTCGAGATTGAGTATTAAAAAATTTGCATTCATGAATGATGTTGAAAGTGTGTATGTTGGGGGAGGGAGAGTTGCACGTTTTCAGCTGCATTAGCATTTTTGACCATAAGCCGCCACTGCTCAGCAGTACAAATGTGAAGATCGAATTGGTAGTGTCCCAAATTTGAGTGCCTCTAGGTTTTTCATACTAAAGAGGAACTGATATAAAGCATACATCAAACTGACAAGTCCTTAACTGGCTGTTATCATCCTGGATTAAGAACAGACAGAATTTCAAGGAGGATATCCCAGGAAGTCTAAAAAATAAATTGCTCTTACCAATCATCCAACTTGAATGAAAGTCATCAAAGAAAACCCTGAAACCAAACAGGCTGATCAGGCATTACAAAAAAGCAATGGGAGAAATCAAACTGAGTACTCTTGCATGTTAAGCACTAGAACACAAAAAAATAATTGACCAACAAAAAGAAAACAAGACTAGTTAAAAAAAAAAACTATTTAATACATAAAAAATAACGCAAGGGAAGAAAAACACATTCATCCAATCACGTGAGGTACTTGACGACCAGGAACATGACAACGCATGTCAGAAACATGCCACCAAAAAGGACGTATCGGTCCTGGTAAGCCCGCTTCTCTATTAGTCTCATGACTGTATTGGACAGCCCTAGAGTGTTTGCAATGTCCAGTATCTTCTTGTGGGCCCCTTTTAGCGTTGACCTCTGCTCACGGAGATTGGTGAGTACACTGGAGCCGGAACCCAGTAGCTCGTCCATCCCACGGTGAGCTCCTTGGAGGCTTGTGTTGTGCTGGAGAGCTTGATCGATCATGATCGTCGTATTCTGCTGCTGAAAAAGCAAAATTTAGAAGGGTAAACACACAGACATAAGAAATTTGGTTTCTATCTCTTTTACTAACGAGATGGTGTCTTTATCCTACACTGTTGGGGGTGGGTGGGGGTTTAGAGGGAAAGTATGATTTGTTTTTCCCTGTTTTGTTTACCATCCCACGGTATATTAAATGTTTTTCAATTGTTTTGAATCATTTGAAAAAGTATGGGCGACTGTCAAGAAAATTCCTCTAGACATTCACAGGAGACGAAGTGAATTTTCCAAAAAATTTAGGTAGGAATTTAAGGGAAAATTCCCAAAACTTTTAGGGATAATTTTAAAAATTTATGGTCAATTTTAAAAAAACAACTTCAAACAAATTTTTACCAAGATAAGAATTATATAAATAAACAATTATTTTGACAAACATGCTCATTTAATTAAATCCACTTTTCTCACCTGGAAGAATATCTGGATTTTTTTGCTGGTTTTAGAGGTAAATTGGGGAATTTCGGGAGTTAATAATTTGTTTTTAGAAATTATCAAAAAATGTAAGTACAATGGACGGTTCAAAAATTTTTTTAAAAACGAGTGAAATTAGTTTATATTTATAAAGAATTTCTTTCTGATTCCAAATACTCAAACAAAAGTCCCTTAAAAAAATTATTTAAATAGTATTAAGAAAAGAAAAAGTCCGAAAACCACTTTCGATCGAAACAATCTGCTATAGCTGTGACGTCGCGACATCCTTGCATTTCTATGATTATCATGAGGTTTCTGCCCCAATTTTTTTTAGTGTGTGCTTGGTAGACAATTGCCATATCCCATACCGGTTGGCGGGATATGCGAGAGAGTTGCAAAACTGGCTTCCGCTGCTACATTTCAAAACAAATTGTTTCAGATGAAGTGATGTCACATTCAATTCGAGTGTGTTGTTTTTCTCGCCAAAACTAACAAGCAAACTTTGGTTACAAATTTACAAAAAAAAAAAAAAAAAAAAAAAGAGGCAGTGAGCAGAAATTTTTGTGTTTAAGGTCTTTTAGAAACATTTATAATTGAATAAAAAAAATGAGGGAATGGACAATTCCTGCATTTAAATTTTTTTTTTATTCAATTCCAAATGTTTCGAAAAGGCCATTAGCAAAAAAATTTCTGCTCAATGTACTTTTTCTTTTTTTAAAAATTTGCAATCAAAATTCCCCTTTTATACGTTGGCGAGAAAACAATTTATTTCGCTCGAATTGAATGTGATGTCAAGACTTCCCAAACATCTTAGCTTGAAATGCTGCATCGGAAACCAGTTTTGCAAGTTTCTCGCAAATCGCGTCAACCTGTAAAAGATATGGCAAACGTCTACCAACGCCAACTATTTGGCAGAAACCTCACGATAACCAGAGAAACGGAAGGAAGCTTTGACATCACAGATTTTGTTGTGTGTTTTGATTGGACTGGTTTTGGCTCAGTTTTGGGAAATTTTCTTTTTTTAATATTTAAATAACTAATTTTTTCAAAGAACTTTAGTTTAAATTCTTGGAATCGGAAAGAAATTCTTCATAAATATAAACTAATTTCACTCGTTTTTAAAAAATGCAGGAATTGTCCTTTTAAGGTAAAAGCAAAAATTTAAAGAATATTAGGGTGAATGCAACTCCTGCATTCAGTTATAGCAATTATTTTGTTTAGAATGAGAACTCCATTTGCAAGTACCTCATTGGTGGAGAATTTTCTTGTGAGGAGCTCGTCTCTATCCCTGCATTCCTGCTCCCTCCCCAACCGTCTATGAATGGCATTTTGCAGCGAAGTCTGGTAGTGACGGTGATCATACTTCAGTTGGTCCACCTGAAATGTATTTTACAGAGAACACACGTTAATATAAACTCGTTGTAAATGCACACCTGAATAGGATTAGAAAAATCTTATAGTTTCAGCATTGTGTACAAAAATAAATGGAAAAATGTTACATGCTCAACCTGTTTCATATTAAATATTCATCACTGATATAAAGCTGGGAAGTACTTTCAATGAGCAATCATTATTTGAATCGTTTACTGCTGATTGGTGTTTGATTGTGGATAATATATCTGGTTTTAAGATTTTCTCAAACAGAAAGTGGCTTTTCAATTAATTGATATCTTAAAGACTTAATTTTATTTAATAAGCTAAAAATTTTGTTCAACAAAATTTTTTAAAAGCGATGAAACAATTTGATGATGTTCAACGATGAAACAATTTTAATTAGTAATCTTCCAACACTAAATATTTTATTAATACACCAAATATTTGTGCATTTTACCAGCTTTCACTATTATTCTGTGTGTGATAAGATAGTTTGATATTTATCTATTGTCCTGCTGACCATTTTCAACAAAACTGTCATGAAAAGGTAACATTAGTGTGTATTTACCAACAGGGTTCCCATTCAAATCACATAATGAAAATCAATGACTTTTAAGCACCTAAATAATGTTTTTAAGGACTGTTGAAAATTTGTTTTCAGGCATCATGCCTATATATAAATTTTTTTAATCAAGTATATTCGATCAAAAAAGTTACAAGTTGGTGAATGCATAATACAAATGTTGGTGCGGATAAGTGGCGGTCACTCGGGTTGGTTGTATTCAGATTATCTGGCGCTGTCAGCAACACGAGGGCTATAATGCGCCGAAACTTTCGTCATTAGACAAGCCAACATACATTTACAAACACCCATGCCTAACATGGGACTCGAACCCGCAACCTCGCGGTCTAGAAGCCAGCACGCTAACCACTATACCGTTTGGTCGGCGGCGGTCACTCGGGAATAGCAAGTCTGAGTTGTATTTTTATAAATTTGACAGTTGGACACACGACATCCGCAAAAATTAAAGACTTTTAAGGACCTCTAAGCATTTTCAAGGACTTTAACACCTCTTAGCATTTTCAAGGCCTTGAAAATAGGTTAAAAAATATTAAACACTTTTAATGACTTTCAATGACTGTGGCAACCCTGACCAAAGCAACAAAGGAGGATTTCAGTTACTAAGGTTTTCAGAGCTTGTGGTGATCCATTATTGACGCTACTAGAGGTGACTGTTTTGATTTTTCTGAAAATGATTTTAACAGAGCAATACATAATGTAAAAATTTTATCTTTTCTCAGACAATTGAAATTTTGAGTAACTTTTTTAAAATTAAACTATTTTCAAATAATTATACATTTCATACCTTCCTTGTATTTCTAGTTTGACTTGTTAAGGGTACCTAAATATTTAATAAAGCAGAGTTTATCCTAGGCATTTTTCGAGGGGTGGCGTGCCTTGCCTGCCCTTTTTCTATAAAAATAGAGCCCTTCCTGCCCTTTTTCAGAAAAAATTTCATTCTGAAAGAATTCGAAAAACTTTCATTTTTTCCCCTCCCAACAGTAAGCAATATGTAGATCACCCCTACTGAAATCGCCTGTCGCGCATGCGCATTCATGTTCAAATGCGCAACGTATATATCAGGGACTGAAACCATTGAGTAGATGTCCATATAACGTGCTTCATTAGTAGGTGGATTGTAGGGAGCCGTCTTACGATTTCCAAGTGCCATATCCGATGGTCATTTTGGTCATTTGCTGGATGCCTCCTTCAAAATAAAAAAGAAAGGAATTTGAAAGACTTGATTAACTTAGTTAAAGGTGTATAACCAACAAATGTTTACTCTAAGAATTTAAAGAGAATATTTCCGTTTGGAAAAGCATAATCGCGATGCCCTCCTGTTAAATTTAGGGGGTGTTTTTAATAGTTTACCCGTTACCAATTAATTTCAAAACATCCCTTTCATATTTAAAATTGAACATAACAGGAATGCAATCAAAATCCCAGATTATTTCGAATTTTTAAAAAAATAAAACTTCTATTACAGCTTACATAATAGAGGCATGCAATACAAAAAAAATCACCGTTTTGACGCTAAATTTGATCCGATTTGTTAGAGCGAAATATTCTTATCTTGAAACATTTTCATTATACTAAAACATTCTTATCTTAATTTTACTGCATTATAAATTGATATTTTTATAAAAAATACTATTTGATGACAATTTAACTGTGTATATTGCACATTAATTTTAATAATTTTCTCAGTCTCATTCCAGCAGAATTAGGACTGAAGCATTTTATCAGAATTTTGATATCTTTTAAGTTTCAGAGCGAGTTTTTGATTCACAGATTTTTGCATTATTATTTGTTTTCTTCAGAATATTGAAAATTATTTATCGTGGTAGAAAAGTATAACAATATTGAAATTGTGGCAGAAAACGCGTATGCAAATTTCTGCAATTTGTCATAAAAGTGCCCCCGTAAAGAGGAATTGTCCTTTTTTTGGAAAATAGCACCCTGCCCTTTTTCATTTCTAGGATGAACTCTGAATATAGTAAATATTTAGGCAACATGGTAGTATAAGAAATTAGTAACATAGTAGTATATTAAATATTTAGGTATACACTTCAGACTATAGCACTACAGCAGATCTGTAGGCCAGAATATTCTTAATTAACTACTATTTTTTTACATTCAATAAAAAAATTCCCAACGAAGTTTGACAAGGCACAAAACTTGGTTACAGACATAGTATAGGATATTTCTTATCACAATTTTATTTGATGTTTTTTTTAGGATAAATGAGGTGGCACCAAAGAAATTCCCTAAATTATGTCTCTACCCAAATAGAGATAAAAGAGTTTAGCTCTCACATAACATTTTTAAAAAGACGCAAAATTCCAGAAATCACCGGTACAGATGTAATATAGGACATTTCTTTGGTGCGATTTTATTTGTCATTTTTTTTTTTTTTTTGACAAATGCTGTTTTTGTCAATGGGTTTATTTTAAATTATAGTTTGTTATTTTAATTTTATTTTAGTTACTGTGTTTTTAACTTTGGAGAGTTTTTTAAATGCCAAATGTCCTATGCTACATCTGTCCCAAATCACCAAGTGTGCATATTACATTGGTACTCCATCCTAGTCGATGCAAAACGCACACACCTGTACTCGAGCCGCAACTCTCCGTGTAGGAACCTCCTTGTTAACCAGGATGTCCAACTTTCCGCAATTATCACTAATGGTGTCCAGCAGAGACTGAATGTCTTGTTCCACTATGGGAGCTTTTTCAAGCGGACTGCGCTCTAATCGCACAAACTGCCGATGAACCTCTTCAAGCAAGGCACTCGTTCGGTGGTACAACAGATCCATAACTGAGATTAATGAGTAAGGGTAGTTGAATAGCCTTTCTTAGGAATGCATTTTCAAGTATTTACTATAAATGAAAGATTCTGACATTTAATAGTGCTAAAATACCGTATTTACATTGATATCGCACGAGTAAAATCAAATCTGCGATAATCAAATTAATACCAATACATCAGCTGTGTTACAGACACGACAGCTTTTAAGCTTCAGGGTATTGCCGAAAGCTGTTTGAAATTCATTTAAAGATTAAACTCTTCCCAACAGTAAAAAGAAAAAAAAAGCTATTTGCTTTGAAATAGTCGTGACATTTTGAGTAAAAATAATTGTCGGAATTAGTAATTTTTTTATCATCTCTTAAGTATTTAATGTCACATCATGCGTATTTTCGTGTATTTTCTCAAATTTCAAAAATTGTAATAAATATTACAAAATAATTGTTAAAAATTCATATAATCAGGTGTTTTAGCATTATAAATATTTAAAGGATAGTTTTTTTTATGAATTCAAAGTATATTTATGAAAAATGAAATATTTAAAATTTTATGATTATTATGAGATAAATCGAAATGTCACGAACCAGTACGTAACGCAGTTGCGCATTTTATTGAAGACTCGCAGCAAATTTCACGTGATACAAATACCACATTTATTGTTTTGATATACGTAATTTAAATTAGTTAAAGCAAACATGATAATTTTCTTTTACATTCTAATCCCATGAAAAGTAGTTCAAAGAAGATTGTGAGTTAGAACATCGTTTTCAAAACAAATACATGCTTGACGTCATGAGTTGCGTCATTCTGCTGATTTTTATGGCAGTTTTGCAGAGGTAAACAATCACACGCTGGTATGTTGTTAAATAAGGACTTTGCGGACAGATTCAATTGTGGTTAATTTAACATGCAATCAATGGAAAACAAACATCGCGAATACGGTGTGAAAGACAAAGTAAGTGACGGAACATTTCTTCCTGTTGCATGTTTTTAATTTATAATATGCTGTAGTGGTGGTCATGTGATTTTGTTTTGATGTAAAGGTAAGCCTAATTGAGTATTTTTTCCATCAGTACTCTGGCTTATCTTTATAGTTTGCGAATATTTTCGAGCAATTCAATGAATTTAGTGCGTGTGGCTGATTCTGCAGTGACATTGATCTTTTTTTTAGTTTTGGTTTCAGATTAAGTACCTAAAACAAAGATGGTGACTGACTTTGTTTACTCAATGCCTTTAACGCTTGATTTCATAACTAATATTTTCCTTGTTAGATACAAATGGCATTGTCTTTTTTGTGTTCTTTCCAACATTTCAAGGAAAAATATGTTCTGAATGATTTTAGATTTACAGTTTAATTTCAAAATAATTTCTTCCATTTTGCACTCGATTAAACTTAAAAATTCGATTTATTTTGAAATGTGATACCATTTGAGTCAGACAAAATTGTATTCACATCATGCGTAGTGATATGAATAAATCTTAAAAAACTATAGAAAAATAAATTAAAACCAGTTTTGGGAGCATAGCAAGGCCATCTTCTTCATTGATGAAGCCAAAAAAAGCATCGGATGAAGTACGGTGCATTGGAAAAAATTAAAAGGACAGTTGAAGCATTCCTAAACATGATGGGCAAACACAATAAATGACGATTTCGTGTGCATATACTTTGTCCATATATGTATACATGATGAATCTTCTATTCCTATAGAATGACATAAATATTTTTTATCCCTCAAATGTTGAGTTTATCCTATATACTCGGAGTACATCAATTAACTACAAAACTTTGAATAATTGGAAAAATTAACTACAGTTGAACTCGCCTATAATCAAAACGATGCAAGAAAGAAGGGAATTTCATTTGAAATATGGTCAGTAAATTTATGAAAATTCGAATTTCCATTTAATATGATGTAATTGAAGCGTTGAAGGAAATTATCTATAAATTCAGTTAAACTCGGAAGTTTTGCCACCTCTAGAAATTGCAGATATTCAGAAAAACTAGTTGAGATGTTGAAGCCAAATGAAGTTCTTAGTTTTATATGGTACTTCTCATCTTACAAAAATATCTAAACAAAAAAGGATCATTTCATAAATAAATATTATAAATATAAAATAGATTTTATTATAAAATAATTTTTCGTACAAAATAATTTTTACAACTCTTTACTTCCAAGCAGTATAGTACATTTACTTACAATAATAATTTATGAACATGTATTTTTATCACGATAAAGGTTATCACAGACAAGAGGTAAAAAAAACAAAAAAAAACAACTTATTTTTGTAGAAAATTAAAAATCTTCCCAAGCACATTTGAGATAGCTGGAAAATAACTAAATAAACTGGTTAGGTTACATGGGAAGTATACCACCACACCATTTTAGTATACCAAAGTGCAAGCTGTTGCAATATCGCATGGTTAGGATTAGTAAATTGTTACCTTAGGCATTTACGATGCCAGTCAGGGAAATCAATACTTTCGACAGTTGATTTGAATGGTATGTAGCTTAACACATACTTCAATCACTGTTTATATATTGGGGATTTCAATTTACATGGATAAGTGTGAATTTATACTACAACAGGGTTTCCACTGAAATCATACATTGAAAATCAAGGACTTTTAAGGACTTAAATAATATTTTTTAAGGACCTTCGGGGATTTATTTTCATGTATCAGGTCTTCAATGTGCGACTTTATAGCTGCTTGGCACAGATCGTTACTATTGAAATGCGCAATTAGCATTACAAACACTTTGATTTTTTTGGCTCGCAAAACGTAAACACTACTCTCGCGTGTTCATCTCGCAGAGCACGGTGTGTAACTAAAACCATTTGATTTCTACTCTATCAATCAGCAAATACTAACCGAACGATGTTCAAGTTGATGCATGTTTAATACAAATACAGTAGAGTCCTGATTATCCGAGTTAATGTGGACCAAGACCAACTCGGATAACCGAAAAACTCGGTTAAAGCGAAAAATAAAATAAATCGTATCGGTTTAAATGTATGTTTTAACAAGTGCAAATGTTATACTATAGGTAAACCACATGCAATTAATAATATATAGTAAATGACAGTAAAGAGTTCTTTTACTGTCATACAATGAAAAGGAATGTAAACATTTTGTTTTCTTGAGTGTTTGAGAGATCAAGTACCAATTTTTTTCGGTACTAGTTTTGACAAAGGAAAATATCAAGGGTAAAAAAAAATTAAAGAAATATTATCTGGCTCGGTTAAAGCGGAAACTCGGATAATCAGGGTTTTACTGTATATCAAACATTTTGGTGCGGTGCAGATAAGTGAAAAAAATTAAGGACCTCTAAGCATTTTCAAGTACTTTTTAAGACCTGGAAAACCAGTTAACAAATATTAAGTGCTTTTAATGACTGTGGGAACCCTGTACAATTTAGATTGGACAAAACACCATCATTGGCAGTATTCATGCAATAAAAATAACATGGGTGCTGCCAGAGAGAGTTAAGCCTCCTTGTGTTAAGTAAATAATAAAGGAGAAAAGTGATAAAACTCATTGGAAAAAATATGTGAAATATTGGTTTTAAATTATTGATTTGAACAGAAAAATAATGCAAAACAATCAATATTTCAGTAGGAAATACAATTATTTTTCAGGGTTCCCACGGTCATTAAAAGTGCTTAATATTTTTGAACCTGTTTTCAAGGCCTTGAAAATGCCTAGAGGTCCTTAAAAGTCCTTAATTTTTGTGTATGTTGACTAACTTCAAAATTTACAAAAATGCAACTCAGACTTGCTATCCCCGCATGTCCGCCACTTATCCTCATTATATCAGAATTTTCTGACATATTTGTATTACACATGCGCCAACTTGTAACTATTTTGATAGAATATACTTTATAAATTTTTTTTATACATATATGATGCCTGAAAACAAATTTTTTAAGGTCATTAAAAACATTAATTAGGTCCTTAAAAGTCATTGATTTTCATTCTGTGATTTGAGTGGGAACCCTGTTTTTGAAAAATCAAGGCTTAAACAAAAACTTTGGTCAACTTATACTCCCATGTTAATAATCTTGTTGGCGGATAGAAAAATAAGTTTGCATTTGTGGTAAGGACTGGAATAGATTTAACTATTTGAATTTTTTTTTTGCAGTAATAAGAGTTTATTTTCATAACCTTGGACTTGCAGCGATATCTAAATACTTAAAGAGCAATTGAATGGTTTTTGCAGAACAGAAAAAAACGCGTTTTTCCATTTCTGCACAAAAATGCCCAATGGTGAGAAGTTAGTGTGTCCCATAACTGAAATAAAACGGAGATATCAGAAAAATTTGTAAAATTCTGAAAATATCGTAGAATTTTTTAAAAGTTGCAATTAAGTCAAGGCAAGGAATTTGATTTTCTTTTTCATTAAAAATTTAGCACTATTAATTCTACAGCTCATTAATACAAGTCTCTGTAGTGGATCTTTTTTTAGTGTTTAGAAAAATTATAATTTTTAGCTGAACAATTACCTTTAAAAACTAAATTCTTTTTTATGTTAGCATTATTGTAAGCTATTGCACAACTCAGAATTGTCAGGGAAATTCTAAATGTTTTCTATTTGGACACCCTGATTAAATTTTTATTGCACTCATCCATTTAAACTTTTAATTATATATTTGTCTATTCAAACATGATTAAGTCTTCATGCAGAGCATGAAGCAAGTTGAATAAATGGTTGTTAGACCAGTATATATTTATAAAAAACACACACACATTTGTGTGGTTCATTAACATAATTTTTCTTTAAAAATTCATGTTCTAGCTTGTATAGTTTTTATACACAAATTTTCCTCTATCTGAAAATCCAGAAGTGAAATACATTTTTTAAAAAGGAATACAATTCATTCAAACAAATTGAAGCGATATATTACATCTCTAAGAGTACCATAGCACGGTAAAGCAGCTTGTCCTTGCCAAGATAATTGATTCATATAAGAGGATTTTATTATTTAATTTGTTATTGATTATATAGGTTTTGTAAAATCCCCTATGAATCACTTGTTGGTAATTTCATTCCATTTTTTGGCCTGTTAATACACATCTTAGTATAGTCTTCATTTTCAACATTAGCAAAAAAATTATTCTGAAAGGTTATAAGAGGGATAATCTGGATATTTTGCAACTAGTTTTTAGCAGTTTGGTGGTTGTAATATTTATTTCAATGAGTTAGTAATTTTTAAAGCATTTAGACTAAAATTTCATTCATTTTGTTAATGTATCCAATTTACAACTGCAATCTTAGTTTTAAGGTTTTTTACAGTAATGTAAGAAGAGACGCAATATATTTCACTTGGGTCGTTTTTTAAGTATCCATCCACTTTTTGTGGAAAATGGACAACTAAAGTTCACCTAGAAACATGTCCATTTAAACAAATCAGAAAAGTAGCCTTTAAAACTGTAATCGAAACACTTCAGTACTGGAACACTATAATACGGATTACAAAAAAATAGAATATCAAGACACATTCCTTCTTCCACATCAGTTTATTTGTATGGTAAATGGCTTTCTTTATTAGAATTCTTTCTGGGTATCCTTCAAAGCCTTTTGTAGACTACTTTCTCCATACTGTTAAATCTCAGTCATGCTTTACTTTTCAAGCCTGATTGTAATCCTGGAAACTTCCACTCCAAGATCAAATTTGAGTTTCATGGAATTTAAATCCTATCAACAATATAAAATCCTATGGGGTTTTAAAACTAGCCAATACAAAAGAGCCAGGCTATATTTGAAACACTTCATACCTGCACAATGAAAAATATCCTAGATTTCTACAATAGAAAATCTTTTACGTATTATCCTGTCGACTACAAAAAGTTTGTACACAAACCAACCATTTTGACGAAGGAAATTTGACAAACTATTTGTCTCGCCAATGGTCGCGGGGATAATGTGCAGGTACCTATCTTTCTTAATAAATCAAAACTCCTTCAACAATAATTAGTAGTGTAAACAGTCCAATTTAAATTCTACTATACAAAACATTCAATGAAGGAAAGGTGTTTAAGAAGCAGGTGGATTTATTTCCCTACAATTTATTTGTATTCTTGGGAATTATTTGCAAGTCTCTCTCTAGAATATGAACATCATTTGTCAGTTTGTAATAATGGAAGCTCAAAAAGAAAAATACCTTCAGTTACTCTTCTTAAGTTTTTATGCTTACAGAAAACATAAAAAAAAGGAACCACAGAATAGGTTATTGTATTGTTTGTGTGTTAACCTCCCCAGAGGTAAGCTTACCTTGATCCACCAGTATTTAAAATACCCAAGTATAATTGAGAAGCTTAGAAACCTAACTTTACTGATAACAAATCCCTCAACTCTTCCGCAGAAATCTTTTACACATTCCTTTACGAGAAGCCTCAGGATTGCATATTGAAAAACAGTAATCCTTCAGTCTATTGTGTGCTTCATAGAACAATGAAAAATATCTTGTCTGTAACTTCATACACTTCACTAGAAGCATATGGGTTCATTTCGCTACTGTTCACGACATTCTTGAATTGTTTGCAAGTTCTTCATCAGCTAATCTTGGTTATGCATCCTCTTCTTAACCCAGCTTGTAATCATGGACCCTCATGCTAAGATCCAATTGCGATCCTAGATGTTGTTGTGGCTATAGACTTACTTCAGAAGAGAAAAGCACAACCAGGCTATGATTAAAATACTTTAGAACCGTTTGATGAAAAAAACTTGGATAAAGGAAAGTAGTCATAAACAATCGGCTTTAAATTCTTCAAAACAGTCTCTTGTGTACTACATAGAACATGCATGCAATGAAGAAAAGCACAGCAAGGACAATAAGTATCTTGTCTGTCACTTCCCTCCTCCCGTACTTCTGAAGAAGTGTCTTTGAGTGTCTGATGACTCCTCCCATGGCCTTTAGTTCCTCTCCCGTCTCCCCAACCACTCCTGAAGAACCAACCAAGGCATGAAGGGACTCCTCGCTTTGCTTGACCTGTGATGCAACCTGTTGAAAAAAATAAAAATTAAAATAACAGTGGTAACAGAACTCTCAACCCTTATAGTGCCGAACGACAATATATTGTTGCGCAAGTGTTGGCACCTATTACGCATCACAAGAGTTTTGTATTTCAAAATAACTTTATAAAACATTATAAATGGTTCAAATTTTTTGCATTGCAAGGAAAAAGCGATAAGGTAGAATCTCGAAACTGGATAGTTTCTTGGAACCTTTCTCCCACAATACGCTGCATTTTGAATTTCTTAAATATCATTTTTAGTTTGGTTTTTATGAGCACTTTTCCAACCCTTAGTAAATTCGTCGAATTCCTCCCATTATCTTCGCACAGGCATCCGTTTTCGCGCGGCTCTAAAAAGGTTAAAGAAGGGATTGTTTAAAAATTTTTGCAAAAGTTAAAAAAAAAAACCTTAAAAAGCCAAATGACGCAACATTTGCATTTTGTGTCCCTTTCATTTGAAATACTCCTCACCATTACAGGCTTAAGAGGGGACGATTCTAGTGTTTTAAGGTCCACAGTCAGACCCCAACTGCCAGAACTTTTCATGGTGCATGTCTATTTACGCAATATTTACACCATTAAATTTTTGAAAAATTTATAGAAGGCTGGTTTAGCAGACCATGAAATAGACTGATTTAACAAGCAGAATCATCAATCAGAGGAGTTGGGGACATCTATTAGGTTGGTTGGTACGCTCAATGATCTATTTTTATGCATAATAACGGATAATCAGGTAGGAACCTACAGCTTAACGTGGATTCCAAACCACAACAAACATCCATGCCTAATCCGGGATTCGAACCCGGCACCTTTAGCATGCAAAGCCAGAGCACTAACTTCACAGCCATCAGGTGGGCAGACATTTATTAGGAAAATATAAAGTATATTTTGTTACCACTTTGAATAAGGAAAGTAGATCATAAAATTAAGAAACCTTTGTAGTCTACTTAGAAAGATACTCACACAAAACATAAAGAAGTAAATTGTAGGTCATAAGATCTTGTAAACAAAGGTTGGTGTATGTGGAGCAAATGGCTTTTGGCTGTTTTATATGAATTTAAGCCTTTTATTTATTTAGGGTGGCCACAAAATTCAGGAAAAAAAGTTCCCCCGACAGATTTCTAAAAAATTTCCGAATATCACAGAAACTTTTTTACTTCAAATTTTCTAGATGTGTAGATCAAATAGAACATTTATGCCAAAGAGATACAATACACCAATTTTTTTTAAACAGTTTTGTCAGTAAAGTTCAAATTATACTGTAACAGAAAGTTCCCCGATTTCCAGGTTCTATGGCCACTATGTTATTATATAAATATAAAATAGCAATTTATATAATACTTATTCATAATAAAAATGTCCAGAACTTTAGTTACAATAATTTTTTCCACCAGTCTTATTAGGTTTATAAGGCAGGAAAAGACTAAGAATCCTTCTTGTGTATAAAACATCGATTCTCAATTACCATGTTTCCAATGGCTACCAGGCTGTCCGTAATGGATGACGACTGTTTTGCCAGGCTGTCCTTGTCCGCTCGCCTACGATGACGAGGTTCAATCGTAGCATTTTCCCCAGGGAGGAATAGTTCGTCCCTGTTTCGTCGGTCGATGAGCGATTGACATGCAAGGTTAGCTTTTCGTAGGGCAAACTGGTTGGAGGCATACTGCTTCTGGTGCTTCTCCACTTCCTTACACATGGATTGCCTGTCTACATCCCTGAAACAAGATTACATTGAAATAGGTGATTGCTAGTTTGAAGAACAAATTATAATATTGTAGGTTTCTTTTATTATTGACACTTTAAAATTAATTTTTTATCGGAAGGTATGGTATAGTAAAGCTTTTTTTAAATCCTTTACATTAGCTTTTGTGTGTATGTTTGTTGATGGAGGGCAAATCTGACGAAGGCCTAATTAACCCCCTTGCTGCCATCTAATCGCGCTGAAACTTGGCAGATAGATTCGATGTAGATGACAGTGCATTCTATCAAATTTTGGTGGCTGTCACTGTCACTAAAAGGTGGCTTTTACGGGATACTAATAAACCAACTTGCTGTCGTCCAATCGCGCTGAAATAGCATTTAACCGATCATTGAAGAAACTCTTTCCTGTTGCAAAACTTGTTTTAATAAATAATAAAATTGTTTGAATCAGAATAAATAAAAGATATTAGGATGTGAGTGCATAAATTCATTAATTATTAAAATTAATGAATAAATTTGGAAAAGTAGTTTACTGCATATTTTGCTGATAGAGATGTTTTTTATGTTTAAAATTAGATGCTAACACCAAGCATACACTGACAACAAAAACGGCAATGTAATAAATAGTATAACCAATAAAAACCTTGTTTTTATGGGCTATATTATTTGTTAAAGTTCCACACTTTTATGGTCATGTTGCTAATAAGAAAATGAAAATATAGTGTTGAATGATTATACTAATGATGATTACATTTTTGGTAGTAAAAATTTTAGTTATTTTTTGGTTAGCAGAATTTTGGAAGAAATTTCCAAAGAAATAAAAATGTTCAGGCTTTGATACCACTCTGTTATTTGTTGTATTTGTAACATAAGGTCTAGATCAGCGTTTTCCAAACTGTGGGTCAATTTTTGGTGGCTCACAACAAGACTACAAATGAGAGTTTGTAATTGAAAATAAAGTGAAAGTTCCTGATTGCATAATTACCGAGAACTCAAAGCATACCCGTTACAAGAAATATTTTTTCTTTAAAGCAAATATTAGGCTTTAAAAGAAATATTTTTGTACAACTATTTAATATTTGATGTTTTTTCCTCACAAAGTTCCTTTTTGGCCCTTAAAACTTCTTTACAGAAAGAACATGTACTGTTCATCTTTGAAAAAATTCATTGTAACAAGGATAAAATGGATTGTCACAGATTCGTATTGTAATTTATAAAAGTTTGGGGAATCCTTTGTCCAGACCAGTGTTCACCACTAACTTTTAGAAGCAGGCTGTATGACTTGCGTTGGAGCTTTTTGCTGGCCGAATATATGTATATTTATTATCGATTTAACAATAAATAGCAATTCGGAAAACAAAAAAAAATATTGATTTTTTATTTTAGTAAAATTACAATTGATAATTGGTTCTTTTTTTCAAATAATTAAAAAAATAATTTTCATCATTAATAAATTAAAGTCTATGTATGCTTTGTTATAAAACGATTAACCCTTTGGGTATATTTGATGGCTGACACTCGTCATTCACTTGTTTTGCCTGTTAATAATGACGAATCTTATTCGTCATTCAAACTAGGTTGATTGGATGGATTTTAATGTCACAAGAGCCATGATTGGTTAAGCCAAACATCGGTTGGTTTACCTATACCTTAATAAAATAATTTGTTTAGCTGTGTTCTTTTAAAGTCATTCAGACTGGGATAAAATCATATTGCTCTAATAAATGTATTTTTACGCAATCTATTGCCTTTATATACTATTCCTTGCATCAGCAAATTAAATTCGTTCGAAACGCAGCCCACATGATGACTGTGTGGTTAGCGCTCTGGTCATGCATATCAGAGGTATCTGGCTCGAATCCCGCGTTAGGCATAGATGTTCGTTGTGGTTTGGAATCCACGTTAAGCTGTAGGTCCCTACCTGATTATTTGTTATTGTGCATAAAAATAGATTGTTGAGCGTTCCAAATAATCATTCAAAACACAAGAATTTTCCCAAATAAATTTGTACCCAAGGGGTTAAAATGTATGGGTCATTCTGAGAAAATCGGGAATTCGATAAAAAAAAAAAACTTACTGGCTACAAAGGAAGATATAATTAAGAGTAATAATATTACTATAGTGGTTGAGATAAAAAAAAAAAATTAACTTTTTATTTTTTAAAATGTCATAAAAGTTATATTTATGGCTGTAGCATGAGGTACAAAGACTGAGTGGAAATGTTTAAATGAAGTTAAATTAAATAAAAAGTTATTAAATATGAGTAACATTACTTTTGAGAGTGGATAAATTATAATACAAAGTGACAAAATATAATAATATTAGTGCATATTTTTGATTTTTGTAAACGATATTGACTGTTTATTTCTAGATGACCCCCCCCCCCCCCCCCGATAGTTTGAAGGAGAAAGTTGCCTTATTTCATCTTTTAATTGACTTCAATAAAACTTAGTAATAATCAGGAAAGCAGGTTGAACACCGTGCATGTAAATATTATGAGTGTCATTGCTTCCTATCAACGTTGGTTTTAACTAGTCATAAATATAGTGTATCATATTTAATGCTTGCAATAACATTATTTAAATTTATATTGTACATAGTTCAATTTAAACACCAATCTTAACTGATGGGCTTGAGGCCACCCTGTTCTCTTGTAAGAAAGAAATGCATAATGTTCACTCATCTGTCGGTGGATGCAATATCAAAATGTATTAGAATATGCTACCAACAATAAACAGGAAATTCGGATTGCGAGTGCCTGAATTATGAGCCTGTTATAAAGTGCTAGTCAAATAAGTTTCAATAGCTTTCTCTCTTTGGTAAACTCGTCAAATACAAACCCTGATCAGATACACCTGTACCATTTTTAATATTTGTGTCGTAATAAATTGATTGTAATAAAAACATAATCTTATGCATTCTGAAAATTTTTTGGTTGCTTGTTACAATTTGGTGAGAGATTTCGCTTAACTGATTTGTTTAACACAATTTTCATTTTACCTTAAACATTTACTTTTGGTGCAAATCTCTCTCTCTATATATATTAACCCCTTGCCAGTGACTCCCGAACTCAGTTCTGGCAACGCAAATGTGTTTTGAAATACATTCCACAGGCAAGGGGTTAAGTAAAGCTTCAATCTATTCTCTCTAAAGACTATAACAACAACTATTCATAATATTTTCCATTTTTAATAGTAAATAGATATACTGAAAGTCAGCGAGTGCCTATAGTGCAGTTATATTGGTAAAGGTACCCAGTAGATGTCTGACGATTTTCGGTAACTGTTTGGAGCGAAAATAAAACAGCTGATTATTAATTATAGTTCTTTTAAACTGTAAAGTATAATTAAAGGGTTACAATTTAAAACTATTTATCTTTTAAATATAGCCAAGGAAAGTTCCCAGAAATTGCGAGGTCCCTACAGTGCATCTGTGTCGCTGTATCACTTTCCTCAGTGGGTTACAAAATTTTAACAGATATAGATCCAATGGCAAGTTTTAAAGAAAGAAATGTTGGTTAAAATGTGCTTTACACTGCCCATTTTTTTTGACGATTTTGCGCCTTTATGGTTACATTACAACTTGGCCTCTATTTTGACAAACCTGTAGGTCAATTCAACTTGGCGGTATTTTGAAAAGTCGCCAATCGGGCAGCGTAAAGCACATTTTAATCGAAATGTTTACACTTCTTAAAAAAAAAAATAAACCCCACCTGTCCTGTTCCCTGGCGATCGTTTCTAGTTCTTCGATTCCTTTTTTCATCCACTTCATACTCTCGGCGACTTGGGTGTTGAGCGTATTCAGCACATCAACCGGGCCCCCACATTCCCGAATGTCCTGCACTAACGCTTTCACGCGAAGATCCGATTGTAAAATTTCTTGCTGGATCAAATGGACGGTCGAGTCATTAGACGTGCGGACGTTATTTCTAGATTTTGACATTTTTATAATTTATTTGGATTTAAAAACGAGTCCGTACCCTCCTTCAACAACTCCGAAACCGTGCGTGTTTTCCTCGACGTAGTAAATCGCTAAGCAATTGCGTTGCCATTTGCTGTTTTGGAAATTGAGTAGGAAATATGATAGTTATTTTAATTTTTAATTTTATATTCTTTTATTACTTAATGAAGCGTGCTGTGCGTACATTGGAATAGAATTGCGTGATTTTAAAATGATACCTTTATAGTGTGTTTTGGTGTTATGATTTAGGAATGAAAAATCAAATATTTGATATAAGATGTAGTTATATTTTTGTGAAAGATTAGACAATGTTCTTAATTTGTTTAATGAAAATTGGTTTGTCTTGTTATTTACAAATGAAAGTAAAAATTCTAACAATTTTTCTTATTTTAATTAATAATGGACCTTGTCAAGATACTGGAGACAGTCATTTTCAAAATACAAGGCGACGGACAAAATTCATCACTCGGAAGAAAAAAAAAATTAGCTTCTATTTTCAAATTTTTAATATTTTAATCGGGGCAATTTCAAACGCGTAATCTGAATAATTTTTGGACGAGTCCATTCTTGTGGCAGACAAGAGGGGTGAAGGGCTCGTTCCCAGCCATCGTCGTAGTTTCCTCTCCCTCCTCTCTCCCTCCTAGAAATGCGTAGTTGATTTTCCGCGATTCAGTTTTAGTGTGCTCGAAAGACCGGTGGATTTGAGTAAGTAAATTTTAATAAATTAATTAAATATACACGCCAACCTATTAAAATATTACAATAAAACTGAGTTATATCCCTTCTGCGTCGCAAGTTGTACAAAAGTTCAAGTGTCCCATATCTTGGTTCTAGTTTTAAATCTTTATCCTATAAATTGATTTCATTGATTTAAACTTATTTTAATAATTGTTATTGCTGATAATAAAAAAAATTAATTCCAAAGTTATTTTAGGTTAATTATTCTGAATCTGGATTGCAAATTTTTTAATATGTTTTCTAGTATATAGGGAATTTACTATTCATAATTTTACTATCTATTTATTAAGTGATTGTTTTAAGTAAAAATTTAGTTTCTTTTCTACGATGGATTGTCACCCTTTTAACTAGTGGGAGCAAACCAAGACTCTTCCTGTAGTTGCTCATTGAAGTTATATATTTTGCATTTGTTTATTTCTAGTAATAGTGCACTACCATTTTTGTAAACTAAATTTAAAATATTTCTTTACATTTCAAAGTAATTTTGGTAAAATCCTAGATGGACCCACCTCTTGGCGACTTATTTGAAATCTCGCCAAGTTGACTACTAATTGAATATTTGTTTTATTATTTTTCAATTAAAAAACGATACTTGAAGGCCAGAAATAATAATAATAATATTTGAAAAAAAACAATTAACACTTACCATAAATGTGTTTGCTAATCCTTTGCGGCGGAGGGTACGTGTTAATGATTTGCCGAATAAAATCCATGTAGGCATCGTCCGCCATCGAATCGTAAGATTCTGGACAGTTCTCCTCCATAATCCGTTTAGGTTGCCACATTGTCGACGTTATCGCCACTCGTTTGGCGAGAATTCAAAAAGATGCCAAGAGGTGGGCTGTGCTAGGATCCACCCATAATTTTTCCGTTATGTACACTTTGATCATTATGCATGTTTATTTTTAGCTCAAATTAGTGTTTATCATTTCAATTACAATGTTATACTCAAACTTTTGGAAAAATTTCAATTTGAGTACTTTTTACATCAAATATATAATTTCCAAATAAAGATACAAGTACTCTACAGGGGTGTGGTATTTGGTACCTCTTCTTGGCTTCATTTGACGGCTGAGACTCGTCATACACTTGTTTTGCCTGTAGATAATGACGAATCTAATTCGTCATTCAAACCAGGTTGGTCGGATGGATTTTAATGTCACAAGAGCCATGATTGGTTAAGCCAAACATCGGTTGGTTTACCTATACCTTAAGAAAATAATTTGTTTAGCTCTGTTCCTTTAAAGTCATTCAGACTAGGATAAAATCATATCGCTCTAATAAATGAATTTTCACGCAATCTACGGACTTTATATACTATTCCTTGCAACAGCAAATTAAATCCGTTTTAAACGCAGCCCACCCAATGACTATGTGGTTAGCGCTCTGGTCACGCATGTCAGAGGTATCTGGTTCAAATCCTGGGTTAGGCATAGATGTTCGTTGTGGTTCGGAATCCACGTTAAGCTGTAGGTCCCTGTCTGATTACCATCCGTTATTGTGCATAAAAATAGATTGTTGAGCGTGCAAATCAGCCGTTCAAAAAAGCAAGAATTTTCCCTGATAAATCTGTACCCTAGGGGTTAAAAGACATTTCCAATTGTAATCCTTAGATAAAGTTGCTTTTTAAAAACCATTCATAGTGTTCAACAGTTTTGTTTTTGCTCCTAATAAAATTTGCACTAGTAAATATTCAAATGATCAACAGTCTTTGCCTTATAGATTTTGCAACGCTGTTAGTTTAACCACAGTTCATCCTAGAAATGAAAAAGGGCAGGATGCTATTTTTCAAAAAAAGAGTAACTCCCGTTTCCAAGGGCATTTTAATGGCAAATTGCAGAAATTTGTAAAAAACAGAATTTTAACCCACTGACAGTTAAATTCTTATAATCTGCAGAATTTTAACCCACTGACAGTCATGGAAATGGGCGAAATTCTACAGTTGTTTTCCCTGTAATAATTTTTAAATTATATTTCTAATTCAAATACATAATTTTTTTTAATTATTTTAATTTATTTTGTTTTAGATAGGTTATAAACTTTTTTAATGCCATAATTTTGGTATTTTACTTTTCAGACTCCCAACCACAATAAAGTTTTAAATTATTGATTTTCTAAAAAACAATAATAACGGAGTGGCCACTGAACCGGGAAAACCTGGAAATCGGGGAAATGTCGGGGAGTTTTCTGATTCTGGAAAAAATCAGGGAAATGTCATAGAACTTTTTAAAATTTCATGATAATCAGGGAAATTTTGTATTGCTTAAGAGGCACATTCATCTATATTTTGGTGCTATTTACATGGAGATTTGAGGTTGTAAGCCATTAGAAGTTTGATGTTACGGAATAATTTAAAATTTTCATTACCAACAAAACTATTTTTTTAAAAATTGTATATTATTTCTTTAGCATACATGTTCTATTTGATCAGGGGGTCTAGACATCTGGAAAACCTAAGAAAATTGGGGAAATTTGAAAAAAGTTTGCCTTAAAATCAAGGAATTTTTTAGAAATCTGTCAGGGAATTATCAGGGAATTTTTTTTCCTGAATTTTGTGGCCACCCTGAGTAATACATAAAAGGCTGCTAATAAAAAACATGCTCAGAAATTCAAACAATATTAAAATATAGATAAAATGCTAGTTTTACTTCTGAAATTAGATTGACAAAATTATTAAAAAAATACTATCTACTCAGTAAAATTTTCATCAAATATTCATTTTTATTAAAATATCATTTTATAATACTGTAATATTGATATAATGAATGAGGAGTTTTGATGTAATGGTTGTTAAGAACTTTTCACAACCTTCCCCCGTCCCTTTGTAAAGTTGTCTAAAATTTTAATAAATCAACTTTAAACTTTGCTTTTAACCCACTGACAGTCATGGGAATGGGCGAAATTCTACAGTTGTTTTTCCTGTAATAATTTTTAAATTATATTTCTAATAAAAATACATAATTTTTTTTAATTATTTTAATTTATTTTGTTTTAGATAGGTTATAAACTATCATCCTAATAAAAATATTTAAAAGATATCTTATTTTAAATTTTATTTATAATTTAAAAAATGTTGTGTATTGCTGGAAAAACTGGGGGTCAAATGACGTATATATACGTGCTTGACCGTCTGTGGGTTAAATTTTCCAGAAAGGAAATAGTGTTTCACCAAATTTAACTATATTCGTTGGGGTATATCATGTGGAACATTCTGACTAAAGAACATAGTCTATGCTCTAAATTTGAGAATTTTTTAATTTCCAAATTGGATCAAATTCTGCGTCAAAACGGCGATTTTTCGGCATACATGCCCCTACTATAAAAAGTTTTTAAAAAATCGGAAATAATTCGGAATTTTTAATGCATTCCTGTGATATTTAATTTTCAATATAAAACTACCGTTTAAAAACAAATTAGCAACAGGAAAATTATAAAAAAAAATATTCTCCTAAATTTAATAAGAAGGCATCGCTATTTTGATTGTCCGAACTGAAATATTTTTTTAAAAATGCTTTGTGTAAAGAATTGATGGTTATACACTTTTAACCAACCCTTTCAAATTCCTTTCTTCAGTGTTTTGAGGAAGAAGGCATGGTAAAAAACCGTCGAATATGCTTAATCAAAGTACGAACGAAATGGCCATCCGTGCTAATTAACTAGCATTCCGAAATTTTAAGACGGCATCCTACAATCCACCTACTAATGACGTTCGTTATATCAGCATTCATTCAATGATTTCAGAACCTGGTCTGTGCCTTGTGCGTTTGAACATGAATGCGCAACAGGGTAACAGGTGATTTCAATAGGGGTGGTCCACATATGGCGTACTGTTAAAGGGAAAAAACATAAGTTTTGTAAATTCGTGCAAAATGGCATTTTTTCTGAAAAAGGCTGGAAGGGCGCTATTTTTTCGAAGGGCGGGGCGCGCCGCCCTTTGAAAAAAGCCAGGATGAACTCTGGTTTAACCACTATTCTTTGATTGCAGTACCGGCTGATACCTTGTTTAAACTGATACCAGCTTTCTAAGATAGTGTTCTAAATTTTGTATGATGGCTGGGTTGGCCATTTGCATCTAGTAGTTTTATTGCTTGCAAAGCCCGCTTTGCCTGTGTGACATCTGTACCATAGTTGGTTGTAATGTGAAGCTTCATTTTGTAGTTTCCTAGGAACAAATTACCATCACAGACATCACCAGACCTAATTTATGCAATAATGGTATTGTTTCCTTATTTTTTTCCTGTGCTAGCCAGCTGCGCTTGCAGGTATGATATTTGCCCTAAAATTCCTAATATTCCTTAAATTTTTGTTTCTCCTTAAAATTCCTATAATTGTACTTAAAGTTTTCAATAATTCCTTAAAAAAAAAAAAAAAAAAAAAAAAAATTCCTTTAAGTGTCTACTTTGGATGCATGAAAAAAACACTATTTTTATTAATTTTTTTTAAGAATACTGTTATGTTTATTGATATAAAATTTGTTAGGCTTAACAAAAACATTCATGAATTACTAAAAAAAAAAATTATTGATTTCAACCACTCTTTTAGTGTGAAAATGCCAGGTAAACAGAAGTACTCAAAAAGTAGGTAGGTGTGTGCAGTTGAAAAAATCTAAACAACGGCCCATCTCAAACAAAAAAAATGGATGGTTTTAGGTTTAGTGTGACAGTGGCTATATCCCGTACTTCTAATATTAATTTATATGCAAAAATAACAAAATGGTAGATTTAAAAAAAAAAAAAAAACATGTTTTTTTGCATGTTTTTTGCCAAAAAAAAAAATAGTAAAAAATAAAATTTTGCAATAACTCTGGTTCGGGATATAGTAATAAGTCTACAAAATATGTGGTTAAAATTCCATAAGGATCAGTTCAGTAGTTTCTGAGATTTTTTCAACAGCGCAACCTTTTGAGGACTCCGGTTTACCTGGTATTTTCACACTAAAAAAATGGTTAAAATCAATATATATATATTTTTTTAATTTACAAATGTTTTTGCTAAGCCTAACAAGTTTTATATCAATAAGCATAACAGTATTCTTAAAAAAAATAATAAAAGTAGCATTTTTTCATGCATCCAAAGTAATCAGAGCCCTTAAAAATGCCTCGAAAAAATTTCTACGATTTTCCTCCAAAATCAACAAAAAACCCATATAATCCTGCAGAGTCTGTATCCTTTTATCATTATGTAGATATGTGACACCCTCAAATGTCTGCAGAGCTGCTGTTAGCTGACCACTTCATTAGACTTACGGACTAGCGATCACTCTTAATCCGAGTTTTCTATAGTGTAGATTTATCTGGCATCGTGTGGATAAAATGATTTAAATATGGCAAATCAAAGCTACCTAAGAACACGCTGTTTGTTGAGAGATTTCAATTGGCAAAGTAGCAACAGATTAGACTAAGCGGCAACTGCAAGTTTAGGTACTCCATCGAACATCATTTTGAATTTTTTATAAAATGAAGAGAAAACCTTGTCAGTTATGACTGCTGTGGCAAAAATGTCTGAAACTGGTCTGAAATAGACTTTGAATGATTTGTACTAAATCGGATTTCCAAATGTGCCATAACTTGCCAAGTAATGATCAGCCTACAATTTAATTTTAATTAATACTGTTACGAATTTTTGTATATTTGTAAATATTTCGTAGTGTTAATTTTGTAAATAGTAAAATTTATGTACATTTTGCATAAGGCAATGCAATAGTTTGTTTCCCTGCAATGAGTCTCTTGATGCTTGATAACGAGTTTTTCAGATGTAACTCTGGGAAGCAAGTTTTACAAGGAGCAGGGCATTTAACATTATGGCAATGGCAATCACGCCAAATTGGTGAGATAGAGCCAAGTTGGCGACGGTTTTGGCGACTAATTTTTTTCGCCAAACTTGGCGACCATTTGGCGAAATTTTCGGTCCCCATGTACATGTATAGGACTTTTCGACTACGATCTGGAAAGTTCTCCAAATATCTACCTCTAGAAGATTCACGAAGATTCACCTGTCCTATATAAGGCTGACCAAGAGAGCGGGGAAGTTAGTTGATTTCGAGTCACTGAGTTAGTTGTTAGCTGAGTCCGTTAGTTGACTGGAATTACTAAGTCTCAGTGAGCATTCCGAGTAGTTCTAAAGTGAACTGTATTGCATTGTCTTGTGCAGCGATTTGAGCAGTTGTGTTGTCAAGTTTTTAACTGCTGTTTTGTGCTCTATTGTTGTGAAAAGAGCTGTATTGTGTCTACTAAAACGAGAAGTTCTGGAGCTGTAAGAGAATCTGTGAAGAATTATATTGATATAAATTTCTGCAAGTTTTGATCTGCTTTGGCTTCAAATCTTTCGAACCCGTCCACGCAATAATACTTTTGAATAAATATAAAACATTAATAAATCCATTAGATTAATATAAAAACTTATTGTTGTTGCTTAGTCTTACAATACAATAGTCTTTCACTATAAGATTTATTTTAAAAAAGTTATTTACAACAACAAATAATTTTAAAAAAATTTATTGTAAATGAACAAATAAAAATACAATTTTAAATTATTCTTTAAAAAAAAACCAATTGTTTTTTTTTTAAGAAAAAAACCATTTTGTTTAAACCATGCCAACCTTGTTGGTAAGGCCATTGAGTGGTGATTGACTAGCATCCAGCCTCTACTCTTTATAGAATTCTGCGTTCCTAATCAGAAGGATGTCCTCTCAAATGTGTTCTGTTTTTCAGGTGGACAAGGAAGGAGGGGCAGCTGGTAGAAAGGGCAGGAAGCCTGGCAGGAAATCGTGCAAGGTAGACATGAAGGCAAAGCTGGAGAGGAGCAGACAGAGTGCCCGAGAGTGCAGAGCTCGGAAGAAGATCAGGTACCAGTATCTGGACGAGCTGGTGGCAGATAGGGAGAGGGCAGTGCTGCAGCTCAGGAAGGAGCTAGACATGGTGAGGCCTAACATCTTTTTGTTCTAATTATTTATTGCCTCGAAGGTGAGTTGGTTGAAATGGCAATATTTTGAAAGCCTGGTGTTGTCTATGGTGCCATTGTTTCAGGGCCATCGCGAGAGGAATTTCGATTTGCAAGGGTCGCATTCAGCCTAATGTTCCTTAAGTTTTCGTTTCATCCTAAAATTGTATTTACATTTTTCGATAATTAAAAAAAAAAAAAAATTAAAAACCTCGAAAACTCCGCGGTTTTCTTCCGAACTCGCAAATTGCCAAATATTTCTCTAAGAGGAGAAAATCTTTTCTGAGATTTTAATGATTAATTATTAAATTTTTTGAAAATTGGCAGTTATTTGCAGATTTTAAAAGATGCTTTGGAAAGAATGTATTATATGTTAGGATTCTATGTCCGCTTTCAAAGAAATATTTTTTAGACTTATCTCTAAAATATTTGGAATCACCCATCAATTTTTTGAAATTATCTCTAAAATTTTTATAATCACCCCTAAAATTTTAGGAATTATCCTTAAAATATTCCTGGATTTTTTTTTAATTATCCCTAAAATTCCTACCTAATTTTTTTCAGAAAATTTCCTATGCAGCCTTGATTTATATCAAGCTCAATTAACATTTGCGATGAGTATCTATTTAGGTATGGGCTTCTGCATACAATTTGGCATTTCACTTATAGTTTCATCTCCAATAGTTTTTTTTTTTTTTTTTTTAAATATTATAAGTGAAACCTTTTTTAATTGCCAAGCTAAATTGGTATTCTTAATGAGTATCTACTTCTGCATATGGTTTCATTCACAAGATCTGTTTTTCTGAAAGTAATGCAGTCAAACTCTGTTAATGCGAAATCGTTTAGCACGAAATCCCGTTTAATGTGAAGTAAAAGTAGTTCTCCATACAATGAAACTTACACTTAATGTTAATTCATTCTTTTAACATCAAATTTCACATAATGGAATCTCGCTTAAAGACGAAATTTTTTTCTTCTATAAAGCACCTTTTTTAGATGAAATCTTGCAACATTTCCTAATGAAAAAGGACAATGCCTCATGTGCTCTAAATAATTTAAAAGAGGTATAATTTTAATCAATCACAGACTTTTTTAAATAATAAGTTACTGGTAAATACATTTTTTTTCCTAATGTATATTTTGTTACACTATTTTATTAAATATAAACCTTGCAATGTAAATGTTCTATAAAAGTGCAGTATTGAATACATATAGTATAGTTAGTAGTTTAAATCTGTATTAATTAGCTTAAAAAGTTTTCTGATGTTTAATGGGAAAATTTTTCGACGATCCCATTAATTTTGCATTAATGGGATTTGACTGTATAAGTGAAATCGTTAGTACCCAAAGACATGACTCTTTTTGTTTATACTTGAATACTAAATGCGTAATTGTTTTTTATTTAATTCCCTTTGTGGATCTTGCAATAAATCTTCAAAGTACAACTCTTCATATTTTCCGCACCCCCTGCTGATTTTTACAAACACCACCATTTTTAAATCCTTTATATTACCTTTGATTTTGTTGATGGGAGCCAAATCTGCTGACACCTAATTAACCCCCATGCCGTCATCCAATCAGGTTGAAACTTGGCAGATAAGTTCGATGTCAATGACAATGCATTCTATCAAATTTTGGGGCTGTTACTGTCACTAAAATTTCGCCTTTATGGAATACTAATAAACCGAATTGCCGTTACCATTGTCATCCAATCGCGCTTTGGCTAGCATTCAACCGACCATTGTTGGAACTCTTTCCGTTTGCCAATTTTTTTTTTTAAATAAATAATAGCATTATTTTAATCAGAATGAATAAATCAATGTTAGAGCATAAATTCACTTTCATTTTTAATAAATAAATTTTGAAACGTAATGTGCCGCACATTTTCCTGATAGAAATGTTTTTGATGTTGGCACTGTGCTAATGAATATAAAAAGCGACAATGCATGTAAAGGATTTTTTAATAACTGTTTTTATGGGGGTTAAATGATTGTATTCATAAGTGGTAAACTTTCAAAAGATCATAACAGTGCTTTTGGTATCTCAAAGTAAATATATACTTTATTGTTAAAGAAATAGCTTTTATGACAACTACCAAGCCTAAAATGGAGATAATATTAATATAAGACAAATATTTCCAATTCATCTAACAATTTTTGTATATTTTGTAACTAATTTAACTCGCACAATAACAGATATCCAAAAAAGCAGTAATCTAATACTATAGTGTACACTGTGGCAAAAAATAAATAAGAATCTACTCATTATTTTGGAATTGTTAACCTGTTAATTGTTTGGGACTGTTAAGGCAAAAATTTCAAAAAATTCTATTTTTATATTTTAGTGGAAATATATAGCCTGCAATTCTAGCTTTCAGTACATACCTTACTTTTGCTGATCCGAGAAGAATTAAGAAAATTATTTGAGTTTTTGTAAGTGCGCATATCAGAAATCATATGTATTTCAATTTCTTAAATTGCATTTTTCTCTTCATGTGTATTTTAAGATTTTTAGGTATTCGATTTGTTCCTTGCGATTCAAAAGTTGATGTATTTTTTTTAAATTTGGAGATATTGTTTACTCTACTATTTTGAACACAATTGTGCATGGATTTTGGAATCTGGTATTTTTTTATTGTTTTACAGTAATTTTCGTAATGCTACTATTTAAAAAGTTTACATTTTTTGCCGTAGTACCAAAGTTTTACTTTTAAATAATTAACCAATGAGTCAAATTCAAAATCCATGCACAATTATGTTAATATATATTCAATTAGCTTATACAAAAAAATTGAGACAGATTGCAAAAAATTTGAATCGCAAGGAGCGTTTTTAAAATTATGGAAAAAACGCTAAATTTTTTAATAAAAATTTAATTTCTTGAAAAAAAATCAATATAAATTTTTGAAATTTTAGGTTGTGTTTCATCTAATTGCTATTGAAGTGTACAAAAAATTTCATGAATTTTAGACAAAAATTGAAGAATTTTTATTTTTAACTTAACAGTCCCCTTAAAAGGGAAAATTTGTAACAGTAAAATATGATTTTTGTATGGAGGGCTATAATTTATTCTCAGGGTTTTCTTACCTCTTAACTTTCGATTAAAGAACATGTAAAAAAAATTACATATTTAAAAAATGATATTTTTTTTTTAAATAATACTAACAAAGTTTTAAAATTATTCTAACAAAGTAATTTCTGCACGGTTGCCATTTGTTGTAGGTGAAGTGAGAATTAAAAATGGCATGCATATGAAAAAGCAATGCATGTTTATCGAGGTAGGACTGAACTAGTAACCTTCTGATTAGGAGTTCACCTCAAGTCTCTGAAATACTCCGAAATTCTCTGAAATGCAGAGTTGCTGTTACTTTCACTGCAAATGCATGAGAACACTTGGAGAGAAATTGAGTTCCATGTTAACTTGTTACTAGGCTCGGATTGGACAGAAAGTCCTGTAAGATTGTGATTGGCTTGATGACATATCACTGTGTCAGGATCCATTTTAAAACTATGAAAGTTGTTGAGGATAAATAGTGCAGAGGTTGTGGAAACTCATCTGAAACAGTAAAGCATGATTTTGACGAATACCACTCATTCACATGTTTAAATTATAAAATCTGTGGTGTTGAAGACCTCGTGTCTGATTAAAAACACAAACCCTTAAAAAAAAAAAGTTTTTAAATCCTTTATATTAACTTCGCTTTTGTATGAATGTTTGTCAATGGGAGTAGAATTTGTGGAGGTATAATTTACTCCCTTACCATCATCCAATCAGGCCGAAACTTGGCAGAGAGATTCGATGTCGAGGATAATGTATTCTATCAAATTTTGGGGGCTGTCACTGTCACTAAACGGTTGCTTTAATCGAATACTAAATAAAGAAACTTGTCCTCATCCATTTTTGCTGAAATAGCATTGAAGAAACTCTTTCCTGTTGCCAAAATTGTTTAAATAAATTCATAATAAAATTGTTTTAATCAGAATAAATCAAAGATATTTGGATGCGAGTGCATAAATTCACATTCATTTTTAATCAATAAATTTTGTAAAGTAGTTTCCCGCACATTTTCTTGATAGAGATGTTTTTAATATTTGAAATTGGATGCAAACACCAAACACACGCTGACAACAGAAACGGCACTTTGTTAGTGAATATAAATATTGGCATGCATATGAAGGATTTATATTAAAGACTTTGTTTTTATGGATTATATTATTTCTCTTTTCAGTACACTCAGTGGGCGAGGGCTTTGGATGAGGGGCAATCCCTGAAGCAGCTCTTCAGATTGGTGGAGGAGAAAAGAGAAGGGAGAGGGAGCGGCTGACAGACAGGG
This sequence comes from Linyphia triangularis, assembly GCA_963978545.1. Classification (NCBI taxonomy): domain Eukaryota; kingdom Metazoa; phylum Arthropoda; class Arachnida; order Araneae; family Linyphiidae; genus Linyphia; species Linyphia triangularis. The sequence continues at coordinate 98,781,637 of OZ021724.1, read as the reverse complement.
ACACCAATAGACAGTAAGGACACCCCACTTCAGCTCAACATCCTCCCACCCATTTAATGTCTTCTTCAAACAGCAGTTCATCAATTACTCAAATGTCTCTTTAAGTGAGGGTTTGGCTGCCTTGTCCATAGTAGTGTTTGAAAACTCTCTCCTTTGTGTGAAACTGAGTGGTCGGAAAGTATTGTGTTCCGAAATTAGTTTTGCGTATCGTCTTCGCCTTTCTCAGACGAATGTCTGCTCTTCCTTTGCTCGATGTCTACTCCCCAAGTGTTTGAAAATTGAGTCTCTAAGGGTTCATACAACTCCTGGAAAATGAAACCATTAAATCCTGCTCCATTGAAATTAGTATTTTAAATACGGTTTCAGGGTTCCCAATGTCATTGAAAGTGCTTAATATTTTTTAACTTGTTTTCAAGGCCTTGAAAGTAGTATTTGAAAAAGTTTAGAGGTGCTTAAAAGTCATTGAAAATGCTTAGGGGTCTTTAATTTTTGTGAATGTTGTGTGCCCAACTGCAAAATTTATAAAAATACAACTTAGACTTGCTATCCCCGCTTGACCATCACTTATCCGCACTGTATCGGAATTCCTCGACATATTTGTATTACGGATGCACCAACTTGTAACTTTTTTAGTAGAATATACTTTATTAAAAATTTATATATAGACATGATGCCTGAAAAAAAATTTTCAAAGGTCCTTAAAAATATTAATTAGGTCCTTAAAAGTAATTGAAAGCCATTGATTTTCATTCTGTTATTTGAGTGGGAACCATGAGTTTGATGTTGAAGAATAATGGTTTCATTTTAAAATTTTAGCTTTGTTTTGGCATTTCAATTTCCAAAAATGTGTGTCAAAACTAGATAAAATGTATAAGTTTTCTTTTCCTTTCCACGAGCTCTTCTAAGCAGCGCATGACCTGAAGGGGATTTCCTTAAAAATGCATATGGCGCTCAACGTGTTAATACAGAGCAGTACTGCTAATAAATATCTCATTGAAAAACCTCAAACCCTTCCTCAAAATTTTGTTCTTCCAATAAGTGTATGAACCCTGAAGGACTGAATTGTATTGTTATTTTTCAAAATTTGTTTTGTTTAGCACTTCTGGCAAAAGTTGTATTTTCCTTTGCTACATTTGCTTTTATAAGACACTACTTTGTGCCCTAGTGGTTAAAACTATTCTTTCAGTAAAGTTAAGTGATTGAAGTATGTTATATTTGTGAAATTAATTGTATTCATTACTTGTCAGTTGGTTTCCAGGTTTTCGATGCAGGATAACTGCCCCAAATCCTGGCTTTAGAATGAAAAGCATAATAGTGATGATGCAAGTTTTAAATTTGTTAATTACATTTTTAAAAGTTGAAAAGATTTTGTTTTGTACATAACTTTCATTTTTATAAAAGATATATATATATTTTGTAATATTTCACATTTATTTGTACTATTAAAAATTAGTTTATCCTTCTGCTTTATTTTTTGTTGTGAGGATATATCTTCAAACCAAATATTTTGTTAGAGATCGCATCAAAATTATTTAATATTTTTACATATGTTATGTAAAAAAAAAAAAAAAGGACAAAAAGTTGTAAGTTTGAGTATTTACTGTTATGATGTTGCACATACATGTGTTAAAGGGACCATACTGTTCCTTGAATTATTAATTTTTTTTAAATACTTTAAAGTTAATTGTGCTTCAAGTTTGAAAATTTATTTTTTCTTCAAATTTAATAACTAAAAAAAATCATAGAATGTAATTTTTTCAATCATAAAATATTATCAATTTAAAGAATTCCTCCACACAAGTTTTACTCTGTGTCAATGCAAGACAAAGCGATATACATTGATTGGGCATTTTTTCAAAACAATTTTTCAAATTCTATTCCAAACCTGAAGTGTATTACTTCTACTACTTTTTTTTTGTGAAAAGTTTGCAATAATAAAGCATTTTATTCTCTAGCATTTTAGTAAGATTATTTTGTTCTCCCAAAAATTTTATTTCAACAATTTTCGCCTTGTATAAAAAAGATCACTGCTGTAATATAACCTTAAACTTCTAAGCCTATTGAATGTATTTTTAAAGTTTTGTTTAATTTATAACAAAGGCATGCAAAATTTTCTGGCAAAACTACAAATATTACTGATAGGTACAGCTGAAAATTGCATGTTTGGGAAGGTTAGCGAGTATAAATTCAAGTTGTGCAACAACTAGTCTTTGTGTGCGTATATTCCCGATTGGTTCAAGGAATCAGTATGAACCATGATTTTCATTGTTTTTGTATTATTGGCTTATACAAAAAAATTATTCTATTGTATCTGACTACAAAATCATACTGTTGCCTGTGTATATCAAAATTTAATAATGTTATACCTTATTGGTCTCTGAGAAAAAATTATAACCTGTTGAATTAATTACTGTTGTTCTGTGCTTCATAGTTTATCTCACTCCTATGAATGCAATACCATACATTTTGTGTTTTCATGCTATTTTTCGAAAAATAAGTACTTTTCTTTTATACATATGTTTGCTGTAAAAATTTGCTGAAATAAACATTACATATTTGTTTATTTATCTGTCTTAAACTTTTTTTCATTTACTTTGTATTAAATATATCATTACAGGGGTCGCATTCGTTCTAATATTCCTTAAATTTTTTGTTTCTCCCCAACAAGCTTTCGAAAGAATAAGGAAGTCGTTGGAGCATATGTCAGGTGTAAAAGAATTCTCCGTGAAGTTTTGAGAATTACAGGGGTCGCATTCGCCCTAAAATTCCTAATATTCCTTACATTTTTTGTTTCTCCCTAACAAGCTTTGGAAAGAATAAGTATATGTTAGGAGCCTATGTTAGCTGTAAAAGAATTCTCCTTGAAGTTTTAAGAATTACAGGGCTCGCATTTGCCCTAAAATTTCTAATATTCCTTAAATTTTTTGTTTCTCCCCAACAAGCTTAAAAAGAATAAGTAAGAAAGAATAAGTATGTGTTTGGAGCCTATGTCAGCTGTAAAAGAATTCTCCCTGAAGTTTTGAGAATTACAAGGCTCGCATTCGCTCTAAAATTTCTAATATTCCTTAAATTTTTTGTTTCTCCCCAACAAGCTTAAAAATAATAAGTATGTGTTAGGAACCTATGTTAACTGTAAAAGAATTCTCCCTGAAGTTTTAAGAATTACAGGGGTCGCATTCGTTCTAAAATTCCTAATATTCCTTAAATTTTTTGTTTCCCCAACAAGCTTTCGAAAGAATAAGGAAGTCGTTGGAGCATATGTCAGGTATAAAAGAATTCTCCCAGAAGTTTTGAGAATTACAGGGGTCGCATTCGCCCTAAAATTCCTAATATTCCTTACATTTTTTGTTTCTCCCTAACAAGCTTTGGAAAGAATAAGTATATGTTAGGAGCCTATGTTAGCTGTAAAAGAATTCTCCTTGAAGTTTTAAGAATTACAGGGCTCGCATTTGCCCTAATATTCCTTAAATTTTTTGTTTCTCCCCAACAAGCTTTCGAAAGAATAAGGTAGTCGTTGTAGCATGTCAGGTGTAAAAGAATTCTCCCTGAAGTTTTGAGAATTACAGGGGTCGCATTCGACCTAAAATTCCTAATATTCTTTACATTTTTTGTTTCTCCCTAACAAGCTTAAAAATAATAAGTAATATGTGTTAGGAGCCTATGTCAGCTGTAAAAGAATTCTCCGTGAAGTTTTGAGAATTACAAGGCTCGCATTCGCCCTAAAATTTCTAATATTCCTTAAATTTTTTGTTTCTATCCAACAAGCTTAAAAATAATAAGTATGTGTTAGGAGCCTATGTCAGCTGTAAAAGAATTCTCCCTGAAGTTTTGAGAATTACAGGGCTCGCATTCGCCCTAAAATTCCTAATATTCCTTAAATTTTTTGTTTCTCCCCAACAAGCTTAAAAAGAATAAGTAGGAACGAATAAGTATGTGCTAGGAGCCTATGTCAGCTGTAAAAGAATTCTCCCTGGAGTTTTGAGAATTACAGGGCTCGCATTCGGCCTAAAATTTCTAATATTCCTTAAATTTTTTGTTTCTCCCCAACAAGCTTAAAAATAATAAGTATGTGTTAGGAGCCTATGTCAGCTGTAAAAGAATTCTCCCTGAAGTTTTGAGAATTACAGGGCTCGCATTATCCCTAAACTTTCTAATATTCCTTAAATTTTTTGTTTCTCCCCAACAAGCTTAAAAAGAATAAGTAGGAACGAATAAGTATGTGCTAGGAGCCTATGTCAGCTGTAAAAGAATTCTCCCTGAAGTTTTGAGAATTACAAGGCTCGCATTCGCCCTAAAATTTCTAATATTCCTTAAATTTTTTGTTTCTCCCCAACAAGCTTAAAAATAATAAGTATGTGTTAGGAGCCTATGTCAGCTGTAAAAGAATTCTCCCTGGAGTTTTGAGAATTACAGGGCTCGCATTCGCCCTAAAATTTCTAATATTCCTTAAATTTTTTGTTTCTCCCCAACAAGCTTAAAAATAATAAATATGTGTTAGGAGCCTATGTCAGCTGTAAAAGAATTCTCCCTGGAGTTTTGAGAATTACAGGGCTCGCATTCGGCCTAAAATTTCTAATATTCCTTAAATTTTTTGTTTCTCCCCAACAAGCTTAAAAATAATAAGTATGTGTTAGGAGCCTATGTCAGCTGTAAAAGAATTCTCCCTGAAGTTTTGAGAATTACAGGGCTCGCATTATCCCTAAAATTTCTAATATTCCTTAAATTTTTTGTTTCTCCCCAACAAGCTTAAAAAGAATAAGTAGGAACGAATAAGTATGTGCTAGGAGCCTATGTCAGCTGTAAAAGAATTCTCCCTGAAGTTTTGAGAATTACAGGGCTCGCATTCGGCCTAAAATTCCTAATATTCCTTAAATTTTTTGTTTCTCCCCAACAAGCTTAAAAATAATAAGTATGTGTTAGGAGCCTATGTCAGCTGTAAAAGAATTCTCCCTGGAGTTTTGAGAATTACAGGGCTCGCATTCGCCCTAAAATTTCTAATATTCCTTAAATTTTTTGTTTCTCCCCAACAAGCTTAAAAATAATAAATATGTGTTAGGAGCCTATGTCAGCTGTAAAAGAATTCTCCCTGGAGTTTTGAGAATTACAGGGCTCGCATTCGGCCTAAAATTTCTAATATTCCTTAAATTTTTTGTTTCTCCCCAACAAGCTTAAAAATAATAAGTATGTGTTAGGAGCCTATGTCAGCTGTAAAAGAATTCTCCCTGAAGTTTTGAGAATTACAGGGCTCGCATTATCCCTAAAATTTCTAATATTCCTTAAATTTTTTGTTTCTCCCCAACAAGCTTAAAAAGAATAAGTAGGAACGAATAAGTATGTGCTAGGAGCCTATGTCAGCTGTAAAAGAATTCTCCCTGAAGTTTTGAGAATTACAAGGCTCGCATTCGCCCTAAAATTTCTAATATTCCTTAAATTTTTTGTTTCTCCCCAACAAGCTTAAAAATAATAAGTATGTGTTAGGAGCCTATGTCAGCTGTAAAAGAATTCTCCCTGGAGTTTTGAGAATTACAGGGCTCGCATTCGCCCTAAAATTTCTAATATTCCTTAAATTTTTTGTTTCTCCCCAACAAGCTTAAAAATAATAAATATGTGTTAGGAGCCTATGTCAGCTGTAAAAGAATTCTCCCTGGAGTTTTGAGAATTACAGGGCTCGCATTCGGCCTAAAATTTCTAATATTCCTTAAATTTTTTGTTTCTCCCCAACAAGCTTAAAAATAATAAGTATGTGTTAGGAGCCTATGTCAGCTGTAAAAGAATTCTCCCTGAAGTTTTGAGAATTACAGGGCTCGCATTATCCCTAAAATTTCTAATATTCCTTAAATTTTTTGTTTCTCCCCAACAAGCTTAAAAAGAATAAGTAGGAACGAATAAGTATGTGCTAGGAGCCTATGTCAGCTGTAAAAGAATTCTCCCTGAAGTTTTGAGAATTACAAGGCTCGCATTCGCCCTAAAATTTCTAATATTCCTTAAATTTTTTGTTTCTCCCCAACAAGCTTAAAAATAATAAGTATGTGTTAGGAGCCTATGTCAGCTGTAAAAGAATTCTCCCTGGAGTTTTGAGAATTACAGGGCTCGCATTCGCCCTAAAATTTCTAATATTCCTTAAATTTTTTGTTTCTCCCCAACAAGCTTAAAAATAATAAATATGTGTTAGGAGCCTATGTCAGCTGTAAAAGAATTCTCCCTGGAGTTTTGAGAATTACAGGGCTCGCATTCGGCCTAAAATTTCTAATATTCCTTAAATTTTTTGTTTCTCCCCAACAAGCTTAAAAATAATAAGTATGTGTTAGGAGCCTATGTCAGCTGTAAAAGAATTCTCCCTGAAGTTTTGAGAATTACAGGGCTCGCATTATCCCTAAAATTTCTAATATTCCTTAAATTTTTTGTTTCTCCCCAACAAGCTTAAAAAGAATAAGTAGGAACGAATAAGTATGTGCTAGGAGCCTATGTCAGCTGTAAAAGAATTCTCCCTGAAGTTTTGAGAATTACAAGGCTCGCATTCGCCCTAAAATTTCTAATATTCCTTAAATTTTTTGTTTCTCCCCAACAAGCTTAAAAATAATAAATATGTGTTAGGAGCCTATGTCAGCTGTAAAAGAATTCTCCCTGGAGTTTTGAGAATTACAGGGCTCGCATTCGGCCTAAAATTTCTAATATTCCTTAAATTTTTTGTTTCTCCCCAACAAGCTTAAAAATAATAAGTATGTGTTAGGAGCCTATGTCAGCTGTAAAAGAATTCTCCCTGAAGTTTTGAGAATTACAGGGCTCGCATTATCCCTAAAATTTCTAATATTCCTTAAATTTTTTGTTTCTCCCCAACAAGCTTAAAAATAATAAGTATGTGTTAGGAGCCTATGTCAGCTGTAAAAGAATTCTCCCTGGAGTTTTGAGAATTACAGGGCTCGCATTCGCCCTAAAATTTCTAATATTCCTTAAATTTTTTGTTTCTCCCCAACAAGCTTAAAAATAATAAGTATGTGTTAGGAGCCTATGTCAGCTGTAAAAGAATTCTCCCTGGAGTTTTGAGAATTACAGGGCTCGCATTCGCCCTAAAATTTCTAATATTCCTTAAATTTTTTGTTTCTCCCCAACAAGCTTAAAAATAATAAATATGTGTTAGGAGCCTATGTCAGCTGTAAAAGAATTCTCCCTGGAGTTTTGAGAATTACAGGGCTCGCATTCGGCCTAAAATTTCTAATATTCCTTAAATTTTTTGTTTCTCCCCAACAAGCTTAAAAATAATAAGTATGTGTTAGGAGCCTATGTCAGCTGTAAAAGAATTCTCCCTGAAGTTTTGAGAATTACAGGGCTCGCATTATCCCTAAAATTTCTAATATTCCTTAAATTTTTTGTTTCTCCCCAACAAGCTTAAAAATAATAAGTATGTGTTAGGAGCCTATGTCAGCTGTAAAAGAATTCTCCCTGGAGTTTTGAGAATTACAGGGCTCGCATTCGCCCTAAAATTCCTAATATTCCTTAAATTTTTTGTTTCTCCCCAACAAGCTTAAAAAGAATAAGTAGAAACGAATAAGTATGTGCTAGGAGCCTATGTCAGCTGTAAAAGAATTCTCCTTGGAGTTTTGAGAATTACAGGGCTCGCATTCGCCCTAAAATTCCTAATATTCCTTAAATTTTTTGTTTCTCCCCAACAAGCTTAAAAAGAATAAGTAGGAACGAATAAGTATGTGCTAGGAGCCTATGTCAGCTGTAAAAGAATTCTCCCTGGAGTTTTGAGAATTACAGCGCTCGCATTCGCCTTAATATTCCTTAAATTTTTTGTTTCTCCCTAAAATGAGGAACTCGCACAAGTGAGGAAAAGGAATATTTTTTTTGTATTTTCTAGTGTTATCCAGCGAATATATTTGAGCAGTGCTTTATCTTTATGCTTTCAATTAATCAAAAGCCGACTTTAAAATCAAAGCAAAGTCACGTGACCAAAAAACACATAAAAAACCGTGACGTAGTTACGCATAATTTCCGTCGAAAATCCGAGGAGGAACCTGGTCTAAAACAGGTTTTAGACTGGTTCATCACCTGCGCGTTGACACCACACGCAACAATAGGTGTTTCCCACCAAATTGCCAAGTGAAAAACTAAATATTTTTTTTAACTATCTATCCGAGCTCAAATTTTTTAAAGAATGGTATTGTTTTTCATGATTTTTTTTCTACTTTTATTTAAATATAAAACCAAAAAACATGAAAGTTCCTCGTATTTAAATTTTTTGATTATTCCTAAAATATTTTTTATTCCTCGTAATTCCCCCGATTTATCTCCAAAACCGCAAAAAAACTCCAGATAATCTGCTAGAGGAGAAAATCTTTTCTAGGATTTTAATTATTCAATTTTTATAAAGTTAGCAGTTTTTTTTGCCGGTATTGAAATATGATTTGAAAATAATGTTTGTGTTAGGGGCCTATATCAACTTTACAAGAAATATTCCTGAATTTCTTTTTAAGTATCCCTAAATTTTTTGAAATAATCATTAAAATTTTAAGGAATTATCCCTTAAACGTTCATGAAATTATTCCTAAAGTTCTTACCTAATTTTTCTTAGAAAACTCTGCGTGCCCTGGAATTATCTCCCAAAAAATTTGGAGAATGATTCCTAACATGTTCCTGAAATTTATGAAATTATCCCTAAAATTCCTACCCAATTTTTCTTAGAAAACTCACTGCGCCCCCTGGAATTATCCCCAAAATTTTTGGAAATTGTTCTTAAAATTCCTATTTTTTTTTTTTTTTTTTTTTTTTTTTTTTTTTTAGAAAATTCCCTGCGCCCCCTGGAATTATCCCCATAATTTTTGAGATTTATTCCTAACATGTTCCTGAAATATTTGTAATTATCCCTAAAATTTTACCTAAATTAAAATAAAAACTCGCAGCGCTCCTTGTCATTAAAAAGGTTTGGTTTCAGGACGTTTTCGCTTGATTCCTGGTCGACATTTTACAAACTCTACATTTCATAAAATGAGTGGACATGACAAGGATCCTCTTGTGTCAAGTTTCAATTCAGAAAGTAGCACTAGTTAACTAGTTTCCTATTTGAGACTGAAATGCAGGACGGTTTCCCTTGATGTACCGGAGGAGCAATTTCTTCTTGAATTTCGAAGTATGCAAACTTTTTCCATCAGTTGAATTTTTAACAATTTTTATTAGCTTCGTATGTATCTGTGCAAAGGAATCTTTGAACTCGATTTTCGACCACTTCAAAATGTTGGATTAATTGAAATTTTGCACAGTTATTAAGCACTGATGACAATACAATAATTCAATAAGATTGTCGCATTATCGCAAGGATTAGTTCGTGTTGCCCTTGCACCTCTAAACCCCTATCAACCAACCTTCTCTGGAATCGAACCCTGGTGTCCCGTTACCCTAATATCCCCCGTCACAACCCCAGTAGTCACAGAACCTACCATCGACAGTTGATAAGGCAGACATTTGAAAGATCTGTCGTGGGCACTACGGCTATACTATCAGCAAAAAGTTATTCAGATTTATTATATAATAATGATGGACGAGCCACCGATTGGGTTTGCTATAATATTAAAGAGTTCCTTTCAACTGGTCGGAACTCTGGATTGCAAGGATTAGCTCTAGAAATACCAGTTTTCCATTTAAATGTGGACACGATCTAAGGGGTCATAACCGAATTAATTAACTATTTGGTTTCAAGACGTTTTCTCTTGATTCCTGGTAGACATTTTACAATCTCTACATTTCATAAAATGAGTGGACATGACAGGGATCCTCTTGTGTCAAGTTTCAATTCTGAAAGTAGCACTAGTTAACTAGTTTCCTATTTGAGACTGAAATGCAGGACGGTTACCTCTTGAATTTCGAAGTATGATAACTGTTTTCCATCAGTATTAACTTTTTCCTACTAATACTCACATTTTGCTTGTTTCCCCCACTAAGTAGAGTTATAGTGGTTAGCGTGCTAGCTTCTAGACCGCAATGTTACGGGTTAGAGTCCCGTGTTAGGCATGGGTGTTTGTAAATGTATGTTGGCTTGTCTAATGACGAATGTTTCGGCTCATTATAGCTCTCGTGTTGCTGACGGCGCCAGATAATCTGAAAACAACCAACCACTAAGTAGACTGTGGAATATCTTTCAACATTCGTTGGAGATAAGAAACGGTTTCTTATTAGCGACTATTTCCTGATGTGCCTGCTTGGGGACTGTGAAAAGCATGTAAATATAATCATACAAGGTTTCAATGGTGTGCAGATATCGATGTTAATATTGTTACGAATTTTTGTATATTTGTAAATATTTCGTAGTGTTAATTTTGCAAATAGGAACATCTATGTACATTTCGCATAAGGCAGTGCAATAGTTCGTCTTAAGTTGGCTTCCCTGCAATATGGATCTTAATGCTTGATAACGAGTTTTACAGAGGTAACGCTGCAAAGCGAGTTTTACAAGGAGCAGGGCATTTAACCTTATGGTTGGCAATCTCGCCAAATTTGCGAAGGTTTCGGCAACTAATTTTTGTTGCCAAATTTGGCAAGAAATCGCCAAATGTCGCCAAACTTGGCGACCATTTGGCGACATTGTCGGTCCCCATGTACATGTATAGGACTTTTCGACTACGATCTGGAAAGTTCTCCAAATGTCTATCTCTGGAAGATTCACGAAAGTTCGCCTCTCCTATATAAGACCTGCCGTGAGTGGAGTTAGTTGAGTCAATGAGTTAGTTGACTGGAATTACTGAGTTGAGATACTGAGTCACAGTGAGCATTCAGAGTAGTTCTAAAGTGAACTGTATTGCATTGTCTTTTGCAGCGATTTTAGCAGTTGTGTTGTCAAGTTTTTAACTGCAGTTTTGTGCTCTATTGTTGTGAAAAGAGCTGTATTGAGTCTATTAGAACGAGAAGTTCTGGAGTTGTAACAGAATCTGTGAAGAGTTATATTGGAATAAATTTTTGCAAGTTTTGATCTGCTTTGGCTTCAAATCTTTCGAACCCATACACGCAACAATATATTGCAGAATTACTATTCTAATAATTTCCTATGCATATCCAATTTTTTATATACAAAGCCATTCGGTCATCAGCACTTTATGCATTTGTTTCACACAAACTGGCAGATGAATTTTTTTAAAACTTGTTTTCCTAAATGCTGGTATAAATGTATACATTAAATCCCCCTAAGAATACCCTCTGCATCATCTAATTTATACAAGATCCATCTAGCATGAAGGCAATAAACATAGAATGCAGTTTTAGGACGTCTCTTATTTTTGGTTTCAGTTAAGGTTTTTGAATTTCAACCACCCATAAGTTACTATAGGACAGTGAAAGTATTGAGTTCAGTAAAAAAAAAAAAAAAAAAAAAAAACGTTTTCGAATATGCTGAGTTTAAAAGAGTGGTATATAAAAAAAATTATTTGTGTTTGTCTGTGGTTAGCATAACTCCCGAACGGATTGACTAACGATGTTCAACTTATGCATTTGGTTTGGTGGTGGCAATGGTACCTGCACTTTAAGGTTTTTGTCAAAACTGCGCGTACGCAAAAGGTAGTTTCCATTGAAAAATTTGTTTTTCAGTCATTGCTCTAACGATTTGAATCAAAATCGTTGTGGCAATGCCTTTTAAAGTGTTCTAAACATTCCCACCTCCGAAATACCATAAAAACGTAAACAGTTGAAAAACGATTATGTTTAACACAGAGTTCTCTATCTTGGAGCATCGCCCATCAGCGGCAGTCTATCCTCTGTTTCACTTTCAAGAAAGGATAATGTAATAGTTATCGAAAAACATATCACCAATGTAACTTTTGGTAGTTTTTTCTCTAATGTAATACTTCTCGCCAAAATGCAGTGTCCAGTATTAAGTACAGTGACCAGTATTAAGAGTATTTGAAAGTTGTGGCATTTCCCCCGCCCCTAGTTTTTCTGTTTCTTTTTTGGAATCAAGAGAATAAATACAAATACATTGATCAATGAATAATATAGATTTATTCAGTGCTATAAACAATGATTGAAATTTTTCATGATGAGTCGAAGTAAACAGTGGACCTAATCTAACAATGTGCTACATAAAGTAAAACGTACATGTTACATATTTAAAATTACTTAACAAATTTCGATATAAATTTTTATAAGTTAAAATATTTTAATAAGTTATATACATCAAAATTTTTATCAGTACATAATCAAAGTCGCAATTTTACTTCGATTTAAAAAAAAAAAAAATTATTTGAACCAACTGTTAATATTGTAAGTAAGCACCAATTTTATAATCAAGCGACAGTTACGATATAAAATATTGCTTTTTAAAATATCACATAAATTTATTAAAATAATAAGATAAAAACATCGTGGTTTTATTAAAATATTTGCTTAGTGAAAGGACAGGTTTGGAAATATGTATAAAAATTCGAATAGCTTAGTATTCTAAATTGCATCTTATGTCCACCTAGTTATTTTGTACCTTTATTTTTCTATTGATTGACGAAAGTCTATAATGGACTACTCCAGCATTTTTTAAAAACGTTTGAAATTATTTTATATTTATGAAAAATTTCTTCCAGATTCCAAATATTCAAACAAAAGTTCTTTGAAAAATTTACTTATTTAAGTATTAAGAAAAGAACTTGTGCCTAAGTCCCGCCCGATTGCAATCCGATCAAAATGATCCTCAATAGCTGTGACGTCAAAACATCCTTCCGTTTCTATGGTTATCGTGAGGTTTCTGCCAAATAGTAGGCGTTGGTTTGATATACAGTTGCTATATCCCGTACAGGTTGGCACGATTTGCCAGAAACTTGCAAAACTAGTTTCCGCTGCTGCGTTTCACGCCAAGTTGTTTCAGATCAAGTGACGTCACATTCAATTCAATCCGAATGAATCCTTTTTCCCGCCAAACTAAAAAAGCAAACTTAGGTTGCAAATTAAAAAAAAAAAGCACAGTGAGCAGAAATTTTTGTGTTTATGGCCTTTTCTAAACATTTAGAATTGAATAAAAAAAATTAAAACAATGCGGAAATTGTCCATTACATCAGAAAATTGAACTTTAGTTACACCAACATTTGGTTTCAATTTTTTTCCTTCTGGATAACAAAGATTTTGATTGAAAATCCTGCGCTGTCATTGTGCGATTTTAAAAATCACGATGACTCGGTGAGAAATAAAACGCATTTTTTTTTTCACGCAAATTAATTTGTGGTGGAAAATTTCATATTTACAACTATACGATTCCTGTTATATACAGAAAAGTTGAATTGTTGAGCACAAAAAGACGGGGGGATTTTTTCGTAGTATTTGTACACTCCATTTCTTGAAAGGGAGTCGCGAATTTTGCTAGGATGATCATTGAATTAAAGGACATGGTGTATTCTTCAAATTGGATGTTTTGCCCAGATATTATTTCATTGTAGGGTTGTGTAATCGTTTAGAATAGTATTACTCTACCCTTCCCCCCTTCCATTGAGATTCTTATTTTAAATAAACAGGTATTTCATACGTCATCTGAGCGCATAGTCTCTGGCAGGATTGTTTAATTACTTACAGATGGTTGCAAAGAGTAGGTGTTGTTCAAACCTTGATGCTTCTAATATGGCTTTTCATTTTATTTAATCGTTATACGTTAATTTTCCTTTAAAATGAATAATTTAAAACCCATATTATACTTCATTTTCCTGGGAATTTTACCACTTTTCTCCACTTTAGTTTTAATTTTTAAAAATCAAGGTGGTGCCAGAACACCTCTTTGACACTCCCTGGAGGCGTCCATGCCTGAGCGACAGTTTTTCTGAGTGTTATTATGCGTGAGGAGTTTTTTTTAAAAATGACATACCGAGTGTCCACTATCCAACGAAGAATATTGTACAACTATGTTAATCAGCTGTTCAAACAAAAATACTTAAAAACTGATTCTTACATAGTCTTGCAACACAATTTCGTTGTATTGAATAGATTTCCAGCTCTGCAATTGCACACTAACTCCTGCTTGACGTTTTCCTCCGTGGCTAATAGTTTTTCACATAGCTGTGAATTGTTTGACAATTTTAGAACTTTTTAAATGACACGAGTTCATTTGTTCTGTAAGGAAATTCAAAGGACTTAGAGAATCAATTAAGCACATTTGAATGAATCAGTACAACAAAGTTACAATAATAATTGTTGAACTCTTTTTGTAAAACCTTTTACAATTCGTTGCGTAGTAGAAATACTGCATTAAGCACAAAGCATGGATGGTTCAGAACTGTCTGTGCTTGATGGCTGAGTCCTTGAGGCTGAGCTTGGGCCCTGTATAGCCACTGTTCCTTCCCTGATGAAACTCCGACTGTTCGACGGAACCATTAACTTGTCCTCCCATCCACTGTCCTCGTGCTTTCGAGGAAGACACCTGGAAAGGGTTTATCTGTGTGAACATACCTCCAGCAGCCGTTGCTGTTTTCTTTGCAAATTTCGGCTGAGATCTGTCCTCAGTCTGATTAGGGCCTAGGGGTTGAACCATCGCCCTCTTATGATCGTCTGCCGCCCCTCCATTTACCACGATTTTGCTGACCACAAAGCCCTCCGAACCGCTAGGCTTTTGCCTCTCGGCGTATGCACTTGTGCTGAAAACGTTCGTGGAAGATTTTGCGCGTAAGCTGCCTTGATCGACGGATTCCTGCCGACTCTTGAAGTAGCTGGTGTTGTCGTTATCTTCTTGTCGACTCTTGAAGTAGCTGGTCGCTATTGTGTCCTGCACCGACTCATCGTTGCTGGACAGCGAATTGCTGTGTACCCTCGATGACTTGCTGGATGATCTGTCTTTGACATATATCCCCCCTTTCGTCACTGATTCTTCCGTTTCCATGGCCTTTTTAAGAAACATCTGCCTCGGGCTCTCAGAAACATGCGATCTCTCGTCTTTATTCTGGACATCGAGGTTGGCAGTCGAACTGACTTTGACGTTTCTCTTCACGTAGCCCCTATGAGAGACTTCCAACGAGTCCCTGGACACGTCAGAATCATTGTCTTCGTCCCTCTTGAGCACTCCCTTTCTACTTTTAGACAATGAAGACCTGGTCTGGTCCTGGTCTCGATTCGAGACCTCAACCACGGTCTTCCTGATGCTGCCCTCGAGACGTCGGTTCCTCGTGGATGCAGGAGATTCTGTCCTCATCTCCAGCTGCAGTTTGCTGTGAGGATAGTCTAGGTAGGATGCTTTCGATGAGTCTTTCTTGATGCTGGTGCTGCCATTGTTGTCTTTGGGGCTGTCCTGGTCGCTGTCGAGAGTATCCTCAAACCTGTTGAGTATGGAATTTCACATTAAAGGTCAGTTTAGAATATTAAGGTTGCAAGTTATGTATAAATCATTAGTGTGGAGAGACTACCATACTTGCACATCAATGAAAAATTGTTCTTAAATAGTCAATGTAGTAAGAAAATTAATGTAATTTTTTTTCAACAATACTTCTTGCTAAAATTTTAAGATCTCATGGCAATTGCTAACAGTATTTACTTCATTATAAATTTAGTTTGTGTTAAAAACAGTTAAAATAGAGTAATATAGTTTTTTTTTCTTTTTCTTGGTATTTAAAAGCTTTTACGGGCCTTGGCCATCTAAAGACTTAAACAGCGTGTTCTTTTTCATCAGACCGGTCGATAGCAGATAAGAAGAGGATTTTATGTTAGACACCCATCTCTGAATGAATCAAACTTTAGTATTGAATGTTGAAAAGCGAAACTTTTAAAGATGGATGGGTACTTTCAGTATTTAATATTGAATGATGAATATTTTAAGAATCCTTTCTTCAATTTATCATACATTTTAGAATAATTAGAAAGAACTATAAACTACTTGTATCCTTATAAATTATTCTCGGATATTTGAGGTCGCCATTTTTATTACTAGAGTACTATATCCTCTTGAGACCCCGTGTACATTTAAATGCACATCGGATTTTGGGCGCATAATTTTTCTTTGCATGAAAAAATCGAATTCAGTCCTACAGCTGATGATAGTTCCACTATATGTGACGAAGTAGAACTTGTAAAGAAATGGCAAAAAACAGTTCCTCTGCCAGTAGAGGCGTCACGAAAAGTTGGTGCGAAGCACATGCCAGCAATGGACACTAAGACTTTTTCCTCACGTTGTTGGATGTCTGGATGTTCAGAGCGAACAAAATTTTTTTGCTCCAACTGTAAAGTATTTTTCGTCCTCACGAAAATGCAGCCTTTCATGATTAAATTTCTCATCTGAACAATTAAATTTCAGAATTTTTACAAGCTTAAGAAGATAGTCATTCTTTGTCTAAGTGTACTTAAAGTGCATGGATCAGTTCTGAACTTTAAAAGTACGTAACGTAGACCCAAAAGAATAATATACACACAAATTTATCTTCAAATCATGTTTCAAACAGTTGTGGGTCTGAGGAGGATAATCAACTTGAAGTGCTCACAACAATCAACGATTGATCAATCAAACAAACCCACCTCTTCTCCCATTGCAGTCCCTTTGAGTCGGTCATCACGTTGGCGAGCATCTTTTCGTTGAGCGACCCCGTGGCCGAGAGGACCAGTGATGTCGCTTTCTCTTCTCCCTCCTTCCCCTTGAAATGTGCGGCTAGTTTGTGCGCGGCCACCCCAACACTGTGCGACCTGCGGGGTCCGCCACCATGCGACGGAAATGTTCCTCCGTTTCCTCCGCCGCCGTCTATCTGAGTGAGATCATCGATGCTCTGACTCCTGTTTGGATGGGAAAAGAATTCACAGTTTGAAATATTCATGGTCTGAAGAGAGTTTTTGATATTGAGGTGGAGCATACACTGTTGAAACAGAGATGCTTAAAAAATAGAGTTTAATTTATTTCGTAATGCAGAGTTTACTTATACATTTTATTGAATTGGTTAGCTTTTTCAAAAAACAGAGAAATATCATAGCTATAAAATTGGGCTTGTATTTTATTTCCAATTATGTTTATTAGCTAAAAGCCTTTCAAATAGCAACAATTTGGCTGTTTATTAAACTTTTACAATTGTTTTCGGAAGGTATGGTGAGCAAATTTAAATGCTACGAAGCACCATAAGAAAAAGAAAAAAGTATTCATTTGAACAGAAAATCAGTGCGTAACTATCAATTAGTATTGCAGTTGGAAAATCAATAATTTTTAACAAATCACGGACATTTCAGCCACTCTGCGTCCCCTTATATACGATCTGCATTTACTTACACATAATCCTCCTGGAGACCAAGAGAAAATGTTAAAAAACATCTTCTAACAATACTCAAGTCAGAGGCTACTGTGGGGAAAGTTATGTTAACTTTTAACTTCAGGGAATCAACAGAAATAGAAAAGTGAAAGAAACTAGAGAAACTTTGTTTCTTCCTGTACGTCAAAAAGAATTATAAGTTTTCGCTAGATATACGTCAAGAAGAATAAGTTTTCGCTAGATGTACGTCAAGAAGAATGATAAGTTTTCTCTAGATTAAGTCAAGAAGAATGATAAGTTTTCGCTAGATGTACGTCAAGAAGAATGATAAGTTCTCGCTAGATGAATGTAGATACGGACTATTTCAAACGTCGCTGAAAAAGACTAGTGCCAAATTGGAACGCCTTCTACCCACGTGACTTTAGACAGTCAAGCTCACCCCTTATATAGATGTTGCTACCAAACACCAAGTACACTTGTGTGCTGGTAATAAATTATTGAAGTGTGGTTGGACACGGCACGACAGGGTGTGAATTAGTTGCAACCCACTAAGAAGACATTGGAAGCAGTTCCTGAAGTTATTTTGAAGCTGATATCATGTACATGCAAGTACAATTGTTCTACATTAAATACTACTACTTACTTATTTTATTACTTACTGAGTACAATTTCCATTAAAATTTTGTTTATTACATGTACTTTCATAATACAGGTATTTTCGACTATAACTTTTTTTGGTTGGCTATATGGTCTTGCTTTTGTTTTCATTTGATTCAGCGTCAAAAAATAATCAAAAATCATGTGTCACATG
Organism: Linyphia triangularis; assembly: GCA_963978545.1. NCBI lineage: Eukaryota > Metazoa > Arthropoda > Arachnida > Araneae > Linyphiidae > Linyphia > Linyphia triangularis. The sequence goes on along the minus strand of OZ021724.1, from coordinate 98,763,655 downwards.
CCTAAATTGTTCAAAATTCGTTTTTCATTTCACACATTAAAGAAACAATTTTTTATTCTTATATATCCTCTATTTTACCTGAACTATATAAAGATTTAAAATATATTATTCTTGTAAAACACGAAAGGTGATCTTTCGCGATTTAAAGCTTATATTTTTCAATATTAAACCAGTAACCAGATAATAATTTGAAAAATTATTTGTATCCTGGAATATGGGAATGGGATTTGGATAATCAATATGAACATTTCACTTGGAAAAAATACTTTTAAAGCAGCGTTTCTCAATCTTTCAGTATTCGCGGCCCAATTTTCAAACATAATTTTCATCGCGCCCCCGCTTATTATAAAATGTATACAACAATAATGTATATTGAGTATTTTGGATTCTGTTTTTAAATTATTTTCAACTAACTGCCAAAACAAGAGTAAAAGCAAGCCAACGTTGGCAAGAAACCACATCTAGCATTTTGCCAAGCGAGTGGTGAACACGACCGATGCCGTCTCGAGCATGCGCAGAGCAAATGTTTTCTCATAGGAAGATTGGTTGGTTGTACTCAGATTATCTGGCGCCGTCAGCAACACGAGGGCTATAATGCGCCGAAACATTTCGTCATTTAACAAACCAACATACATTTACAAACACCCATGCCAACACGGGACTCGAACCCGCAACCTCGCGGTCTAGATGCCAGCACGCTAACCACTATACCGTTTGGTCGTTCTCATAGGAAGAAGGAAAATATTCGATAACACAAGTTTCAATTTCAGCCAGTCTCATTCGAGTCGATCCTTCTATCGCTATCAAATCTATAGTTAATGCGTATGTTATATATGTTTTCGTGTTAATTGCAATTCACCATATTAAATATTCACGGCAGCAGATTTATGCAGACTCACGGATAAATTTTATATCACGGATAAATATTATAAATTTTATAAGAGGAAGTAAGCGAGTATTAGACGATAGTCAAACATCAACAAGTACACAGACGAGAGTGGTTCCGAAAATAAAATCAAGAAAATATTCTCAAGAATACTTAAATTTCGGGTTTACCAGTACAGAAGTAAATGAAGAAGAAAGGTCATGTGTATCATTTGCTCAAAAATATTTACCGCAGACAGCATGAAACCTAATAAACTTAAACGACATTTAGAAAAGCTTCATAGTGAGTACGTCAACAAACACCCAGAGAATTCTTCGAATTAAAATCATATAAAAAGCAAAAATCATTTTTTAAAGAAACTTTGTCTGTGAATAAAAAAGCTTTCTTTGCATCTTAGAAAGTTTTATATAAAATTGCCAGATGTAAAAAAACTACACACCATTGGTGAAGAGCTTATTTTACCAGCAGCAATTGAAATTGTAGAAAAACTATGTTTGGAGATAATTTATCAAAACAATTGCTGTCCATACCTTTTTCAAATGATACTGTTGCTCGTCGCATGGGTGATATTGCTGAAGATGTACAGTGTCAGCTTTTCTCGAAGTTGCGTGAGAAATTGCTTTCAATACAGCTTGATGAAGCAGAAGATAGTAATAAAGATGCTCATTTAATTGCATATGTTCGATTTTGTGATAATATGTCAGTAGTAGAAGAACTACTTTTCTGCAAACCAATAGAACTCCAAACAACAGCGCTCGCATTATTTGCTATTTTAAATGATTTTATGAACGAGGCAAACATAGAATGGAAAGATTGCGTCGGAATATGCACCGATGGTGCTCGTTCAAGGCCCCGAAGATTCCAAGGTATACAAGCATTAGTAAAACAAAAATCGCCTCAGTGCGTCTGGACCATCGATATAGATAAACAACTGGATAGACTGCTTAACGCTGGGAAAATGAAGCCGTTACCAGATGCCATTGGTGGGATAAAAAATACGGATTGCTGAGGATTGAAAATAAAATTTTGGGTTGTACACAGCAGAAATGTCAATAGTAGACCTTAATTAGTAATAATTTGCAAAAAAATATGTACTCTAGCATTTTACAAGGTTTTTCGCATTTCCATTCAACTATTAAAGTGAACTATGATTGGTTAATCTTCCCACCAGCTTCGCAATCCCCGGCGCGTTTTTCTCTTTGCATTGACAATGGAGCAGTCTATCCAGTTGTTTATCTATATCGATGGTCTGGACACATTGCATGACCACAGAGAAGCTTTGTCTTCGAAAGAAATGAGTCCTGGTATGAATATTTGTTAACTACGGATGTAACCGTAGTAAATTATATAAAAATGAGATCCCTGAAATCGATAATCTTTTCCGCACTTTGTAAAGACATGGGTTCGGTATATTCAGCGTTACTATTTTATTGCGAGGCAAAATGGTTATCACGTGGGAAATTTTGCTACGTGTTTATGAATTAAGAGAAGAAATCGCCATTTTCCTAGAAAAAAAAAAAAAAAAAAAGAAAAAAAAACAGACCAAAAGCCGAGAATTTTCGAGATGGTTTATTTGTGTTGAAATTGAGCTACTTGGTCGACATGTTCGAGAAATTAAATAACTTGAACCTTCAATTCCAAAGAGCAAATGCACATATGTTGGATACGAGTGATAAAGTTAATGCTTTTTGTAGAAAATTGGAATTGTTTAGCAGAAATTTAAAGCAAAAAAACCTAACAATGTTTGCAAATGTGGATGATTGTACTAAAACATATAAGGCTGAAGAAGAACATTTAAAAGTTCTTTTTGTAACCTTTGAAAATCATTTAGCCATGCTGGCAAAGAATTTTAAATAGTATTTTCTTGCTGACGACAAACTGATAACAAGTTACGAGTGGGTTAGGGATCCATTTCATAGGACTCCCGAAGGACTCTCAATTGATGAGGAAGAAAAATTCATAGACTTCACAAGTGGTGAAACCAAAAGACAATTTAGTAATAAATGATTGTTTGAATTTTGGGCAGGAGTAGAGGATGATTTTTTTGCACTAAGAACAAGGGCATTTCGCAATCTATTTCCATTTTCAGTATCCTACCTTTGTGAAACTGGATTTTCTGCTGTGACTTCTTTGAAAACAAAATATAGATCTCGGCTAAATATAAAAACAGAACTGAGAGTGGCTATTTATAAGTCACTAATAATTATTAAATTTGTTTTTAATTTAGTATGTTTTGATTAAGTAAGTTGTTATACTTTATTTGTTAAATATGTCGAAATGTATTTTGTTCTCTAAGTGTATGTGTGCTTTCCTTTCAGTCAGTTAATCAAATTATTTAAATAATATTTTCTCTTGGATAATCTCGCGCCTCCCCTCTAGTGAACTCGCGCCCCCCTAGGGCCCCACAGGTTGAGAATCGCTGTTTTAAAGTGTTGCATATACAGGGTGGTCATAAAAAAAAGCTTCCCCGACATACTAATCCCAAGCGGTTTATCTCCGTTTAACCAATCGGAAAAGAAATTGCAAAAATTGTTTTTTGAAAGTAGGCCCTGGAGATTATGATAATTTAAAACAATAGAGCTCTCACGGTTACGATTACAGTGAGTTGCCATTCGAGGTTTTTCTTTTCGCAAATTGCCATTCGCACACTGTTGCCATTCATCACTTTTCTTTTCATGCACAAACTGATCAGCGCATTGGAAAGCCATAAATTGCATCGGAACGATACACACATGACGAAAATTGGTAACTTAAAATATTTGCAAGGAATAGCAATGTAAAGGACCAATGACAACACAGAGTGAATGGGCATTGACGCACCTTACATAATTCACAGGTCTCCTCTGCATAATTTATCGTTTGCGAAAAGTTGGGCTCATTGAAAACATGTAATTCTAACAAAAGATTTTTCCACTCTTCTCTTGTGATTGGTGCAATGTGTTACGCCACCAATTTTCATCATACATGTATCATTCCAACGATATGTATGATTTTTCAAAGTGCGGATCAATTTGAGCAGAAAAAAGTGGGTGTTGCCATTTCTAATTTTCGACATTTTTTCACTGCAACCACAACCATGAGAGAGCTTTGTTGTTTGAAACCAACACAATCTCGAGCTTCCAATAACAATACCTGAAATTTCCTTTCGTTAGGGGTTCATATATCGGGGAATCATTTGTTTTATGACTACCGTGTATATAAGGTTTCAGTGTTATATTAATTCATCCGAATTAATAACAGTCTGAGAGGCAAATGCAATTTTTGGACCCCATCGAACATAATTCTGAATTTTTTTATAGAAATTGGAGAAAAGTGTGTAGATTACGAATCCACTGGTCTGCCGTGGCAAAAATGGCCGAAACTGGTCAAAAATCTACTTTGAATGAGTTGAACTAAATCCGATAGCCAAATCTGTCCTAACTTGCCAAAAAATGAGCCTTGTTTCGTCTGGTAACCCATAGCACTTTGATTTTCAATGAGAAAAAGCGCAAACGATTTCTGATCTCTGGCTCGGAAAACTTGTATCTTTTAAAAGTAAGCCAAATTGGCGACATCAGTTACGTCATCAGTGACGTAATGTTTATTGCCAATTTGGCTCATTTGTGAAAGATGCAAGTAACCCATAGCCACACATCCGAATCGTCTGCAACCTTCTTAATTGAAAATTAAAGAGTAAGGGTTACCAAATAAAATAAAAAATGCTTATTATTTGGCAAGTTATGGCGCATTTGGCAATTGGATTTAGTTCATCTTATTAAAAGTCGATTATTGATCAGTTTCGGCCATTTTTGCCACGGCAGACCAGTGGATTCGTAATCTACTCACTTTTCTCCAATTTCTATAGAAAATTCAGAATGATGTTCAATGGAGTCCAAAACCTACAGTCGCCTCTCAGTCTGTAAGTAAGTGAATGCTACATTCTATTTATTTTTAAGTACTTTGAGTTAGCGTGGTCTAATCAGTAGGTTACCTGTAGAGTGGGTGGAACAGCTTCTGCCCGCTGTTGTTGAAGCTGCAGCTGCCGAGTCGCTTTGGGGCGGATGTCGCGGCTGCGGGTACTCGCTCTATCTCCAGCTGCACGTCGTAGGGGGAGGCGTAGCTCAGAATGGTCAGTGCGTCCTCGTACACGATGTTCGTGAAAGACACTGTCACGTTCACGATCTTGTCACCTGTCATTATACGATAGACAGTGGTATAGCGACAGCCTACATGGTAGCTAATAATCCATGACAAATCTAACATAACCAACTTATCAATTATCAAATGAAGGGACAAAATAAAGCGTTTGTTAAAATGGCATACAAAGATAACTATTAGCTCATGTACTTTCATTTTAAGATTGAAGGAGTCCTGCATGCGCCCTGCTGGCAGCATTGATAAAAAAGGGGATACAAAAAAAAAAAAAAAAAAAAAAAAAAAAAAAAAAATCACGGTGTGGAATTTAAAAAAAATTAAATATTCATTATGTATATAGTTTTAACTCACCGTTTTCTCCAAAATGGTACGTGTTTGTCCAGCTAGTCTGTTAAAACAATATGACTGGAGAATATATTGTTGCACAAATTGTCTGTTTATAGTTGTAAATAGTGACGTATTATTTTAAAATTATATTGTAATTTATTTTATCTTATTTTATTTATTAACAACTATAATACAGGTTAGAAAAAGGTGGCAACACCTAAAGCAATCGGGAAATTTCGAGATGTTTCTTTTATTTGTCGAGTTGGCTGGATGTTTCGAGAATGTTCTCCCGCGCCTGTATAAATAAGACCGCAGATCGGAAAAGTTTTCAGTTTGACTTTGGAACTCGATGAAAGCTGAACGTTTTGAGTGTGCCTGACCTGAATTATCGCTGAATTTGAAATTGTTGTTACTGAAGCTTGTGCTGCTGCTTGATAGTGATTGCGCTGTTCTTCGATTAAATTGTGTGTGCCTTTGAAGAGTGAATAAATAATTGTTTTTATCCAATAAAAACTGTGCCATCATTGCCTCAGTGGAAAATTCGCAACAATATTATAATTTAGCCAAAAATGTTCTTAAAAAAAAATCCATTAAATGACCTTAACAACAAATACTGTTACGATCGCAACCTGAATTGGTATATTAATAGACATTGAAATACATAGGAAATACACAAATATATGCACTGGATACCTCAAAACTGCACTTTGATTTAGAGAAAATACTGCCTAATTTGCCAGTCTAAAGGTTAAATTTAGTAAAATTTCCCCAAAAAATGAAATATTATAATAAAATGTAATTAACTTAAATCTAATATGGCCTGAAAAACGTACATAAAGGTGCCAGGTCAAGAAATGCGTTGTGACCTTTTTACAAAATTTAATGGCGAACGCTGAGTTAGATCAAGAGAAAATTGTGGGAAAGCACTGGGAGAAAGATGCATTCCCAGAGGGAAATAACTTGTGTTTTGAAAGTACGGTAGGCAATGCGCCTTCGTCCCATGTATCCTTCTAATACTATATTACGTTCGTTTTGGAATAAGAAACTGCCATAATAAGAATTTTTTGATTTTGGTGTTTCTGCGTGGTTGGTTGATTTTTTGGAGTTTTCCCTAATAGCACACATCCTCCCAGGGAGGTCCCTGGGAAGTCATTCGTAGTCCCGGGGATGATTGGGGACTTCCTAAGGACCTCCCTGGGAGGATGTGTGCTATTAGGGTTATTGCTCAATTATGCAAAGCTTTGTTGCGCCTTTTCTACATTGGAATCATTTAAAATTGTGCAGAACTTTTTAGCTCCAATGCTAGAGGGGAGTTAGTGTGAGAAAATAATGTAACCCGAACTTTCAATCTTTGATCGCCTTTCCTTTAAATTGAGAGTTGTCGTTCTACAACAGTCTTTTTTCCAAACTACCGATTTGATTATTACAACAACATTATGTCCTCCAAGCAAATATAGTTTTCTAGAGAAAGAACGATAAAGCGCTTACGTTTCCCTCGTTATTTAATTTTGAACAGACAGTGTCGTCATCTGTTGAGCGCGTAAGAAACTATTCACTCACCCGCCTTGATGAGACCCGATTCCGAGGCGGGACCTCTGTGAAGCACGTCTTTGACAAGAATCCCATCACGCATGTTGCCACAGATGTTGAATCCGAGTCCCGTGAAGTCGTGGCCTCGGAGAGACACGAAGGCGCGTTCGGGCTCCTGTCCAATAAATAAAACATATCACACATCATCGGATGGATAAGAATTGATCACAAAATTGTCTTTTGGTTATCGCTAACTGTAACTGCTGGATGCTCATAAGCAGTTCTCTGAAAGAAAATAATCCCATACTTTCTCCCATCTAATGTTATGTAATAGGTTGCCCTTAGTTACAAACAGCCGCAAACTGGTTGAGAGAGGGGAGTTGTTAAAATTGATCATTATGTAGATAGTTAAGCCTTTTCCGGCTTCAAGTCGATAAAAAAGCATGCACTATCCAGAAGTTACGGTTAGAGTTCAGTGATTGGTGACCTGATAGTTTTTCTAAGTAGGCTCTTGTCAGTAGATGATTATTGACTACTATACATATTTTGGTCTATGGTAAGTGCGACTAAATCCAATTTTTATGACGACGAAGTTTTTTTACGACGGCAATGAAGTTTTTTCTATGAACACATGCCTTAATTACGACTTTATAATTGGCTGGAAGCTACTACAACCCCTTATTGGGGTTGGGGAATTACAACCCTACACTTTGATGTCAGTAACTTTAGCGGTCAAATTTCTTTTCGACGATTTCAAATCGTATGCTTAAATCATAATATTGCGTGTGAATACTTACCACTGAGGCGATGCACGAGTCATCCTGTGCTTTTTTCTTTCCACCTATGAAGCCGAAGTGGTTCTTGCCACCTCTCGCCTTCTTCGCTTTCGCCGACGCCTCCGACAGCTGCTAACAAGAAAAAAATATATATAAATATATGTATCATGCATTTTACTTGTTAAGGTACTTGCCTACGTTGGGAGTACTATTTCAAAAAAACCTTTATATGTAGGAATATTTTAAGTGTCTTTTTATATTTAGTACTACTATAGATTAGTAATACAATGAAAAAAAAAAAAAAATTCAAATTTATTATTATTATTTATCAAAAATTTCAATTTTGCATGCAATTTTGATGAAATATTTCAAAAACTTAAAATAAGATAAATGAAAAACTATTAAGTTTTTTTAGGAAATAAATTATATAGAAATAAACTACATGCTTATATTTAGGTCATATAATACATTAAGAAAAAATATATTCATTAAAACTTATTTTAAGGACAGTCGAAAAATAAGTTAATGATTTTTTGACAATTTTACCGTAATAAAGTCCTCATCTCATAATTATTTTTCATTTGATAACCAACATAATATAATGATAACATCTTTTAGTACCAAAAGCATAATTTTTTTTATAATGATTCAAGAATAATTTTTTGAGCTATGACATTTCAAATTAGCAATATTTGTGTGAATATCAATTCCGAGAAAGATGCACTTAAACTTCAAAATACTCAATTTCTATATAAGCCATATTATTTACGCACTTAAAATGCACTTTCTTCTTCTTCTTTTTTTTTTTTTTTTTTAATTAAAAAGAAGAAAATATTAGTATTTAGAAGGAAATCACTTTTTAATCGGCAACTTTTGGTTTTGGTGTGCTATTTCCGGTTACAATGTACAGTTTTAGATCAGTTGCAAACTTTCATAACTTTTGTTCAAATTAACGTTGAGAAGACAGTTTTAGGAACTTAAAGATTTGGGCTAAAATATTCACGAATAATTTTTTTTTTTGCCAAATTTCACAAGAATCAACCTTTTCAACGTAGACAAGTACCTTAAAAGGAACATCTAATTAGTGGTTGGAGAAAGGAATCTTCAGATGTCTTTCAGAAAGGAATCCTTAACCTTGAAAGGACATAACTGCTAAACAGTGAGAGACAGCAAGAAGAGACAAGTGGTGCCTTGAATAGAAAGGTATGGAATTTTGAATACAACGGTTTGCAAAATTGATTGATGAGTGTAAATTTGATGAAAGTTTCATAATGGTTTACCAATAAGACTCAGTTTCATTTGGACGGATTTGTCAATAAAAACTTTTGATTATGAGTATACTCAAAACTCGTCCATGTATCTTGCAAAACAACTGCACAAAAGTAATCATTTGGGCTGTACTATCCAGTAAGGAGACCATAGGGTCTGTTTTCATGAGGGAAACAATAAACTCATTCCCTTATATTCATATTTTACAACATACACAACACGCACATTTGTCAAATTTCGATATTGTAACTAATTTTGCAAATCTGTGTACTTGAAATTCTATTTCTGCCTATCCAACATCCTACGTGTCTCTTCTTTCTGTCCATCACCGTTGTCCAGTTATGAAGTTAGAAAGTCCTTTTTGAAAGACTTTGCACATATGACTAAAAGTGTAGGTGTAGATGTAGATTAAGAATTCTCGGAAGAGGAATAATGTACTTATTTGTTGCAATTCTATGTCACCAGCCCTCTGAGATGAAAATTCTTAGCAATACATGTTCAGGAAACTGGCAACAGATTTGAAGTTTTCATTTTTTGGTCTTCGAAAATTAAGCCGGATTCACACGCTACCAGTCGGGCCTCCAGTTCTGTGACGTCAGCTAAGCGACCGCTGCGCCGTTTATAGGTGATTACGGGAGAGCGCACATGATTGGTTGATAGGAGTCGCCGGCGCAAGTAAATAGAAAATGTTTGGTTTGCTGGAACCAGTTGCCTGGTGACGTCATTGACTGGCGATCTAAGCTGGAACCTCGACTGGTAGCTTGTAAATCCGGCTTTAGTTTTATAGTTGGTTGGTTGGTTCAACTCCCTAGCTGGGGGTAAAGAAGGAAGGACTATGTGAACGAGTACCAGACTCCGCGTACACTAACCAACTACGAAAGACTCCGAGGAGTGAGTAAAGCATAAGCAGACTAGGGGAACATTGAAAGAATGGCACGATCCACTCTTGGAGATTGGAAGTTCGCCAATGTATTTGATATCATTTATCGAAGTGTCGAGGGAAGTGGAGAGCAAAAGTAGTTGGTAGTTTAAATGCATCGTATTTCTCTGTAAATAAACCCTTTCCTAATTTAACTCTTCATGGATGTTGTTTAGTTATTTATTTAATTTAGCATTGATTGTCAGATAAGTTTACGGTTTTGAAAATAGTTACGTCCGTGATAGGACAATTTCAATGGATAAATAAAAATAAATAAATAAAGAGCTCAGCTTCGCCGATATTTTACCCAAGTTTTAAGTTAAGACAAGAAAAAGCTATCGGACGATCCTATCAATAAGTAAGAAGTCATGATGGATTATCGTATACTTCAAGATAAAGAGAAACTTCTATTTAACCTTGATGAAAGTGTAAAAGAAGCTTGGTTGGATATGGAAGAATTTAACAAAGAAGAAGCACAAAAGGATTTTAATATGACAGTAAAGTATTGCAATAACTGGATAACTATCAAATCGAAAATGTGCTGTCCAATAGCCTCCTAGTCCCTTTTAGTCTAGATCATGAAAGTATGTCCTCAAAATCAAAGTTAGAGGTCGAAAGGAGATCTATTCGGGTGTCCCCTTCCCGTTTAAATTTTGGGCTACCTTCTATAGGTAGTCTAGTTCAGATTTAGCGCTGTTTTACTCGTGTAAGCTTTTGCTCAATGAAAACCAACCAATCAGAAATCTGACTCCCAAATTAAAGTTGTTAATCTTCGTTTTTAAAAATGCATAATTTTATACAAATTCGTCTTTAGAAAATACGTTTTGTTATATTATTAAAAGAGCTCAAATAATAATTTATAGTGTAGTGCACGTGGGCCTAATTTCAACGTATAGTCTTTACATAAAAGACTATATTTCCTCATGATCGCCCGTAATTGAATCAAAATGTATCATCTTCTCTATATATATAAGGCAAAGCCCGCACTCACTGATTCACTGACTGACTCACTCATCACTAATTCTCCCACTTCCCACATAGTCACAACTCTGAAAGTCGGCACAAATATCAACAATGGTAAAAATAGAAAAAGTAAACTATTCCGATCTCGATTAACCCACTTTAAGGGGTCGAAAAGGGGTTAAACGTTCCAAACGGGGGACATTCGAAAATCCTACTTCCCACATAGTTACAACTCTGAAAATCGGCACAAATATCAACAATGGTAAAAATAGAAAAAGTAAACTATTCCGATCTCGATTAACCCACTTTAAGGGGTCGAAAAGGGGTTAAACGTTCCAAACGGGGGACATTCGAAAATCCTACTTTCCACAAAGTCACAACTCTGAAAATCGGCACAAATATCAACAATGGTAAAAATAGAAAAAGTAAACTATTCCGATCTCGATTAACCCACTTTAAGGGGTCAAAAAGGGGTTAAACGTTCCAAACGGGGGACATTCGAAAATCCTACTTCCCACATAGTCACAACTCTGAAAATCGGCACAAATATCAACAATGGTAAAAATAGAAAAAGTAAACTATTCCGATCTCGATTAACCCACTTTAAGGGGTCGAAAAGGGGTTAAACGTTCCAAACGGGGGACATTCGAAAATCCTACTTCCTACATAGTCACAACTCTGAAAATCGGCATAAATATCAACAATGGTAAAAATAGAAAAAGTAAACTATTCCGATCTCGATTAACCCACTTTAAGGGGTCGAAAAGGGGTTAAACGTTCCAAACGGGGACATTCGAAAATCCTACTTCCCACATAGTCACAACTCTGAAAATCGGCACAAATATCAACAATGGTAAAAATAGAAAAAGTAAACTATTCCGATCTCGATTAACCCACTTTAAGGGGTCGAAAAGGGGTTAAACGTTCCAAACGAGGAATATTCGAATGTCCTACTTCTCATTTCATCACAACTCTAAAAATTGGTGAGAATATCAATAAAGACAAACGAAGAAAAAGTAAGTTATTCCGATCTCGATTAACCCACTTTAAAGGGTGGAACAGGGGTTAAACGTTCCAAACGAGGGATATTCGAATGTCCTACTTCCCCTTTCGTCATAACTCTGAAATCTGGTGCAAGTATCAACAAAAACAAACGTATAAAAAGTAAGCTATTCCGATCTCTATTTACCCACTCTAAGAGGTCAAAAAGGGGTTAAACGTTCCAAACGAGGGATATTCGAATGTACCACTTCCCATATGGTCACAACTCTAAAAATTGGTACAAATGTCAACAATGGTAAACATAGAAAAAGTAAGCTATTCTGATCTCGATTAACCCACTTTAAGAGGTCAAAAAGGAAAAAGGGGTTAAACGTTCCAAACGAGCGATATATTCGAATGTCCTACTTCTCATATTTTCACAATTCTGAAAACTGGTGTGAATATCAATAAAGACAAACGCAGAAAAAGTAAACTATTCCGATCTCGGGTGGATCAAGGGGTGGAAAAGGGGTTAAACGTTCCAAACGCGGAATATTCGAATGTACCACTTCCCATATGATCACAACTCGGAAATTTGGTACAAATGTCAAAAAAGATTAAACATAGAAAAAGTAAGCTATTCTGTTCTCGATTAACCAACTTTAAGGGGTCGAAAAGGGGTTAAATGTTCCAAACGAGGGATATCCGAATGTTCCTCTTCCAATGTAGTCATTTTTCTGATATTTTTTTGCAAATGTTAAAAAAATAAGTCATTCCAATATCCATTAACGAATTTTTAAGGGATGAAAAGACGACGCGACATTGAATCTATACGAAGATTAACTTAATGTCTAATTAACTTAATTCCAATACAGCTACTACTTTGAAATTTAGAACCAAGAGCAAACATAAACTCAATAAACTATTCCAGTTTACTATTCACAATTATAAATTTCGTTTAAAATGTCAACAAAGGAAAGTTCCTATTTTGATAAATCAATTTGTCGGGATCGAAATGGGAGCAAACGTCTGAAGTGTAGAATACATGAATGTCTTTTGATCGCTAAAATGCTAATGGTAAAATTTCGTAGCGCAGCACGGGTATCCAGCTAGTCTATATATATACGCTATATAGCAAATACAGTCAACTCGCGATAACTCGAAAACTCATAAGTCGAATATTCGTTTATCTTGAAGTTTTCATTAGATCTCAAGAATATGCCTTGAAAAGAAAATAACTACCGAGTGACTCTCTATAACTCGAACTTCGGATAACTCGAAGAATATGTCCGAACCAAACTCTTGAACTTCCGAGTTATTGCAAGTTGATATGTAAACTGATGATGAATTTGTATTTTTTCTTCATGAAATGTTTTGCCTTGATTTGGGGACAATGACTTTTTTTTGGCGCCATCGAGCGGTAGAAATGAGCTCACTACACGAAATCGGCTGAATCATTATAAATAAGTAGCCTTGGCTACTATAATGACGATGAGACTGCGTTTTTAACATTACTCAAATGTAGCACAGAACATGTACTCGTGAACACTCATATATGCATTTCAGATTCGTTGATATAATTATAAGGCAAAGTTTATACCGTGCCTAGCTTCAAAGAAGATAGATCTTTGCATAATAATAATACTTCTGTTTAAGAATTCTTGAATGTTCCTGAAACTTATCCGAATATTCCTGGGGATTTTCGTTTAAGGCTCCTGGCAGCAAAAGAAATAACAGCAAAATGTTCCCGCGAAGTTCTTCGCTCTTATGTTTTGTGATTTTTGGATAAAATGAGTTCATAGATAAGAAGCGAGATGTAAGCAACATTTTTTTTTAGTTCAATTAGAAAGTTTACCTTGGATGATCGGAGGGAGTTCTTGTTGTTCATGAACTGTTTGTTCCTGCCTGGAAATAAACAAAATACAAATTGAATTAGTACTAACAAGTGGAAGAACCTCTAAGACTGCCCCATGTATCTAATGTTTCGTATTTTGGGCCGAATATATTACCAGATGCAATGACAGCTCATAAGAGGAAGTCATACTAAGGATCATTCCCTATATTCGCTGTGTTACAATCTACTAGCCCAGTGCATTTAGAAACTACTTTCTTTAAACCTGCGAAGTTTAGTGAGTAGGTACGAAAAAGATCACTTCATGAAATAACATAAGTTGTTTTCATTTAATGTCAATCTATTATAAATGAAAATTAAAATAGCAAAAGACAAAACCAGGTGGAGTCACTGCATATGCATAGTAGGGTGGATCGTTCTTCTATGGAGAAAAAAAAATATTATTAATCAAAACCTACCTATGGGGAAAAGATGTTCTATGATATAGAGATTAGGGAAAAATAATAAAAAAAATTAATTTTAAAATTTTGCACTGCCACAAAGGGGTGAATTTTCGAAAAAAATGCAAAAAGTCATAATTTTCGTTAAATGATTTTACACTAAAAATAATTGTTTTTTACAATATAAATCCTAAAAAAGTGATGATTGAATAATTAGTAGTACAATGTACATTTCAACCTTTTTTTACCCAACTCCCTCCCACCCATATCACCGTTGAATCGGCCCTACAACCCTATAGTGTAGTTGTCAGCGGCTTACGGAATTCGACGCCTAATCGTTGAGCGCTGTTCTTGTAAAGTAAATTAAATTACAATTTTATTATGTGACATTTGTTTGTTTGTGTACTTGGACTAATACTGTACTGTGGCGTTGTTAAGAAAAGGCATGATTTGTCCTATATTTGGGTCAGGCTGTAATATGCCCACGATTATGCTTCCTACGTACGAAAAACGTAATAAAGTGCGTATATTGGCATTCAAAAAGCAAAGTACAGTGTATTTAAATACACTTTTCTCCGCACGTCAATAAGTTGCAAGTAAGTTAGGAGAGACCTGGAAACGAGCTTTAATACCAATAAATGACCACTACAGCATTTTGAGAAAAATAAGTTCATACTACGACAAATATCGCGCTTTCAAAGCTAGAAAAATAACTGAAAGCTATCTCAAGGAAAGCACATCGTAAGTTTTGTTCATGCGTCGATTAGGTTGTTTTCAGATTATCTGGCACCGTCAGCAACACGAGAGCTATAATGCGCCGAAACATTCGTCATTTGACAAGCCCACATGCATTTACAAACACCCATGCCTTACACGGGACTCGTACCCGCAACTTCGCGGTCTAGAAGCTAGCACACTAACCACTATACCGTTTGGTCGGCTAGGTCATGCGTCGACAATGACATAGATACAACAATGTTGGTTGCGATAATAGGTAGTCTGTCAACACAGGTATCAAAGAAGGTGTTATACGAAATATGGAACTGATTCTGAAGCGTCCACTACAATGGTTTGTGTGCCAGTTACAAGCCAAAGATTGACCGTATGTGAGATACTACCTGTAGTTTCATTCACGTAAACCCAACCTATGCGAACTGACTAACAAGAAAGACTTAAGTACTTATCAACTGTGCTTAATGGAAATTTGTGAAGCCATCACTGCGGACAAAGCAGCGAAGGGCTGTTGAAGAGAAACTCTGGAAAGATTCGCCACTCAAGGTGGTTTACAACCCCCAACAGAATTCTTATGTTTTATTTGACTTAGAAGAAGTCCAACCAAAGCTTTATTGAGATTAATTACGTTCATCGTAAAAGTCTAGGCACCAATGTGATTCAAGATCAAAACCAAACAATAGGTAATCTATGGTGCAGAGCATTTGCATTAGTCAATCTTTCTATCGCGTTATTTCTCAATTGATTTGAAGAAAGTCATTGATCCAGTAATTTTTGAAACGGGGGTTTGGGCTTTCCTGAAAATATCCTGATATCAATGCTAGCTGACGACAGAAATAACACTAAGGAATCGGTCCTCCAAAGAATTTTGAATGTGCACAAAGTCAAACGGTCTGCTGCAACCCAAACCCTTTTAGCGATTAATATCTGCATCTTAAACATACCAACTTTTGACCCTTGTGTGACAGATTATGTAAACTAGTGACGTGCGATGCACCGTCACAAACTTGATTAAGTGGGAGAATGTGACAGAACGATTTAGTGATGACATGATTTCAGAAGCAATAGTAAACCCAGCAATCATTTCTAGAGCAATATTACCTACTATCAAGGGTTTTCCCAGTCACACTCAAGCTACAGAACGAATAGTCACAGAAGCATTTTCTGCTGTAAGCGGATCATACAGAAGAGATGGGTTAAAAAGAAATAGCATGGAATCACGAAACCTCAATCCAGTTTTCAACACCAAACGTGATTACAGTTCACTGTAATTCCGAAGATTTTTTGACTTTTCTTGATTTAATTCTGAAGAAGCTGTAATATGTTCCTAAAGCTTTTTTTTCTGTAACCATTTAGTATATGTCCTTTCATTCCAATAAACATTTAAAAGTACTAAAGGCATGTTTCACTTAAACAAAAATCACTTTGACATTTTACCATTAAAAAGCTTAAATACCAAAACTTCATCCCCCTTGCAAAGAGCTTAACATAAAATTTATTATTTTTATTTTATTTTTCCCTTAATTAATGTACCTCAAAACATCTTTTCCGTACAGGTAGATTTTGAAATTCTTCAGAAAAAAAATTCAATTGACTTCGACTTTTTGCTATAAAAAAGCTCAAATACCTAAAATTCATCCTCCTTGTGGCAGTATTGAACTTAAAATTTAATTTTTTTAATTATTTTTCCATGTATCTATATACCATAGAACATCTTTTCCCCATAGGTCGGATTTGAAATTCTGAAATTTTTTTTTTTGATCCACCCTAATGCATAGACGTAAGGTTTTGAAATATAAAATAAAATATATTAGACGCTATTTTCAAGTTTCTAATATACGTCATTTCATTAAGTGAGCATTTTTGTACCTACTCACCAAATTTCAAGACTTTATACAAAATAGTATCCAAATGCACTGGGCTAGAAATTTGTAACACAGCGAGTATAGGGAAGGATCTTTAGGACTTCTTCTTAACTTCGATTTTGAATGTTTGTGGATGGCGGGCAAATCTGTAAAGCCCTAAATAGTAGAGGTCGGAAATATCGATACTATATCGTTGCATCGAAAAAAATATCGATATATCAATACACGATTTTTTTTATATTTGATTTTCAATTTTGCCAGAAACGAAGTTTTTCGTGGCAAATTTCTACTTTTCATGAATTCATTCCAAAATTGTTTTAATAAATAAATTATAAAAGTTGCTTTTATAAATAAATTATAAAAATTGTTTACAAAAGTAAATTATATTATCAATCAGAATAATTAAAATACATTTCGATCTCAATGCATAAATTTACATTTATTTTTAAAGAAAATTTTTTGAAAAGTAGTTTTATCGCATATTTTGTTGATAGAGATGTTTTTAATATTTAAAATTAGATGCAAATTCCAGGCACACGTTGGCAACAGAAACGGCGCTATGTTAATGACTACTAATAATTGATCTTATATTTCCATTATATTATGTTTTCTTCTTGGTTAGGGTGCCATTTTAACTGTCTCTCAGCCAAGTCTAAACTTAAGTTTTGAAGTTTTTGAAAAGAAAATAAAGAAAATCGAAAAAACACATGGAACTACAAAACGATTATCAAAAAACTAAAAATGTTTGAAAATATCGATATATCGGTGACCTGTATCGATATTTTTGCTATCGATACTTTAAAAAAAATATCGATTAAAATATTGTCGTATCGATATATCGCCGACCTTTACTAATTAATCATCTTGCGTCATCCAATCAGGCTGAAACTTGGCATATAGATTTGATGTCGATGACAATGCATTCTATCAAATTTTGGCGACTGTCACTGTCACTAAAAGGTCGCTTTATGGATACTAATAAACTAACTTGCCGTCATCTAATAGCGCTGAAATGGCATTTAACCGATCATTGAAGAAACTCTTACCTGTTGCCTAAATTTAATTACATTATACTACTGATGTGGATTTGTGTCATTTGCCGTTTTTATATTTTCATCAGTCATTTAACAAAAATGGTAAATTTGGCGACATTTTTTGCGTTAATTCTTGTATGTTTTTTTTCCCCCCTTTTTCTTTAAAAAAGAAAAACTCAGCCAAAATGATGATTTTGGCGTTATACTTTTCGATAAGTCTTTTATTATCCTTTCCTGTAAGTGAAACAGAGGAGAAAAGAAAAAACGATCGTTGGTGAGATATGCTCATGGAAAGAGAACTCTGTGTGAAATGCATTCGTTTTTCAACTTTTTACGCCATTAAATCATTTTCACAGGAATTTCGGAGGAGGTGGGGATGTTTAGAACACCTTAAGATACATTACCACGGTGATTTTGAACAAAATCGTTGTAGCCGCTTTTTAGTAATTACTAAAAGATATGAACTGTTCGAAAATCGATTTTGAATGAGTTGTAATAAATCCAGTCACCAAATATGTCCGAGGCAAATAAATAACCCCGTTTTGAGGTTAGTTGTCAATGTGAAAAATGCTATCTTTTGACTATTCATAAACTAGGCTAATTTCGATCACTGAAAAGTCGTTTGCTACGCAAACCCATGTTTAAAATTTTGAATAATATCCCCGTCAATACAACCCTCCTCTCTTTCGAAAAATAAAATATTTTCCCGGTTAATACCCATCTTCTTCATTCGAGAAACTAATGCGGGGCTGTTTAAGAAAATGCTGCAAATTAAGATATCGATATGATATTAAGCTACATCGTTGCTTACGGGAATTATAAAAACTGAGAACAATGTGTTCTTGGTGTCTGCATTTAATTTTAAATATTAAAAACATCTCTATCAGGAAAATATTCGGTAAACTATTTTTTAAAATTTGTTCAATAAGAAAGAATGAGAATTTATACACTCACATCCAACTATCTTTTATTTATTCTGATTATAACAATTTTATTATTTATTTTTTAAAACAATTTTGGCAACAGGAAAGAGTTTTTTCAATGATCGGTTAAATGCTATTTCAGCTCGATTGGATGACGGCAAGTTGGTATATTTGTGCACCGTAAAATCGACCTTTTAGTGACAGTGGCAACCCTAAAATTTGATAGAATGCATTATCATCGACATCGAATCTATCGGTTAAGTTTCAGGCCGATTGGATGACGGCAAGGGGGTTAATTAGGCCTTCGCAAATTTTCCCGCCATCGACATACCCAGCCACACGCACAAAATCGAAGTTAATATAAAGGATATAAAAATGAGGTAGAGTGGACACTAGCCTGCAGTTCCATCCTGTTCGTCCCCTTCTTGATTGTTCCGAAAGTAAGGATTGTCGAAGGCGAAGTCTGACGGGTTCTTCTGCTGTTGCTGTGTTTCAGACCTCCTCGTGCCTGCATTGCGCCCTGGAAGGATTGAAACAAAAATGTTGAAATATAAAACACTCAATCCGTTTGAAAACTACTAAAGAAAAATAACGTTAACTTTTAAGGAGACTTGGTACCCTTCAAACTTTTTTTTTATTTAAACTTTTAAAATTATAATTTTTACATATTTGGGAGTGTTATTAAATAAAAACTAAATTTTATTTAAAAAAAAAAAATTCACATAGTGCTGTAAATTTTCATTTTTTTTTTTTTTTTTTTTTTTAATTCATCAAATTTAAAATTCGATTTTTTTTTCTTCTCATTTTTCAATATTTTTTCCTGATTTTTAAATTTTTTTAAAAGTAATATAATATAAATTTTTAGGCATTGGATTTAGAATAAGTAAAATTGATTTCGATAAAAACGATAATTACTGCACCTATATTTTTAAAAAAAGCGTAAAAAACGGGTATTTTTCAAAATTTAAATTTGTAAGAAAAAAGTTTTTATTTAATTCTAAAATTCATGTCTATTTTTGCCAAATAGGTATTGAAAATGACGCAAAAAAAAAAAAAAAAAAAAAAAAAATCAATTTATTTTATTTATATATGTGGAAGTTTTAACATTTTGAGTAAGGTGAGAATTTCAAAAATCACGAACTGAGAAAAATACGTTCGAAACATCAAAGGAGCTGTTGCAGCAATGCTAAATTCTCCATAAAAACATAGTTTTTCTGTAATTGCTATCGGATCATCTTAAAAACTTGCCAGAATAAGGGGAAGGTTTCAAAGATTATAGACACGTAAATAAATAGAAAAATTATAGTATTATTTTTTGTGAAAACAAGGGGTACCAAGTTGCCTTAAATGTAGTGACACTGAGAAAAAGTTATTTAAAGTTTTCAAATGTACAAAAAACAAAAACAAAAAAAATCCCACCTTTTTATGGTATATATCATGCTATTATAAAATTGTATTATACTAGTTTGTATAAAGATATAAGTTTTTTTTTTATTAACAAATACTGTTACTTATAGCTTGTTACTAATACTGTTACTTAATATTTGGTCAGCTTATAGCTTTGGAGGAACTTTCTTTTAAGTTAAATTTCTATTCTTCTTTCATATAGAGAAAAGTTATTTAAAAACAAAAAACATTTTAAAGTTCTTTATTAATTTAATATGAAAGTATGCACATTTAGAAAAACAATTTAAATCTAAATAAACAGTTATGTATATAACGTTGAATTATTACTTCAATTGAACTCTTATTTCCACTTAAAATAAATAAGTCGCAGAATATTCATTAAAATAAAATAAAAAATTGGACCATCGTTCATTGTTAGTGTTAGGAAGTATAAATTATTTCTTTACTAGTTAATATTTTTTAATATAAGATAGTAAATTATAAAATATATCTTTGAGGGGAAGGGGGGGGGGGGCATTTGTCACCAACTTTTAGGTATCCAACCACTTTTTCTCCTACTTCCACCACTGTGTAGAGCCCAATTGCAGCATATGCCCATCAACATCAGGATAAGGTCCAACAATTTGAGAGGATCAACAATTTGAAAGGATCTTCAATTTATTATGCTTAAACTGAATCGATCTATTTTGATATTTTAAATTAAAATTTGAAATCAAATTAAGCGAAAAAATTTCATTTTTGTTTCTTTTAAAAATACATTTTTACGTTGAGGGCAAATCCGTTTTTAAAAATACCATCACTATATTTTTGGATTTTCAAGTTGTGATTTGATATTATTTTGAGTGATCTCTCTAAAAATATCTATACACCATTTTCTAGCAGAAGGCTTTCTAATGGATATGTTCCTATTAAAAAAAGCATCAGTAACAAGAAAAGGAGTAGATTATTGTAAACCAATACTCTAAAATTTAAATACATTAGCACAACCCCTCATAGTCATAGTAATGGGGGAGGTCAGCTGAGCCTAGGTGCTGATTCCACTAGGGAATATTGCAACAACCCCTTTATTTTACGACACCCCTGTCAAAAAAAGCCAGATTCCTTAAGAAAGTTCAAAAGGCTTTTGACAGGTTCCTTGTGGATTGTATCAAGTTCTGTTCCAAGATCTACGCTTGAGTGCCTAATGTGAAGAAGAGCTTCACATTCAAAAAGTATATGGTGGGCGGTTTCCTCCACCATATTGCATTTCCTACGTAAAGGTTCTTCTGTAAAGATTCCCATTCTATGAAGGTGTTTTCTTAGGTGATAGTGCCCCCCCCCCCCCTGTAAGAAATCCAAAAATCACCCTCATCTTATCCCTGCTAAGACGCAGGATCTGAGATGATAGTTTCATGGAAGGTTCTTGGATTATAAGCCTCGTTTTTTTTTTGATCGGTGGTTTGTTTCCACCTTTTTGTGGTTTCTTTAAGAATTTTTTTTCTCCTATCACTCTTTTTGCAGTCTTCTTAGAGATCCCGCAAAAAGGTTCAGGGCTTAAAGGTAGGTCTGCAGTTCTCAGTTTAGCAAGCTTATCAGCAGTTTCGTTTCCTTCTACACCAATATGTCTTGGCACCCATATAAGAAGGATCCTATTATGGGTCCCCAAGTCTTGTAGAAGGTTTCTGCATTCCCAAACAAGTTTGGAGCCTATTTGAAATGAAGCACAACCCCTCACTCCTGTGAGAATATTTGAGCATTTTGTTTGTCAAAAGTTCAATTAGAAGGCTAAAACTTCTTATGTTGAAAATTTTAGAGCTATACGAAGTCGCTTTGTAAAAAAATAATTACAAAAAAACTAATTAAAACTTTAACATTATGCTTTTTAAAACTCCAATTAGAAGGCCTAATTAAAAAAAAGCCTAAGGACTAATTAAAATAACTAATTAAAACGTTAACATTATGTTTTTTAAAATTCCAATTAGAAGGCCAAAACTACTTATGTTGAAAATTTCAGAGCTGCAGCCGTATTAAAAGTCATTTTGTAAAAAAAAAAATAATAATTAATTTAATAAATTAATTAAAAAAACAAATTAAAATTTTAACATTCTTTTTGTCAAGAATCCAATTAGAAAGGCGAAACTACTTATGTTGAAATCTTAACAGTTGTAGCCCTACTTCAACTTGCTTTGCAATTTTTTTTAAAAATAATTTTAAAATAATTAAAATGTTAACATTCTTTTTATCAAAAGTTAAATTAGAAGATCAAAACTACTTATGCTGAAAATTCTAAAGCTCTACGTTTATTTTAAGTAGCTTTCTATAGAGGGACAGACAAACAGATAGATACACAGACTATGTTTTATTATAATAGATGCTTGAATGAGTGGTTTTATAAAAATTTTGACGTTATTCAAAAGTACTCAAAGTATTGACAGAATCACAGTCCATAATGTATTTATGCATTCTACGGGCAATTTGATTTACATGAAATTATTTATTCATATTAAAAAATATTGCAACTGAAAAGCATTTCAACACTGACCGCATCATAAAGTTCTTCAATTTTGAGTTCAATGGGTTTTAATTAAGTCATAACTATGGAACAAGGAGAACGTATCCCAAAAATAAGGCGCTGAATTTAGAATACCAAACAGAATGTACTGTTTACATTGTACACAATATATTTTGTTTGGCATTCTTATTTACTACCTCTAATATTCCTCATTTCAAGTCGTGTCACCACAAAGTGTACACTGTACACTTTGTGGTAACATGAGTTGAAATAAGGGAATATATGGGTCGGCTGAAAAAAAGACAGAGCTTTGCCCTTAAGATAGTTTGATTTTCACTCGTTAAGAATTCGGGACGTTTTCTCTGCATAGTTCTGTTTAAGATTAAATACGTTATTTCAAGAGCAAATCATAACTTTTTCATAAAATATCCGTTGACGTGCTTTTGAAATGAACTGAAGGGCCACGGCAAAGAAAGATCACAGTTCAATTTTTTTCAAAATCGAGGTTTCTGCAAGGTTATAGGTGATAGTTCAACCAAGCAAAATCCTCTGGCAAATAAATGTGGTACGTGAGATTTTGAGCAACCCTGATACAAGCCTTCAGACTTGAAACTTTAAATCAGCTTTTCTTCTTTTCAGATTATCTGGCGCCGTCAGCAACACGAGGGCTATAATGCTCCGAAACATTCGTCATTAGACAAGCCAACATACATTTACAAACACCCATGCCTTACACGGGACTCGGAACCCGCAACCTCGAGGTCTAGAAGCTAGCACGCTAACCACTATACCGTTTGATCGGCCAGCTTTTCCGGAGAATTGAGAAAACGGACTCTGATCTTTCCTCGCCGTAGCCCTTCAATTGTATTCGCTGGGTCACATTGCTTGACATTGCGAGAAATGTCAATAAACATGAGGCTGTCCGACTCTAAAAATATTGACGTCGTTATCTGAGCTAAAAAGTTGGAGGACGCAAATCCTGAAACATTTTCTACGTTTCGACACCTTTTCGATTGATTTCGACATTCTCGAATTTAGTGTATAAAAAAAAAACTGCCTCGTTTTATGAATCGAGTACTGCGCAGTCTCACATCGTTTCAATGTCGTCCTGACCATTCACGGGGGCATAATGTCCGTCCAGACAATGTCCGGAAAAAAAAAGAGAGAGAAACGCCGGCTCATTGTGGTCATGGTTGGCCGGAGTCCACTTCCCATGTCCGAACAAAGTGCTTCCTTTTCCACCACCACCACCATGATTCTTCATTTGTCAACATCCTGATGGGTGAAGCGGACAAGAAGCGGAGAGATTTTGCAAAACGTAATCCTTGGTCTGCTTAACGCGAAACGAGATGCCATTTGTGTATGATGAAACGGTATGTGTGCCACAGTACAAGGAACACAATGCGTTATTCGTTTACTGGGCTTATTGAAATATCTGTTTTTAAGAGAAAGTCCTTGTAAGGAGGCAGAAGGTCTGCCCTATACTCGCTATGTTACTATCTTCTAACCCAATGCATTTAGAAACTACTTAGTATAAAATCTTGACATTTGGTGAGTAGAAGTATGCGCCAGTTGAATATTTCCAAAGGATACTTTCACCCGCTCTCTAAATTTAAAGGGGTATTTTTAAAATCTAAAGGGTATTTTTTTTAAACTAAAATTTTTTAAAGCTAAAGCAAAATATTTTTTTTTTGTTCAAAATTAATAAAATCCAACAATAATTCTGCTCGATCGCGATTTTGCGTATCAGAACGGAAATATGCTTTTTAAATACTTACTAAAAACACTTGATGGTTATAAACCTTAAACCAACTATCAACATTATACTGCCCGCATTGGTGTCCCGCAAAAATTATTGGCAAATGCCGCTAATACCCGAAAACGATCTTGTAGATGTCGCTGACGCCTCGAAAACTATCGGACAAATGACGGCGAAGTAAAACTTGACGATTTACTATATACCAAATACATAAAAAAAATCGCAGGCCTT
The DNA here is from genome assembly GCA_963978545.1 of Linyphia triangularis. Taxonomy (NCBI): domain Eukaryota; kingdom Metazoa; phylum Arthropoda; class Arachnida; order Araneae; family Linyphiidae; genus Linyphia; species Linyphia triangularis. Next base: position 98,739,136 of record OZ021724.1, on the reverse strand, counting down.
AGGCGAAATGATTTGAACTTCTGTACCAGTCCTACTAGCACCAAAAAAACATCACGATTAGATGTGCGGATGGCATAGTGTTCATCTACATTTTCCATTCACTTTTTTTTCTCTATTTTGTGCAAAATGGCATGTGAAAAAGCCGGCGAAATACACTTAATCAAGGAACGTACGAAATGGCCATTCGTTCTAACTAGCACTTGGAAATTGTGGGACGGTCAACTACAATCCAACTTTTAATAACGTACGTGGTATCAGCAGCAGCCATTTAGTGACTCCAGTCAGTCACTGGTCTGTGTGAGGCACGTTTGAACATAAATACGCATGCGTGACAGGCATTTCGATTTCGGAGGGGGTGACCCGCATACACTGAGCCCGTATATTGCATTCCATTTGGAAAATAAACGGAAATTCTGCATATTTTCAGAAAAGGGCGTTATTTTCAAAGAAAAAGGCCAGGGAGGTAGCTTCGCCCTTTGAAAAATGGCAAGTATAATTTCTGAATTTATAAAATGGAGGATTATTTTTAAAAATTTAACCATGATGTGCCGATGCGTGAATTCACGTATGAGGTTAATTCTACAGGGTGGCTACAAAATTCAAGAAAAAAAGTTCCCTGATTTCCCTGACAGATTTCTAAAAAATTCCCTGATTTTAGGGCAAACTTTTTTTCAAATTTCTCCAATTTTGTTAGGTTTTCCAGATATCTAGACAACCTGATCAAATAGAACATGTATGCTAAATAGATAATATGCAATTTTTTAAAAAATAGTTTTGCTGGTAATGAAAAGTTTAAATTATTCCGTAACATTAAACTTCTAATGGCTTACCACTACAAATCGCCATGTAAATAGAGCCAAAATATGGATGAACGTGCCTTAAACGATACAAAATTTCCCTGATTTTCATGAAATTTTAAAAAGTTCCCTGACATTTCCCTGATTTTTTCCAGAATCAGAAAGCTCCCTGACATTTCCCTGATTTCCAGGTTTTCCCGGTTCTGTGGCCACTCTGTTCTATGGGGTGACATTGAGTTTCAATAAGTGTTCACGCGGATTTTACGCATTTTGGCGAATTCTGGTGAGTAGGTACGAGAAAGATCACCTAATGAAATGACACCAGTTGTTTTCATTTAATGTCTATCTATTATAAAAGAAAATTATAATAGCAACAGACAAAAACAGGTGGAGCCACTGCATATGCATTGACGTAAGGATTTCAAATATAAAATAAAATATATTAGACGCTATTTTCGAGTTTTTAATTTATGTCATTTCATTAAGTGGTCATTTTTGTACCTACTCACCAAACTTCAAGGTGGTTATTGAAAGTAGTTTCTTAATGCACTGGGCAAGAAGATTGTAACATAGCGAGTATAGGGAATGATCCTTACTAGGACTTCTTAAATTACTATCTTTGCTTTGTACACTACGCCATCGTTTGGGATCGAATGCATCCGGAATACCGCACAATGACAGGGTTTTGCCCCTGGAAATGGGCTTCAAAAGTTGGTCCTAGAGTTGAGTCCAGGATCGAATTGAGAAAAATGTCCCTACAGCAGAGCATAGCAGATGGGATTCCCCCCCCCCCTCCCCGATAATTGTTGGTGTTATTCAAATTACTGACAGTTATGATTACCGCCTTTTTTAAATTGCTAAGATATTAATATTTTAATAACAAATGAGTTAATAAACTATATTATAATAGTTTTGGCCTTTGATTAAATGCTCCGAACAGAATATTAAATGTCACACAATAATACATGCATTATGCAACAAAAAAGAAAGGGGAAAAAAAAAAAAAATTTAGTAGATTCGAAATGTTTAAATGAGTTCGTAGTAACTACAAATACAAACAAAATGAGTCATGTTTTATTACATTTGGTATTTTTGTTTGGCCAGTAGCTTCTACAATGTGAAGGGAGAACAAGAAGCTGAAAACTTGAAAACATTCCCCTATCAATAATACCGATTTTAAAGATTTTGTGTTTATTTCTCCACACCCTTGCCCAGTCTTTACAGTAGGTAAAGAAATCGTTAATAGTCGTTTTTAGTGTTCTACTCAAAACCACGTATTGTCACTTCGATTATTTATGTATTTAAATATCTCGGTATTGACACTTTATCGGTGTTTTTGCCTGTTGGTGTTGCAACGCTACCGTGTTCCTATGCAGACAATCTGCTCTTCTTTGGATTCATCAAGTTTAAGATACGTGATAGAATAGAGAACTATATGGGCAAATACAGGGTATCTATAAAATGTTAGACACATTTTGATGTTGAATAATTCATAAAGTAGTGAAGATATAAACAAACGTAAGGCATTTATACACAGAATAACTCATAAATTTTCATTTATTGTGAACGTTGCCATAGAAAATTTCATTTTCCCATTTGAATACCATTTCTTTTGTAAATATCGTCTGCTCTTGTTATTAATTTTGTGTTTTTCTTGTTTCTTTTGCAAATATCGTCTGCGCGCGTTATTAATTGTATGTTTTCCCCTCTTGGCCACCCAAATCGCCTGATATAATGCCGTCTTGACTTTTTCCTTTGGAGATTCGTAAAGGACATCGTTTAAAGGAGGAAAGTGTCGATGACTTAAAGACCAGGATTACAGCCGCAATAGCCTCAGTGGATGCTTGCCCGGTCCTGGCGCGAAATTGACTACAGTCTTGATATTCTCTTTGCAACGAACAGCGCATATGTCCATTTACAAGGGCCATAAAACTTCTTGAGTCTATCTAGCCATTAGTGTTATCAATTTAAGTTTATCTTCATTATTTTATGAATTATTCAACATCAAAGTGTGTCCAACATTTTATAGTGTATATTAGGACACTCACTAGGGTATGCGTCTGTTAATCAGTGTCAGTTCAGGTCCATCTATGATGGGAACAATGAATGTTAAATATCCATATTGGCATTTTGCATTGTCCAGTTTGAAACTGGTCCGGCTAATTTTTTTTTTCATCTCCGGTTCCTATCCACTGTGCTTTCTAATATATATGTTGATGAAATGGCGTTCGAAAAACTTTGTTTTGAATATCATTTGTTGAATGAATTGGAATAGAATCTCCGAGTCAAACCAGTCGAGTTTCAAAACAACTCGCCACGGACATTTTGTGAAAAAAGAATACAAAACCATTCCAGGTGAAACCCCAAAACTTATTACTGATGATTAATAGAAAAATCTTCCTGATAAAGTGTTTACTACTTTTAACTACAAGCTGCATGACCCGACGGTAATGGATTAATATTTATACGACAAAATATTTTTTTTTTCTAAAGAGGACATGTAATTTGCTTTGAAAAATAACAAAAGTTTATATCTTCGGTTAAACGTAGTTCATAACATAAACAAGCTCATTCAATGGTAAAAATGTGCTAACTATAATTTATATATACTATCCAGTTTCCTATAGAGACTGATTCAGTAGATTTCAAGTTATAATAAAAAACCTTCTTTCTCTTACTTTCTCCAGTTTGATCGCTCCCATAATCACAAAACAGTGACATTTACTTTTCTTAATTAGCTCATAAGAAACACCATCTATAACGGTAATTTCTGGATATTTCATACAGCGGATGGAATAAAGATTTTTTATACTCAAATTAAATAATGCTAATTTAACTTAAAAATGAACATTGCAGCTAACATGAAGACCAAAAGACCACTGTTTACCGGATCATCGATATAGATAAACAATAGCTGGGAAAATGAAGTCGTTAATCATTTCCCGTTGAGTGGACAAAAATACTAATTGCCAAGGATTGAAAATAAAATTTTGGGTTGTACATAGCAGAAATATCAATAGTAGACCTTAATTAGCAATAATGTGCAAAAAATATCTACTCTAGCATTTTGCAAGGTTTCTTGTATTCCAATCCAACTGTACAAGTGAGCTGTGATTGGTTAACCATCCACCCATCATCATCATCAACCAACGACGCGTTTTTCTCCTTGCAATAACATCGGAGCAGTCTATCCAGTAGTTTATCTATATCGATGAACTGGACTCATCGATGAGTGGCAGAATGTTCGCCTAATCAGGGGCGCAACCAGAAAATTTCTCTGTGGTAGGGATTTTCAACCCAGCCCTAATTTTTCTACAGTATCTCTATGCATAAGAGATAACAACTATGCAGAACTTCAATATTTTTGCAGTTTATTTATATATTGTTACGAATTTTTCTCTGAGGAGATGATGACACAGCTTTTGCTACATAAAAACTATAATTTATTCTTCCTTTGAAGGCTCACAAAACTCTTCCGAACAGCAAAAGCAATTGCTATAAAACTTCAATACAAGCTTCGGTACATACAACTTCGAACACAGTGATAATGAAGGCACAACGAAAGTAAACAAAAGATCCAATGCTTTCCAAACAACGTCCAACACTCGATTGATTTTCTGATTCCATTTTCCACCTCTTTTTATAGTTTCGCGGCAGAAATTTCTTGCAAAATCTAGCCAACCAATCACGCCTCGAAATTTCCCGATTGATTTAGTTAGATATTACCACCTATTTTCTAACCTGTGTTATCGCTATTAAGAAATAAAATAAAATTGAACTTTAAAAGAAGTGCGTCACCATTTACAATTACTATATACCAAAAATTTGAGTAACAATATCACCTACATATGCCAAAATATTATATTGGTGTTTGTATAGTTTTCGAGTTGTACAAAACAACTCAACATGGATCCCTTTATATTATCTAGATCCAATATTATCCATATTTTTTAGATTGTAAATTAAAATAAATTTTTTGTTTGTTTAAATTCAATAGAAAAAGAGCAATATTTCAGGTAAACGGACAAACACTATACTTAACTTCAACTTAACTAGACATCACTTAGACGGTAGATCGTCACAGTGCTCATAGGTATTTAATCCATTTTGGCGGAGTGAAGACATAATTCTTGCCAAACCACAACCCTGTAGAGAACAAAAGGCTATAAGGTTTGGCGAGAATTATGTCTTCACTCCGCCAAAATGGATTAAATACCTATGAGCACTGTGACGATCTACCGTCTAAGTGATGTCTAGTTAAGTTGAAGTTTAGTATAATATCAGACTAATTTCACTATACATTTATGGCACTTAGAATACAAGGATATATAGCACATAAACAATCAGTTATTTATTTCAAAGTTCTTGGACCTAATAGGTACTTTTGTGCGGTAGAAAAACTCTGACTGAATAATGATGGTAGTTTAAAAACGTACGTGTTTTAAATTATTTACGATTGCTAAATGTTTCTTTTTCAATCATAGCAAATCGTCGGCATGTTAGCTGATTTGTTATGATTGGAGAGGATCGTAGGGGAAAGGGGGAGGGGGGGGGAAGGGTCTGACCCTACAAACCCTTCCCCTGCCTAATATATGCGACAGATCTCTGCTTGTTTCTCTACAATCTCTGTAGTTTTCAAACACTGAGTATACACGGTGACGATTGCGACAAATAGTCTAGCCAAATGCCTCTTGGGAATTTTTAGGATATTTTTTCATTCGAAAAGCAAATGCGAGGCAGTTTCATTTCGAAAGACCTCCCGGAAGGTATTTTCTTAATATTTGGGCAACTCTCTATCAGATCCTGCTTTAAAAGTGTCCAGTATCGAAATGTCGTCAGAGTTTTTTTTTTTTTCTGATTTAAAAAAAAAAGGTTCATACATTTCTGAAGAGAATGATGTCCTATCTTATTCTTCCTCCGGTGATTAGAAAGCCACAAAAATTACCTGTTATTTAAACATCACTAAGGCCTCTTTCACACGGTGCGGACGGGGACCCGGCCTTTTCACACGAGCACATATCTGCAGACGTTTCGCCCGCATCTTTGAAGAGTTTCATTATTATTTTCACCCAGTGAATGTAGTATCTGGACAAGCGTTGATTAAAAGTATTTAGTTATTTTTTAAGTTTTACTTTACAATAGACTGAGAGGCGACTGCAATTTTTGGACCCCATCGAACATCATTCTGAATTTTTAATAGAAATTGGAGAAAAGTGAGTAGATTACGAATCCACTGGTCTGCTGTGGCAAAAATGGCCAAAAACTGGTCAAAAATCGACTTTTAATAAGTTGAACTAAATCCAATTGCCAAATGCGCCATAACTTGCCAAATAATGAGCATTTTTTTTTATTTGGTAACCCTCATTCTTTAATTTTCAATTAAGAAGGTTGCAGACGATTCGGATGTGTGGCTATGGCTTACTTGCATCTTTCACAAAGTATCCAAATTGGCAATAAACATTACGTCACTGATGAGGTAACTGATATTGCCAATTTGTTTTACTTTTAAAAGATACAAGTTTTCCGAGCCAGAGATCATAAATCGTTTGCCCTTTTTCTCCTTGAAAATCAAATGAGTGGTTGCCAGACGAAAAAGTTTGTTCTCTTTTTGGCAAGTTATGACATATTTGGCAATCGGATTTTAGTTCAACTCATTCCAAGTCGATTTTTGATCAGTTTCGGCCATTTTTACCACGTGAAACCAGTGGATTCTTAATCTACTCACTTTTCTCCAATTTCTATAAAAAATTCAGAATGATGTTCGATGGGATCCAAAAACTGCAGTCGCCTCTCGGACTACAATATAAGTGTAAAATTTAAGTATGGATAAAAGAAGTCTACGGTTATTATATCTTCTTTATTCTAGAAGGAAACGGGGAGATAGGCGTTTGTTTGTTGGATCATCCTATTATTAAGGACCGGTCTAAGGCGTGTGCGATCGATTATATATATATATATATATATATATATATATATATATATATATATATATATATATATATATATATATATATAATTTTTTTTTCATGAATATTAAATCAAAACTTTTGTTGTAATTAAAAAAATTTGTCTTATTTTCTGACAAAACTATAAACAGAATAAAAGAATTTAGGAGCTAGCTCTTTACAGAAGTACGGTACATGCATTGCAAATTTTTATATTCATTAACTAGTCAAGCGTGACGCTTGCTTGGTGTTTGCATCTAATTTTAAATATCAAAAACATCTTTATCAGCAAAATATGCGGCAAACTACGTTTCAAAATTTATTCATTAAAAATAAATGTGAATTTATGCACTCACATCCAAATATCTTATTTAGTCTGATTAAAACAATTTTACTACTTATTTATAAAAACAGTTTTGGCAACTGGAAAGAGTGTCTTCAATTATCGGTTAAATGCTATTTCAGGGCGATTGATGACGGCAAGTTGGTTTTTTAGTACTCCGTAAAAGCGACCTTTTAGAGACAGTGGCAGCCCTAAAATTTGATAGAATGCGTTGTCATCGACATTGAATCTATCTGCCAAGTTTCGGGCTTCCGCAGATTTACCCACTTTCTACAGACATACACACAGAATCGAAGTTAATATAAAGGATTTAAAAAGGCATTGACACGAATCATCTGCCGATGTGATCGAACTCTGGTGTGTTTTACCATTGCCGATTTGCCTTACGTCAATTGGACAGCAGGGGGGGACTGCAAATGTCAATACTTAGAAATCTCATTATTTTTATACGCACTAAATGAACATAAACGGATCCCCTCCCCGTTATTGTGACAGCTGCCGCTCTGATGCCGCACAAGTGTTCCAAAAATGTCGTTCTCTTCTCGGAATCGCGGTGATTCCCAGGTGTTCCGAGTCGCTGGTTGGGAATGAGTCAGAATGTGTGGAACAAAACGAATGGTGTCGAATTTCCGCATGCCCGATTCCCTACAATTTGGGCGTGGAATTCGGACACCACGCTGGGGCGAATTCCAGGGAGATTCGAAACAGAACAACAATCGCTAGTTACATACAATGACATCCATTGACAAAAGGGGGGGGAAATGTAAATAAAAATTGAATCAACACGACAATTTTGTTCTGAATCGTTCATTTGAAAACTTTTCTTACCAAAAAGATTTTAGTGAAAACCACTTAGGTTCAAGAGTAAATCTGAGGCGTCAAGCTCGAGGGTTCGGTCCAACCACTCCGAAATGTATATTGTTACGAATTTCTGTATATTTGTAAATATTTCGTAGTAATGTAAAGGAAAATTAATTTCGCATAAGGCAGTGCAAGAGTTTGCTTTCCTGCAATGTGTCTCCTGATGCTTGAAAACGATTTTTACAGAAATAATGCTGGAAAGCGAGTTTTACAAAGAGAAGGCCATTTAACATTATGGTTAATGACAATTTCGTCAAATTGGCGAGATAGAGCCAAGTTGGCGGTGGTTTTGGCGACTAATTTTGGTCGCCAAATTTGGCGAGAAATCGCCAAATGTCGCAAAACTTGGCGACATTTTCAGTCCCCATGTACATGTATAGGGCTTCTCTACTACAATCTGGAAAGTTCTCCAAATTTCCATCTCTGGAAGTTTCACGAAGGTTTAACTTTCCTATATAAGCCGGCCAAGAGAGCGGGGGAGTTATTTAGTTGAGTCAGTTAGTTGACTGGAGTTACTGAGTTAGCTGTCTCTCAGTGAGCATTCAGAATAGTTCTAAAAGTGAACTGTATTGCATTGTCTTTTGCGGCGATTTGTAGCAGTTGTGTATAAAGTTTTTAACTGCTGTTTTGTGCTCTATTGTTGTGTGAAGAGCTGTATAAAGTCTACTAGAACGAGAAGTTCTGGAGTTATATCAAAATAAATTTCTACAAGTTTTGATCTGCTTTGGCTTCAAGTCTTTCGAACCCATCCACCCAACAGTATGATAATGGAGGCTGCTGCATAGCCTCAGTGTCCTTTCGTTGATGTGGTAAGGTCGAAGAAAGAAGTGCTCGAGGTATAGACCAAGACAATTTATCATTACCTTATTGAATACGCTACAGTGATGTGCGATCCGGTTTCAGTTAACAACTAAAAGTGACTCATAGAAAGTGGACCAGGAGCGCACGTAAATTAGCCTCTGTTTGTATTGCACATTGTTATCTTCAAAACTATTTGCTCAGAAATATAATTTACACTCCCAAAGAGCGCAAAAGATAATTAAATTCCACTGGTGGTCAGGAGTGTAGACTGTAGATAGATCCACTGAAAGCAAGACACTTTTAAGCAGAAAAACTTTAAAAAAATCAGAAAAGTAATTGAGTTTATTGGATAATTTCAAGGGGGGGGGGGGTTAAAGCTTTCTAGTATAGTATTTTCTTAAATGCAAATAATTTATAATTGGATCTACAGTGGGTAAAAAAAGTCTCCGTACGGAAGCCAAAGTTACAAATAAATTAGCATAATTTCTAATCTATTGCTTTATATCTTCAGTAACTATTGAAATATGTTTAATTTGATTCTTTAAAATAAGTTTATAATCAATGTCTGTTTTTACAATACTCAGCAAGTATTTAAATTTAAATATTTAGGAGATGTTGCTAAGTGCCATGCAAAAAAAGTTTCCGTACACAATATGAAAATTAACTCTGACGTCTTCCACAACAGACTTGCAGTAAATTTTCCACACAGAAGTGTACGCAAGTGTCATGATGACATGATAGCAACAATTGTTTTATTTTGGCTTGTTGTTGATTGTCTTAAAAAGGTGTTCCTAATTCTATTCGTGAATTGGCGATTCAGTTATGAAATGATGGATTATCTATGAAAAAAATTTACGAAATATTTTATATATTGTAGTCTACAGTACAATACATTATTGAAAGACACCGTGCGCTTCAAACTTTTGAGGATAGAGATCGAACCGGTAAATCTTCGAAGCTAAAACGCTTCTATAAAAGAAATATCGTATAGTAAGGTTCAAGATAGTCCGTGAATAAGTGCACCTTAAGTCGCCCATGGCTTGAATATTGATAAAAACATTGAAGTGACATCTCAAACGGTGAGAAATGTTATTAAAAAATGGTTCTGAATGGACTTGGCAGCCCGTGAGAAGCCTTATATAAGTACATGTAACAGAAAAAAGCGCATCGAATTGTAAAGTTATTTTTAGTGATGAATTAAAATTAAATATTCAAGGGTCAGATAATCGAGTTATGGTCAGGAGAAAACAAAATTAACAAATTTTAACTTATAATTTATGTGGAACTCTCAAACACGGTGAAGGAGGAATTACAGTTTGGGAGTGTATGAGAGCAGCTGCTGTCGGTAATTCAATTTAAGTAGAAAGAATAAGCATAGGTACGTGTACCTTGAAATTCCAACGTAAAATGTCTTAACCAGTGCACATAAATTGTCAACTGGGATTTGTCTTCAATGTTTTTATCAAATCTTAAGCCATGTACGACTTGAGGTGCACTTATTAGCGAATTATATTGAACCTTACAATAGGATATTTCTTTTATGCAAACGTCTTAGCTTTGAAGATCTTCCGGATCAAACTCTATCCTCAAAAGTTTGAAGCTGACGGTGTCTTTCAATAATATATTGTACTATAGACTTCAATATATTAAAGATTTGGACTTTTTGTCATAGATAATCCAACATTTCATAACTGAATCACAAACTCACGAATAGGTTTAGGGACTCCATTTTAAGACAATCAGCAACAAGCTAAAATTAAACAATTGCTGCTCTCATGCTTTCATGACACTTGCGTACACTTCAATTTTGAAAATTTACTGCAAGTCTGTTGTGGAAGACGTCAGAATTAATTTTCATATGGCGTACGGAAACTTTTTTGCATGGCACTTAGCAACATCTCCTAAATATTTCAATTTAAATATTTCCTGCGTTTTGTAAATACAGACATTTATTATAAACTTATTTTAAAGAATCAAATTAAACATATTTCAGTATTTACTGAAGATATGAAGCAAAAAATTAGAAATTATGTTATTTTATTTGTAACTTTGGCTTCCGTACTGAGACTTTTTTTACCCACTGTATATATTTTGCTTCGATTCATCATCAAAAAAAAAAAAAAAAAAAAAAAAAAAAATATGTTCGAGTACTTACGTATTTAATACCAGAATTTTCAGTTATAAATGACCAGAATCTTTGAAGTTTCAATAACTTAAGAGGAATTGCCAGGATGCATCGATGTATCTGCTCCATAAACTGAATATAATTTTGTCATGCGGTGTTTGAAAATAATAACAGATACGCACAAGCCCGTAGCCAGAATTTTTTTCGGGGGGAGAGGGTTATGGTCGAAGATTTGATTAAATACATATAGCAAGTTACACAAAAAAAAGAAGTAGTGAAACAAGATTTCACATAATTTCTGGGGGGGGGGGGGGCGAGGGAGGAAGGGTCCCGTCATCCCCCCCCCTGTCTACGGCCCTGGATACGCATAACGTTTAATTTTAGTTTTAGGGCCCGATACGATAGCCGCACTTTACAACATTTTTCCATGGCTCACATAAATCTGAATAAGTCTCTGAGTTACCAATGATCAGGTAAAGTCATAGACGTACTCATAGAGCACACATCCCAGGGTCAGCCGACCAAACGGTATAGTGGTTAGCGTGCTGGCTTCTAGACCGCGAGGTTGCGGGTTCGAGTCCCGTGTTTGGCATGGGTGTTTGTAAATGTATGTTGGCTTGTCTAATGACGAAAGTTTCGGCGCATTATAGCCCTCGTGTTGCTGACGGCGCCAGATAATCTGAATACAATCAACCAACCTTCCCAGGGTCAACCCTAGTCATCCCTGAGACTCGAAATGACTTCCTAGGGACCTACCTGGGAGAATGTGTGCTATATGGGTAGTGTCCATCTAATAAATGATACAGTTTTCAGGCATTAAAAATATGTCGATATTTTGGCATTTTTTGAAATTTGGATATCGTTTCATGCCTTACACCGGAAAAGAAAACTCTGATCGAGTAATTAAAACAAAAAAAAACCACACCACCTATTATCATTTTACCACAAAAGTATACTGCAACGCTAATAGGTGTATTTAGTGTAGATGTTCGTAGCTCAAACATATGGAATAATTCGAAATAATAGTTTTAGCCTTTCAAGTACAGATTGTCTATGGGGGTTCCTTACAATAATCCCAATTTAGCACACTGTGAACGAGTTTCTAAAGAAATTATACGCTGGCCTCTTGAGGGCAACCATTCTAGATTTCATAACTTTTTCTGACTAACCAGAGAAAATAACTGGTTTTGTTTTATATTACACTTAAAAAAAATTTTTAAAAGCTTTCTTATAAAAACTTGAAACAAAATTTAAAAAAATAATATTCGGCTAGGGACCGATGTACAGTTTACACTGTGCTTTAAGTCCAGCCCATAATTTTTTTTTATTTGAGTTCTATGAAACATCGATACATCAATACAACTGAACAATTCCAGCATAAATATACAAGAAGGCGCAAGCCCACGCAATGCCTTTCCTGCTTGGTTGTTTTCAGATTATCTGGCACCGTCAGCAACACGAGGGCTATAATGCGCCGAAACATTCGTCATTAGACAAGCCAACATACATTTAAAAACACCCATGCCTTACACGGGACTCGGAACCCGCAACCTCGCTGTCTAGGAGCTAGCACGCTAACCACTATACCGTTTGGTCAGCGCCTTTCCTGCTCATTCCCAAACATCAAGTAGGGACCGACACCGGACCTCACTTTTGACCGATTGAAAACAATACACTTGGACTTAACTGACTTACGGGCCAGGGTAATAAAGAAACCACAAATGAATTTTTTTTTTTCCAAATTATGTTAATGATCTTTTATTTCTCTTGTTTTACTTCGTCATAAATTCATATTTTTTATAGCAATACTTTAGAAGTTATTTTGTTCACATAAATTAAGTATTTAGTCAGGCAGTGAATCCCTCTTAAAGTTGTAAACAATGACAACGTTTGTAAACTACTTAGATAAAAACCATTATTCCATTAGCACCTTTTTGGAAATTTATTCCGATGTAACTCTTCGCAGATTCTTTTACAACTTCAGAACTTCTCGTTCTAGTAGACTCAATACAGCTCTTTACCCAACCATGGAGCACAAACAGCAGTTAAAAACTAGATACACAACTGCTAAATTCGTCACAAAAGACAATGCAATACAGTTCACTACTCTGAACACTCGCTGAGAGACAACTAACTCCCTAATTCAACTCTCTATTGGCCTTATTTAGGAAAGCTTCCTTTGCGAATCTTCTACAGATAGAAATTTGGAGAATTTTCTAGATCTCAGTCGAAAAGCCCTATACTGGTACATGGGGATCGAAAGTGTCACCAAATGGTTTTCAATGGTTTGAAAAGTGTCGCCAAATGGTTTTGGCGATTTTTTGCCAAATTTGGCAACCAAAATTAGTCACCAACTTTGCGAGATTGCCATTAACCATAATGTTAAATGGCCTTCTCCTTGTAAACCTCGTTTTCCAACATTATCTCTGTAAAACTCGTTTTCAAGCAATAAGAGACGCATTGCAGGAAAGCGAAGAAACGACAAACTCTTGCACTGCCTTAGGCGAAATGTACATAAATTTTCCTTTTTACATAATTAATACTACGAAATATTTACAAATATACAGAAATTCGTAACAATATGTTTAAGAAGCTGTCTACATCTGCTGGTTTCCTACAACGGGAAATAATCGCACAAACTATATTTTATATTAGTTAAAATACAAGTTTTTTTTATACTCCGTAACTGCAGATTTTAGGAACCGATGTTTCTAAGCAAACGATAAACAAACTTCTCTATGTATTATTAAAGTTTGTTATAAGAACGTGTGTTTGTAAACTGTTTACTATTGTAGCTATGGGAGAAGGAAAATCGATTGTCGCCTGCCTTGAGAATTAAGCCGGGTTGCCTTCGAAAACTTCGACAACACAGTTTCTATTTTATTTCTTTATCAACTAATCACTTCTCAGGGAAGATATTTATCACATTCATTGATACAGAGTAGGAAATTTACATATTTGTAGCGATAGAGGAAAGAAATAATATAACTCATAAAAACAAAGTTTTTTATATAAATCCTTTATATGCATAGCCAATTTTCATATTCATTAACATAGCGCTGTTTCTATAGTCAACGTGTGCTTGGTACTGGCATCTAATCTATAATAATAAAACAAGCTGTATGTCTGTCTGTGGATCTATAGAAACCTACTTAAAATTGGAGTAGAGCTCTGAAATTTTCAGCCTAAGTAGTTTTGGCCTTCTAATTTTATGCATCACAAATAGAATGTTAAAATTTTAATTAGTTCATTTTTAATTTTTTTTTTAATTAATTAATAAATATGTTACAAAACGATATCTAATAGGACTACACCTCTGAAATTTTCAACACAAGTAGTTTTGGCCTTTTAAAAAAACAGAATTTTAAATTTTTATTTTGTTCCTTTTTAATTAATTTTTTTAATTAAGTAATTTACATTTTACAAAACGACTACTAATAGGGCTACAGCTCTGAAAATTTCAACATAAGTAGTTTTGGCCTTCTAATTGTATACATCACAAACAGAATGTTAAAATTTCAATTAGTTCTTTTTTAATTTTTTTTTTTTAATTAATTAATATGTTACAAAAAAAATTCTAATAGGGCTACAGCTCTGAAATTTTCAACACAAGTAGTTTTGGCCTTTTAACTAGGCTTTTAAAAAACAGAATTTTAAATTTTTATTTTGTTCTTTTTTAATTATTTTTTTTAATTAATTAATAAACATTTTACAAAACGACCACTAATTGGGCTACATCAGCTCTGAAATTTTCAACATAAGTAATTTTTGCCTTCTAATTGGAATAAGCCAGAATTTAAAATTTTTATTTAGTTTCTTTTTAATTAATTTAGCGAACGAAGCGAGCTCGATTTTGCGTAGTGATGAACCTTCCTGCGAGCAAAGCGCCAAAAACTGGGTCCTATACACGAATGACAAATTTCCACAACGCGAGGCTTCACAGCTAGCTAAAATATTGCACATGTTAAAATTTCGTAGCGAAGCACGGGTATTTAGCTAGTTTTAAATATTACAAGCAACTCTATTAGCAAAATATGCGGTAAACTGTTTTCAATTTTTTTTTTATTAAAAATGAATGTGAATTTATGCACTCACATCAAAATTTATTCTGATTAAAACAATTTTATTACGTATTAAAACAATTTTGGCAACAGCAAAGAGTTTCCTCAATGATCGGTTAGATGCTATTTCAGCGCGATTGGATGAAGGCAAGGTGTTACTGCGGGTTTGTTTTGTGCTGTTTGAAATAAACAAAATTTTGGTTAAGGGAGCTTTTCTGCTGTACAACACAGTCGTCCGACATTGGAAGGAGACTTGTTCATTTCAATGACAAAGAGTACATTGAGAAACTAATATTTTAAGGGGGCTTGGTACCCCTTGTTTACACAAAAAATAATAAAAATATTAATTTTTTGCGTGTTTATAATCTTTGAAACCTTCTCCTTATTCTGGCAAGTTTTTGAGATGATCCGATAGCTGCAATTGCAGAAAAAATATATTCTTATGGAGAAGGTTAGCATTGCTGCAATAGCTCCTTAGATGTCTCGAACGCATTTTTATCAGTTTGTGATTTTTGAAATTCCCACCTTACTCAAAATGCTAAAACTTCAGCAAATATGAATGAAATGACTTGAATTTTTTCGTATCATTCTTAATATCTATTTGATAAAAATAGGCATGTATTTTTGAAGAAAATATATATATTTTTTTTACAAATTTAAATGTTGAAAAATAGCTGGTTTTTACGCTTTTTTTACCTTTAGGTACAGTAATTATCGTTTTTCTTGAAAACTATTTTACTTATTCTAAATCCGATGCCTAAAAAATTTAGAGTATATTACTATAACATTTAAAAAAAAAAAAAAAAAATCAAGAAAAAATATTACAAAATGGAAAAGAAGATAGAATTTGAAATTTGATGAATTATTTTAAAAAATTAAAAAATTTTAAAATTTAGAGCACTATGTTAACTTTTTTTTAGTAAAAATTAGTTTTTACTTAGTAATACTTCCAAATATGTAAACATTTTAATTTTAAAGGCTTAAATAAAAAAAAAAAGTTTGAAGGTTACCAATTCCCCTTAAGAGGGTTGGTTGGTTGGTTGTATTCAGATTATCTGGCGCCGTCAGCAACACGAGGGCTATAATGCGCCGAAACATTCGTCATTAGACAAGCCAACATACATTTACAAACACCCATGCCTAACACGGGACTCGAACCCTTTAAGGGGGATCTTCAGCGTGTCTCTAATGGTTCTTTTTTTGATGACCTGATGTGAAAATTCACAAGTTTTAGACATAGTTGCTATCCAGATCAACATATATCGTTGCTTATATATTTTACAATATTATCGCCCCTGATCAGTTTTGTAGATAACATTCGTTAGGTACTGGAAAAATGACATTCTATTTAATGTCAAATAACTCAGTTTACATTTAATTAAAAATGTAACAAAAGTGGACACTTAAGTTATAGTTATCAGACGTTAAACAGGACTTTGATTTTCCAGTACTTAGATACAGTTATGTAGATAATGTTCTCTATGTAGATATTATTGTTTGACATTAAAGTAACGATATAAAGGACGTAATCGTCCTGCTTGTCCTACCTATATCGAGAATTTAATCCTAGGGATGTTCTCAGACGGTTTAAATTTCGACCATTAGAGGTCCGAAAAAGCATATAAAGAACGTTATTGTCTTGATAATCCGAGTGACGATCCTCCCTTTCCGTCCTCCAATCGGGCTGAAACTTTGCAGATAGATTTGATGCCAATGCATTCTATAAATTTTGGGGGCTGTCACTGTCACTAAAAGGTTGCTTATATGGAATACTTAAATCAACTTGCAGTCATCCAATCGCACTGGAATAGCATTTAGCGGATCCTTGAAGAAACTCTTTCCTGTTGCCAAAATTGTTTTAAAAAATAAATAAATAATAAAGTTGTTTTAATCCGAATAAATAAAAGATATTTGGATATAAATGCATCAATTCCCATTCGTTTTAATAAATAAATTTTGAAAAGTAACTTACTGCATATTTTGCTGATAAAGATGTTTTTAATATTTAAAATTATATGCAAACACTAGCATAAAAATTCGCAATGCATTATAAAGGAATTATATTAAAAACTTTGTTTCTATGGGTTTTATTACTTTATTATTAAATTTTTTTTTCAAGTTTTGCTTAAAATTTTTTTTGAAGGGTAATACAAACACCAGTTATTTCCCTTTCAATTTTGTTAATGATATTTTACTACTGTTGTTATACCTTTTGAGTAAATTTCATATGTTTTAAAGTAATATTTTGGAGGATATTGAGCTCCCAAAAATGAAACATCAGGTCTATGGAGCAGTGACATGATGACGATCCTCCTTTACTGTTTAACTACAAACGCGATTTGTTGTCTGTGGAGCATTTGCGAAAGTAGATTAGTAGCGTTTCCGTACAATTAAGAAAGTGTTTTCTAATTGTGTACTCCCCAAAGCACACTATCTCCCTTTCTTGCCTGTTATGAGTGCAGTTTGTTTCATGTCAACAACAATCCATAGTAAGTGCTTTTTACATTTAAATGCTTATTTTGATTTTTAAAAACATTTATTTCCTAGAATTTTTTTTTTTTTAAATTAAGTAATATTGAATTTGGGGAGCATATTTTTTCCATCGAAAATTACACGTTTTATCCAAACAAACAAAATTATAAGAAACTTTATATTATAATTATCACATTTTCTATATACCCACAACTTTGATATTTTGTAAAAATTTCAACAAGGGTAAGCATAGAAAAAGTATTCCATGTCAATTAACCAACTTTAAGGGATCGAAACCTTCCAAATGAGGGATATATATTCAAATGTCCCATTTCCAATGTACTACTCACAATTCCGAAGTTTGGTGCAAATATCAACAAAAGCAAGCATAGAAAAAGTAAGATATTCTGATCCCAATTAACTAATTTTAAAGAGTCGAAAAGATGTCGAAGCGTTCTAAACTAGGTTGGTTGTTTTCAGATTATCTGGCGCCGTCAGCAACACGAGGGCTATAATGCGCCGAAACTTTCGTCATTAGACAAACCAACATACATTTACAAACACCCATGCCAACACGGGACTCGAACCAGCAACCTCGCGGTCTAGAAGCTAGCACGCTAACCACTATACCGTTTGGTCGGCCGTTCTAAACTAGGAATATCCCAATGGTCCAATTCCAATAAATTCACTCCGACCAAACTGTATAGTGGTTAGCGTGCTAGCTTCTAGACCGCGAGGTTGCGGGTTCCGAGTCCCGTGTAAGGCATGGGTGTTTGTAAATGTATGTTCGCTTGTCAAATGACAAATGTTTCGGCGCATTATAGCCCTCGTGTTGCTGACGGCGCCAGATAATCTGAAAACAGCCAACCAATAAATTATAGCCCTGAAATTTGCACCGGCAAACATACATGAAGTAAGGTTCTCCAATTTTGAAAAATCAATTTTCCGCGGTTAAAATGGGGTCAAAAATCAGAAAGGCAGGAATGTCTTTTGATTATTAAAATGCAAATGGTAAAATTTCGGAGTTCCAGCGCGGATATTCAGCTAGTATTGGTACATAGATGGATGTGGCATTTATAGATAACAAAGTAAAGTGTTGGGTGACCTTATTTTAAAACTTAGAACTCAAGTCGTCCTTGTTTAGTTTCTCAATTTATATTTCACATTATTTCTCAAAACAACTATTTCTTTAGTATTAGTATAAATAAATATTACTACACTTTGTTCCTAAATATTAGGATACACAAACAAATGCAACTTCTCGTTTTTAATATTTTCAACGCATCTCTTTGCAATTATTTTTTCAATTTAGAGACTCGCCATTTTTTATTATCTAGGATTTACAGATTGCATTATTATTTATTTAGAATTAACTCATTAGTGTAATATTGTTAAGTAATAGTATTTTTTATCTCTATATATATAAGGCAAAGCCCTCACTCACTCACTCACTCACTCACTCACTGACTCACTGACTCACTCATCACTAATTCTCCCACTTCCCACATAGTCACAACTCTGAAAATCGGCACAAATATCAACAATGGTAAAAATAGAAAAAGTAAACTATTCCGATCTTGATTAACACACTTTAAGGGGTCGAAAAGGGGTCAAACGTTCCAAACGGGGGACATTCGAAAATCCTACTTCCCACATAGTCACAACTCTGAAAATCGGCACAAATATCAACAATGGTAAAAATAGAAAAAGTAAACTATTCCGATCTCGATTAACACACTTTAAGGGGTCGAAAAGGGGTCAAACGTTCCAAACGGGGGACATTCGAAAATCCTACTTCCCACATAGTCACAACTCTGAAAATCGGCACAAATATCAACAATGGTAAAAATAGAAAAAGTAAACTATTCCGATCTCGATTAACACACTTTAAGGGGTCGAAAAGGGGTCAAACGTTCCAAACGGGGGACATTCGAAAATCCTACTTCCCACATAGTCACAACTCTGAAAATCGGCACAAATATCAACAATGGTAAAAATAGAAAAAGTAAACTATTCCGATCTCGATTAACACACTTTAAGGGGTCGAAAAGGGGTCAAACGTTCCAAACGGGGGACATTCGAAAATCCTACTTCCCACATAGTCACAACTCTGAAAATCGGCACAAATATCAACAATGGTAAAAATAGAAAAAGTAAACTATTCCGATCTCGATTAACACACTTTAAGGGGTCGAAAAGGGGTCAAACGTTCCAAACGGGGGACATTCGAAAATCCTACTTCCCACATAGTCACAACGCTGAAAATCGGCACAAATATCAACAATGGTAAAAATAGAAAAAGTAAACTATTCCGATCTCGATTAACACACTTTAAGGGGTCGAAAAGGGGTCAAACGTTCCAAACGGGGGACATTCGAAAATCCTACTTCCCACATAGTCACAACTCTGAAAATCGGCACAAATATCAACAATGGTAAAAATAGAAAAAGTAAACTATTCCGATCTCGATTAACACACTTTAAGGGGTCGAAAAGGGGTTAAACGTTCCAAACGGGGGACATTCGAAAATCCTACTTCCCACATAGTCACAACTCTGAAAATCGGCACAAATATCAACAATGGTAAAAATAGAAAAAGTAAACTATTCCGATCTCGATTAACCCACTTTAAGGGGTCGAAAAGGGGTTAAACGTTCCAAACGGGGGACATTCGAAAATCCTACTTCCCACATAGTCACAACTCTGAAAATCGGCACAAATATCAACAATGGTAAAAATAGAAAAAGTAAACTATTCCGATCTCGATTAACACACTTTAAGTGGTCGAAAAGGGGTTAAATGTTCCAAACGAGGGATATCCGAATGTTCCTCTTCCAATGTAGTCATTTTTCTGATATTTTTTTGCAAATGTTAAAAAAATAAGTCATTCCAATATCGATTAACGAATTTTTAAGGGATGAAAAGACGACGCAACATTGAAACTATACGAGGATTAAGGGGACTGTTAAGTCAAAAATAAAAATTCTTCAATTTTTGTCTAAAATTCATGAAATTTTTTGTGCGGTTCAATAGCAATTAGATGAAACACAATCTAAAATTTCAAAAATTTATATTGATTTTTTTTCAAGAAATTAAATTTTTATTGAAAAATTTAGCGTTTTTTACGTAATTTTAAAAACGCTCCTTGCGATTCAAATTTTTTGCAATCTGTCTCAATTTTTTTGTACAAGCTTATTGAATATATATTGACATAATTGTGCATGGATTTTGAATTTGACTCATTGGTTAATTATTTAAAAGTAAAACTTTGGTATTACGGCAAAAAACGTTAACTTTTTAAATAGAAGCATTACGAAAATTTCTGTAAAACAATAAAAAAATACCAGATTCCAAAATCCATGCACAATTGTGTTCAAAATAGTATAGTAAACAATATCTCCAAATTAAAAAAAAATACATCAACTTTTGAATCGCAAGGAACAAATCGAATACCCTAAAAATCTTAAAATACACATGAAGAGAAAAATGCAATTTAAGAAATTGAAATACATACGATTTCTGATATACGCGCTTACAAAAACTCAAATAATATTCTTAATTCTTCTCGGATCAGCAAAAGTAAGGTATGTACTGAAAGATAGAATTGCAGGCTATATATTTCCACTAAAATATAAAAATAGAAAATTTTGAAATTTTTGCCTTAACAGTCCCCTTAACTTAATGTCTAATTAACTTAATTCCAATACAGCTACTACTTTGAAATTTAGAACTAAGAGCAAACATAAACACAATAAACTATTCCAGTTTACTATTCACAATTATAAAGTTCGTTTAAAATGTCAACAAAGGAAAGTTCCTATTTTGATAAATCAATTTGTCGGGATCGAAAAGGGAGCAAACGTCTGAAGTGTAGAATACATGAATGTCTTTTGATCGCTAAAATGCTAATGGTAAAATTTCGTAGCGCAGCACGGGTATTCAGCTAGTTCATTTAATAATACGATGATATATAACAACTTTAATAATTACTAATTGCACTCTTACTTTAATAAACGTTGTACACATGTTATTAATCTAAATTTCCTTATTTTATTTCAATCTTTGTTACGAAAACTATATTTTAATTATTTTTAGTTTTCAAATTATCCTTTAACATATATAAAATTTTCTATTTTCTTTACTAAATTCTATTAACCCTTTGCACTCCAGTGAAGCCTCTCAGACGCCACACGATTTGATGCCAAACCACGAGAGGACCATTAGGTGTGATGCGGAAATTCGATGGAAGGCCAATGAATGTGTTTAGTTTCTATGAAGCAAATCCATAAACACCAGCCGAACCTAAAATGTCTCGAGTTGCTGATTCCTCCGCGTGAAAAAGGCCTGGAGTGCAAAGGGTTAATAATTTTTCATACATATTTAACATGTATTCTATATAATTATTCATCTACCATTTCACAAAAAAAACAAAAAAAAAAAACATTATTAAACCACCTCTAAACTAAAAATTTAAAAAAATCCATCTCACCTTCTTCCTTTTGCCGGGGCGTCCACCAGTATTTCCAAGCCAGTCCAGCCCCTAATCCAGCCACCACGAGTGTCACTATGATCGTGGCCACCACAATTCCCGCCACCCCTTCCGGGGGGTAACAAGTGCCACCACTCTCTGCCACCGCCCCCCTGCAGCACAACACAACAATCAGCCACAACCATCCGCCGACCGTCATATTCCAAAGGTTCGATGACCACTTACTTAATTGTCGCGATTTGCAGTCATAGCTACAGGGGCGCAGCCGGCAAATGGGGCGCTAGATTCTATTCCAAGAGTCAGCATGTAGATTTTCTGAATCCTTTCTTCCTGCTCTTTCTCACGAGGGGCATTTTTGTATGTGTACGTCTTTTTCCGGTGATTGGTTGGTGGATGCGTTTAATTTAGACGAGTCTGTCCGAGAATTCTCGTCAATCTCAGAAGAGGGTTGGTAATTCTAAATAATGGGGACAATTCGTTCTTGAATCACTTTTCCCTGAAGTCTTATATTTTTTTCGCTGATGACAATTATATTCCAAGACCAGAAACAGGGCGGCAATTCCTAAGTCTTGTGATCCTAATTGTAGAATCTGCGATCCAAACAGACACAAAGTTTCAACAGCGTTCCAAATTCTAAAAACAAAAACACACTATTGTCGGGACTTTTTATAGTTTCCCGCTTTCAAATTCAAAAACAAAAAAAGAATAAATTGGTCACTGCAGTCCTTGATTCTAAAAGACCATAAACAATCGAATCCCGGCGTAACAATCTTTGAGAAGCGTTGCAAAAAATATCCGGTGAAGAGAAAAACCAGTGTAAACAATCCAGTTCGTGGCTTCTTATTTCGATCTGAAACAGCGACGGGTGCTACTATAAACAGGAATAACCGGGAGACAGTTCACCAAAGGCACAACTCGGAAAAAGCAGTCAGGTGGACAAACACCTGTTGTGACGAACTTGGTAAGAAACAAACAGAACTCTTTTTTCTTTTTTGGCGGGGCTTCGCTTTCTTTTAATCCTTGGTTGAGACACAATCACTAACTAAACAGTGATGGAATTATCAGTGTGGAGGAGGTTTCCCTGGTGTTTCGGCGAGTGACAATGGCAGTCAACCTACCTGTCGACTCGGTTTCGGAAGCGGACGCTAAACAGGTGTGTGTGGGGAGAAGGGGGTGAGTTGAAAAGGCCTCTGATTGGTCGAAAGTTCAGGTGTTTTATGCTTTTTCGCACGCTGGTTGGGGTGGTGGTTGTATTCCTTGTTTGGGAACGAGCGTGTTGTGTTTCGGATGGAGGCGATTGCTTTTTTTTTATATGCTATAAAATAATATACTACTTTGTAACATGTTCTTATAAAGAGAGATGTAGATTATTTTTCAATTCTAAATAAAAGTATTTAAGTGAAAGAAGTTGAAAATAAAAGTAATTAGTTGTACGAAAAGTAATGACTTTTTATTCGATTCTTTTTACTGTTTTGTCACTTATTTTGAACCTACTTTAAATTTATACATATTTTTTATTATTTTTTGACATATTAATCCGTTCTGAAGAATTAAATATTCAAATAGCTCATTAAACTAATATTCCTCATATATTTGGTATAAATTAGTATACAAATTAGCAACTAAATGAAAATAAAGTTATCTTAGTTTTAAAAAATAAACAGTATAAAGGGAAAATATTCTGCTTTTTTTTAGTGAATTATGAAATTCACGCGATTGGTTTGACAAGGTCCCATTTTCATTATTTTGAGTTATTGAGGCCCAAAGTTAAGTTTAAATATTACTTGAACAATAAAGAAACAAATGTTTCGAAACTCTCTGTACTTATTCATATGCTTATAGAATACTAAATGCACAGTTAAAGTGTAATTTAAACTTGGATGGTTTATATATACTATGATGTAGTGGTTTTTGCATTTGAAAATTTGTCTCTTTTGCCAAACGGTTTCGGAAAAGTTGCAAAATTTTAAATGTTGTTACAACTATCTCAAAGCAAATAATTTTATTTTAATTCAAGGTAATTTGATGAGGTTCTAACAGACAATTTTTTTTTTTTTAGTTTCGGGTTTCAAGTTTTTTGTAATGAAACATGACAATCGAGGATTTAATTATTATAAATATTTAGATATTTCTTATTATTATGTGTAGAACGTGTTGGTAGAACACTAATTATATAAATTATATTGTTAAAAACTTGTAATGTTTATTAAACTTGATGATTTTGGATTCGAAATCTTCCACGTTTCACTCATGTTATTGAGTTACAAGATTCTAACTACTTGTTATGCAACTGAATCAAATTTAATTGTAATTAATTAAAATTTGAAAACAAGATTATTGTTTCGTGTACAATAATTATTAAAAAATGTATTAACAAATAAAAAAATTAATAAATTAATTCTACTTACTGAATTAGAAGTGATACAAAATTATTAACATTTTATTAAATAATAGCAACATATTTTGCATGTTTTAATAATATGTTATTACAGTATACTATATGGTAATTAGGCATTCTATGCTTAAGCGAGTATTTCATCAATTAGTAAATATTTTCTTTTTAATACAGATGAATAATGTATTGCTGGTCAATTTCAAAAAATAATGAAGATATTTTAATATTTTTTTGATCATCATTTATTTTTGTACCTGCTTTCAGTATTTTAACTGTATTTTGTAAAACAGTCCAATATTGAACTTGCCTTTACATTTTCCCTTCGTCTTGAGATTTCACTTATTTTTTTATTGGTCAGTTGTTTCATTTAGAATCAAGTATATTTTAATGTAAATTGAATTTTATGACAAATTTGTGTAAACTGAATTGTATTTACTTGTGTAAGTGGTATTTTTTTTGTGTTGTACAGTTTCGCCACACTTGAAATGTCTTTAAAATCACCTTTCTTTCGTTTGAATTGCTCTATAAGGTCGTCGTCGGTTCACCTTTAATAGAGTGTAATCCAATTAGATATTAAAAGTATGTTATCTGGGCATAGCCATCTCAATAGAACTGTAAACGTTCTGGACGAAAGAGTGTTAGAGGTCTAGAGGTCGGAGATATATCGATACGACGATATTTTTATCGATTTTGTTGTTGTTGATTTTTTGAAATATCGATAGTAAAAATATCGATACAAGTCTCCGATATATCGATATTTTCAAACATTTTTAGTTTTTTGATGATCGTTTTGTAGTTCCTTGTGTTTTTTCGATTTCCTTTATTCCCTTTCCAAAAACTTCCAAACTGAAGTTTGGACTTGGCTGAGAGACAGTTAAAATGGCACTTTAACCAAAAAGAAAACATAATGTAATGGAAAGATAAGATCATTTATTAACATAGCGCCGTTTCTGTGGCCAACGTGTGCCTGGAATTTGCATCTAATTTTAAATATATCTCTATCAGCAAAATAAGCAGTAAACTACTTTTCAATATTTCTTCTTTAAAAATAAATGTGAATTTATGCATTGACATCTAAATGGATTTTATTTATTCTGATTGATAATATAATTTATTTATTAAAATAATTTTTATAATTTATTTATTAAAACAATTTTTATAATTTAACTTCTAAAATTGTTTTTATAATTTATTTATTAAAACAATTGTGGCATGAATTCATGAAAAGTAGAAATGTGCCCCGAAAAACTTCATGTTTGGCAAAATTGGAAAAAAAAATAACATTATGTATCGATATATCGATATTTTTTCTATGCAACGATATAGTATCGATATTTATTTTGATCAATACTATATTGTTGCATAACAAAAAATATCGATACAGCTATACATGATTTTTTTTTTTTATTTGATTTTCAATTTCGCCAGAAACGAAGTTTTTTGGGGCAAATTTCTACTTTTCAAGAATTCATGCCAAAATTGTTTTAATAAATAAATTATAAAAATTGTTTTTATAAATAAATTATATTATCAATCAGAATAAATAAAATACATTCGGATGTCAATGCATAAATTCACATTTATTTTTGAAGAAGATATTTTGAAAAGTAGTTTACCGCTTATTTTGCTGATAGATGTTTTTAATATTTAAAATTAGATGCAAATTCCAGGCACACGTTGGCAACAGAAACTGCGCTATGTTAATGACTACTAATAAATGATCGTATCTTTCCAATACATAATGTTATCTCTTTGGTTAAGGTGCCATTTTAACTGTCTCACAGTCAAGTTCAAACTTTAGTTTTGTAGTTTTTGAAAAGGGAATAAAGAAAGTCGAAAAAACACATGGAACTAAAAAAACGATCATCAAAAAACTAAAAATGTTTGAAAATATCGTATTATTGGTGACTTGTATCGATATTTTTACTATCGATATATTTTTTAAAATATCGATACAAATATCGTCGTATCGATATATACCTCTAAAGAGTGTCCCGGAATAGAATCTTTTATAGTTACTGACTCAATCATTTCGTTACTATGTTCTTTGAATCCATAACTTCTCATGTAATTATGTAATTTCTATTTTGGAGAATACCAGAGTAGGACAAGTGACAATTTTTTTTTACTTCATTCTCATCCTCAACTTCGAATAATATTTTTCTAAATGCCCTCGCAATTGTTAT